>CM037881.1:97040797-97663083 GCA_021292165.1 Shinisaurus crocodilurus | reverse complement strand
TTTTATACATCTAAGTACACATAGTTTACTGGATCATCCCTATCCATATGCTTGTTGACACTCTAAACTCTAAAAAGTTAGTGAGACAGGTCTTACCTTTGCAGAAGCCATGTTGATTCTTCTTTAGCAAGACTTGTTCTTCTACATACTAATTTTATCTTTAACAACACTTTCCACCTCTTTAACAACACTTTCCACCAATGTACCTGGAACAGACATTAAGGGTGCAATCCTCTGCATGTTTAGACAGAAAGAAGTCCTACAACTCCCATGCTCCCAAGTTAACTGACTTATAATTTCCTGAATCCCCTCTGGATCCCATTTTTTAAAAAGTTGTTATTTTTTTACTAGAGGACTAGAATGTAACATTGGTGTTACTTTCTAGTCCTCTAGTATAGAGGACAATCTTAGGGACATGTTATATATGTTTGCTAGAAGAGCAGCAATTTCACAATTGAGACTTTTAAGAACTGTTGGATGGATACCAACTGGACCCAGTTGTTTGGTTTCAGTGGTCAAGAAGATCTAGAACATCATCTATCACCACTATTTGCCTCCCATCTTCAGACTCCCTTCCTGAAAATAGCAGATCAGGCACAGGTATCTGCCCTTCATCTTCTGCAAAGAGAGATTAAGGGGAGGGGGGCTCATGTACTTTTGGCTCTGCTTCCTCTCCAACTGCCAGCATGCAAACCCCAAAAGATTATCTCTGAGGGAATGTGGGCCTCTCAACAACAAAAGTCTCCCCAGCCCTGCTTTAATCCACAAGGCACTCCATAGTTTATCCTCCTCAAGTGTCCTCTGCCCTGCTCTGAATAAAGACTGGAATAGAGTACCCTGCTAAGTCAGGGCATTCCAGGATACTGACTAGGAAAAAGACACTACATGTAGTTCTACTGAAATCAGCAGATCTATCTACAGGAGCTAGTTGCTTCTGAATCAGGTTTTCTGTTACTCTGCAAGAGTGACCTTCACAGATAACCAACCACAGCATATTAACACTTGAACACTCTGACCAGACCTATACCACATGAGATCCTTGTAGCACTGCAGTGGTCAAACTCTGAGACCATGATATTATGTACAATTAATTGGGAGAGAGCCCCACTGAATGCAGTGTGGCTTACTTCTGAGTAGACAGGCATAAATTCAAACTGCGCCGCTACAATCCTATTATTTAATAGATGTATTGCATTTCTATCCATATACCCAAAGTAACAATCATGAAAACAACAAATCAGTTAAATAAACAATACCCAACAAGAACAGGCAGCAGAATTATAAGTAGCTATAAAAGCCAAAAACCAATCCCATGCACTTACCTATGAGTAAGCTCCATAGGACACAGTGGGAGTTGCTTCTGAGTAAACACACCCTAGGACATGGGTGTAAGGAAACAAATTTGTAGATGCATAAGCAGATCATTAAACCTCGGGGGCTAAAAAACCCACAGCCTTTTTGCTCTAGGATAGTCAACTGTATGCTATTGTTGACTGTACATTACTGTACTTTGGAAACCATGGCCTAATTCTGTGTTAGATTCAGGCCCACAGCTGGGATCCAAAGCAATACATTGCTGTTTCATGTGCTTACAAGGGCTTTTCTGTTTCCTTTTTCTAATACAACTCTCCAGACCACCCAGCAAGACCCCTGAAAATCCAGGGCTTTCCAGAGTAGCAGCCTATGGGTAATAAGATGTTGCCACTGGAAAGAAAGTATAGTATTTGTGCCCTGGACAGCTGGCCTCTCTGAAACCTGTCAATGCATAATGGACAGCACTCAGGGCTTTGGATTGCATCTTCCCAATCACACATGTACTGTAGCATTATAAGTTTTCAGGTTAGATTTGCCAAATACTCCAATTAAGGAGTTCAATAGCCAACTGAAAAATTTCTGCTGGAAAAGCAGATTTCAGATCTACTCCTAATGAATACTAGGTTTAATGAACTACAAGATCGTTCTTTAAACACCGCACTGAGACATTTCTTCCACTTCATTCTTTGTTTCCTTTTTTCCAATTGTCAAAAGAAGTCACCTGTTTGTTACTTTTAAAAAGTCAATTATCTTTAGAATGGTTTGGATCCAGACTTAGTCATACTTAGCGTAGGCCCATTGAATTCAATGGGACTTAAGTCATGACTAACATAAGTCCCTTTTATTTCAATGGCTCTACTCAAAGTATGACTAAGTCTGGATCCAACCCAATATGGTGATTTCCCCCCCCACTCCAGCCCAGGAAAAGTTTGTTGATGAGATCTTCCAGAAATGTATTGTGCTTTAAACATCACTGGATTTTTAAAGCTATTTTAAACTTGTGGTTTGCACTGGACCATTATTACAGGCAATGTTATTTATTTATTATAATTCCTAAAACTATAGGAATTAGAAATAGAAGGGCCAAGCTCTTGATCACCTTAGCTGAAAATAAAATCAAACACTCCCATGATGGTATGAAAAGCCCTTGATCAAATAAATTGTTGCTACTGCAGTACTAAAGTTAAGCACAAGTGTATTTCCAGAATCAGGCCTATCTTATTTAAGTTAAGTGCAAGCCTAAATAACTACTCACAAGTAAGCCTACTGTGTTTAATGGGCTTACTCCCAGGTAGATGTGCACTGAATTACAGCGTAAGCCTTCCTACATTTGTCAAGTTAGCTTAGTTAAACTGTGGTGGTAGAGTAGACCTTGCTTAGGAAACACCTTCACAAAGAAAGGGGTGGAGCCCAAATCTAATTATCAAACTGGATTACCTCATCAGGTGTATGTCTTTCTTTTGATACCTAATTAGAAGGAAACAGCTTTTTTAATGAGACCTGGAATTTATTTAAGAGACTAGAACTGGCTGCTTCCTTTCTCTAGAATATAACCTGTCATGGGGAGATGGTTTCTTTGCCTTGACTAATCCCAATCATGAAAATGTTTTGGGGAATATTTATTTGTTTCTGTTCTACCAGGCTACTCTCTTCCAGTGTTCTGGGTTCCCCCAGTTCCATGGATGAAGGGGGCTCTTGGCCATTGCTGATGTCAGAGGTGGAGGCCTCTGAACAACCTCCAACATTGCTGCTTCCCCCAGATGTAAAAAATGGCCATGGCCCATTACTTCCCCTTTTCAAGGTGCTGTCTGGTCACAGTCACCAGGAGTTGGAAGATGGTATCCCAAGACCACAACCAGATTCCAGAGCCCTGAGATATATGAAGAGGCTTTATAAAATGTTTGCCACCAAGGAAGGGATTCCAAAGGCCAACAAAAATCATCTCTATAACACGGTCCGGCTCTTCACTCCACATGCTGAATGTGAGCACCTCAGCAAGGACCAAGCAAGAGGTAGGTGAGATCATGGGTTTGGGTGAACTCCCTTGCCCCTTCCTATGTATAAGATTGAATAATTCTCCCATCTGTAGATTGCCCATACAAATCAATGGAATTGCTCTTTTGTGTTGTCTTTTGTTTTGCTCTTATAAGGGTATAAACAAAGATTACTGGTTGTGTGTACGGTAATACCTTGGATTGCAAGTAACTTGGTCTGAGAGCGATTTGCAAGACAAGCAATTTTTAAAATAAATTTTGACTTGATAAACAAGCGAATTCTTGCAATGTAGGGATGTAACCGCTTGCTTCGAGCGGGCGTAGTGGGCCGAAATCAGCCCCGCTCACGCCTGCCAGAGACTTGCTTTGATATGAGAGTGTTTTGGATTACAAGCACGGTTCCAGAATGAATTATGCTCTCAATCCAAGGTATTACTGTATGTGCTTTATTGCTGGGGCGGGCAACTTGAAGCCCTGAAGATGTTTTGGCATACAACTCCCATCATCCCTCACTGTTGGCTATGTTGGATAGGACTGATGGGAGTTGGAGACCAAAACATCTGGAGGGCTACAAGTTGCCCACCCCTATGATCACTAAACCCTCCAGTCAAGCTCATACAGGTCTTCCCTCTTTCTGAGGCATTTTACTGACCTCAAAATTAGCTGTTTTGTTTTTTGCTGTATTTTGGGGGCGAGGTGTAATTCTTCTTTGGGGGGGGGAGAATTGGAGCAGCTGCTTTTTTGTTTTTCTCAGAGAACCCTGTTCTGAGGGTTTTTTTGAATTCTGGGAAATTCAAAATGGCTGAGTCCTTTGCCACTCACTGAGGGCTGCCATTATAGTGGATAGTGGTTGAATATCTACCAAAAAACACACCTTTGCACAGTGGATGGGTTGTTCCTCCAGCAGCTCATCTTATTTGAGACATGCAATGTCTCAAAGAAAGGGCATTGATTGAAGCAGGCTTGTGAAATAAAGTCACAGTGTGCTATTCTATCCCTTTTTTAAAACCTGAACTACTAGGGGGGAAGTGTTTTGTGTTTGGAATTTTTTTTTTTTTTTTTTAAATTAATCCATGGAAACAATGTTGAAGGAGGGGTCATTCTCATTTCACAAAACGTTTTCTCGAATTATGCTGTTGATTTCATGATTTTTTTGGGTCCTTTCATCCAGTTCTCTATCTCCTCACTGCCCATCCCACTTCTCTGTCCTCTCCTGACTTTTGGGGCTCTAGGGAAATAGATGGAGTGACGCCCCCAGTAGATAGTATTGGGCAGATTAGGGAGGCCACCAATCCCTGCTCAGCCATGAAGCTTACTAGCTGACCTTGGGCAAGTCACCCCTTTGCATAACCTGCCTTACATGGATAGGTTGTTGGGATAGAATGGGATAATCCACCTACCCATATATGCCATCCTCAGTTCAGAGAGAAGGATGGGATACCAATGTAATGGTGCATGTTAGGTAGAAATTTTAACTACCTACCTGTGGCTCTGGAGATATTGATAAGTGAGCTAAGCCTATTGAAATTTTGCACCATTTGGGAATCACTGGCTTTACAGTTGACATAGAAGGAAAATGGAAAAATCTGGCAGCTTTTTTAAAAACCCTTGATCCCAATACATTGAAATGTCAATGTATTGCCAGTGGCAATATTAAGTTATTCAGTGTATTGTCAATAGCAATATAAATGTCTATGGCAATACTGTTTTTGCAAGTACTGCCCCTGAGAACGCTTGAAAGAGTTGACTGAAAAATGTGTTCTTAAGGGTTCCAGTCTTAGAGTTTGTTCAATGAAAGCATGGTTATGGGGCTTTGATTCATGCCAATTGTGGCTTTAATTGTGAACACATTGCTTCAGCTCTTGCTTCAACATATTCTCGTCTATAAAAGTACATTATTCCTAATACTGGCATAGTTGGAGTCTGGAATGTCAAGGGAAGGAATGTATGTTTTGGGCTGCTCTAAAGTATCTAGGATTTCTCTGGGGATAAATGGCACCATTAGAATCTTGATACTCATTATCATGCTCTGTCAAATCTGGGGGTCTAAATAATTTGCCACTTAATTTAATAACATACTACAAGGAAATTCCTTTAATTTCTACAAAGTGTTTTCTCTTTGCAGGAGACCTTCACTCGGTGGACCTGCTCTTCAACCTGGACTGCGTTACTGCTTTAGAGCACTTGTTCAAGTCAGTCTTACTCTACTCATTTGATAAGTCAGTTTCTAAATCTTTGGCTATTACATGCACATGCAATCTACTTGTAAAGGAGCATGATGCCTCCAGTCAAGTGTGCCCCAATATTTCACATGCAATGACTTTTAATCTCCATTTTGAACTTAGACGCAAGTGGGTTGAGATTGATGTGACCACTTTTCTTCAGCCTCTGATAGCCTCTAACAAGAGAAGCATTCGTATGGCTGTGAATTTCACTTGCCTGAAAAATGACCAGTCTCCCAACTTTAATATGGCACTGTTATCACCTTCGCTTCTCTTGTACCTCAATGACACTAGTGAGCAAGCTTACCATCGGTGGAATTTTCTCAAGCACAGGAGAACGAAACCAGTGTGGTCTAGGCTGAAAAAGCATCCTTTCACAGGTTCCAGTAAAGAGGCAGGAAAAGAACTCAAGCGTCACAGAAGAGATGAAGATGGGAAAGTGGAGAAAGCACCAGTTCCAATATATGATTTAAGCCAATACTACGAACAGTACCTCTTCCCCCAAAACGAATGTGAGCTTCACAACTTTTGGCTGAGATTCAGCCAGCTGAAATGGGACAGGTGGATCATTGCACCACACAGATACAATCCTCACTATTGCAAGGGTGAGTGTCCAAGAGTGGTTGGGCATCGCTATGGCTCTCCTGTCCACACAATGGTACAGAACATCATATATGAAAAGCTGGATTCCTCAGTCCCTCGGCCCTCCTGCATTCCTGCTGAATATAGCCCTATGAGTGTCTTGAAGGTAGAGCCTGATAGGTCAATTGTGTATAAAGAATATGATGATATGATAGCTACCAAATGTACTTGTCGGTAAAACCAGTCCTGATTTACTAATGCTTGTGTTTCAGTATTTTTCCCTAGTGTTATAAGAAAAGTAGCCTGCTATTAGTTGAAAAATAAGACTTAGCATGGAGTACTGTGGCAGGTATTTCCAGGATAGCATTTATTTTTGTTAGCCCCTTCTGGTTTACAAAATATTATGTGTGAAGTTGGGCATAAGGAGGTTTCCTTGTTGTTCTTTTCAAAATGGGGGGGAAATCCATTAATTGTAAATTAATTTTGGTGTGGGGGGGGAAGCACTGTATTTCTCTAGATAGAAAACAAGGGGAATAAATACCTGTTTCATGCCATTTTGTGTAGTTATTTAGTCTGTCCTACGTTAAAATACATTTTTATTTAAGAAATTTTATGACAAGTGTCTAGGCACAGAAGGTTTTACTATTGCTAACTTCTCAATCACTTAATTTTTATAGTTACTTTTAGTGATTGAAACTGGTTGTCTGAGACAACTCCTGTTCTTTATTATGATGACTACCAGATGTAAAGGTTATTTTAAAGCAATGGATAACCTTTTGTCTTAACTCTGAAGGCTCTCATGTTACAAATGAATGTAATATAGGAAATGTCCTGGTTGTGTTTCTGGGAAGTGACTTACTAGGGTGGCTTTACACATGACAAATTCCCTTTGTGCAGGCACTTCTGGATGGGCAGAAACCTGTAATCTGCATGCAAATCAATCACATATGGTGTACCGTACATGCATTGCAGGAAGACAGTGAGTTGCCGTTTTCTACATTTAACACATGACCATGCGGGTTTCATGCTAGGTTCTCACAGAACTGCCCTCACACAGATTTTTTAATGTGGGATATGACCCTAGATTTCAGTGAAAATCCCTGTTGTCGCATGAGTCTATATCAGATTGGATTGATGAGATCTATTAAATTTGGCATTCAGCAATGTTTAAATGCTTGCTGTCTTCTATTCTGGTTGGCTTATGAACGGGAAACATCATTCACCTAAATAGAAATTAAAATACAAAGTTACATTCTGGTGTAATAGTTAATCATATTTGTAAATAAAAAGTAGGTGTGTTCTATAGTGATCAGCTAGCTTAAAGCATTTTAATGTTGCCTTTCTTCTGTTGCTGAATTGAAATGCCATCTGAGTGTATTTGTAAACCTGAACACTTGTTGGAAATAAATGTAAAGCAGTTACAGATTGGCTTGATATTTTTTTTCACCCCCTTACTACTTCTAGATAATAATTAATCATTCCCTTTAATTATGAACTCAGGTAGTCAAGTAGGCACCTATCAGTTTGGAAGGGAAATGCAGCTATTCCAAAATAACATAGCTGTTTCTACATATGAACAGAAATATGTACATTTGCAAACAAACAAAAAAATATTTTTTAAAAAAGTAGTCTTGGAACTTAGGGAATGTTGAGGATGTAGAGATGAAAACATTGGATAGCATAACTTTGAGGCTCATATTGCTGCCCTTTTGTAGGTGTGGGGAGAGAAGAGCACATGTTGCTGCCCAGTCACAGTTACATTAACAGAGGGCCATTTCACGTACAGCTGTACTCGCATGGTGTACAGCTTCAGTGCATACATCTCTATGAGCAAAGGCCCCCTCCCTGCAGACATTTGTGCTATACACATGCATGGCAGGGGGCTATGTGATGTACATGTCATGGAGGAGTGGAGCTACTTGCTTTGGCCCTTGTCCCTGCTCAATGGTTGAGGTAACTAGTTTTTAAATAATGCTTGGAGATAGGGCTTGTATGAATCTAGTAAACTGGTGGTTTTCAGTTGAAGTAGAATGAAAACACATTCGCACATGGGGGGGGGGGGATTGCCTGCTTGAGCCCCTAGCAACTTCTAATGCCCTAGAGGTGAGCAATAGGATTAAAGGAATGCATGATTAACCTCATTTCTCCATGCTATACTCCCCCACTCCTAGCTATAGTAGATCACTTTATTTCAGAGCTGGCAGCACTCAAGGGCTGGGGACTGCAATATCTCCACTTGTCTCCTAATTCTAAGTTCTGTAGTCTTGTTCTAGCAAATTTCCATGTATGCTTGCTCAGTCATGCTCCAGAAGAACTCTGAACCCATGTTGAGCTGCTTCCTCTTTCCCTAGTCTCCTAGACCCTGCCTGCCATATTTATTTCCATGGATGTGTGGAATATCAATTTAGAAAGCAAAGCAATTGGTACTGCGTCCTGGTGGTCATGGTAAGCTGATGGTGTATGGGACACCTGAGGTTTTTAGGAATGGGGTGAACTCTGTTTAAATTCTAAAGTTTAGTTCTAAAGAATCTAAACTTTTAACCTGAAAACACAGAAGCAGTATAATCTGCTCTGAACAATATGGTAGGCTAAAAATTTCCTCCAAATGTTTTAATCTACTTTATCCTACCAAGAGAAGGTAGTTTCAATCTTCTCACGTGGGACCAAGAAGTAGCCATGGAGGCAGAAACCCCATGAAGAGCAAAGAGCACTAAGTATGCAGTCATGTAGTGGAACCAGGGCTCTCAGGGATACAGCGCTGACACTTATTAGCAGGGACGCTGACATCAAGTGCCACCCTGCTCTGAATTTGCAGCTCCCTCTGAGCCTGGCTGCAATCTTCACAGTAGTTGGGGGGGGGGGGGGATGAATATACTGTTCCTTGTAATGTAAAGTATTTTGGGGGTGGCTTGGTCTTGAATGGGCAATTAAGACCTAGAGGTTTTACAAAAGACCTACTCCTGGTGGAGATGAAAACTGCTAGAATGGTCATTATGGATCATTATGGACACATAATTCAAAATTGGCCCTTGGACTCTTCAAACATGGTTTAAATATTAGTTTTCACATGATGCTTAAAGTGCAGCTTCTCATATTATTGTATTAATGTGGAAATGTTAATAGAGGATAGAGAAATAGCAATGTACTAGAAATGGAATGCACATGCTTGTCTCTGTGTAGATTTTGCATCAAGTTACACAGATTGACCTGATCCAGATGACATGATAACCCACCATGGGTAACCAGCCGTGTCATGTCATCTGAATCCATTGCAGTTTCTGCAGGGTAGCTTACCGTATTTGTCCACGAACAAGCCACCCTGAGAACCCATGGCTTGTTCTAGGGCAGGGCTCTCCAGCCTTGGGTCCCCAGATGTTGCTGGACTACAGCTCCCAGAATCTCTTGCCATTAGCCATGCTGGCTGGGTATGCTGGGAGCTGTAGGCTAGCAACATCTGGGGGCCCAAGGTTGGAGAGCCTTGTTCTAGGGGTTGTTCAACCCACAATGGGTTGTTGTGTCAGCTGAACCCGGAAAGGTGATTTTATTGTGCGTTGTTTGGGAATGGTTACAGAGACATTTGGCAAGAGCAGCAAAACTAGCTGCCACTCACTTTTGCACTCTCGCCAGTGACTGCCCTTCCACCAATGGTGAGGTGGCACTTTGGAAGGACTGTCACTCGTTTCTCGGATTTTTAAATTTATTTTTTGGAGTCCCAAAAAAACACAATTGTGAAAATTGCACTAAAAAGAAAAAAAGATTTTGCCGGTCCTTTGCAGGTGTGCAAGTGCACACTTATGGCTATCCAATGCACAGCAAGACTGCATATAGGCTAATTTGCGCACAGTTGCCAGGGACCAAGTGCCTAGCTGTCAATGGAAAAGCACCAGTAAAGGGCAAAAAAACTAAGAAAGAAGGTGCACCAAAAGGGGGTGGGGACATAACCACCCCCTTGGCAATGAAATCCCCTCTATTTTATGTGTTGAACTGACAGTTCTCGATGCCCTCCACCTTTTCAACACTTCCCTGAGTCTGCAGCTACTCCAGAAAGGGGAGAGATTAATCTCCCCTTTTTTTGGTTCAGTTACTGCAGGTGCACAAATTCCCCCTCCATTTACTTCCCAGCCCTTAAACTGCTGCAAATTTCTCCTTCATTTACTTCCCAGCCCTTAAACTGCTGCAAATTCCCCCTTCATTTACTTCCCAGCTATTAAATAATGAATATTTCTGCAGTTTTTTGTTTTTTTTTAAAGAACTGTCAGGGGTCTGCAGTAACCGCAGCAGTAATTGCTCAGAAAAGGAGCCACGTAAAGTGTGGGGAGATCTCCCCTTTCTGGGGTAGCTGGAGACTTAGGGAAGTGTTGAAAAGGTGGGGGGGCACTGGGAACTGTCAGTTCAGCAATTAAAACTGTGAGGATTATATTGCTAAGTGGGTGATATTGCTGCTGCCACCTCTTTTTGGTGCACCTGCTTTCCCTTGTTTACCAGCGCTTTTCAATTGAGTTAGGCAAATGACAGCAGGCAACTGTATGCAAATTAGCCTATATGCAGTCTTGCCTTGTCCTCCCTTTGGCAGCTGAACAGACAAGGGAATTGACCAGTCAAGACAACACATCGGATAGCTGTAAGTGCACACTTGCACACTGGCAAAGGACCAACAACAAAAAATATATTTTTTAAAAAGACACAATTTTCAGGGGCTGAAGTTTTTTTTGGCCCCAATTGTGCTTTTTTAAGGCTCCAAAAAAATTAAACAAACTTGGCAGCGAATGAGAACGGGTAGCAATCCGAGTGAGGAGGGGAAGACAAAGCGGATTCTGCCATGAAGGACTCTAGGATATGTGTCAGAGCCAGCTGGAGGACTGGGGAACAACCCATGGTGAGCCCAATTGTCTGTTAGGAGAACCGTGGGTTGTTCAGCGGACAACCAACCCACTGTAGCTTATTTGCCGGGCATGATGTGCAAACCTGCCCATTATTTCAAGCTAAAGTCATTTTAAACACATGTGCATTGTTATATTCACTGTATGGTCAGGAAAAGAAAATATAAATTTGGCTTAAAATGGTTCTTTTCATTGTGATTAATCTGTAAATGAACAGCATGGTTTGCGGTAAGCTCCTATGTGTGGAGGAGCAGCGGGCATATGCAATGCAGCACATACTGATGAAGAGTGTAGTGAATGGAATGTGTCTGATTTGTGAGCCTTCCTCCCAAATGCTGTAAAAAAAAAAAAGTCTTGGGTCTATATGTATGGGTAAATGTCTACATCATCCATTATGCACTGTATGTATAATTTGAGCCCCTCCCCACCCCACCCTGAAGAGATTAACCAAGCCATTTCTGTACCTCTGACTAAAGATCCAAATGCCTCCCTCTACTGAAGGAGTCACCAACCTTTTTGGGATGGTGAGCACATTTGGAATTTTGTGAGTGTTGTGGGTACTCTCACAAAATGGCTGCCACAGTAGGTGTGGTCGGTCACTAAACAGAAGGCTAAAAGAAAACTACTTGCCCAAGAACCTAAGTACAAGGCAGAGGCTGGGTCTTCTCAGTAGCAGCCCCCTGTGGAATGATCTTCCCACTGAGGCCTACCTGGCCCCAACTGTCATCTTTTTGGCCCTAGGATAAGGCTGCCCTCTTCTCCAAGGCATTCAACAGCATCTACGGATGTTCACTGGCATAAGGGGGCACCCATGTCAGCTGTTTTTAACAGGTTTAGTTCGTATCAAAAAAAATTATTTTCGTCCTTAAATTGTTCTTTTTTAAATTTTGTATACTGGAAAAATTTTTGATGCTTTATTGTATTATGGTCTTGATTTTATGAACTGTTGTAAACTACCGAGAGAGCTATTGGGGGGTATAGAAATGAAATGATGATGATAATAATATTAATATTAATAATAATAGCGCCCTTTCTAGTTGCAGTCATTCCTTCCCCATTAAAACATGGTTTGCCGGCCAGATGGGCGATTCATAAATACAACAAATAAAACATACATTCTACGGTCCCTTCGGAAAATGCCCTGGAGCGGGCAAGAGACCTGCCGCCCGAAACGGAGGGGTTGCGCGAGGGTAAAATGGCTTTGCGAGGGGCCCCTGAAGCGCAGGAGGAAGACGGGGAAGCGGCCGCTTCACATGCACATCTACTGAAGGGACAGGCTGCTTCACGGGAGGCGAAGAAGCCCGCCCCCGGAGCGAGAGAACGGACATTTCCCCGCTTCCCTTTCCCACTTGGCCCTCCGCTCGAGTCCTGCAGAGGGCGCGCCCATACGTCCCCTGCGCGGGCGAAGGGAAGGAGCCGCCGCGGTTGGCAAGCGAGCGGCGGCGGTCTGCAGGCGGGTCACGGGCACGGCGTGAGCGCCATTGAGGAGAGGCCCCATGTCGATTCCTCAGGAACTCCAGAACAAGGGAGCGGGAAGGCAGAAGCCCGCACGAATTTGTTTGCACGCATACAGGGGCATGTATTAACTGACTGCAGTATTTTTGCTCAAGACTTGTGAGATATGCGTACATCTTCCTATAAGAGTGTATCTCCGTTACAAAAAGTATTATTTTGTACTGTTTTATTACTGTTGTTATATGTAATGTTATTACTGTTGTTATGTAACATCCTTTTATAACGTTATGTACGCCGCTCTGGGACACCCCTGAAGATGAAGGGCGCGCTATAAATGTTATAAATAAATAAAACTATGTAATGGCTTCCCTCAAAGGATTCTGGGAATCGTAGTTTGCTGAGGGTGCTGAAAGCTCTCCGCGGCGCCACTGTTCCTGGAGGGGGGATGCCTATTAAACTAAGGCGCAGCTCCAGCGTCCTATGTTCCTTACTCAGAAAGCGCTTCCGCTGTACGCAGAGTGGGGTTGGGGATTAAAAATACGTGTTCGTACGATGGCGGTTGTAATTCTGTGGTGCAGGTGTTCCGAAAGCTGCAAGACAAAGTTGCCAAGCCTTTGAGCAGCAAAGGGTACACCTCCAACTTCTAAGTTTTTTTTCTTTCAGAATACCTTTTTCTTAAAATATAAGCACACCGTTTTTAACTGCCATGATAATCAAGACAGTACCACAGAAACAAAACAAGTGACACACAATGCATTATCGTAAGTACATTTAGGTTTGATTGAAGGCATAAGCAGGTCTTTCGACATTTTTCTGCTCCTTCCCTTCCACACTACACTGCAAATGGCTTCCAAAGCTCTTGTCCTTTTCAACAGGGACTTGGCATGCAGCATAAATGAATCCAGCTTTGTTTCCTCCCGGTCTAAATAAAGCCCTGCTGTGCATGCAGTATTAGTTGCACAGTTATCTGGAATGTGACCATAGTGTAGAATAAAAACTCTACTATATACCTTTTCATTCACAGAGGGGATGAAACAGTTAAAAGTAAGGATGACAGGAGGTAAAAGTAAGGATGACAGGAGGTATGTGGTAAAAAAATTAGGGATTATTATGGTGTCCCTGCCAAGGGATGCTAGGGTGATGGTTACAAGAGAGAGAGGGCCTTCTCAGTTGTGTTACCACATTTATGGAATGCTCTCCCCAAAGAGAGAGCATTTTTATCTTTTGGGCACCAAAGACCTTTCTTTTCTCCCAGGCATTTTCAGGACCTAGTTCTAGATTTTTATCACTGTTTTATCAATTCCTGTGCTGTTTGATTTATTATATTGTATTTAATTCTTTTAAATATCTGCATTATATTTTATACTGCTCTTAATCTTTTAACTGTTTGTAATCATCCCAGAAAACATTGGTTATTGGGCGGGTTAAAAAGATAACAAATAAAATGCAGGAGGAGAATACAAGTGGGAATACATTTGATTTCTGTTCAGGTAACTTTAATCTAGTAAATAGAACTTGGCTATTTCAAAGAGTGATGGTTAATCCAATGTACAGGCAGTATATCTGTAAACTAGGCTGATACTGTAATTTGAACAGTCTTTAGCCCTTTCCACAATGGCATAAACCTTATTAGGTGTTTTGTTGTAACTGAGAGGTTAAAATCCACCCTCTAATTGGAGGGGAATTCCCCCTATAATTCACACCACAGCAAACCCACCATGTTAAAGTCAGGGATCTTTAGATTTTATGGTGGGTCTGTTGTCTTGTAGTTCTATAAAGTTGGCAGCAGAAAATGGAATACTCCATTTTGACAGTCTAGTTTAGCTTTGGCTAGAAACCAATTTACTTTGTTTACTTGAACTTTATGTAATGATAAACAGGTGATTGACTTTGTGCTTTTTGCTTCTGTAAATCTAACATCCTAACCTTTACACAAAATTCCACCTAATAAAAGGAATACAGACTGTCACTTTATAGCACAACAAATACGCAGTTGTTGCATACAATCTTCCTTCAAGCTACTGTTGATATTTCAGGATTCTCTAATTTCCCCACTACTCAAAACTAATTGCATTATATCTGGCAAAATACATCTTCAATCAGCAGGAATTTAGTTTCTGAAGTCCTAACAGGAATGTTGACACTAGCTGATGACAAATGGTATAACCATCTCTGACATACTTACCGTACTCTGTGATCCTAACACCACTGCTCAGCCTGCAAAAAGGTGAATTGCTGAAACTGACTAGTCTCAAGAAAAGTGTAGATAAACTCTTTTCAGTCTTGGCCACACAGCCAGTTAGCATGATCAAAACAAGCCACGGTGGCTTGTTCTGAGCCACAGCACGTGCCAGGCACAAATTGCATAATCACTGCCTGGCCATAGCATATTGTGTCATCCAAACCTGGGCAGCATGGCTTGTTGGGAGAGTTAAATAACAACCCTACAACAGTCCATGGGTTGTTTGAGGGTTGTTTAACCTTCCAACAAGCTATGTTGCCCGGATTCAGATGACACAATAAACTGCAGCTGTGCGGTGATTATGCAAATCGCACCTGCTGTGCGCAGGGGCTCATAATCCTTTGAACCAGGTCACTGTTCTTCCTCCAGAGGCTCAGAGCAGATTATGTATGGTTCCTGAGCAGTCTCCCATGCAAACTGCTTGCATGACTTGACTTGCTTAGATTCAGTGGTAGAACTGAACATGCAAGCCCATTCAAGAAATGAACATGTTTGTATTTAATTTATTAATGGATTTCTAAACTGTCTTTCATGACTTGAAAGCCCTCACAAGGTGATGTACAAACAATACATTAAACAATATAATACAAATACATAACATTACTATTCTTAAGAATGTATACATGTATAAAATGAACAGAACTAAAAAGCTTTTCCTCATCCCCTCCCCACTGCTACACATTCACTAGATGTTACAGTAGTCAGTACTGCATATGCACCAGGACTTTTTTCAAAGGAATAAATATCAAAAGAACACACTTTCATCTGATTATCTATATGGCCCCCTATGGACCACAAACGGTGCATTTAAAATTGGAGCTGAGAGATTGAGTAGATTTTTTTATTTTTATTACATTTATATCCCACCTTCTTTCCTCTTGCAAGGGACCCGAGGCAGCTTATATGATCCGCCTCCCCATTTTTTCCTCACAACAACCCTGTGAGGTAGGTTAAGCTAAGAAACAGTGACTGGCCCAAAGTCACCCAGTGAGTTTCATGGCTGAGTGTGGACTCAAACTCAGATCTCCTGAGTCCCAGTCCAAGACTAACCACTACGCCACACTGGTTCTCATTTGAGTTAGACTGATGTGTCAAGATAGAATAGAAATCATTGCTATACTGCAGGGGTGGGGAACCTTATAGGGGTGGGGTGATGGATTACACCCCCAGTGATCCCTCCATGGGCTGGATAATGTCAACAGGTTGGGCCATGCCCCCCAATATCAACCATTTCCCAGCTGAAGCGCTGTCTGGAGCTCTTCCAACTGGCGTTCTGGTCAAAGACCTGGCTTTGCTGCATTTGGGTTTTCTCACTGATCAGAGTTAACAGAGGGGATTCCTCTCCTCACTTGCCTTCAGGGGAGGGGCAGGAGCCTCACTTGAGGCCCTGCAGACCAGATGGGCCTATCTGGTAGGCCAAATTTGGCCCGCAGGCCTGAGGTTCCCCATCCTTGTTATAATGGATGCTTTGTAGCTATATTTACAAGTAATCGCCCCCTCATCATCCTGTTCTCTGTATTTTTAACCATAGGCATTGTTGCCAAGTGTGCTAAAGTGCCTTCAGCTCTCAAGTGGACAAACAACTATAATCCAAGCCAATTCTAGATACATTTTGTATCAAGGGTGGACAGACTAATTAGGTTTGTGGGTTTTTCCTGGAGCCCTGAGAACCACTAACTGAAGTCTCATGGAAAAGATATACACTGTGAATTTAAGAATTCTGAGCCCAGGAATATGTCTGGAATACCAGAACTGAATAGAAGTCACAATCCTTTTCAAAAAAAAAATTCCACTCCTGGTTACCCCAAGCTTTCTGCATCTCTGCAGCTTAATTTAAGGAGTGGGGAAGAGTCATTTTGTTGCGCCATGGTCCCAACCACAAGGAGTCAGAAATCCTTGCTGATCTGCTGCAAATCACCTAGAGATCTACCAGTAGATCCAGATCGACCTTCTGCCCACTCCTGTTTTATGTTCTCCTCTGTGCCACCACTTTGTGTCTATGCTGTTTTGAGAAGCAATGCTATCTTAGACTGGCTCTTTTATTCCCGTAGCAGTTGCTGGGAAGTGCCTCAAATACCCTCCAAGAGAAAACTAAACAATGTTTACACTTAACACTTCAAACCACTTATGATTTAAGGAGATGCATACAGATTATTGCAAGTTTTTGATATAATTAGTGTTCCTCTATAAGCCCTCGGAACTTCAATAGAACTTGGCAGCAGAACAATTGAATGCTCCTTTATAAATGGAGTCACTGTTTCCCAAGCTGTAACATAAGGAATGCCCTATTAACTGTAGCATTTTATCCATTAGCTTTGCTGAACAAACACTGTAACATTTAGGGGAGGCGGGTGACTCCTATGTCAGTGGGGCTCCTTATCCATTACAGGTTTTATTTGGAGCTTTATGGGAGCTATCCATGGTGATGAACCTATTTTGGGGATGGAGTTCAGCATCATGGATAGCTCCTATAAAGCTCAAAATAAAACCTACAATGGATAAGTAGCCCCACTGACAGGCGTCAGCAGCCTCCCGTCTACCTCGATTTTATAGGTAAACGGGATATACTTATGCAGCATTTGCTTGCACAGCTTCGTAGAGGCCTCTGTTTGCAGACCTTTCTTGAGCTGACTGCTGCTTAGTGGTGATGATCTTTTTTAAAAGTAGACTATTGTTCTTGGCTGCCCAAGTTGGATTCCTCAGAGTTCACAATTAGATCTCTACAAATTGGTAGCAATGGAGAGGCAACTGTGAATCTCTGACACAACCACTTTTGCTGACTTATTGAAAGTGGGACCAAAGTGTGATGTGGATGCATATTAAGAAATTCTGACTTCTTATTTATGACATTTCTACACCGTCTTTCTGCCAAGGCACGTGTGAGGGATTGAGGCCTACACAGGATTGGGTTTGTTGAGGCCTACACAGGCTTCAGTTTGTTGAAGCCTGAAGGCCCAAACACTTGGATGGGAGGGGGAGTTTGAGAGTTTTAAGTTACCCAATAGAAGTTAAGAATTAGATATCCTATTCAAGGTCACATGATTATAACCTTCCATTCCTGGGAATGCTATATATGTGGGGTGTGGTCAGCTAGCAGTTAGTGTGCTGAGAGAGAGAGCCAGAAGCAGCAGCAGAGAAACAGCAGAGAGAAGGAGAGAGAAAGAAAGAGAAACTGGCTGCATAGCAGATAGGTAGTCTGAAGTTATACTAGAGAACGGTGGGTTGTTTGTTTGTTTGTTTTATTTTATCATACTTGCTTTTGAATTATAACCACTCTATTAAGTAAATACCCAAATATTATAAGTAAAGTGTTGTTGTTTACCCTGAGAGTTTGGAGTGACTTATTCACCACGTCTACAGCCTACACTCATGCTACTGGAAGCTGTAAAAGGACTTGATCTCCTGGAACGGGAGGGACTTTGAGGAGAGGCAGATATCTCCAAAGGCAGGTTAAGGGGTCCCTGCAGTAGCAGAACCTTGACAGATGGTGGCAGCGGAGCGATCCTGAACAGTGAGATTAAGCACTCCAAACAGAAATTGGGTTTTTTTTACTAATAGAGCTGGCAAAAGGTGTATGTTTTAACTTCAGGACTGCGGAATAGGGACCCAGTGAGGCTATTAAAATGAGCCAGTATCTCTCCATGAACAAAACTGCCCTGATAGAGCAGTGTAAAAAGGACAATTTGCCATGGGAGGAGAAAACAGCAGAAGAACTAAAAGTTATGCTGATCTCCCAGGCGGCAATAGAAGGAGCTGCACTCTCTAGCCCTAGTGTAGCAGGACCCCAAACAAAAGAATGGGAGCTCCGTGAACAGGAACTGTGGCTAGTGGCAAAGCAGAAGGAAGAAGAGACCAGGTTAGAGTGGGAAAGGCTAAGGCTGCAGCAGGAGCAACTTAAGGCCCAGGAAGAACAACGCAGACACGAGGAAAAGGCGCGGCAGGAGCAACTTCAGGCCCAGAAAGAGCAACTTCAAGCCCAAGAAGAGCAACGCAGACACGAGGAAAGGATGATGAAATTCAAAGAGGAGCAGCCTGTCAGAGTTACCCCGAAAGACTTCACAGCATACACCCCAGGAGAAGACCCACAAGTGTTCCTGACCACTTTTGAAAGGGCAGCACAGAAGTGGGGACTGCAGGAGGGGGATTATATGAAGTTTGTGCCTAATTTAATTAAAGGGGAGCTGGCAGAGATTTATAATAGCATGCCAGAGGGGGAGGCTGTTTCCTATGCTCAATTTAAAGAAACGGTGTTTAAAAGGTTCAGGTTAGGCCCTGAGCACTTTAGGAAAAAGTTCAGAGGGTTAACACCTCAACCAGGTAAATCTATGGTAGAGTTTGCAACAAAATTAAAAAACCTGCTATTAAAATGGGTGGATGAAGCAAAAGCTGACAACAGGGAAAAGGTGCTAGAGCTTATGGCTCTGGATCAGTTTTATTTTCGGTTGCCCAGAGAAATAAAACTGAAGGTTAAGGATAAAGATCCTGAAACTGTAAACCAAGCTGCAGAAATGGCTGACAAATTGTTTGAAAACCGGGAAGGGTTAGGCCCCAGGATTGAGTCTGAGAAGAAGGGGGGGAAATGGGAAGCCCCAAGTAAAAAGGAGTTCAAAAAACCTCCTTTTGATTCTTCTCACCCCAGAGACCGTGCCTGCTATTCGTGTGGTCAGACAGGCCACATCAGGAGTAGCTGTCCCAAGTTACAAGCAATAACACCAGCTAACCCAGGTAGTCCTAAACCCGAACAAACCAAGCCACAAGGTGTAGCAAGCGTAAAAAACCCTTATAATTGTGGATTTGTGATCACCAACAGGGAAGAGGTTAATAATCAGTTTAAAGAACCTGTTTATGTAAAGGATAAGACCATTATGGCAATGTTGGATTCTGGAGCTGATGTTTCTCTGATCCGAGCAGATTTGGTGACACCTGAAGATTTGGTACCAGGAATGTCTATTGAGATTCAGGGAGTGAATGGTCCCACCTTGAAGTCCCAGTAGCAAGGTTATCCATAGAATGGAGGGGATGGAGGGGTCTGTATGAAGTTGGGGTGATGGAACCTCCAACTCAATTTGCCCTATCATTGTGGGAAAGGATATAATGGGACCAGAAGCTCAAATATGTGTGGTAACCCGCAAGCAAAAGGAAAGGGAGGAACTTTCAAGACAGGACCAGGTAAAAGCTGATGGGATAAAAGAAAAGGTACTAGAGGTACAACCCACAGTGATTCCGGAAGGTCCAAAACCAACCCCAGACCCTCCCCAAACCGAAACAACAGAACAAGCCTCCATGCAACCTGGAGACCTGAAAGCCAGTGAAACAACCGAGGCAAGTGGTTCTGTAGAGGAAAAGGCACTAGAGACCCCTTTTCCTGATTTAAGAGGAGTAGAGGAATTCAAGCAGGGAGTCCTCAGTGATCCTAGTTTGGAGCCTCTGAAAAGAGTTGCTCTCCCTCAAGAGAGGCCCTTCTCTGAGGAAAGAAGGGAGCAGATTATTTGGGAGAAAGGATTGCTGTATAGGCTGTGGTTACCAAAAACCCAAGAGTTAACCTGGGAACCACTAAAGCAACTGGTAGTACCTAACCAATTCCGGCTAAGGTTGCTAGAACTAGCCCATGATGTGCCATGCACAGGGCACTTGGGGGAAAAACAAGACTAAACAAAGGCTCATGGCAAACTTCTTTTGGCCTGGAATTGCTAAGCAAGTAGCAGAGTACTGCAGGTCTTGTGAAACCTGTCAGCATGTGGGGAAGGCAGGGCATCACAGTAAAGCCCCTTTGCAGCCTCTGCCTATTATAGGAGAAGCTTTCTTCAGGGTGGGCATGGATATTGTAGGGCCTTTCACTAAACCCACCCGCAAGGGGAAAAAGTACATCCTCACAGTGGTGGATTTTGCCACAAGATACCCGGAAGCTGTAGCACTAGCCTCTATAGATGCTCCATCTGTAGCTTAGGCTTTGCTAACTATATTTTGCAGAACTGGATTTCCCTCTGAAATCTTAACAGATTGTGGGTCAAATTTCCTCTCCGAGATAATGGAATGTCTGTGGAAGTGTTGTGGGGTAAAACACTTGAAAACCACTCATCACCCTCAATGCAATGGAATGGTGGAAAGATTTAACGCCACACTCAAAGGAATGATTAGAGCTTATGTAAACACACACCCAAATGACTGGGATGACAAACTGCAACACCTACTTTTTGCCTACAGGGAAGTTCCACAGGAATCAACGGGATTCTCACCTTTTGAGCTGTTGTATGGCAGAAGAGTGAGAGGGCCTCTTGATCTCCTGAGGGAAAACTGGGAAGGTAAACTCATAGAAAACAAAACCTCTGTGGTGGATTATGTGTTAAAACTTAGACAAACCCTTGATACACTCTGTAAACTAGTTCAAGCCAATGTAACCAAAGCCCAAGAGGTGCAAAAGTTCTGGTATGATCAAAAGGCACGCTCTAGAGTATTTGAGGTAGGGGATCAGGTAATGATATTTCTTCCTCTGCGCAAAGACAAGCTTAAGGCTGCTTGGGAAGGCCCCTACACAGTCAGAGAGAAAATGGATTATTTAACCTATGTGGTGGTCAAAGAAAAATCTGAAAAAAGACCAAAGGTAGTACATGTAAATATGATGAAGCCACACTATGAGAGGAGTGGAGTAGTTTTACAGGTGCAGAAGGTCCCAGAAGAAAACCTAGAGACAGGGGGAGAAGAGATAGTAGACATCTTAGACCACTGGTTAGAAGAGTGCAATCCAGACCAGCTAAGATGGTCAGAACAACTCAACCTTGAGGACAGGAGGAGAATACTGTCAGTGGTAACAGAATTTTCTGATGTCTTTCAGAACAAACCAGGGAAAACGGATTTGGCTGTACACAGCATTGATACAGGAGACAATCTCCCCATAAGGTCACTCCCTTATCGGGTAAATGGAAAGGTGCTGGGAGACATACGCAGGGAGGTAGAAGAGATGTTAAGGTTAGGAGTAATCAGACCCTCTTTGAGCCCCTGGTCTGCCCCAGTGGTCCTGGTGAAAAAACCAGATAACACCATCAGGTTCTGCATTGATTTCAGGAAATTAAACAAGATAACCAAGCCCGATGCATATCCCATGCCACGAACTGATACCCTTTTAGATCAGTTGGGAGCTGCTAAAATAATTTCCACTCTTGATTTGTGCAAGGGGTTTTGGCAGATGAGCCTGGATGAAGCTGCCAAACCCAAAACAGCGTTTGTCACACCTGATGGGTTAGTCGAATTTAATGTATTGCCTTTTGGATTGAGGAACAGTCCTGCCTCCTTCCAGAGGCTAATCAATCGATTGCTAAATGGATTAAGTGCATTTGCAGTGGCCTTTATCGACTATATAGCCATATTTAGTGAAAATGTGGAGGATCACTTGGTACACCTAAGAACAATCTTGCAGGCTATACGTGAGGCGGGTCTAACAGTAAAACTAAGCAAATGTCAGTTTGGAATGCCAGAGGTAGTATACTTAGGGCACAGGGTTGGAAATGGCCATATCACACCTTTATGGGACAAGGTTGAAGCTATTAGAACCTGGGACATACCTACAACCAAGAAACAGGTCAGGTCATTCTTGGGATTTGCTGGGTATTACAGGAGATTTGTTCCCCATTTTGGTGAAATTGCTGGACCTTTGACTGATTTAACCAAGAAATGTAAACCTGACAAAATTGTGTGGACTGATGAATGTCAGAGAGCTTTTGATAGACTAAAGGACATTTTAAGCTCAAAGCCTGTGTTAAGAGCACCTGACTTTGAAAAAACCTTTATTGTAGCTACAGATGCCTCTGAGACTGGCATAGGTGCAGTATTGTTACAAGACTATGACTCTGTTAAACATCCAGTAGCCTACCTGAGTAGGAAGCTTCTACCCAGGGAGAGAAACCTGTCTACGATCCAAAAAGAATGTCTGGCAGTAGTGTGGGCTCTGGACAAACTCAAGCCTTATGTTTTTGGACAAGAATTTACTTTATGGACTGATCATCATGCCTTGCAATGGATACAAACAATGCAAAATACCAACTCCAAGCTTCAGAGATGGTCTTGGAAATTGCAGGAATTTCAAATGAACATTGAACATGTGCCTGGGAAGGAGAATGTGATAGCTGATGCTTTGTCTAGGAAATAACCAAAAAAACAGTTGCCTTTTGTGTAGGTTAACGTTTCACAATTCTCTTGTGTAAAAGGGAAATTGTTCCACTTGAGGAGAAGGGGGGGAAGATGTGAGGGATTGAGGCCTACACAGGATTGGGTTTGTTGAGGCCTACACAGGCTTCAGTTTGTTGAAGCCTGAAGGCCCAAACACTTGGATGGGAGGGGGAGTTTGAGAGCTTTAAGTTACCGAATAGAAGTTAAGAATTAGATATCCTATTCAAGGTCACATGATTATAACCTTCCATTCCTGGGAATGCTATATATGTGGGGTGTGGTCAGCTAGCAGTTAGTGTGCTGAGAGAGAGCCAGAAGCAGCAGCAGAGAAACAGCAGAGAGAAGGAGAGAGAGAGAAAGAAAGAGAAACTGGCTGCATAGCAGATAGGTAGTCTGAAGTTATACTAGAGAACGGTGGATTGTTTGTTTGTTTTATTTTATCATACTTGCTTTTGAATTATAACCACTCTATTAAGTAAATACCCAAATATTATAAGTAAAGTGTTGTTGTTTACCCTGAGAGTTTGGAGTGACTTATTCACCACGTCTACAGCCTACACCCATGCTACTGGAAGCTGTAAAAGGACTTGATCTCCTGGAACGGGAGGGACTTTGAGGAGAGGCAGATATCTCCCAAAGGCAGGTTAAGGGGTCCCTGCAGTAGCGGAACCTTGACAGCACGCAAGGAACTTTACAATTTAAAATAATGGCTTTCAAACTAATAGCCATGATATAAAAGCGGAAAGGGATAGGGAGGTAAAATAAGCAACTACAGATGCTGTAGCCACTACATGAGATAGTTCTGGGAGAGGAATCAAATGGTAATTGGTCCCAGCCAAACTGATGGGAGGGGGTCTTGGTCTCACCTCTTCCTCAAGATGTAGCTAGAATGGAGTTGTTACGTTTCTTACCAACTTTTTCTCCAAGGAGCTCAAAGCAATGTTTTCACCCCCAACAACCCTGTGAAGTAGGTTGGATTGAAAGATAGTGGCTTGCCCAAGGCCAGCCAGGGAGTTTTCTAACAGAGTGAGCTTTTGAATCTGGATTTTCAACATCCAGCTATGTCACACTGCTTCTTTGTTAGAACTCAAGTAGCTTAAGTGATCTTGCCCTTTTCACACACCCAGCACCATCCCAGCAGGCAAAGCTTTGGTGCCAAATTGTTTGGCTGACATAGAAGATTAGGAGGTGCCATTCTGACAACAAAATGGTTACATATAGTATCTGAAATGGGAAATCACAGAAATGTATCTCTGAGTTAAACTCATGTCCCATAATTGGCATTCTATGGCTTCCTGTTGTTGTGAGATGGAAAGGAAAATCCTATGTTCTATATTTCCTTGGAGCTAGCCCTTATGCTTAAGCAAAAGCAACAATTTCACTTTGAGAATTTGCTTTCTCTTATAACAGTTGAACCTACATGGCACATGCTGTGTTACTAACGGTGACACTGCCACAGATGGGGAAGTGGATGCAGTAACACATCCACGTGAACAGACCCCCCTGGGTGAGTGATAGGAAGGACATACTGTACTTTCTGCAACTGTGGAAATGACCTGAAGCCATCGGTACCAGAAGAGACCCAGTGGCTGGAGTTTGTTTCCTCTGAGAAGCTTGTATTCACTCTTCCTTTTTCTCCAGCAGAGGCCTAGACCTATTCGCAGTTGGCACAGGGCAGGCCCTTGAGAAGGAACACCTGGGAGGAGGAGGCTTTCAGCTTTTGCTCTTTGACTCAGTGTCTAGAGAGGCTCAGCAGGTTCTTTCTTCAGAGTCCCACAGAGTCCACCTGGCTACTGGATGGCTCCATTCCTCCAGGCTTAACCTCTCTGCTGGCAGTAATGCCTGCCCCAAGTAGCCTTGTTCCTATCTTCACTGGACTTGATAGTGCAGGGGTGGGGAGCCCCAGGCTGGAGGCCAAATCCAACCCTCCTGGGGTTCCCTAGATGACCATGACCTTTCCCTGGTTCCACCCCCTTCCCCCTAACCACCAATCATTTGGTGGTTTCATGGCTTTTGCAGTTTTTTCACCATTCTGAAAAGTTGAAAGGCCTCTGCTAAGGCTTCCTTACTGGCAGTAAGAGCTTTAAGCTACAACATGCTAGTATTTTTAGTAGCTTCAGCTATTGGGAGGTATAGAAATAAAATTAATAATACAGTCATGCCTTGGATTGAGAGCATAATTCGTTCCGGAAACGTGCTTGTAATCCAAAACACTCATATCAAAACGAAATCCCCCCAAAAAATTTGTACAGAGATTTTTTATTTAAGCCGTACTACAGTACTTGTATTGCAAGTCATCACTTGTATATCAAGTCAAAAAAATTTAAATAAATATTTAAAAATTTGCTTGTCTTGCAAAACGCTCTCAAACCAAGTAACTTGCAATCCAAGGTATTACTGTATATTTTTTTGTATTTTGGGCAGCACTCCTTTTACCTTTGGCCCTGTTCCCTTTGCCCACCACTGGAATGCGGCCCCCCAAGAGCTTCTAGAAAATGGAATTCAGCCCTCAGGCTGAAGGAGGTTCCCCACCCCTGTGATAGGAGAATGTTCAATCAAATGCTGTTGTATTGCAAGAAATGGGCATGCAACAGGGATGGGGAACATGTGGCCCTCCAGATGTTGTTGGGACTGCAACTCCCATAATCTCTCACCACTGACCATGATGGTTGGGGCTGATGGTAGTTGCAGTCCAACTGACTTACAATAGTTCAGGTAGATCCAAGAAAAATTATATACTATGCATCAGCATCATATTTTTAAAAAGCTTGTCCTGTCAGTTATATTCATCATATCTGCAATCGATCAACTCAGTAATGATTCCTAGGCAGACCTACAGCAACAAATCTACCTTAAAAGTCACAAATGTGTCAGTGTTGCTTAGCTAGTAAATAAGTCACTGTGGCCATTTTAACCACATAAATACCCAACAGTGCCTCTCTCAGGAATACATGCAAGGAGATAATAAAGTACTGTACATAGTAGATAATGTCTTCCACTTCTCCAAAGCCATTCACACATGCTCCTCATATGGAATGTTGCTACAGTGCTCAAATTTAACTAACCATTGTCTGAAAGTGAAGAAGATAGAAGACTGTTCAAAGAGTAAAATATTTTAGATCCAAAATATAATTTGGACATTTACATAATCAATATAGCAAAATAAAATGGTGAAATTCTGGAAAATCCAACCATTCACCATGTCTTCTTGTCACTCAATTTTCTGTCAAGCTGAATTTAAAAACTGCCTTGGATTTCAGTCGATCTTGATTTAATAGAACCCTGACAAAGCTGTATCTTACTGATTTGAGTTAGCACAGTTTTCCATTTGAGTTAGCGCAGTTTGCCATAGTTAGCCTGGTTTTCCATTGTCTCTTAGGCAATGTTTGTGCACTCATTATCCATATATCATATGCATAGTCAATAACTGACCATCCAATACATATGTTTGTGGCAGAAACTGAAAACATATCCCTTTCCAGACTTAGTATCGATGCTGCAACATTTCTTTAGATAAAAAGAAGCTGTCTCAAAAGCTGAATTTGTATAAGCTCTTCCTATTATCCCATATTTCTGCATCATAGGATAATTAGGACATTACTTGGGCTTCAGTGCAGCCTTGGTCAGATTTCTGCGAGTTTCTAGAGAAATGATGGATTGCTCTGGAGGAAGTAGCTGCCTTGGATTTCCCAGGTTTTATTTGCCACAAAATAAATGTCCTATTTATTTATTTATTTATTTATTATATTTATACCCCGCCTTTTTTCCTGAAAGGAACCCAAGGCAGCTTACATAATCCTCCTCCTCCTCTCCATTTTACCCTCACAACAACCCTGTGAGGTAGGTTAGGCTGAGAGTCAGTGACTGGCCCAAAGTCACCCAGTAAGTTTCATGGCTGAGTGGGGATTTGAATCCGGATCTCCCGAGTCCCAGTCCAACACTCTAACCACTACGCCACACTGGCTCTCCAAATATTTGAAGAAGGGTGCGTGTGCCAATTGTTGATGTATGCTTTATGTAAATTGGGCCATGTTATGTCCAAATCCCATCAGGTAAGTGAATGAGTGGGATTGGAACTAGGCAAGAGAATCGGGGTGATGGGAGAGAGCGAAAGGGTCGGGAGAACCTTTCAGTCCTGCTAAAAGAATCTTTCCTATCTGTCCTCCCTAATGTACAGATCCTTGCCCATGGTTATGAGCTGCACACATACAGCTATATGCGAGGATTTTTATGTGCTCACCCATTGCACAGATGTTTGATGCACGGCTCGAGAAGGGCAAAGAAGCTTGAGCAAATTTAACTGGAGTGGCTGAGTATTAGGAAAAAATAAGTCAACATAGAAGAATTATGTCTCCATAAAGGGGCAAAGGTGAGATCGCCAAACTGGCAGGAAGCCTCATGTCGGTAGAATGCTGTAGCAGCAATGCCTGTATGACCTCAGTTGAATAAGGATAACAGTAGCAAAGAACAAGAACAGACTGTAGCTGAATCCAGATAATAAATCTACAATGTGGCGTTATCTTATCTAAATTGGCAGCATTAAGTATCTCTCCTTTGGGTAATTCTAAGAACTGCTAACCACACATTTAAAAAAGATGGGTTGAGAGGAATAATTCAAAAGTGTTTAAAAAAAAAACAAAAAAAAAACTAGATGCATTGCAAGTATGTTACATTTTAACTGTGTTCTCTCTCTCAAAGCTTTCATGGTGCTACAAGAACAGGAAGGTACACCTCCTTTTGGCCTTATTTCTTACTTCCTGGTGGGTTTCATCTCTAAGGGGAGGATGGTGCAATAAATTGATTGTGGAGACAAGCACTCACCCTTGTTGCAACTGTATTATAAGGAAATGTAATGAGACCAGCTGCACAATCCTTATTCTATAGACTAGGGCTCTCCAACCTTGGGTCCCCAGATGTTGCTGTCCTACAGCTCCCAGCATACCCAGCCAGCATGGCTAATGGCAAGGGATTGTGGGAGCTGTAGTCCAGCAACATCCGGGGACCCAAGGTTGGAGAGCCCTGCTATAGATGATCTCAAGACTTTCACCTTAGTCTGTAGATTTGTCACTAAGATTCATTAACTTCCTGAGCTGTCACCTTTGGATTGTGATGTTATATAATTTACAAATTCTATTATTTATGTGCTTTCTTGTATTTGGACACTGTAGTACAAAATGTCTCTCCCGTGTCATATTGTACAGCTATTCTTGCCTTCACATTTGGGATCGGATGGGATGAGTTAATTCTGTAAGCCATCCAGAGACCATGCTATTGGGCAGCCATACAAATTCAGTAAGTAAATAAATAAATTACATTTCTTCCTTTCAAGATTTGTCCAAAGTGATCATTCAGTTTCTTGTAACAGAAGTATACACTTGTCTTGCTGTGCTCCTGAATCAAAATGGGGGGTTTAAGTGTGGCTGACATGCAATCCTATGCATGCTTACTCCCAGATAGATTTGCAGCCTAAGTCTTTGTTCTTTCTGCACACACTGGACTTTGTATTGTGTGTTAGTACAAGGACAAATGTTTATGCAATTGTACTCCGCAACCTATACATACATTCTGTTCCAAAGCTGGTACGGAATTTCTGAAATACTGTTTTGCAAATGTATATAGACAGGGTTGCATCCAAGCCTTCTGTTTGGGGAAGGGTCTCATATGCAGCAGAGGCTCCCTGCTGGAAAAGGGGAATGTTAATTATTATTTTTTTAAATTGCTGATTCCCCCTTTCCCCTGCACCACCCTCATGCTGAACTGGAGAGTCCCCCAGTCCTTTGGAGCAGCTTGCAGGCGGGTGGGTGGGTAGGTGGCATCAGCAAAAATTGCCTCCCCCTTCCTGCAGCAGGGATTCCTATGAGTGGACTTATGCTCATAGGTTGTCTGGATCCATCCAAGTATTATTTTCATCAACACCAAGTGCAATTTTAAAATTGACAAGTTGCTGTTTTTAAATTTTTAAATACATCATATAGCATTTTAATAGGCAGTACCATTTAGTTGTTTTTATCTTGTTCATTGTCACATCAGCCCTGTCGACTAGGTTGCCATCAATCCCATTTCACCGATAGGGAACAGAAACTGAGAATTTCCATAGGACTAGCCATGTGAGTCTGTTGCCGCAAAAACAACAAAAGTCTTGTGGCACCTTTATTACTAACACATTTCCTGTGGCATAAGCTTTTGTGGACTATAGTTCACTTCATCAGATACATGAAGGGTTATCACATGTTTTTGGTATGTATTCAGTACACATGGTTGGGAGGGGGAGAATTGTAAACATTGAGATCAGGGGGAAATTAAATTCATAAAATACTGACAGTGACATTATTAACAGTGACCATTCACAAACAGTTGTTGCTGATAACACAAATATCCTGGCACTTCTCGTTCCTCTCCTAATGGAGGTTGGATATCATCATCATGGCTAAACAGTCTTTAGATATGGCTGCTCTAAACAATGGTGTTGTATTGCCCCCAAACCATTCCTTAAGGTTTTTCAGCCAAGACGTTCTTCTTCCTATAGCTCTTTTCCCATTTATTTTCCCTTAGAGTCATGCCTTGGATTGAGAGCATAATTCATTCTGGAAACGTGCTTGTAATCCAAAACACTCTTATATCAAAACGAAATCCCCAAAAAAGAATTTGTACAGAGATTTTTAATTTAAACCGTACTACAGTACTTGTATTGCAAGACGTCACTTGTATATCAAGTAAAAAAAAAAAAAATTATAAATTTGCTTGTCTTGCAAAACGCTCTCAAACCAAGTTACTTGCAATCCAAGGTATTACTGTATAATCAGCTGCAACAGTCTATATTTTTCATTTCTCGTTATCCTGGCACTAGGTAACCCAATTAACACATATAGTACAATAAAAAATCTTTATCTCAATTCAGTCCTTCGGCTATAGAATTGAACCTCTTGATGAAGAGGTATCTCTAGAGGTAAAATTTTAATTGGGATAAAGGTGTTTTTTTTAAATGAAGCAGATTTAAGAGATGCTTCAATATGCATTGTGGAACAAAATCTTTTATTGGGCATACATAAACAATAATTTTCAAAAAACACAGAAATTGGGGGGCAGAATGCTACACTCCCTCCAAACTGCCCTATCTAGCAGACAAATCCTGTGGACCAGGAGTTTAGAACCCTCTTTCAGCCGGAGGGCCAAATTCAGTTTCACAAAAACTCTTGGGGACCGCATTCCAGTGGTGGGTGGAGCTGAAAGCAAAGCAGGTGGGCCAAAGGCAAGAGGGGTGGCCCCCCAAAATACCAGCATATTGTAGCTTAAAGCTCTTACTGTCTTACAAAGCCTTAGAAGAGGTATTTCAACCTTTTAGAAGGGGGGGAATGCACAAAAGCTAAGAAACTACCAATTGGAAGTTAGGGGAAAGGGGCTGGGACCTGAGTAAAACAGTGTGGTTGCCTGGGAAGCCTAAAAGGCTGGTTTGGGACACTGGACCTGAGGTACCCCACCCTTGCTATAGACCTATGCACTAGCACCATTTCTGTAATACATTTATTTGTGTGCGCGCCTGCGTGGCGGGGAGAAACTCTTATTTCATTTTCAGCAAGCTTTATATTTTGAAAAGTCCAGATGAAGAGTTCTGGAGATCACACCACATAAAGCTTTGCTGTGTTCTCTCCACTGGCACGTTTTAGCCAGCTTACTGCACTTCAGAGTCCTATTTTTCGAGAGTGTGCTCTTTCTATCTAGAGCATTTTGAAACAAGCCAAGATTAGCTTCCCAGAGATTTAATTAATACGGTAACTATACTAAGAACTAACATGTGAACAGAACACATTAAACAGAGTGAGCACAGTGCTGGATTCAGAGAAAGGCAGCATTGTGGGGTCCATTTGCTTTTACAGAGGTGAAATGAAACCTTAAATGATTTTGTAATGTTTCTGAGAGGGGGGGGGAACACATTTGTAGTCAACTGGAATGGGGTGCGAATACACCTGACCACCGAGCATGTGGCTAGCCATTTTGGAGGTGGGGGATGGGCAGGTATAGTAGAAAACAGAGTGAAGCTTATTCACAACGAATGGATCACATAGCTCCATTTACAGTTGGATACTCAACACATTGCTCAAAGACTTTTTCTTTTTTTGCAGCAGCAGCAGCCATCCAATGGTAAGTTAGAACTGTAGCAGAGCCTGTTTGGAGAACCCTCCTGAACAATATGGAATGTGCTGTGAGCAGCTGCTGCAGTTAGCAGGATTGACAAAAAAAAAAACAAAAAAAACCCAGGGCCCCAATTTGCCCAAGTGGAAGTTCATTCTGTGTGTGCAAGAGCACTTTGGGTTCCAAGCCATTTCAATTGAACCCAAGTTCAATTTCCCATTCAGCCACAAAGCTCACAAGGTGACCTTGGGTCACTAGTTGGTAGCCTAACCTCCTGCACAAAGGAGTTGTGAGAATTAAAGAGAGTACCCTGTACACTGCCTTGAGCTCACTGGAGGAAAGAGCAGGATGCAAATGTAAAAGTGATCCTAGTAATTCTTCTTTTACAAGTCTAACAGGGCAGCATGACCTTCTTATTTCAGGCTAAGGGAAAGGGACGGAAGCGGAGATATAGTGGCTTGCCTAGACACACTCTCAGTGAGTTAATGCTGGAGACAAATTTTGAACCTCAGATTCTTTACCAACTCTAGGCGTTTCGATGTTTTGCAGAAGAGGCTTGATGTGTAATGTTACCATATATTCAGAAGGCTAATGGTTGACCTATAATACCATTCAGGGACTGTTATGGTCAGCCTGGAGTGGCCCATTCAGCTGAACCATACTGCGTCCATCTTACCCAAGTCCAGGAGGAAGAAACCTCCATTTTACAGTCAATGGCATGCCTCTGCTAAAAGCCACCTCACCTGGATGCTGGTGTTGAGATGCAAATGCCCTGGCTGAGGTCACCTAAAGGCCAAGTGCCCCACTTAGCCCACACACAATAAGAGGGCTTTCCAACTCAGTAAGACAGCTTCTCAAACCTATCGACTGGTCAATAGCTCAAGTGCTCAAACAAAGCAGAATCTTCCAGAACTCATCTCTGGACCAAGGATGAGCAATGAATAGAGAATCATCCAGACAAAAACCACACGATTCTTTAGGGAAATCTCCACCCAGGAAGGAGATCCAGGTTCTAGTCCCCGCTCGGCCATGAAACTCACTGCGTGGCTTTGGGCCAGTCACTTGACTCTCAGCCTAACCTACCTCACGGGATTGTTGTGAGGGTAAAATGGAGGAGGAGGATTATGTAAGCCAGCCTTGGGTTCCTTTCAGGAAAAAAGGCGGGGTATAAATATAATAAATAAAATACTCTGCTGGGAAAGGAAGTTCAAAGTCTTTTCTTCAGTACAGGTGCTAGAGTGTAGGTCTCCCAGAGAGGGAGGGCTTGACACAGGCACCAGAGGAAATTGTACCATGGAGAGCAGGGTTCTTCAAGGAACCAGGTAGGCAGCTTACTGCAGGGCAGTGTGTAGCTAGTCCATGTTTTCCTGTTTCTTTGCCATTTGCCATGGAATTGCAACTATAAAAATGTTTGTTACTTTTGCTTCGACGCTGACTCTTTTTCCATTCTGTACTTTTTGCCTGAGTCCTTAATAAATCTTTTACTCTGTTTTCACCACAACCTGGACTGGGTGCTTTGGCAGTGAAAGGGCAGGGGGGAGGCCTACAAAGGGTGCACCACGTTCTTGGTCACGCTAAAGCTAGTTTAAGGCCCAGGTTGCACACAACGTGAGGGCGAGGCCTGTAAACTAGGCCATGATCCCCTAAGGACATAGGAGGGCTGTGAAAAAGCCCACTCAAGAGTCCCCGAGAGTGCTTGGGGACTGGGTTTGATCTACTCTCAGTGGTGGCAGCCGGTACCAGTTGGCGCCGCTGCACCGGACCTGCTCCTGTAGTCGGGGTGCCTGCAGGCAACAGGTCCCCAGAGGGACTGTACTACTCCAGATTTGTTGTGTGTATGCACACACCCATGTGCATGTTTGTACTTTGTAGGTGCACTGCACATGTGCTTGCACAGACATGCTGAATATCACTAAGAGACCCCACTCACTACATAAAACCCTATTGTTTGAATCCATACTCATTCACCATTTCTCATGATGCAATTATTAGTAGTTACTTCCCATTTAATTCAGCCTAAGAAACACTGTGAAAAAGCAGAGTTCAGTTCTATCCTTTCTGCTCTGACCATTGACCTATCTGCATGTACACGGTGAAACATGGCGTGAAATCTAGCTTTTAAAAAAGGAATGGTTTGCCTGTTTGATACACTGATCAAAGTACAAGTGTTTGAAAAGTAAACATATTTAACCTAGAGGACAGACCTTGGACTATCACTTTAGTAGACATTAACTTATTAATTCTCTTTGCCTGTAATGTGATCTTTGTCCTTTTAATAAGCTGGCAGCTGATGCAATGAGGATTTCCATCTATAAAAGACCAAGCAGAAAAGCCAGGCAAATACATCCACAGGCTTCTAGCACCTTTTGGGAAACACACTGGTGTAGAAAGCTATCCAAAGATGATGCAGGGTTGGAAAGTTGTGGCAATCATCTTCGTTTCAGGCCTGCTGTTTCAGGTAAGAATACCTCTGGCATTTGAATTCAACACTTATTTGAATAGTATCTTATATCTGCCAGTACCTAGAGGAGGAGACCGGTGTTATTAGCCATCATCATATGAACACAACTGTTAGTGCAGGGATCCCCAACCTGGACACCCATGGGCACCTCCAATGGTGCCCACGAAGGAGTCCCCAACATGGTGCCTTTGGGCACCTGAAAAAATTGTTTTACTTTTAAATCCCCCCCCCCCGTTTTTTTAATCTATGTACATGGATTTGTATGAAATGCATACAACTTTCTAGCAATTATATGTAGGCTTCAACAAAAGCAGACCAAATATCCAATTAACTATCTATTTGAAGTTGGCACCTATATGCCACCCATTCATATATCAAAAGTGTTGTAAGGTCCTCAATCCATTGCATATAGTTTATCCTTCTAATGTTGTGCTGTCAAAATGCTGCAGAGAATTTATTTATGCTGACCATTTGTTAATTTCCATGAAGCAGGTAAATAATTTAAGTGTGTACACATCAGTGAATATAAAAAACTGTTCCAGTACAAAATGTATCTGTGTTAATAACCTCCTCCCAAAAAGAAGCAATTACTGGACATTGCCAAAACATATGTTTAAAAAAAGCATTAGCTGCATTGCACTGCCAGCAATTAGCCGAATTAGACAATCCCTCATTAAAGAGACGCTGCGGTGTCCAATAGACACAAAAGTTTTTGCTGAATAAGACACAGCCTAAGATCCATAGACGTGACAGGTAGACGCCAATGCGGCGATCCACTGAGTAGGCATTTTGTGGTGGTACCCACAGCAGTTTCTCAAATTCCCAAATGTGTCCACATAGGTCCAAAAAGATTGGGGATCCCTGTGTTAGCAGTTACTAGCAAAATGTCTATCCTTATTTATGCATGTTTGGAGTGAGGGTTTGTATTCTGCAAGGGCCCTTGAGTAAAAACATGTGCCTCATGCAGGATCTCTGTGGACTGGGCCATTCAGGGCCATTGCCTTCACTGAACAGTGAACACTGAACATTTTACTTTTCTCCTATTGATTTGCATGGGAGAAAGTAACAGGGTGCACACAGGGTCACCACTTGGGTAAAGGCTACTGCCTTGAGTGTCATTTTCTTGGTGGAAAAGTGGGGAACAAATTAAATAAATAAATAAATAAGGTCAGGTGTGTGTGTGTGTGTTCCTACATGTGTGAAATGTTAATTTTTAAATTTTCACTGGCTTAGGGAATGGCTGTACAAAAACAGCAGGCAACAGTACTTTCCATATAGAAATGCTGATGATTTGAGGCAAATCTGAAGAGAAGTTTGATGGCTCAATGTCTAAATGTCATATATAACAGCCACACTGTAATTATGTTTCAGACACAGTGTGCTCCACTGCATCCACAAAACTCTCAGCTAATAAGGCAGAAGAGAATGACACCTTTCTGGAGAGGGATCTCGAGGCCAGTTGGAGCATTCTGCAGGGATAACAGCGAATGCTCCACAAGACTATGCAGGTAATTTCCTCCTCACTCCTTGAAATAAAACACACAAGTTTAATGCATAATGGGACAGCCAAGAGTTCTACCATTATGATTACTGCAATCATAATCTAGATATCTTGATTAGAACGGATAAACAAATAGAATGTACTTGTCTCTCCAGGCCTACAAAATTTGTAGAAGCAAAAGAAAACCCAGAATGACAGGAATTGCAAACTCAGTGTGTCTCATTTATGAAATGTTTTCTATTTAATGTTAATAATTGAAAAACTTTAATACTGAGTCTTTAATACCACGAGTGCAGAACCCCCAGCCTGCTGGGTTCTCCAATCCAGCCTGCAGAGCCTCCAGGGGTTCAATAGCACAGACTGAAAATATTTGGAAAATATAATGCAGACACAAATGTCTTAATAGAGATGTCTAAGACGAAAATAATTTAGGATCAAGGCATGAAAACACAGTTTCATTGATCTAATTTCTTGAATATTTTCGCCAGTCATATTGTTCCATGCAAATATACATTAAGTTACCACCCAGAAAAAATCTCCCATTTTGGACATGCAATTCTAAAATGCACTCACGCTTGTGCTAACGTAACATTGGTGGTACTATTGTTTTTTCCCTGAAAACAGATACCATAGAAATCAAATCAGTTTAATAAAAACACATACAAGTGTGCTTTCATATTACAAAGCTCCATTAAATTAGTATTAATTCATTTGTTTCATTTGTACATGGGTTAGTAACAACATGCCTAAAAAAAGTAAATTGGTTCTTTTCTTTTCTTTGCAGGAACAAACACTGTTCTGTAACATCATCACAGGGGTGATTCTTTGCTAAGGGGAAAAAAATAGTGCCGTTACCTTTGACAGTGCTCTTCCCTGTATATTATCACCTCTGAAGACATCACTTGCAAATATTTAAAGCTGTTCAATTAGCACTTCAGTTGGATGGACAGATGCAAAGGACTTCAACATGCCAGAAGCACAGGCCAATTTAGGTTTATATCTTTCCATCTTATTCCAAGGTGGGCTTTTAGCCAAGCTATATTAGCTTAAACTGATCTTACCCTTTATATTGTTGTATTTCATGTTTTTCTATGTAAGACATTAAAGATCTGTAAAAGCAAACACATTTTGCTATTTGTCCTATACGTGAACCAACAGGGAAAGGCACACTCTGCAGAGATATGCTGAAAGTACGCTTGAGCAAAGCTGGACTATAGACCTTAACCCTCCAGCAGCAGTTAAGGAAATTACATCCAACATTGTGTGAACAGCCTTCCACTTGCACAGCAGGAGTTTCCCTTTCCTTTTTCCCTGTTGTGCCCCCCCCACACGCCCCCCCCCAGATCTGCTCCAGAGGGTCTCTTACAGAAGGGAGTGGGAATTTGATCTACCAGTGGTGTCTGTTCCAGTGGAACAGGACATCATTAGATACAACTCATGGTTTTGTCTCCATAAGCTTTTATGGAGCTGGGAATCCTCAATCAATTGTCCACAGCCCTAGTGAATCAGAAAAAGCATGCACCCATAATATTAATAATCATCTCAATACTACCGCTGATTCCATCTATCTTCCCATGCTTACCTTTTCTTCCAGCGGTCACCTGTGGCTTTCAAACTTTCATTGCCTAGTGGGCAATGCTGTGATGAGCATAATACAAGTATTTCAGTGGTAGTTATGTTGAGTTTAAAACACACATTAGCTGGATAAAATGGAGCAAAAATATACATTGGCCCTAATCCCCACTGCCAACTGGAACTTATGGGAGCACAATACCACCCTTGCCCCATCCTCAAACAGTAAAGGGTTATCTGATCCAAAGTACAGTATGCAATGCCATTGTAGAAAGGCCCATACAAATAGATTAATTCAAGCACAGTGCTTATAAAGTTTAATACAGAAAATCTATTTGATATTTATTAAACTTAGTTTCTCCAGTTACAGTTTTGCATTGTACAAAGCATTTTAATGACACAGTAGTTAAAAAGATCTTTACAAATTGAAATGTGATACCCTTTTCTCCAAATATTTAATTGCCATAAATTTGTTTAAAAATACACATTAAACGCATATTTCAGACACTAAACTTTCTATAATCTCAATACCACAAAATACATAGAATATACTATACAGATGTGGAAAAAAATCTAGTTAGTATATAATACTTTGCTCACCATTAACATACGTGAAATGCACATACTGACTTAGAAATCCTAATTTGGAGCCCCAAAGTACCCTTTTGAAATTTCAAATGTATTGCAAAGGAAAAGGGGGGAAATCACAGTTTTGTTTTAAAGGTTTAGTTTTGGTTGAAAACAGATGACTAAATATGTTGATAAGTAACAAAATGTATAAGACATGGACAAGTCATGTACAAAGCATACAACAGAGAGCCATCCTGCCAGTCATGATCAGTACCAGGTTGCATGCTTAAGAAGGGTTCTTAATTGATAAGTTAAAAGGTTACAAATAACCTCCCACCCCCACCCCACCTGTTTGCCCCCCAAAGGAAAAGAAAAAACATTCTTTACCAAATAATTTCAAATAAGATAAAGGATCTTTAATAAATATATAAGCACTTTATCCTCCATATACAAAACTTCTTAAAACCATTTAAAAGGGGAACCAGATACAAATGTTAGCAACTGTGCTTGCAGAGGCCCATGAAGCCAAGTTCTCAGATATCTTAATGCAACCATCTTGAAATGCCGGCTGCGATACCGATGTGATTTACAAACTAGGAGAAAGGAAACGTTTTGAGTCCAATTTGTCAGTATCAGTTCTGTTCACAGTTACATTACCAGAAACAAATGTTTTGCCAATACATTTACAGATGGAATGGAAAAGCAAAGCCAACATTAGATCTGTTTCAACAATTATTGGAGCGGAATCGGCAGTTCAAATGTCTCCAGCTGAGTTTGCTTAAAGCTCAGATGAACAGGCGAGAGGTGCAGGTGGGGGGGAGGCATATTGGAAACATGCTTGGGTTTTCCAGGATAGATTCATTCCAGTGAGAATGTTATAATTAACCTATTTCCCATCATTGCTATTTTAAAATGCCATAAACACCCCAGCACCCATCCAAAATAATGAAACTGATTATCATAATTCAACTGTACAATTAAGCTGTATTTTCTATCTCTTGGGAAAAGACTGAGGTTGCTTAACAGAGCTCACTAGTAAAAGCTTTGGCTATATGTTGTTGAAAGATATCCAACATTAACTTAGCTATTGAAAACCCACATTTCCCACAATACTGATTTCTACTCAATTCAAAGTCATTCTGTCCTTGACACAAATATTTATGAAATATTTGCCATTAAGGACTCTACCATATGGTTTGGATGTCGCTTACTCTTCCTATGGGTCAAATGTATTCAAACTTGATTTGCTCAGGTCCACCTAAACCGCTTTAATAAAAATACTGCAGAGTTTACAGTGCAAGGAAATATTACTATATATAGCAAAGGTAGTCTTTCCCATTATCTGCCAAATTTGGCAAACTATACAGTTATCTGCCTACAGCTGCATTTTACTTGCCTTAGACAAGCAATTCTATGCATTGACTCCATACCTGCTGTGGCTGCTCATTAAAACACACTACAGGGGTTGTTCTGTATAAAAACACAGCAATCAAGCTTCAATAATCTAAAAGAAACCAACAGCACTCCTGCATAATATGCAAAATTTATCACCATCGCCAAAATGAGGATGGCTCAGCAATCAATAAATATATTGATATAGTCAGCTGCACTATAATCTAACACAAGTATAACAAACTTTGGACAGACTTGAGTTCATTCATCTATATATTTATGTAGATATATGTATTAGAAACATGTATATTACAAATTGCATACTGCTGTCAAAAGGTAAAGAGCTACTTGCTCTGCTTTACAGCCAAGAGATTTAAATCATATTGAACTGAACATGCTGGGCCATCTTGGTCTGGTACCCTGACTGTTCATTTCAGATACAAAATGAAGTAGCCACGTGTCTACAAGGTCAGCGGTCCCTAGACATTTTATTAGCAGGATCCACCATCAGAATTTTGCTTTAGTTTGGGACCTGCCAGTTGGTTTCTATTATAAAGTGAAACACTGGTAGCTTCTTGGGCTACACTGTCTCACACACCCACTGCCAGCAGCCTGGTGAAACACCCAGAGTTCCACTGGTGGATCTCACACCACCATTCATGAATTACTCTCCTATGAACCTGCAAGCTTGAGAGAAAAATTCAGAAATTACTTGAACACCTGAGCAAGCCTAGTCTGACTATTTAGCCGGTTTTAAAGGCTTATCACTGGGATATACTACAACACTGATATGTGTTAATACACAATCGTGAACCCCTTAGTATCTTATATTCCAGAATTTTTAAATGAAGACAACAGAACAACTTGTGTCAGTGGTCAAGATATACACAAAATGGGCTGGATCCAGACTAAGTTAATCATGCTTTAGTCCCACTGAAATCAATGGAAGAAGTTAGTCATGACTGACTTAAGTCCAACCCAATTCTTCTTAAGGGCAGGTTTAGGATGGTAAATTGCTTTTGCTCTTAAGAAAAGCAGAAGCTTATGACATGTTTGCATTTCACAATTACTTTTGGCAAATTACTCACGCACTTCAGAGACAAAGGAATTTGAAGTTAGATGGCCTTTTGAAATTTGGGAAGTCCAATTTAACTAGTTGAAAATCTGATGGTTTGTATTGGGGAAGGAAGAGTACTCCTCATTTATTGAGGGCATACACATGATACCTCTGGGAGGCACGTAATACAACAGATAATGTCTGCTAGTTTAGGTCCACCTTTAAAACTAGAGAGGCCTTGATAAATTATTATGCGTAAGATTCATGAGAAGCTTTTCAAAAATCCAATCTGATATAGAGTAGTCTAGTTTTAAAAACAGCGTTCTTTTTAAAAGATATATTTTCCCATCGGAAGCCCATGTTAACTGGGTACAAAACCACCCTCACTGACCACTGTGGCACTACACAGCAAGTAAGCTTGTAATCCAGCTCCTGACAGCGTAGAGGCTTCAGTGTGGGAAGTGTGCCAGGCACTTCTGAATGTTAAGGTTGGAAAAATACCCATTGGATCTAAGCTAGAGTCTCTGCAGTTCCTCTTGGGACCAAGGTATAGGAAAGTGCCCCTGTTTAAAATTGCTTCTCATGATGGAGACCTCTATACAGTACTAGCAACTCACATGAGATGTGCCATGGAAGTCTGTTATAAACAATTTTCTTTCTTTAAAAAAATAATCTGGAACTCTCTTAATCTGTGTGCTGAGCACATGCATAATGAACTGCTTGCCAAGGAAGCAATTTAAAGAAGGTTCCACACGGCAGCTGCTCACACTGGTCCTAACAGCAACGTTGAAAGAAACATGAATATGTAGCAATTTAATACAGACATATGGATTTGCCCATCATTGTTTAATCATTCAGCCTGCACATAGTAAACCTTCCTAGAGTGCATAATTTTATCCCTTAAGTTTCAACATACTCATCTTTTTGTATGCAGAGAAGTGACTACATATTTTTCCTCCACTCTTACAATGCATTGTTATGGGGTAGAGTGCAATAGTAAATATTACTAATTGTGAATACAGAACCAAGGGGTAGTAATTTCAACTGACTTGATCCAAAGTATCAAGGTATGAACTCATGCATCCCTAGAAGTACAAAACATCAGGATACAAGGCTCTATGAATATGCAAGCTATAGTTTAATGAAGTTACTATAATTTATGGAGCTCCTCAACTCTCAATGTCCCAAGGACACACTGCAGTACTAATTAATGTAGAATTCTATTCCTTCTTTCAAAGCTCGCCATCATTTTGGCACATAGCTATACAGCTAGACATAAATTTAGTGCAATCATTTTCTTCGACATGCACGATCACATCTGGGGCAGGGTTCAGGGACAAGGGTAGGTAAAGCAGCATTCCACAATCCCACACTGAAGGGGTTCAGAGTTTGACTCTAAAAGACAACCAATGTGTATTTGTGAACAAATGACAGCCACTAGTATTAGGAAAAGGAAGTGGAATTTTACCAAAGTACTGCAGGAGACCAACTGGATACAGTATACCAGGTCCTAAGTGTAAAACCTCTTGTAAACAGTATTCAAAATCTTCATCTAAAAAGGCATAAGGCACACCAGACATGATAGGGATGCTAAGCAATATTCTTTTAGTCAGACAAGCACCTTCAATGGAAAGGTACTTTGGTTAGTAACCTTAAAGCAGTGACTTAGAATTCCATGCATGATTCTTGCCGATCACAGTTATTTCCATTAAAATTAAATATTCTGTTCCCATCACAAACATTGAACATGGTGCTATAAAATGGCATAAAAGCAAGATTTCAAACGAACAGAACAGTTTAAAATGTCCCTGTAATCACAGCTCTACACTCTACCCTATGTTGCCCCTTGCATAATCCTGTCTGAGAGAGAACACAGATGTCAGTTACTACTCACATTTTCTGATTAAGCACATCAGTTTCACTTAGGAGTTAAAGTTAGTGGCTTCAGTGTCTAACAATGAGAAGCAAGGAAATAAAGAGGCTGCACCAAAGCACAAGATTGTCCATTTGACACCATTCCTCATCTGTCCCTGGAGGCTGAAGTTCATTGTGACCCACATCACTTTAATATTGTATTAAATGCAACTTCCTGTGATGTTTTTATGTATTAGTGTTAAGACATTTGTTCTGAAGCTAATTTTCCATACAGATCTTTTTTATATTTCACTTAAATACAATGGCTTAATGTATAGAGGAATATCCTTGGAACTTAGTACAATAGTAAAACTGTGGCTGTCATTTAGGGGTTGACTGAAATATTCATGAAAATGTATCCCTACACTTTAGAATCTATCAACCCTGACTTTCTCTTACAAGCTCTACCACCACAAGACATTACAGAATAACAAAGCTCACAAAATACTTAAATAAAGTGTCTACATTTAATCTTCACTAAGTACTTGATCAGGTAAAATGTATAGGAAAAACAGCTAACTCTTAAAAGGGCCCAAAAATAGAGCTTTCAAAAACAAATTAAAATAAATAAGTTTTAAAACAGATTTGTTAGGCATAATTACTCGAATTCCAATCCAATTGCAGCTCAATGAATCCATCTTATATTAAAACGATGTAGAGTTTAAACTATTTTTAAATATCTTAAAAATGGGACAACTATTGAAGAACTGAGAAAAGTTCATTAACATGATGGTTTGGAGGTTCTCACACACATGATGCTGGGAGATACATGAAAGCATTCCTTAATCTTAGCTTTCATTAAGCAATGCATTATGGCAGTCTTCCTTATTTTTTATGACACAGTGTTGAAAAAAATCAGAGGCAGCAAGAAAAGTATCTTCTATGCTTTAGGTTTCTTCAGTCCAGTTATCACTTGGCATCCAAACGCAACCAATGTAGTCCCTGTCTGGTGTAACGTACTAGGTCTGTCATGACACTTGCATTAAAGATCAGGGGGCCCATAACTTTATCCAGTTCAGCAAAGAATTCTACAGAAAAGAAGAAATAACCAGATTGAAATACACCTTTCTACAAGGCATCTGCCAAGATGAAATTGACGAATAATTGGCATGCAAGTACTATTTTTCTGATTGCAACATTAATTCTGTGCTAACTCTAACCCAAGGAAGAAACTGGAAAACAGATTAAAACAGTAAGAGGTGAAGAACTCTTCCTGGAGACACAGCAATGTCTGAATTGTAACTTTAGATGGCTGAGTATTAAAGAGTTTTGCTTAAACATAATCAAAGATCACATGCTGTGATCGATGGAACTTTACATCTGAGCTTTTCAGTTTAATTAAGGGGGAAAATAACATCTTCAACTCTCTACCATTACCTTCATTTCTTTTTTAAAAAAATAGCATGTGTGTCTTCCCATTGTTACTCTTGGGCAGCACTGTACTGAGTCCTTCCTAAACTCGTGGACTAGAAACCCAGTTTCTAGATAGCATTCCTAATTCAAACAACATAATTTCTGTAATAAAAACGGCAGCCAAAAATTAAAGTCCACATTTACAAGCAGCTTTTCAAAATGTTAGAAATGGCACTCAATCTCAACCCTAAACACAAGCAACACACCGTTAAAACCCCAAGTTTCATAATCCAGATAAGCAAGTTAAATCACAGCAGATTCTAACCTACAAGCAGTACCCAAGTATTATTATTCTGGGCCTGGTACTAACTTGTAGCACAGCCCCCACCTCTCTTCCTCCAGGCCTTGTCTGTTTAAACAAATATTGAAGAACTGATTGGTGTTTTTTAGGTCTCTCTACTTAGGTTCCTTATATTCCTGGCTGTTTGAATTGTATTTACTGTATACCCTGGTATGGCACATATGCATATTATGTAGGAGTGACAAGGGCCCTTTAGATGCTGTTTCCTGTCCTTGGGATCTAGGATCAGGTCTTCTATGCATTCTGAAGTCTTGATGCCTTACTCATTTACCCACATGGGGCCTGTAAAGCCTTTCAGCAGCACGGGCTCACAGTGTCCCTGGGATCACAAGGTTCCTGAGTATTATCATGCTTGTCCATTCCTCCTGCTTTCATACTTCTTCTGCCACCAGTACATAGGGAATGCCACCTGGAACTAAGGAGTACTGGGACTTGTAGTTCTTCCGAGAACAAGTAACATGGGATGGTACACACATCTCCATCTCTCAAACAACAAATTCTAGAGTTTTCTGTGTGTGCGCGCGCGCTCTCACTCTCTCTCTTTTGCAGAGAAGGGACTGGGCCAGAAGCTAATTGTTTGGAATGCTTGTTTTTGTTCTAACACTACTTCTATCTATATGGCATATCCGGATCTTGTAAAATCTGCTGCAGCCAGGTAAATAAGTTTACATAAAAATCCTCAAGGGTTATCTACAATTTAACCTATTTATTTTCCCCATGGCAATGGGGTTCAGCCCAAGTCACCCCCACCCTGAACTTTGGGGCCCATGTAGTTTTTCTTCCCCTCAGTTATTGGACCCTGCATGTATCCTGTGGTATATATGCAGAAAAACAGTACTACTTTTGTGTAGCTGGGCGTGGGGGAGGAGTGACTCTTGTTAATACTATATTAGAACAGGGGTGTAGAACTTGTGGGCTGCATGTGGCCCGTGCCCCTACTACACACTGCCACTGATTGGCATTGCTGCTTTCATGTTGTTCATGGTATGGTGATGCCAGTCAGGATTCCTGTATGTATGCTTGACAGCCAATGTGGTCCTCGGGGGCGGGGGGGGGGGGGGGGGAGAGAGACTGTGCATCCCTGTATTAGAATGAATCAATTTTCTAGCCTTTCACTTGCAGAGATAGATTTGCGTATGTAATGCCAAGTACCAAAATGCCAACATGTTTCTCAATGCCAAGTGAAATGACACCCACAGTCTAAACAAAGCTGCAACTATTCAGTTGGCAATCAACAGTTGCATAAAAAGAAAAATGCTCTGGATGGTAGAAAAGTCCACATTTAATCCAGGATTGGCCAATATTAGAACCCCTTTTCCCTGGCAACTCCTCTGAAAATTTGCAAGGAAAAGTGGTCACAATCAAACTAACCAATGGTAATAGCAGGTAAAAGAAACTATAGCAGGTAAAAGGAAAATATAAATGTTTTACTAACAGAAGTAAATCAGCAGCACCAATATCTTGTGTGTTGATAAAAATGGATATCTAGGTCTATCGATCTGACAAAATCCAACAAATCTGACTGTAAGTAAATGCAGCCCAGTCTTACCCTTTTGCTCTCTGGCAAGCTGATCAGCTTGGTCCCAAATTTCAGTGGCATACAGAAAATTGGAAGTAACCTGGACATAGCTGGCTGCCATCTGGTGTATCCTCTGTGGAATAGTCACTGAAGAAGTGCTCCCTGAAGGGATGGTTGACCCTGAAGAGTAATTTCCTGAATTCCCTGGAGATAACTTCGGAGAGACTGGAGATGGCATGCTGACAGGTTTGCTAATAATTAAAAAGAGCAGACACCTTTGTTTGCTACCATCTGCATTAAGCCAAAATAGAAGATGTAGCTAAAGATGTAGTAGTAAAGATGTAGTAGTAAAGATGTAGTTAAAGAAGGTGAAAACTGTATTCTGACATTAAGTGTATAGGGACTATTTGAACTATTAAAGCTGGTATCACCATCCAATGCAGCACAAATCAAACTGTGTGCAGTCCACAATGCTCGATATAGGATTAACCACCCATATAGTATCCTTTGCATGCACACGACCCCATGCAGATGGTGCTGAATCTTCCTGATCAAGGCATGTGTGTTTATTCTGACAAATACATTATCCACTTGCTACTAGATTGGGTCCCAAATGTGCAAGCTGTTACTTAAACCATACAACCAGTTCAGCATGTGCTACCCCTATCAAATCGAAACAAAATCAAAAGGAGGAAGAAAATCAAAAATCACTTCAAACCCAGAGCAAGTCTGAATCCTTAGAATACAACAGTCCATGGACTCTTTGGAGAAAATGAAGGAATGTGAGAGAACATACAACCACTGCTTTTCTGGTGCTTCTAATACAGGCATCTAGATTTCTCATGCCATAATTCATTCATGCCCTCATGCAAAAAGGCTACAATGACAGATTAAATAAATGCTTACCTTCCCATACCAGGTGATGGTGCTTGAGAATTGTTATAGGAATTCTGTTTAGAAAAAAATGAATTTTAAATAAAATGCTGATTGAGTGTAAATTATAAACATACAACAAAAACTGAAAAAGACAGTAAAGTCACAATGTGTTTTAAAATAGCCATTTAAAAAAATCTCAGCACTACGAAGAGTTTCAGTAGTGACCGAAACTGAATCCAGGCAAGATTAAAACAATGACAGACTGAGGCTATGACAATTTGCAAGATCTCTATAATTAAGTAGTGACACAAGAAAATATCCAGAAATAATGAAGTGAGGATTTTCCTACACTTTCTATTATGTTGGTGCAAGATTTCAGTGCAAGGGAGATTGGCCATTTGAAGAGAAGTGTAGTTGGTCCCAGATTAGGTTACTACCTTTCACCTAAGAAAGCGATGGGAAACTTATGGACCTCCAAATAGTTTGGCCTGCAACTCTCAGCATAGTCAAGGTGAGTGATCATGGGAGTTGTCAGCCAAAATATCTGGAGGGTCTCAAGTTGCCCACCCAGACCTAGGAGATAAGAGGACGAGGGATTACCGTAAATGAGGCAGGCAACTTCTTATTTAAAATTACATATAAATATGATCTAAAATATCTATAATGGAAAAGGTATAAGTGATCAATACATTAAATTCACAATTATCTCCTCTAGTGTAGAGGATTACATACTTTTGGAAAGTACTACAGTAATACCTTGGATTGCAAGTAACTCGGTTTGAGAGCGTTTTGCAAGACATTTTTAAATATTTATTTAATTTTTTTTTACTTGATATACAAGCAACGTTTTGCAATACAAGTACTGTAGTACGGCTTAAATTAAAAATCTCTGTACAAATTTTTTTGGGGGGATTTCGTTTTGATTTAAGAGTGTTTTGGATTACAAGCACGTTTCCGGAACGAATTATGCTCTCAATCCAAGGCATGACTGTATTTCATCCCTATTTTAACTTTAGTGAGTGGATGGTAAAATGAAAAATGACTGTCAACCCACAATAATTGAACTATACTGTTTAGCACAATCCATTAGTAGAGAAAACCCAAACTTCAGACTACATCATGTATGTGGATAAAAAGACTAAAATGGAAGATAAAAATTTGCCACAGATTCCATTGCCCCAGTACAATTCAGCTGAGGAAAGTCTTAGGTGCCAACAGAAATATCCTTTATGAGTTTAATATTTTAATTCAGAAGTTATAACCATTGCTAGTAATTCAAAACCAACTCACTATAGGGCAGCAGAGAAAGAGTTACATAAAACAGACAGGAATATTAGTGCTAGGTACCTCTGGTAAAAAAAAAGTTAAGATCAAGTGAAGCAAAGGAGAGAATACAAGCAAGTACAGTAATACCTCGGATTACGAGTAACCCGCGGGAAGCCCCCACCTCCTGGCTACTCGGCCGGCTGAAGCAGCAGCGTGAGGCGGCGGCCAAGCCCGGCCGCGCCTCGCCTCCAGGGATGCCCCCGGCTCCCCGCCTCCTGGCCACTCCTGGCAGAGCGAGTGGAGGCGAGGCGCGGCCGGGAGCCGGCACATCAGCGAGTTTCCCCTATTAGAAATAATGGGAACTCCGCTGATTCGTTCCACAACCATTTAATCACTGCTTTGCCGGCTCCCTCCATGGGGCTCCATGGGGCAAAGCAGTGATTAAATGGTTGTGGAACGAATCAGCTGAATTCCCATTATTTCTAATGGGGAAACTCGCTTTGATGTACGAGTATTTTGGACTACGAGCATGGTTCTGGAACGAATTATGCTCGTAATCCAAGGTATTACTGTACTGAAGAAAAAGAAAAATGTAATTCTTTAAAAAAAAATCTGGACAGACCTTGAGCTAGCTGGAAGGGTCTCAGGTGAGGACATGATTCCTCTGGAAATGTTTCTGAATAATCTGGATTAATGGGCTCATGTCCTGGCAGAACTATTTACATATATTAACAATGATGATCTCTATTTAGGAACACTGAAGAGATGAGTGATCCTTCAAGCTACAATTTCATGGTAATTCCTTTAAAAAACAACACTGAAACATTTTACCTTCAGATGTTCAGTCAGTGTCTTGGAATACTTCAATGCGCTTTCTTTCTTCAGCTTGAAAAGTCTTAAGTATAACAGGGACTGGCATCTGAGACTAGTAAAAGAGATAATGCTATCAACTTTAGGAGCTTGTCAATAACAGCTCAAGTAGTAACAGCTATGTGTCTGGAAACAACAATGCACACTTCCACTGGGATTCTAAAATAGCCAATAGAAATAACAGTTAACTTCAACAAAGATTAAAGTGATCCTGAATCAATTGTTCACAAAAAGATAGCCCACATAAGTATTTAAACTTTTCACTTCATCCTTAGAAAACGATGGCCAGTATATCTTCAGCTTTGCAGAATTAACCTCAGTCTACTATGTACCAGTAGGGGAATAATGTGATTAATTTCAGATATAAGGCATTATCATGTTTAGTAGTGGAGTACATGCCTGACATAAAGACGGTCCCAAATTCAATCCCTGGCAGCATTGCCAATAGCAGGGATAGGATAGACCTCTGCTTGAGACCCTGGATTGCTGCTGCTAGTCAAAGCAGACAGTACAGGCCTAGACAGTAAGCTATGCATTATCCTCATCATCTGTTCTACAAAAAAGTTTACATGGGTATGTTGTGCCTTTAGCTATTCTACTCTTAATTAAATGCATTGTATACGTACCATAGCACTGCTAGCCTTTTGTCTGCAGCCGTTGCATCTGGTGCTGAGCAATTCTTCAGTTTCATAGTGTACCTGCAACCAAACAATAAAGTAACTGACACATCAAAACTGCCAGTTCTTATTCACTGGCAGTTCACTGGCACCACAGCCCACGATCGGGTCCTTCGTAAGTTGCGCAGCACGACATGCAAACCCAAACTGCTGGGTTGCTTAGGAGCTGAACAACTCAGCTGTTAACCCATAGTTTGCTGTTGGGTTAACCACTGGACTGTTTAGCCCCTAAACAACACAGTGGTCCTTGTTCGTAAGTTATGCTCCACAACCTATGAAGGGGCCGATCGTGGGTTGTGCGCTAAAGTGTAGGAGGCAGGTGTGCTGCAGAGCGCGCGCCCATGTGTCCCCAACAACCCATCAGTTTTAAACCAGTGGCTTGTCTTTATGTATGAACAGCCAAATATTTTGTTGTACACCAAACATCTTATGCTTATCTTCACAATAAAGGACAGAGGGAATATTTTTGTCCAATTTTTTAATGAAGGCACTCTGCATGTAATAAGGGGATGGGGATGAGAAAAACAGGGTTTGTGTTTGTTTTTAAAAAGAGATTTAGTTTCTCAAAGCAATGCAAGATGATAAAAAAAAACCCTACTTCTAAAAACTGGACAGCAACAAATTATATGAGTTGCTTGCTCTATATCACTTACTTTATCAACTCCACAGTTTCAGAATACATAGGAAACGGGGACTTTGATTCCTGAGCATTTTTCTCCAATGCATTCCCACATTCAATGAATGACACTACAGCATCAAGGTAGTACACAGCTTTCTCAAACCTATCAGACTAAAGAAAAATAAAATCTTTGAAAACCAACACAGAAATAAAAGGCAGCATTATTACAGTGTCAGAGAAATAGTCTGAAAAGAATTATGCCAATCTAGGACAACAAGCAATGCCTCTAGTAGACAATGGTTAGAGCTTTCCTTACCAATGCATCAGCATTATGCTTTAACTTTTTTGCCTCTTGCAAGTAGTAATCTGCTGAGAAAGTCCTGCAACATAAAATGAAAACTATGAGATGGATAAACAGTTTTCAAATTCTTTGATGCGCTCCCCATTTCTGTATATTTGTACTATATTGGGGGGGGGGGGAGAGAATGCAACAGCAAACTGTAGCAACCTGTGTAAGACCCAATGAAGCACAGGTGGACAGCTCTGCCTCAGATGTCACCAAAAATGTGAAAGCCCTTGTTACAGGCCCCTGTGTTGTGCAACTGTGTCCTGGTACTACAAGCTACCAGAACCAGCTGTTCTGGTAGCAACTGGTAAAATGTAGTGTTACCCACACATTGCTGCTTGGTTTAGACTACTCCCAGAGTACTGGAGCAAGGGGATGAAGATTGTTTAGGGGCACAGTACCAGATTGATTGGCTGTATGCTACCTCCGGTATCAGAGGCAATATGCCAGTACACCAGTTGCCAGGGAACATGGGTGGGAGGGTGCTGTGGCACTCATATCCTGCTTGTGGGATCCCGTGGGCAGCTGGTTGACCACTGTGTAAACAGAAAACTGGACTAGATGGACCCTTGGTCTGATCCACCATGGCTCTTCTTATGTTCTTAGATTCGATGTGCCCCTGGCTATGCATAGCAGAAGTATACAGGCCTGTGGCTTACGCTGGCTCAGCTTGTCTGAGTGTGGAAAGCTAAGCAGGGTCAGGCCTGGTTATTACTTGGATGGGAGACCCCCTCCTCTAGTTTCCTGCATTGAGCAGGGGGTTGGACTCGATAGCCTTGTAAGCTCCTTCCAACTCTATGATCTATGAAATAATGCCAGTCATATTGAATCTATGGGTCTGGGTTCCAAATTTGCTCTATTAATTGACTGCAATTTCACTGCATAACATGTTTGGACTTTGCTTTATAGTAATGGGTGTGGGTCAGATTGTGAGACTGCAATTGCAAGACTGTGACAAAAGAGGTTTAACAATCTTAAAAGGATGAAAATTCAAAAGACTGCAACTGTGACACTATGTTGCCATATTTATGTATAATCAATTCCCTGATGCAGATCTGGTGGATGCAACTATGGCCTTTAGCCTGTAAGTGGGTCTGGTGGGTTCGGTGCTGTTTTTAATAATATTTTTTCTGTAATTGTTATGTTTTTATTGTATTTTAATGTATTGTTTTAATCAATTTTAATTGGTTCTGCAAGCCACCTTGAGTGCCACCTTTTGGTAGAAAGGCAGGGTATAAATTAAATAGCCAGTGAATAGTGTTTTTTTTTGGGGGGGGGAACCTCAGAGAAGACTGGCAGACTTGCAGGAAACATACTACAAAGTAAGCTATTCTTTAAAATGGAAAAAGATAACATCATACTGTGTTTTTTCCTGGCAACTTTAGCTCACCCCAGGTACCCAAACTACATGGCAGAAAAATTAAACACAACACACACGTAAAATGGACTACACACAAATGTTAATATAAATATTTATCAGGCATTAGTTCCAGCACACAGATCATCTGCCTGGCTTCTATCTTTGTACTCACTTGTCATCAAATGCTAGTTTTGCTCTCCGGGACTTCGAATTATCAGCAGTCGTGGTGGACACAGGAGGACAGTTAGAAGAAATATTTAAACCCTTTTCCTTGAAAGAAGACAGATCACAATTAGTTAAAACATTGATTTTTGGCAAACAAATGCTCATTGCTCATGCTTCACTTGCTGAGTTTAGGCTGGTTAAATGCAACCCAGATGTGTGTCATCATTCATGCTTACCACACATACAGCTTGACAGACACAGCTGCTGCCATACTGACACCAACTAATTCAAAATTCAAGCAGGGTAAGAACCAATTGTTATAGTTTGCATAAAGTTAGGTAACATTTTATTCTGCATCTTTTAATACTCATAGGTTTGTCTGGTTTCCATCCTCAGTGCTGTTCCAACCAATGCTGCAGCAGAACTATGCAAGGAAGATCAAATTACAGCCAGATGCCTGAGCAGAGGTTGAATATTGCCATTATGTAACAGTACAGCATACAACCAAAAACATTTTTGTCTCCAGAATCACTGCAACCATATTTTTTTTCCAAAGTAAGCTACAAGATCCAGAGTGGCCAAAGTTCTAAAATCTAAAAACAGCATACCAAGCTTTTCATATGGCCACCATCCTTACCACTGGTCTTATTTCCCCAACTCGTTCTCCCTAGTCACCATTATTTCATTCCCTCTCTACCAACCCTTCCGCAGCCATTTCCCCTACTGAAAGATAGTAAATGAACTAACATGCAGACTAACACCGTGGTGTAATTTACCAACTGCTCTTCGGAAATTTTAGTACTTGTTTCCTTCTCCTGCACATACCGGTATGTGCTATGTTCTCAGCTGAAGGGAATATATGGCCTTCTTTCTATTCAGCTTTCATTTTCTGTCCGTCATGATTTATATCTTAAGGGTGTTTCATCTGAAATAGTTTGAGGGCTTTGCAAAACAGATAAACCATATTCCACTGCACCCATCACTAGTATATAAGTATTTCAATACTGAAACTCAGCTGATTAGGCGAATGTTTTAATGAAACATGGCAAGACCATGCTTGTTCGGAGAATTATTAAAATGCAGCAGAACTCTGAGGGGATACTAATTACTGTAATTAAAAATTGGTCCAGACATGACTCATGTCTTAGAAAGCAGGGTGCCAAAAAATCTATTAAAAACCAACTTCTGCCACATGTACAAACTCTTTGGAATTTCCCCCATAAAGGTACTATTTAGGCCAACTCTACTTGGCTCATAAAATCTGAGACTTTGAGAAGCTGCAGCTGCATTCCTTGGTTAAGTACTTTGCTACTTGTTTACTTTGTAAGATCCTCCCATTGTCCTAGTTTCTACAACCATCCACAGTTGTGCTTCAGGCATAAGTAATTTTAGCTTTACTTACCTGTTCATCTGCTGATAATACTTTCCTACTCATCAAAGACTGCCCACTGATTAACAGAAAACCTCTGCAATTGAGAGTAACCATTTAACCTCTAGTAGCTTTGATCTCAGAGAGCTACTAGAGCCCAATACACCAACTCTGTTGTCTAACTAAAGCTGTGCTCATGTTCACAAAAAAAGGTTTCTTATGAACCAAATACTCCCATAACTCAACTAAATTAAAGCAGAGAAATCAAAGGCCCTATTCAACCCTATTCGGAAGAAACAACACATGGGGGGGGGGTGTCACATCAACTAGCCTGGCCCTGATGTTATACATGCCAGCTTGCCCCACCCCAACGCCTGCACGTATAGCATGAACATTTGCAGTGATGAAGGTTTTGTGTGCACAACTGTATATGAAAAGGCATCCACATGATCTGGAACCCTGCTGGTGCAGGGTTTCAGATTACATGGATAGATTTGTGTGTACAGTTGTACACTGTACATCGACAGTGAAATCCAGCATCGTTTGAGCTCCGCAAGTGCCGCATTTTCTCGAATGAAACATAGAGTGTTCGAGGATCGGGATATTTGTAAGAAGACCAAAACACTGGTTTATGAAGCCATTGTATTACCAACTTTATTGTATGCCTGCGAAACATGGACTATCTATAAACGTCACTTCCACCTCCTTGAAAGGTTTCATCAACGTTGCCTCCGGAAAATCCTGCGAATTACTTGGGAAGATAGGCGAACAAATGTCAGTGTACTGGAAGAAGCAAAGACTACTAGCATTGAAAAAATGATCCTTCAACGCCAACTTCAGTGGACCGGTCATGTTGTTCGAATGCCTGACTGCCGTCTCCCAAAGCAGTTACTTTACTCCCAACTCAAGAATGGAAAGCGGAATATCGGTGGTCAATATAAGAGGTTTAAAGATGTTCATAAGGCTAATCTAAAAAAATGCAATATAAACATCGAAAACTGGGAAGCTCTGGCCCATGAACGATCTAAATGGAGGTTGGCCTTTCACAAAGGTTCCATGGACTTTGAAGAAGCCCGAGTGCAAGGCGAAAGGGAGAAACGTGCTAAGCGAAAAGCACGTCAAATGAATCTTTTACAGGACCATCTTCCATCTGGTAACCTGTGTCCTCACTGGGAAGCTGGGGTCTGATGGCCTCACAGCCTAGACATCGCCAGAGTTCACAATATTAGAATTCCCTTTATCCCGGAAGACATTACTCGGTCAGAGGCTGATGAGTGAAGGCTCCTCTTGTGGACATTGCTATTTATGCACAGACATATCAGGGGATGGGGAAAGACAGCATGTGCAGCATCAGGGGTGGGACTAGTTGGTGGGGACTTGCTCCTGTTTTATTCAACTCATGAGCACTTCTTCTGAGCAGTGCTTATATATTTGGTTTCACATCAAGGAAAGACAAACAAAAGGCTAAGAAAAACAAGGGGAAATCATGACTGAAGTATAATCCTCTTACCTTTGCTTCCTTAATATTACTTGAGGTCTTTCCTTCAGTCTTCTTTTGTTTAGAGCTACTTTTACTGCTGCTACTCTCCTTATTACTGTTAGTACTCGATTTCAAGGAAGAAGACTGACTGATGGTTCTCTTCCGAGACCCATGCTCTTGCTTCGAATCTTTTTGGATGACGGGGGTTGTGGCTGGAGATGGGAGAAGATCCTTCTCTTTAACAGCACTTTGCTTTGATGACCTGCCCATCAAAAATAAAAGTTATTGCAGTCACAAGTTTATGTAAAGGAGATTTTTTAATTTCTCTGCTCCACCAACAGCAAAGTAGACAGCTTGCTTTACAAAACTATTATATTTCAACTTGAAAAGGAGAATACTTTTTGGCTCAAGTAGCATTTGCAAAAATAATAATAATAAGTCTCTAAGACTTAAGAGTCTAAGTCATGCAGATTGAACAAAAGGTGGCAGATCTAAAAGCATGAAATTACCTTCTGGTAATGCAAAGGGAGACAAGTGTCTCCACCCAATTTTGGCCAATACTTTCCTCCTCCCACCCCAAGCTTTTCAGAATGGTCCCCTGACCATCAGGAAAGGCTTTGAGGATGGTAGAGGGGACAAAAAGTCCCCTTCTGCAAGCTTTTTCCCACTTGCAGTTTTCAGGATCCAAGTTACAGTTTGTAAGTCCTTAGCAAGGTGGTGGCCCACAGGCTCTCTCAGGTATTCTAAGGAGTTTGGCTATAATTTCACCTCCAAAAAAACTTACACCAGACTTCGTTACACCTCTTTTTGATTTTTATTCATTCATTTATGTACATTTACAGAAAATATGAAAATGTACATATTTATATGTAGCACTACACATGTGCTGCCTAGACAATTTCATTACTGTGAAACTTGATCTTCAATAACCAGAGTGAAAAAAAGAGTTGAGCAAATAAATATACTTGTAAAACAGTGAAGTTTTACTGTTTTAGATGTTATTCCCATCTAAATAGTTTTAGATGTTATTCCCATCTAAAAATATAGTGATAATGAATTATAGAATATACTTGCTATGATCCAAAGAGGCACACACACTCAAATATTATCTTATCAGCTACCTCCCCAGAATTCAACAACTGCCATTAAACCCCCAAATGATAAAGGTGTGGTATGGGTGCCTGGCATGGCAGCTTATTAAAGGAACACTGCTGGTAGCAGGTATAAACTCTGCTCCTGATTTTCCATTTGAACAGGTCCAACTCCAACTCCAAAATCGGGAACTTTAAAAATTCAGTTTTGCAATTGTGTGTGGGGCAGTGGATGAGATGAAAACTGGAAATTTAGGTTCATGTGGTCTCCTTTATACCAAACTCTTGAAAGCTGTGCGCCTTGGGCAAATCTCCTCCTTCTTGCATTTCAGATCTTACATATCATAGAAAGGCACTCACTCTCTATTACTGGAAGTCTTGTGTGCTGAAGAAGGCTTTTCTTCCAGTTTAGTTTTCTTGTTTTCGGTGCCTCGACTTTCTTCTGCATTCTAAAACAAAACAATCACAGGAGAACCATTGGACAAACGTTGCTGTTTCCACATTAAATAACTGCAGTGATATTTGTAGACCATCACAATTACATGGTGTGGCCATGTAGAGCCAGTGTGGCACAGTGGTGAGAGTGTTGGACTGGGACTCGGGAGATCCGGGTTCTAGTCCCAGCTGAGCCATGAAACTCACTGGGTGACTTTGGGCCAGTCACTGACTCTAATGGGGAGGGGGGGATTATGTAACCCACCTTGGGTTCCTTGCAGGAAAAAAGGTGGGGTATAAATGCAACAAATAAATAAATAAATCACAATGACTGAACAAGCCACTTACAACATTAAGATCATTTCCTGCAGAAATGGTATAAAATAGTTTTTGTCAGCAAGTTTTATTGACACTAACGGAAGGCAGAAGTATATTGTATATGCCATACCCCTGCAGTACAAAGATTGAAGTGAGACTTAAATAGTTACATGAATGCAAAAATGTGACAGCTCAGTTTACTCCCACTATAGATTGTCAAAACAGCAACTGGTCTTGTCATGCTGACATGAAAGCTTCCATAGATGGTCCCCACTAACACAGATGGAGATTTATTCCTATTTACTGGGCTAGGAAATAATTGTTTTAAAAGACATGAACAGGTTTTTTATTTGTAAACTGCTTTTTATAATGCATGTGCCATTCACAGCCATAGAAACAGAAAAATGAAGCATGAAATTACTCTTCTTCTGGTGTTCATTCAAATGGTACAAATATACTGTAAATCAGATCAGAAAACAGCCATGTAATATGCTGTTACATATGCCATGTAATTAAAATGAAATAAAGATAAATGGATACTGCTGACAGTTCTGAGCTCAAATCTGACATGTAACACCGGAAGAGGGGTGGTGTGTGTATGTGCTATGTCGAGTAGTGGCTCAGAGCATACAGTCCTTTGTAGACGTTGACTCCACACATTTATCTTACATGTTGAGAAGGGAACACAACATCTGTACAACTATGATCAGGATTCCCAATCATGTAAGAGCCTACGTGTAGAGCTGTATGCACACAGGTTCCCCTCTGCAGATGTCATGTCAATGTTGGGAGTGGGACAATTCTGCACAGGGCTCATAAAGAGCTGTAATCCCAGAAGCTCAAATCTTGACTTAGCAATTAGCTCACTGGGTAGCTTTAAACACAGCCTCAACCTCCTCACCTGCAGTACAGGAACAATAATACTGACCTATCATACAGGGTTGCCGCAAAGATTACTGGCAAGGATCCACAAATGTATTTGACACAGTCACCATGGTGACCCTCCCTGTTCTGGTGAGCATGCCTTCCCTCCTCTCTGATTTGAGTTAATAAGCCAAGAGGCTCAGGCAGGCTTTAAAGTTTACCATTGTTTGCATGATTAGCACATATTCTAAAGTTGTGTAAATATAGAAAGATTGGCAAGTCACTATGAAGAACTGGAGGTAGCAGAGATTCCAGACACACAAAAGGGAGGGCATACCGGGCTCAGCTTGATTTCTCCATTGCTCTTACGCTCTCTCTCTTTGGTAAGCAAGGTGCCACTAATTTCAATGAAGCTTACTCCCAGGGAAGTGTGTGGGACTGCAGTCTTTAAAAAAATAGGAGCCTTTTGTAAGTCTCCTAACAGTTGGAAGTTGGGAAGTGTTATAATTGGAATATAGCAATTTTCTCCCTTCTTTTTTCCTCATTTTTTAAGAAACCAAAACTTTCTGGGCCATTCAGAGAATCCAGAATGCAAGGATCTTATAGGACAGCTTCAGAACAAGCCAGGATATTCAACTATTTTAAAGCTGGAGGTGGGACAAAAGAGGAAACTATGGCTAAGTAGAGACTTCCTGCTATGATTGCTTCCACCATGCAGGGGCTGCATGTGCATGCAAAAGGCTTGCTGATAATAGCCAGGATATGATTGTCCAAATAAACATAGAATTAACTTCATTCTGTGATGAAACTAGTGATTTTGGTTTTCTGGAAATTGCTGAATTGAAACATGTTCATATGCAAATTATGGTAATTTGCATCAGAACATTTTCTGATGCCCTAGATACTGATCTATTTTAGCATGTTTGTTACTGGGAGAGAATGAACTAAGCTATGTCTGTTCCATTATACCTAGTAGGCTCTCCCAGTCCTTACTGGGTTTTATCAATATAAATCACTTTGACTCTTCAAACAATATCTAGCTTAGCTGTGAACAACTATCAAGAGGAGAAGTGGAAATGGATGCAATCAACAGTTCTCAGATTACTACATTTTTGTACCAAATTCAGCATAGCTTTTAACATGTTTAGCTATGTTAAGTAAGCACCAACTAACTTGTTTAGTAGCAACTTACCTAAAGCCACTGTACTTTTATGGACTTACAAAGTCTTACCTTAGGCCTGCAAAATATCCACAAAGGAAGAATCACCAGAGAAACTTTCAATCCAAGCAGACAAATGTGGCTAAGGCTCCCTTTGCAATTATACATATAACTTAAGAGTTGAACAAAATACTATTTAGTCTTTTAATTCTTGTAAACAGGGTCTTTATTGGCATGATACCACAAAGTTGCAAAATGTATAATGCAAGAGACTGAAAGATCACTGAAGCACATTTCCTTGCCAATACAGTAATATGTTATAGAGATGGGAAGGCCTGGAAAAACCCTGAAAAAATGGGGGGGGGGGGAGAACCATTTTTCTCCGAAAGACAGTTTTTGGTTTTTTTTCTGAAAAACTGAAAAAATTGAACACCTTTGGTAATGATCGGGCACAGCAGGATTCCCTGGCCATCTCCCCCGCCCTCTTCCCTCATTGGTCCTCCTGCAGGTAACCTAGGGGACACCTCAGAAGCACAGTGCCCCCCCCAGCTGTCATTTGCACTAATCCCCCACCCCCGCCACTGAGAATTCCCTCTGGTTTTGCCTCTTCCCAAGGTGCTATCGACTTGGGGTAAATGGCAAAATCAAGGGGACAGTTGGGGCTTTCCAGCACCCCCCAAAAACCTCGGGGATCCTGTGTGGAAGGGGGGGAATTGAGGGGGTATCCCCCAAAACACCCTGTTTGGCAGGATCTTGGGGTTTCCCTTAGGAGGGGGGCTTGTGCCACTTGGTTATCCACACTTGGAAAAGTGAGGGCAGCCCAGGGGACATGAGCCCCCACCAAAATACCCAATAATTCTGCTGCAAAGGGTGCTTTCCACCACACCTCCAGCCTTTTTAAAAAATAAAATAAAATACTGAATACTGTCCATTCAGACAAGTATTCATGCCAAATTGGAACTTTGTGGCCCATTGCTATTTCTTTTACATTAAAAAAAAAAAAAAAGTTGGGGGGGGGAGTGGAAAGACGCCTTTGCTAGCCCCTTGGCAACAGCGGCAGCCCTTTTTTGCTACTCTTGCTAAGGGGCTCTGTGCCTTTTTGGCTTCTCAGTGGGTTAGCCTGTTGTCTGGGTTCAGACAACATATTAAATCTACTAGGGCTTTCTTAACCCTACTGCAAACCATGACTTAGTAGGGTGGTTTATAAGCCACACAAGGTTGGTTTATAAACCACCATGCAGCATTCATACACCATGCTAAGCCACTCTGCCTCTTAACCTACTGAGGTTTAGTGTGCTGTTTGAACCCAGTCAATAGCTTTTCCTTCAGATCAGATTTATCTAAGCTCCACGCCGCAAACAGGAACAGGGTTAAGAATTTCTCTAAACTTCCTTACAAACAGAAACAGGGGGTATAACAAATGTTTTATATACAATGTTACAAAAAGCTGAAGAACATAAAGACTCGCTTAAATTGTTATGGGATAATGAATTTGATGAGGAGATATCGAAACAAGGTTGGAAAAATATTTGGGACAGACGCATTGTGAGTTATGTCAACTAGGATAAAATAATTTTTTTACAAAGTGGTTTGGAGATGGTATTTAACTCCAGTAAGATTAAATCGTATAGATAATTGCTCTGCATTGTGTTGGAGAGGGTGTAAAGAAAAAGGTACATATGCCCACATATGGTGGAGCTGTAAAAATGTTCTGGAATTTTGGCAGAAAGTGTTTGCAGAAATACTGGAAATAATTGGAATGGAATTAGAGGTCTGCCCAAAATTAGCATTGTTATCAATAACAGAAAATGTAGTGTGTTTAAAAAATACTAAGGAACTGATTGTGAATTTATTCACAGTGGCTAAATTAATGATAGCTAGGAAATGGAAAGTGCAACATGTCTTTTTAATTACTGAGTGGTATGGGATATCGCGTTAAATGATAAATTAACTTGCAGTATTAAATGTCAAAAAGGACAATAGGAGAAAAACACTTTTGTGAGCGTCTGGGGTAAATTTTTGGATTATGTGTTGGTGAGGGGTAAGGGGAATGAACCTTGTCAAGATTTGTTACATTTTTGGAATAGAGAATAATATTTGATATATTTAATATATATTTTATATATATCAATATTTGATATATTTAATATATTTGATATATTTGGGCAATATAACCTTGGTCCCTAGAGGGTAGGGGGTGCACAGTATCAATGTTGTATTGTAATTATTTTGTTATCATTGCCAATAATAATAATAATAATAATAATAATAATAATAATAATAATAATGGAACAGATACTGTATACCAATCTTCCTCTGCCTCCAGTTCTTCCTGGCTTCTTGGATGATTTAGATGTTTCAGGGACTACTTACTGAAGTTCCCTCTTGTCAGACACAACATAGGAACCTAAAATATGTTATGCATAACTTGGTTTGCTGATAGAATTATCATGCTTGGTATCTTTAAAAGTATAGTTTATTCATACAATAATTACAAATATACTAACTGAGTTTATTTTCAAAAGTTTTTAAATATAATAATTTTATAAGCAAACCAAGTTATACATAATATAACTTTAGGAACATAAAGGCTGCTTTATGTTCCTAAAGCAGCATTCCCCAACCTGGTGCCCTCCAGATGTTTTGGACTACAATGCCCAGTATTCCTGACCATTGGCCATGCTGCCTGAAGTTGATAAGAACTGAAGTCCAAAATATCTGGAGGGTATCAGGTTGGAGAATGCTGTCCTAAGGCAACAGAATGACTTTGATCTGCAAAGAGTGCTAAAAAAATAAGTATTGCTTATTTTTCTGTCCCCACCCGCCAATATATCCACCCCCAGGAAAAAAAGGGGTTTTCCCATGGTTTCAACATTTCCAGAAATTTTACATCACTAACTATATATAAGAATTAAATCCTTTCAGTATGTATGGAAATCATGTAAGGGGTGTTGCTTGCCATCTTTTACTATCTCCTAAGCTGGTTAGGGTGCAATCCTATGGCTACTAGCCATAGGATTGCATCTAGACATAGGAGAGGTCGGAGTCCCCGCTCCGACCTCGGAAACATGCTCTGAGGTTGGAGCTGGGACTCCAACTTTAGAGCGCCATCCCTCTTCGGAAACATGCTCTGAAGTTGGAGCTGGGACTCCAACCTTAGAGCGCCCTCCCTCTGCCCTCACAGCCGGTGTGGTTCTTTCTGCACTGGCTGCAGCTCCGAGGTTGGAAGACTGACCTCAGAGCCAGCATTGGGTGGGTGTTCTGGAGAGTGGGGAGGATAGGAGCGAGGCTCCATCAGGATACAATGCATCCTGGTGTTGCCTCAGCCTGCCAAAAGACTAAAATGGCTGAAGTCTTTTGCAGGGCGGGAGAAGGGTTCGGAGGGTTACAGGCAGCCACATTGGATTGCACTGTCAGACTCCAATTTAGTATATGCATTATTGCCTAATAGATGCCTGGTCCCATCAGATTAAATATAAGGTCAAACACATTTTGCTACAGGCCTGTGGCTCACGCTGGCTCAGCTTGTCTGAGCGTGGAAAGCTAAGCAGGGTCAGGCTTGGCTATTACTTGGATGGGAGACCCCTCCTCTAGTTTCTTGCACTGAGCAGGGGTTGGACTCGATAGCCTTCTAGGCTCCTTCCAACTCTATGATATCTATCTATGAAATCTACCGACTGAACTACTATTGGCAACATTTATCATCAAGAACAGCTTTCGTTTGCCTCAGTAGTATGATGGCAATATGAACTCAAATTCATCAATCACATCACAATGAATTATAATGTCTTCTCTTTCCCTTATTTTAAATTCTCTTTACCTCAGTAACGTTATGGAACTGAAGTTAAAACTTCCTCAACTAAGTGCATATGTGCCTTGCAAAATTAAGTATTTCCCAACAGAGCTGGTTAAACCTTGATTACATAGAGAGGCTCCCAGGTTAAAAGATTACTTCACTAACACTCCATTTAGATAAGACAAAAACTTCATACTAAAAATTGACCTGACTTACCTTATGCTTCCTCTTGCCCTTGCTGGAACTTTTGTCAGAAGATGTTTTCTGGGGCTCCCTTGGATGCTTCTCAGACACATTTTTCCTTTCAACTTTTGATGGGTCTGTGTCTTTGTAAGGCTTCCCTGGTATTCTGGTTAAGAGGCTCAAGTCAATCTTCACAATAAGGGGATACCTTTCATCAGGATCACTGAGCGGTGAAAGGAGTTCCTTCTCTTCCATAGGAGAGAACATTCTTTGCCGTAAAAAGCTGTCATCCTCCTCCATGGAGGGTTTAACAGGAGTCCTATTGCTCTCAGAATATTTGGGGGTTTGTGATGAAGGAGGCAGGCTCTCATTTTCATCAGAATCAGAAGATGAGGCATCCGTTTCTATGAATTCCTTAGATTTCTGGGTGGATTTGTTCGCAACCTTGCATTTCTTTTTCTCTGTGGTAGGCCGAGGGGAAGATTTGGGCTCCTTCTTTATGTTGGGCTTTCTGGAGCCTTTTGTGGCTGCCTTGTGTCTATTAGAGGGTATATTTGTTGCCATGTCCAATGGAGTTTCACTTTCTATTTTCAGACCACCTCGGGGCTCTTCCACAGATGGTTTCTCGGCCTTTTTGGGCTGCTTTTTACCTACAGTCCTCCTTTGAGTCATGCTATCACTCTGAGCAGGTGACTTTTGTCTGCCACGACTGCCCTCTGATCCTTTCTGGCTGGCTTTTGAATCTCTCCCAGGAGTGGAGGAAATTGAATCTTTAGATCCACTTTGATCTGCATATCCACCCCCTGTGCTCTGATCTCTACCCTCTTTTTTGTAGCCTTGTGTTGATGGGATGTTACTGTCCACAGAAGAAGCTGGTGATACTTTATGTGGATTCACCTTGTTTAGCCAGTTGTCAAGCTGCCACTTGTTTGTTGGAGGTGGCTCAGGCTAAAAGAAATAAAAGAGGAAGTCTAAAATGAAAAAAAGCCTGGGTGTCTAATAAACTGACAAATAATAAATAGGAATGTTTTATTACAGCCTTGCAAATTTGGGGTTCCATTATGCTGCTCACTCCTCTGCGGCGGCTATGTTTTTTTTACAACAACAAAAACAACAACAACTATTATTATATGCCGCATACCATATCTAAAATATATATCTAAGCTGTTTACAAAATTAAAATACATCATAATAAATCTGCAGAAGTATTGAGGCAGCTGCCAGTTTTGAAGTGTACATCTTCTCTTGCCTAGTCTTCATATAAAACGGAAGGGGAGGGCTGCCACAATGTGTTAGCTTTTCTTGACAAGGAACTGCAGCAGGAGCAGCTTGCTACTTGTATGCTCACCTGGGAGCAACAGCTGCTCCTCTCAAGAAAGCAGATTAGTGTCAAACTGCATGGCTGGCTTAGTAATTATGAAACAAACAAGTGGGATAGGCAACAAAATGTTGCAGTGTATCCCCACCCTCTAAGAGGAGCGTTCCTATTTAGGGCTCCAGGTACTGTGGAATAGGAACTTTGTTGTGATGTTCAGATCTCTGGCTGCTTGCCAGCCCTGAACCTGAGCATTTTATTGCTATATGGGGAAGGGGATGCTCTGGAGAGTAGGAAAGGGGAAAGATATACTTTTTCTTTTCATTTTCTTCCTCCTGGAACATCCCTGTATAGCACTGGAAGGGGAGATTTTAAACTCATGGCACACATCTCCCCAACCCTAATTTCCCGCTCCAGAATACCTATTATAAGCTGTTAGGGGTTTGAGCAGGTTAATTCTCTGTATCTCCACATTTTCCTCCACTTCACCAAACTGATATCTGACTTTCTGTGTCTCAACTACAGACTTGATTGATTCACACAGTCTGCCCGACTTCTGATTCCTTCAGAGCAGGGGTAGGCAACCTGCTGCTCTCCAGATGGTTTGGACTACTACAACTCCCGTAATTCCTTACCACTGGCCATGCTGGCTCGGGATGATAAAAGTTGTACTACAAAACATCTGAAGGGCACAAGGTTGCCTATCCCTGCTTTAGGCCTTCCCCCACTCCTCCTTGAAGGCAGAAGAGCTGCCCATAGAAAACAGTCAAGAAATCCAGGATTTTAGTGCAGCTATGATTGGCCAGCAGTTTCCATCCGTTCACCACCACCACAACAAAAAGCAGTTGTTCCTGTCTTTGCATTCAATGTGAACCTGGAGGTTCTCTCTCCAGATGAGATGAGCTACTGTAGAATTCTCTTATCTCAATGCATTCAACATTCTGCAGAGCTCACACAGCAGTTTGGCTTAGTTTTCTTTTACTTGGCCAATGCATATACCTCTGCATATCTAGGGAGTCCTCTGATTATGTACAAATCATGATCACCGCTTCCAAACTGATAGGCAATCAATCAACTGTGTTGGGGCTAGGATTTTATTTGGATTATAAAATGATTAAAATAACTATATTTTTCTGTTGGGTGTTCCACGTTTCAAACCAAAGAGTGCACTCATGTAGATAGACTAGTGAACATTACTAAGCTTCATATGTAGATAAACAGTTCAACCCTCTAACATTCATAGGCCCCATTTTCTCAAGTTATTGCAGTGCTATTAACATATCTGAGGAATATTAAGATCATAGACATTGCTATATCATTGATAGTATGAAAGAAACAAATCCTACCTCCGGAGATGCACTCTGTGATGGCTCATTAGCCTCACTGTCACTAGAACTACTTTCACTCTCAGAGTCTGAACCAGAACTGCTTTCAGATCCACTGTGGCTGCTTGAGTCATCCCTAGAATTATCTGCTCCTTCACTTGTATGCTGGGAAGGTTCAGAGTTACTGAGCAAAAAGAAGGTAGAACAAAGACCAAAATAAGTTATAGAATTTTTAAAATACTACCCACACTTTGAAGGTTAAATAGCCCAAATGTCTACCAAGAAAAAAAAAATCTCTAGCCTTTTGAAAACACATGATTATAGATGAAGCCCTAATTAGCCCTTTCTTTAAATATAAGCTTTACATTTCAGAGGTTAATTGTACACCACTACCAGTTCAATACCATTGAATACTGCCAGATTTTCAATATATACCTACCTTCCAGGTGTACCTCTTGGCACTGTCTTATCAGAGTCCTGTAATTAAAAGAAAAAGGAAGGATCCAAACTAGCAACTTCTTCTTTGTACCATGTATAAAACACTGACTAAGAGTATTGGAATAATAGATTTAACGGCATTAAATCCACATGAAAATCCAGCTATAAAAATGAAACCTAAGAAACACATTGCATACCTTGCCAAAGTTTACAAGCAAACAAAGTGAGACATCAGTGTGAGATCAAGCAGCCATCCAAGGAGGGTTATAGTACTTCAAATGTCTTTTGACAGGCCTTGCATGTCAATTGATATGTCTTTCATTTGCAAATAAATATTTTTTTCCCTACACCCTCAAAACAACTCAACTATTCTTCCTATGCTGTCACCATAGTATTTTTAGCACATATCTGAAACAGATCCATTTGCAAGAACAATCCAAAGTGCTGGGATTTAACCTTTAATGCCCTAAATTGCCTGGGAATGGAGTACTTAAAGGACAGCCTGCTTGAACCTGCACAGCACTGACTGGCTTCAGAGATCTTGCTCTGTGTCTTTCTCCCCACCCAAACCACCCAAACATCTGCCTTGAATTAAGGCAGATGTTGACCGGAGACAGGGCCTTTCCTGTTGTTCCTGCCTTTGGATCTCGCTTCTGAGAGGTTCACCTGGCACAGTCTTTGACTGCGTTCGCATGACATGACAACCCATTATGGGTAACAAGCCCACGCCCATTTCCCGCTGGATGGCTTGCTCGTGGGCAACAAGCCACCCTGACAACCCATAGCTTGTCCATTGGGTTGTTTTACCCATAATAGGTTGTCATGTCGTCCAAACCCGGGTGACCGACCCATCATGGCTAGCAAGCCACTTGGTAGGAGCAGCAAAACCCTCTTTCCGTTCTTTTCAAGCTAACCTAGGACACCGACAGTGACAACTGCCCCACAAGTGCCCAAACTGCACTTTGGGGCAACTGTCACTGGCTTGGTGCGCCCAGCTGCGATCACAAGCCCTTTTAGTCTCACCATGGGGTTTTTCCCCTTTACCCCCTTATTTTCTGGTGAGCGCAAAAGTGATCTCTGAATTAACAGCCAGTGACAGCCTCTTCAAAGTTCCAAAGCGGCTATCAAAGTTCAGGCTTCCATTTAAAATGTGGGTTTTGACAGATCTAATCAGGGTTTTTTGATAGGGGCATATGCATAGTATGTCCCTGTGAAAAAACCCTGATTAGTCCTGTCAAAAAACCCATTTTAAAAGGAAGCCTGAGTTTTGACAGCTAGCTGTCAACACTCCATGCTCCTGTAAATGGGGTGGTTTGCACTTTTCTATCTTTCTGAGCACCTAGAGGCTCGGGAAAGGGTGAAAAAGATGCAGGACACTGAGAAGGGTCAGGTCCAGCCAAAAATAGTAGAGGATCACACCATGAAGGGGATGATCTAGTGGCCACCCCCTTTTCATGAGCAAAGATCACTCATAGCTTTCCTTTCCCTTGACAGCTCACCTTCTGACAGCTGTCAGGGGAAAGCAAAGTGAAAAATAAACCTCTTTGCAGCCTCTCTGGGTCAATGCTTCACTTTGACAGCAGGGACCCCCAGGACACTGCCCAGGCAAGGCTGCCCATTTTGGACCTGCAGAAGCGTGCAAGTCTGACTAGAATTTTTTTTTAAAAAAATGCAAAAATATTTGCACACATTAAGTGGCGAACCAGGGATAGCCCCTCCAATGTGCCACTTGGGAACTTTGAAGGGGCTGTCAATTTGGAGATCATTGTTTGTGATCTCCAGAGAAACAATGGAAAAGGGAAAAAAGCTGCTGCGAGCCCAAAAGGGCTTGCAATCACAGCAGGGGGAGAGGAGACCAGTTGGTCCTGCTGTGGAGTCCTCTGGGATACCTGCAGGAGAACAAGGGGGAAGAGAGGGACACCCCATGGTGAGCCTGATCATCTGTTGAGCACACCGTGGGTTGTTTGGGAAACAACCAACCCACTGTGGCTTATTGCCAGGGTGGGTTAGCATGATGTGTTTATTTTATTTTTAGCACCAGGTCAAACCCTTATTTATCCAACCTTTTTGGTTTTGGTTTTATGTTGCCTGCTGCAATTAGTTCATTTTGTATGCTTTATTATATTTTTGGTCTTATGTTTTATCTGTAAGTTGCTTTTGGAGCCATGGCTGAAGAGTTGCTAACAAATGCTTTAATTGGTCACAGTTTGAAAGTATACCCGGATGCCCTGGTTTTTTGTTTGTTTGTTTGTTTGTACACCAACTTTGCCTTGTATGACAACTGTGTCCTTTCCTGAAGAATTCAGAACTGGTAATTCATGCTTTCATTAGATTACTGTAATGCGTAATACACGTGGCTACCCTTGACGACAGCCCAAAGACCAGAATACTGGAAGAATCATATCCCTCCATATGAACCTGCCTGGTACTTTTGTTCCATTTCAGGGGTCCTGATGCTATCTGAGTGGGTAGCCAGGAGAAGGCCTTCTCGGTTGTGTGCCCAAGACTTAGAATGGGCTCCTGAGAGAAGTATGTGTGGCCCCATCACTGCCTGCTTTGAAGGAGGTGTTATTTAGGCAGGCTTTTCTCAAAAATTGATTTTATTGTGAATTATGCTGCTGTTCTAAAATTGTGTTAACTGCTTTTTAAATATCAATTTTAGTTCTTCCCTATCTATATTTTGTACTTTGCATTATGTTGTTTTGATTATGCTGTTAGCTGTTATGTAGCTTGGTAGAAAGGCATGATAGACAACAACAACAACAATAATAAAGATAATAACCTGTTCACCATCACTGTCTTCACTGCTGCTGAGTTTCAAGTCATTTATCAGAACGCTATGGGGAGGGGGAAAGAAACAGTTTTTTGTAATTTCTACCAGATAAACCACGATAGCCTAAGAAATTAACCTAATCTATGATGATACCATTAACTTCCCTCTGTTTCACAATGGACTGATACTCCATTGAATAAGTATACTGAAAGATCTGAAATGCTTACATCACTATGGGGGAGACAGAGGAAAGTAAGACATTTAATATCCCGACCTCATGGTCTGCTGCAAACAGTAAAGAGCAGATAGGATCAAATGCAAGAGCATTTATAGCAGGAAGGACCATTAGTTGGTGTTGCACTAGAGGAACAAGGAGAACATGCAAGGCACTGCATCAAGGCAGCAACACTGGATGGTGCAACTCCACCAGTAAATCTGTACCACACAGATCAGATTTAGGTGGAGAAGGAGCATAGTGTGGGCTGGATACAGGAATAGTAGCCTCCTATCCACATTACCAAGGCTAGGGACCCCACTTGCACCAATGCAATGCTGCTACCACAATACATGGATATTATCCTGAAAATGCAAATATCAAATTCAAAGGCCCATACCTCAGAGTAGACAACAAAGGCAAACACAGCATGAACAAAACCCAGCCTATACCATCAAGATTAGGTGCTACCACAGACCAAACCAAAACAGGTAGGGGACAGGGAGAGGATAGAGGGTGGGGAAAATGTTGAACAAAGGACTCACAAAAAAATGCTAGTCCATCAGATTGCAGTATGACAACTGGTTTGCACCAGTTCACCTGCTGATGAAGCACCCATAGAATCAGGGTCCCAACTGAATACTAACATAATAGGCTGCAGAAATTATGTCACAAATAGTAAACCATTTTTAGGATCACTATTTGCTTAAGAATCATTACAATGTTTTTTTAAATAGCATTACAGGACATTAATCAATACTTAAATTTTGTCAAGCTTTACTGTGAAAGCTCCAATTTTATCAAGCTTTACTATGAAAGCTCTGGGGTTTGAATTAACATTGTACATATAACCAAATCTGAGTAAATTACTTGTATTTTATTACATTTTTAAAAATGCATTAAATTAAGAATTTAAGAGCAACACTTGACATCACTGTAACAAACATAGCATCTTACTCTGTCTGGTTCGATTCACATCTGGAACGAAAACAGAAATTGGGTTAAAATTCTTCAACCTAACTTGCCATTTTAGAGCAGAAACTAAAATAAATTGGTAGACAATGACCCAGTTCACATGATCACTGCTGCCCACCATGGCTTGCTTAAGCCACAGTGAGCTGCAGCATATGCCGGGACCCCGGGAGGTGTTGTTTTTCTTAATATTCAAGCTGTGGCTGTCATGTCATCTGAACCCAGGCAGTGGGGGTTGTGCGAGGGTTAAACAACCTTCACCTAACCCTAGAACAGGGCATGGGTTCAGACCACAACCCCCGTCACCCAAGTTTGGACAACACAACAAGCCGCAGCCTGAATATTCAAAATGGCTGCCCGTACACACCAGAGGCACCATGGCCAGCTGTTTAATTGTGCAAATCAGTCCAATGACAGTTGACTAAACTCAGACTAGGTCTATGCATGCAACAGAATGAGATGTAAATAAAGGTGATATGGTACCCACTTCAGACTTGCATTTTATTTAAATACTGCATGTGAAGTGATACCAGTTTGAATGGTCACACACACAAAAAAGCCCCTACAAACAGAAAACTAGCACATTAGGGAGAATAGTTCCAACACAGCTGCTTGTTTGCCTGTTGTGCTAGTTTTCTAGTCGCAGGAAGTTTTAAACACAGGAAAGGATTTACTACCTCATTCTGCTGTAATTTTGGACCAGACCCCTTCCCACACAAAAGAAATTAAAAAGGGCTAGAGGTGTTTAAAGAGAGATGCAGCCAGTTATCTCCTCTTGTACCACACTTTTCTAGATAGTAAGCCTCATGGGCAGGGACCTGTCCTCTTATTTGTTATAAAGCACTACGTGCATGGATAGTGTAACTGCTATTAAATATTAGACAATGTCAGCCTCCCTAAATTAAAAAAAAATAATCTAAAAATTACCAGCTGTCCTGGCCACATTTCTATGTATCTGTGGAAACCTACATGAAAGAGCGTGATGATAGGCTGGGGGCAGGGGTGGGTGGGGAGGAGTCTCAAACAGGCCAATTTTAGATATACACAGGTAATAAGAAAACCAAGAATGGTATTCATGGTTAGCTTTAGGAATCATTAGACAGCTCCAATAAATGGCTTACAGTCATGTTTTCAGAGCTCCATGTGAATTAACCCGGGAAACTGAAAAGCAGATGCAGCCTCCAAGATGTTGCTAGGAGAGATCCCCAGCCCCCTCTCCAGCTCCAAACTGGGGAGGGATGCAGGGATTGCCCTTGACCTCATACACAGGTGCAAGGCAAGGTCAGGGATAAGGGGTGGGAGCAGGGCCCTGGAGATCACAAGGCCAACCAAAAATTGTGGAGCCCTGGGTCACAGTCATTCCCTTCCCTCCAGGGTACACTCCATTCTTACAAGGATGCCAAGTAAAGTAGAATTAAAAGCACCTCGGCACAGCACATTAATGTGACAGTGACAGTCTTGTGTATTAAGTAACGGAGTACCACCACCCCTTGGTCCCATACTGAGTTATTAACCTGAATTAGAATTCCCACTTTCCCCTTAAGTATATGCATTGAAAGCGAAGGAATTAAAAGTAAAATGCCATACTATGCAACTATGCAGATTCTTTGAAACAGTTACATCTCTATGAATTGATATGGCCATTTCTAGCATACATAAACTTTCACAATTATTTTTGTAAATTTTGCAAAGAAACATATGCAACACACTTACGATTTAGACTGATGGCCATTAGATGTTTTCGTTGAAGGATTGTATCTTTCTGAGGGGACGGGGAGAGAAAATAACAACTGAAAATTAAATGATAAAAACATATGCTAACCAAGCTGATACAACTGGAAGCAAGGATGGCTCAGATGGAGACCACAGTACGGGGCTAATCCATCATATTAGCTCAGGCACAATGAGAGTAGATGCTGTCTAACACAGTCCTGTCAATGAACCTGAACCCTGATACAGTGTGTGGGTTTGCACGCCACACTAAGCCACCCTGTGAATAAGCCCTGGTGGGTTGGTTGTCAAAGGGAGCAATGAAGTGGAGTAGGTAACATGCAGGGAAATTGACAAGATGAGGCTGCATATAGGCTACAAAGGACCAGGGAAGAAATAATAGTAAGACAAAGGAGGGACTCAGTAGTATAATGCAAAGGCACTGAAAATGGGGAAACAAGGCAAATGGAGTAAGTGCAATGAAAGGGGGTGGCAGGGGACAATATCTCACCCGTAGCAATGTAATCCTCTTGCTTTTAAGTGTTGAACTGACACTTTTCAGTGTCCTCCACCCCTTCAACACTTCCCCAAGTCACCAGAGAGTCCAGAAATGGGAGTTATTAACTATAACCTCCTTGCATAGCTGAAAGGTAAATGGAGGGGAAATATAATGCAAGTTTCCCCTCCATTTACTTCCCAGCCATGAGATTTGCATATATTTCCCAGTAAAAGAAAATGTGCAAAATATTTTCCAGATAGTTAACAAACAAAAAAAACTCTTAGAGGTGGCAGAACAGGACAGAGCAAATGGGGCACCAGTGGCATTTTCACCCACTCTGCCCCAAAGTGGCCCCATTCACTCTGTCCCATTCAGTCATCTCAGGGTGATCTTTGCTCGCAAAAAGAGGGTGGTGTGATTTACACCCCCTTCACAGCAAGATCCTTCCACCACTCCCCCCCCCCCCAACAGTCCTCAGGGTGGTGCTCATTTTGCACTTTTCCCTGAGAATATAGGTGCTCAGGAAAGTGCACTCCCCCTGTTTTTCCTGGGAAATCTGGGTCCCTCTAAAAGGGTTTTTTGACAGGGCAATGAGGGTTGTTCAACTGGGACATACACAGCCATATACAGCTAGCTGTCGAAACTCCCCCCCCCCCCAAGGGGTGGGATGCACTTTTCCAAGCATCTAGAGTCTTGGGAAACAGTGCAAAATATGCACCACATTAAGGACTGTAAGGGTTTTAAAAAAAAAAGTGGAGGAAATTGCCGTGAAGGGGGTGCAAATCACACCATCCCCTTTTTGTGAGTAAAGATCACTCATGCCTTTGCTTTCTCTTGAAAGCTTGCCTTTTGACAGCTGTCAAGAGAAAGCAAAAGGAAAAAGAACCTATTCGGAGCCTCTTTGGGGCAATGTCCAGTGTTGGTACCTGCTGCACTTTGGCAACAGGTACCCCCCAGGACATTGCCCCAGTCGAGGCTTCAAATTCCTGCACTCACACAACTGCAAAAATCTGTAGTTACACGAGTGCAGCTAAAAAAACCAACAATAAATACAAACCGATTTGCATACATTTTGTGTGCTTTAAAATAAAAATAAAAAAAAAGATCTGCCAGCCACTGCCAGCCCCTCCAAGGTGCTGCTTGGACACTTTGATGTGGCTGTCAAAATGGGGATCACAAAAGCCAGCTGTCAAACCAGCTTTTGCAATCTCCGAAAAAAGAAAGGGTAAAGTGAAAAAAAGCCGCAGCAAGCAAAAAAATGACTCACAATCGCAGCATCCAGCAAGGGCTGGTTGCTCCCAACTGCTACTTGGGCACTTGTGGGGTGCCTGGCACTAGTGGGTGCCTGGGAAAGCTTGGCTGGAGCAGCATGGGGGTTTTCCAGCTCTTGCAAGCGAATTCCTAGCCGATTCCAAGTACCCAAGATAGGGTAGGTTGCCCAGGTTCAGACAACACAACCACCCATCATGGGTACAACCCCTACAACAAGCTATGGGTTGTCGGGCTGGCTTGTTGCCCTCAAACAAGCCACCCTGTGGGAATTGGTTCAGGTTCACACGACACGACAAACCATTGTGGGTAGCAACCCATGATGGGTGGTCGTGTCATGAGAACCGAGTCACTAACTCTTTCCTCTTTCTGACTTAACTCCTTAAGCAGCATCATTTGGCACTGTTGGCTTGAAAATGTATGATGCAATTAAGTATACACTAGATTTACTACTCTAGGTTTTTTTTATAACCTTCTTAAGAGAGCCAGAGCTGAAAGAGTAACAGCAAAATCAACCACAGAATTCAGGGTCTAGGAAGGGATGCAATAGCCTGTCTTTTTTAGTTTACAAGTGTAAATGAATTCTTCTCTTAATGCCTGTTAAAAAACTGTTCCCGACAAAAATGTGCTTTTCTTATCTCATGCAACTACTTAATGTGTTTAGTTGGTAATGTTGTTGTTTTAGCAGGAGCTTCAAGTAGTTGGCTGAGCAAGTAGTTTTTCCTTGACTTCAAAATATCTCATTATGTTGCTCAAAATTAAAACATCGGATGCTTTAGAGATTAAGAATCAGTCCTGGCAACTAAAGTAACCTGAGAGATGCACTGGGTGAGATTGCCTCATTCACAGACATCTACTAGGGCGGGGTGTGTGTGTCTTCTACTCATGACCCTCCCATGTTTTCTAACCACTTCTTCCTTCTTTTTCCTTAATGCAGAAAACCCATTAAGGAGAAAAAGATGGAACAGCTGCACAATGCCTTCTGATTGCTAGTGCCAGGGGCCCTCGATCTGGAAGCACCCACAGTCTAAAAATAACCACTTCTGCTTTTATTACTTTGTCAGATTAGTTACCAAAGTTAAAGATACAGTCTGATGTTGCAAATTAAATGGTGCAAGTCCTATTTCATTCAAGGTAACTATACTACTGATTCAGTCTGATTGTAGTTATCCTTTTGGAAAAATCCAATTTTTAAAGAACAGCTTTTGTTTAAAAGACTGGAAGCATTCCGAGGGCAGAGAAGTTGGCAGTCTTACACAAGTTTCTGACACAGGCAGTGCCTGCTTTGAATTATGCCCCAATAAGGAAAAAAACAAGTAGGCTAGAAGTGAAGTTGTTCTGTTAATTATCATTCCTACCTTCAGAGATTACAGGATGCATTAACCAATTTGATTTCCATAATTCTCACAAAGAGCTGTCACATTCAGAATATATCACAAGAATTTCTCAATAAATGCTAAAGAGCCAATAGAAATTTCTAAGGGGAACAATCAAACACTATGCAGTTCACTACATGTTTTCAAATCATATCTTAGTAATAAGTGCAAGAAAAAGGTTATAAATAGATAAAATAAGAATACATGAACAATCTGATTTAGGTCTTTAATTTGCCAAGCAGCCAAACAAGTCACTACTAAGCATTTACTTGGAGAAAGCACAGCACTGCAAAGGGTACTTGAATGCAAAAAAGCAACAGATAAATAATTCAATAAAGTAATTAAACACACACTTACTTTGTTCACCAGTGCCAAAATTAGACTGCTGAGTTTCCTGTAAAAACATAAAAAGTTACGTATCTGTTTAACAGAGAGTACTGAAAAAGGAAAAGCTTTAGACATGCTTTTCTTTGATCATTTAATTTTTAGAAAAGTTCATATCTAGAAATAATGACTTCCTTTAAACTTTAAAGTGTCATGCAAACCTATCTGAATCTTCCTTTAAACTTTAAAGTGTCATGCAAACCTATCTGAATCTTCCCCGAACTTCACAACCAAGGAGATCCTGAAAACTACTTTTAGTTTCCAATGTTAAGGGTGTTGTTTACATGGCAGGTTCTCTTACCCAAATAATTTTGACAAACTCACGTGGCGGTATCCCTGAATATGTATTTAATGTGTCATGCAAACCTATCTGAATCTTCCCCGAACTTCACAACCAAGGAGATCCTGAAAACTACTTTTAGTTTCCAATGTTAAGGGTGTTGTTTACATGGCAGGTTCTCTTACCCAAATAATTTTGACAAACTCACGTGGCGGTATGAGCAAACTCACTATGCAGTGACTGGATGTGTGAATAAAATTATATTCGATCCAGATAAAAGCAGTGATAGTGGATGGTTGGAAAGAGAAAGAGAGAGGCCTATTCTAGATGGGATTGTGCTCTCTAAAACATCAGGTTGGTAGGCTAGGGGTGGTTCTGGATCCGGTTTTACTTCTAGATTCTCAGATGACAGCTGGGGCCTGGGGTTCCTTTGAACAGCTTTGGCTGGTACACCAGCTACGTCTGCTACTGGAAGACAGAAACTTAACCACTGTCATCCATGTTGGGCAGTGAGATCCAATGTGGCTGCCCATAACTCTCCGAACACAGAGGTTTACAGGCATCCTATCGAGGATGCAAGGAGTGCGGAGAGGAAGGTCTGCTCTGTGCTTTTCCCGCCCTGCAAAAGTCTTAGACAGCTGATTTCAGCCATCTAAGTTTTCTGCACCTGCTCACAAGGAGGTCAGGCTGAGGTGCATCCTGGCAGAGCCTCACTCCTCCCCTCCCCACCCCCTGGAACACCCACCCAGCACCTGCTCTGAGGTCAGTCTTGCGACCTCAGAGCCACAGCCAGCACAGAAAGAACTGCACCAGCTATGAGGGCAATGGGAGGGCACTCCGAGTTCAGAGTCCCAGTTCCGACCTTGGAGTGCATTTCTGAGGTCGGAGCTGGGACTCTGAATTATCCTTGGTTCAGAAATTACAGCTGGTGTAGAACATAGCCACCCAATTAATGTCGGTTTGATATTACAACACCCTTTCCTCAGAGAAAGTTAAAACCACTGTGGTACTTGGTTATGGTGAACACATCATAAAAAAGCTAACACCCATAAGTTAAATCAGGGTTATAACCAGGGTTGCAAATCATTTTAAAAAATTTAATCAATCCCCCCCACAAAAATTAGTAAAATTAATTTCAATGTTTTAGGCAACCACATGTACAAATAGCCTACACGTAATAGTTAAGAACACCAAATTATACAGAAAACATTACCAATCAGAACTAGGCTACCTACACGACAGGGTTGCAAAAAATCATGATTTTTTGCACACACAAAAATATATCATGATTTGGGGGGGGGGGATCAATTTTATTGATGATTTAATCAATGATTTAATCATTGATTTAAATTATTGCAACCCTGGTTATAACTTCTATCAGAAACTGCTCATGTGTGACTTCTGCTCCTTCTGTATAGGCAGTTTTATAAAATTCTTGCCCAAATGCTTTAATTTATTACTTCTTACATTTTGTGAACTTATTTATAAGAAACTTTATCCCAAACTCTTTGTTTCAGGAATGAGAAATTGAAAGGAGTTTCATTTGGAAGACCTGGGAGTTGTTACAAGGTAGTCAGAATTAAAACATTTTCCTTAATAATAAATTCAAATTTTGGTTGTTATAACTGAGTGCCTGTCAACTTTGTATTAAAGCTAAATTCTACCAGGTATATTGCTGGCAAGATTATTTTTAGATCATCCAATACTGCAAGAGGAAACATTAATAAGAATTCAAAGGGGATAATGCTGGGATTTGTGGAATATTATTTAGGGCACAATCCTATAGTCCCTGGAGAACAACCCAGGGAGCAGAGGATTTTTTAAAATCCCCCTCCCAAAGCCATAGACACTGCTATGACTTTGGGAGGGGGACTGAAAGATCTGATCACTTCCTCCACCCCCTTGCAACAGCAGTGGAAAGAAATGAGGTTTCTTTGGTTGCAAAAGATGACCTCATAGAGGTGGAAAAGGGGACGTTCTGGTGGGCAGGGAGAAGAGAGGAGAGGCCAGGATATGCAAAATCCTATGGCCTTTCCAGCCCACCCCTGCCCCCAGCAGTCAGAATCCTCTAGATGGGCACAGAGGCCTGCCTAGAGGGAAATGTAAACAAAGGAGGACAGAGAGGCAAAAATCACCTCTGTTGGTCCTCCTGCTCTGCTGGCAGCAGCCCAGCAAGGCATAGGATACTCAGAAGCCTCTGAGATAAGAGGCTTCCTTCTAACGGGTTGCAACCTGACAGGGTTGCACATTTAAACTCTCGACTCACTGCAAAGCAGCAAACCATGTGCACCAATCTACAACTAGGCTAGCCTTGCAAGTAAGTTCAGAAAAGGTACTGGCCTCAACAAAGTTGTAGTAGCCTTGTGTTCTAACACACGCCTATGTTAACCATTTATAGTAAATCAATGACAAGGAAGATAAAAGCATTAAAAAGCACCATCTCTTCCAAATTACAAAGTTTCCCTGCTCCAAGGAAATTCTTACTTGCCATAATCATGTGGCTATTTATAGTCCTGAACTAAGCAATTGATATATATACTGTGTGCTTATGCCTGATTATAATGAATCTATAGAAATATAGGACTTTCCCATACGCCACTCATCATGAACACTATGAAGGACATGTTATAAGCTGACAAAATTGAGCTACTGCCATTGGTAGCCACATAAGATGACTTTGGGAAATTCACTGCTCCTAGTACTTCATAGAGCTACCTTAAAACTTGAAGTTAGATAACAGAGCCCCAGAAAGGGTAACAGATGTTAGGTTAATGAAACAACATATATAACAGTTTTATATAATCCTTAAATCTTTGCCTAAGGCTGAAAGCAACCAGAAACAGAAGTGCCAAGAAAGGTGCAACTCTTATTGTGTGTTCTCCTGGGGATAAGTTAAAACATGATATTGAAAGAATATACCAAAGTTAACATGCTATACTCTCTTGATGAGTTGTCAGAAAGCCTTTATGAAGTTGGGCAAAGGAAATTACAAGCTTTTCCCCCCAGAAGTCGATGAGAAGCATACAGTATGATTTTTTTAAAAAGCCAGTTGAATTGAATAAAAATGACAGCAAATGTCCTAAGCAAAGTTTTTTTTTTAAAAAAAAGCTGATACACTATAGCGGGGTGGGCAACTTCCCTCGGGTTAAGGGCTGCACAGGATCTGGGTTGAGTGGCCGTGGCCCACACACTTATAAATACGCACCCAAATCCTATTGCAGATTGCTGGAGTGGAGGAGGCTTAACCACCCCACATCCCAGCAATATTGAGTAGTATTGCTCAGATGAGGTGAAAGACCCCCCACATCATAGCGATGCTGAAGATCACTGTGGTGGGGAGGAGGTTTTTTGCCTATTGCAGTGATTCTCTAGGGGGAAAAGAGTGCACAGAGATGATTACTCACAAACCCTCTTTCCCTGCAGCACTGTGCTGATGCCAGCCCATGAAACAGCTGTTTGGTGGGCTGGCAGGAGAACGATTATCCAGGGAATGACAGCACATGGGGATGACTCCTCGCATACCCTCTTTCCTTGGAGCATCAAGCTCCCACCAGCCCACCAAACAGCAACTGAGTGATGCTTTTGGTGGCGGCAGCACAGCAGTGGGGAACACGCGGGGCCAACACAAATGACCATGGAGGGCCACATGCTGTCCGTGGGGCACCTGTCGCCCACCCCTGCAGTAAAGATGTGCTATACAACTCTCAGTAACCTTTATAAATCCTGCCTGACACTAGCATCCTTTGAACAATTTTAAGTCTCTGCATATTATGGGGTGTATTTACCCCTGAAGGACCAGGTCCGCAGCTTGGGGGTCATTTTAGACTCTCAGCTATCCATGGAAGCTCAGGTGTCAGCTGTGAGCTGGGCGGCGCTGTATCAACTCCATCTGATGTGGCAGTTGCACCCCTACCTTCCTAATCATCTGCTTCAATCAGTGGTTCATGCCTTGGTCTCGTCTCGTCTAGACTACTGTAATGTGCTCTATGTGGGGTCACCTTGGAAGACTGTTTGGAAGCTACAGCTGGTACAGAACGCAGCGACTCGTCTCATTAAAAGCAGTCGCCGATGTGATCACATCACTCCGGTGCTCAAGGAGCTGCACTGGCTACCAGTTGTTTGCCGAGCCGAATTCAAGGTGTTGGTTTTGACCTTTAAAACCCTATACAGCTCCGGTCCAGTTTATCTCAAGGAGCGTCTCCAGCAACATCAAGTAGGCCGCTCAACAAGATCTGCCACGGACAGCCTACTCCTTGTCCCATCAGCCAGAGCAGCCAGGCTGGTGGGGACTAGGAAGAGGGCCTTTTCTGTGGTGGCCCCCAAACTGTGGAACTCTCTCCCCAGTGACCTCCGCCATGCCCCCCCTCCTTGATGAGCTTCCGCCGTTCATTAAAAACATGGCTTTTCAGGTGGGAATATGGGGTGGGTTAGGATTTTAAAATGTTGTACTGTTTTTAATTGTGTATTACACTCTGTTGTTTCATTTTATATTGTACATTGCCCAGAGTAGCTGGGTTACTGGCTAGATAAGCGATCTAGAAATACAATAAATAAATAAATAAATAAATATTACTGGCCTACAATCTGAACAGGGACAGCTGATAGGGTAGCAGTGGGCAGCATGTGGCCCTCCTGATGATGGATTGTAAGCCTGTGGCTCACGCTGGTTCAGCTTGTTTGAGTGTGGAAAGCTAAGCAGGGTCAGGCCTGGTTATTACTTGGATGGGAGACCCCTCCTCTAGTTTCCTGCATTGAGCAGGGGGTTGGACTCGATAGCCTTGTAGGCTCCTTCCAACTCTATGATCTATGAATCTATGAACTCCCATAATCCCTCATCATTGGCTATGTCAGCTACAACTGATGGGAGTTGCAATCCAACAACATCTGGAGGGCCATAAGTTGCCTACAACTGTGATAGGATATTTGTAAGAGACAGAGGTTAATAGGCCTCACAAATTAACGTTGGATAACTTCTGCTGGATTGGCTGCATGAAATTTTAAGATGTCTAAAAGAATACAAATTATTATATCTGGAAACAGAATAGCTGAAGCTTCCTAATAGGAAAAGAATCTGAACAATTCATATGACCCAATGTTCTGAATGCATGAAATAAAACAAAATAAAGGCAACAGTTGGAAATACAAGCAACCAAAAGTGCTAAAAAGCACACAACTGATGTAATACTACACTCTAACGTGTATACATTTTATTACAAAGTAAAATCATATGTATCACACATGGGATCCAAAAATATAATTGCTTACAATGCTTGAAAGCTAATGGACATTATACCACCATAAGAGATCTAGCAACACTTAAGGGCTAGTAGACAATATGTCCAAATAAGGGAAACAAAAACTGAATGCATGAAATACATGATGGTTAGAAAGAATATGGAAATTTGTTCTAGATTAGAATTCAGATAAAAGGACAAAACATGTTAAACAGAAAAGACAAGCAGGATTAAGGAGCGGGGGAGCCAGAATAGAAGTTTCAAGAGCACAAACTAAGATGATGCCAATACAAATGGAGAGTGCACCATGTTGAAATAAATAATTACAATCATAAGAATCGTGAACCATAAATGCCGCTTTTCTAATTGTAGAATCATTCAACGTCTGACTACAGTCATGATCATGTTTGTGCAGTTCACTGACCTTGGTTGGGAATGGAAACTTCGAAGGTTCAGTTTTGCAAGGTGTGTGAATAGCAGTCAACGGAGGCGGCCAAATATGGGTCATCTCCTGTTGTGGATACAAACCAAAGATATGCAACACCATTATATTTCTATTTTAATGCAACCCAGAAAGCAAAGCTTAACATATTAATTTAAATATTGAAAATATTTCCATTACTACAAAGCTATCAATGACTGATCAACAGCACTATAGTTCAGAGAATCAAAAAATAAGATAGCCTTGTGAACTGGGGAAAGCTGAACAAATGTAAAATCATGTATTCAGGGCTCTGTCCAATGTTACGTGAGTGGGCCTCCACTCGTCCCCTTCCTGTCCTCCGCCTTGCGGTCTCTATGTGCCTCCCAAATCTGCTCCAGAGGGTACCCCAACCATCCAGAGCAGATTTGGTAGGCATGCAGGGGGCTGCAAAGGGCAAGGGGAATCCATTCTTCCAGTGGTACAGATTCTGCTGGAGAACAGACATAATTAGACACAACCCCCGAGCCTTAAATGAACCTGCTATATTTATTTATTTATTTATTGCATTTATACCCCGCTCTTCAGCCAGAAAAGGCTCTCAGAGCGGCTTACACAGATTAATAATAAGACAGTCCCTGCCCTCAGGCTCACAATCTAAAAGACATGTCACAAAAGGAAAAGGGATTGGGAGGGAGGAGGAAGAATGCAAAACTCAGGCACCAGTTCTTAGTTAAAAAGGTTCTTATAGGTTTTCTTTCTTTTTTCTTCTTTTCTTTTTCCTGGCAGGGAAGGGCAAAACAAGCTTCCTGCAGCTGTTTCTTCTTTGGCTGACGTATGACGTACTAACCAAAACGATTTAGCCTTTAAAGAGTAGGCAACAGGAGTGAAGGGAGGGGAGAGCTACATGTTTTATTTTTTTCTTAATTGTAATTCTGAAAAAACTCACTGGACTGACTCCAGACTACCCATTAAACCTATTTCTATTAATTAATTAATTCATTAATTATATTTTTGAATTGCCCATCTGGCCAGTCATCCAGCCACTCTGAGCGATGTACAGTCCAATAAAATACAAGAAAAAACAGAGTGTAAAACACAATTAAAAACAGTACAAAACTTAAAAATCCTAACCCACCTGAGTCAAGTAAGGCTCTGTAGGTGCTGAACCTGTGTCTGGATTCAGTACTTGGCTAGATGAGGACCAATAAATTGAAGCTGAATCCTGACAAGTTGGAGGCTTGAGTCATTCCCATGTCTGGGAAATGGTGTACAGCCTGTTCTAGATGGGGCTGCACTCCTCCTGAAAGAGCAGGCATGTAACTTGGGGTTCCCCTTGATCCATCATTGTCGCTGGAGGCCCAGGTGGCATGGAGTGGCCTTTACCAGTTTTGGCTGATTTTCCAGCTACAAAGTTTCTGGCAGGGGATGACCTAGCCACAGTGAACCATGCTCTGGTAAACTCCTGATTGGACTACGCTAATGTATTATACATGGGGCAGCCCTCAGAGTTGACCCAGGAGCTTCAATCAGTGCAGAATACAGCTACCAGAATTCTAACTGGTATTGCCTGATAGAATCATAATACACCTATTTTGAAGGAGCTACACTGGCTGCCTATTTGCTTCCAATCCCAATTCAAGGTGTTGGTGCTGGGACTCCAATATCTGAAGGAATGCTTCTCCATACACCAATCTACCTATGTCTTAAGAACTTCAGCTAAAGCTCTTCTCCATGTACCCTCATTAGGGGAAGTACTTTATATAGTAACAAGGGAGAGAGCCTTTCCTGTTGTAGTGCCCTGATTGTGGAATATCCTCCCCATAGAGCTATGACAAGTGCCAACATTATAATCTTTTTGGCACTAGGTTGAAACTAGTGCTGAAAACTATTTGCACAGCTATTTTAAGTCTGTTATGATTAGCCTGCTCTATTATTTTAACTGCCATTGAATTGTTTTACTGAAGGCTTTGTTTTATTTGTATTTTTTTAATTTGACGTAATTAATTTTAGTCATGCCCATTATACACTGCCCTCATATCCGTAAGGATAAAAGGTTTAAAAATATTTTAAATAATAAATAAAATTTCCACTTGCAGTACACCTCAACTAAAGGGGTGTGTGTGTGATTTTTTTCTGATTCTCCTTTCTCCTGTAGACCCCCCCAAAAGCTCCTCCAGAGGGTCAGGAGAACAACATGGGAGGTGGTGGTGGGGACTGCAGGGGGGAGGGGGTATTGGCAAAAACTGCCCACAGCTTTCTCCAGCAGGGAGCCTCTACTGGCTTTTAGCCCCTTCCACAAATGGAAGTTCAAGTCTGGATCCAACCGAATAAAACTAAGTTATTAAAAAGTGATAGATGCTTGGATCCAGACTTAGTCATGCTTAGAGTAGACACACTTAAATAAAATTAGTCTTCACTTACTTGTCCCATTGATTTCAATGGGTCTACTCGAAGAATGACAATATCTGGATCCAACCCATTATTTGTATGTATGCTACTACTGAAATTATGTAAAAGCCGAAATAAAACCCAAATTCTTTAATCTATTGGAAAACAAATTCTTTAATCAACTGGTTTCACTGCTAATTTAATATATGGATATGCTTTTCTACATGAGTATTCATATGGGGATGGATCCAGAATGATTCCTCCGCCTGGGAAGGAAATGGCTGGTGGAATGGGACATCCCCATCCTCTCCTCCCTGCTATGTACCCTCCAAATCTCCTCCAGAGGGTTGAGGAGATTTGGAGGGCACACGGGGGGGGGGGGGTCAGGAGGGAGAAAAAGTCATGGAAATCCCATTCTGCCTGTGGTATCCTTCCATGGATGAACGATTCTGGATCCAAGCCATTAAATTCAATGGCTAAATTGGATAAATGAAGAAAAGTTCTCTACACATTTAAGCAAGAAAATTCTAAAAGCTAGAATATGAGTACAACTTACTTTTAGAATTTCGTCCACACTGCTCATGTCACCAGATGCTGATGCCTACAAATCAATGTTCAGAATTTAACTGGCTTATCTGTATTTCAATATTTTAACACTTCTAGAAAAGCAGTGATTCTAAAATCACCTGATAGGTTGCTCAGATTCAGGAGTTTCCATCCAAAACTAGTATCCAAAAGGAACTGATACATTAAGGTACAAGGACAGACAGACTTAAGATGTATTAAAGCAACCCTAGAGTTTCAGCTTTCATAGTGAGAATGAAAATCTACTCTATGACCACTCCCTTTTAATAAGCTGTCAACACACTTACCTTTTTAATCTCTCATTCAATGCCCTTTAAATATATGCAACTTGAACTGTTATCTAATTTTTAAATCCTGGAAACAAAACAATAATCTAAGCAATATAATTTTAATGACCTTGTTTCATGAACTGAAGTGTACTAAAAATATTTTGGTGGAATCCAGTTTTCATGTCCATTTTTTTTGCCCCCTCAGATTCAAGAAGAGAAAATCCTAGATCTATGAATAATTAGTTCTTTAATTAAAATGCAAATTCATTTAATTAAACAACTGCAAATATGTTTCATATTTGAAATCAAATGTCATACCGTCTCTTAATTTTATCCTAATGTGCAACAAACTGGAAAATAATGACATCAGTTTGTGTGGCATAGTTGTCCCTAGATTATCACACAACACAGGGAGATACAACATAGCCGCATGTTACAGTTTTGAACTCATCTTTCATATTTGGTACAAATTCTCACTTTTTCTTTTTAAACACAGAGGGTTGGATCCAGAGCTTGCTTCTGTCAGCAGAAGCATCCACTCAGAATGCTCCTGCCAGGAGAAATGCCCCCCTCCAGTTCCCAGCACCACTATCCACACTGTTCCAGCGGGTCTCCCAACCAGCATGGAACAGATTTTCAGGGGCATAGAGGGCTGCAAGCAGGAAATCTATGCAAATCATCCCCTCCCCCATTCTGCCAGTGGGATTCCTTCACTGGATCAAAAGCCTTTTGTAGATGGAAAGAGCCTAGGAGGAAAGAGCCCAGGACTTTTTCACAGGAGGAAAAGTCTAGATCAAAGGTGGAAAACCTCTTTCAACCCAAGGGCCAAATTCAATTTCAGAGAAGCTGGAGGGGGGGGGGGAGATTCCAGTGGGGCCAAAGGCAAAATATGTGGGGCCAAAAATATTTTTAAAATCTGCATATCTACTATATAAATGTGAATGTTTGTCCGTCTGTCCGTTTGTTTGTTTGTCCGTTTGTTTGTCCGTGGGTCCGCGTGGCGGGTTTGCGTCGCATTGGCTCCTACCCGGTTGGACGGATCCGCCCCAAACTTGGCACGCATACTCCCCATCACCCAAGGACAAAGACTGGCGGGTTAAAATCTCCGAAAAACCCTCGCCGCGCCGGTACGGCCCAAAATAGATGAGAGCCAATGGCGTCGCTTGGAATGCTCGCAGGGGCCATTCAGGAGGCGTTATGCAAATAGCTCCAACCGGCACATAGAATGTTAGTATGCACTGCCTCCACAGGGGCCCAATCAGAGGCGGATATGCAAATCTCTCCTACGTCCAAACAGAATGTTCACATGAACCACAGTCGGGACAGCAGGGATTTGATTGCGTAATCCCAGGGGGGGGAGGAAGGCAGGGATTTCATTGTTGCATAGTCCCAGGGGGGAGGGGAAGCAGGGATTTGATTGTGTAGTCCTGGGGGGGGGGGGAAGGCAGGGATTTCATTGTTGCATAGTCCCAGGGGGGAGGGGAAGCAGGGATTTCATTGTGTAGTACTGGGGGGGCATGGTTGCATAGTCCCGGGGGCGGGAAAGCAGGGATTTCATTGTGTAGTACCGGGGGGGGCACAGGGAATTCATTGTTGTGCAGTCCCGGGGAAGGGGGGAAGCAGGGATTTTATTGCATAGTCCCGGGGGGGAGCGGGGATTTCATTGTCTGGTCCTGGGGGGGGGGATTCAGTGTTGCATAGTCCCAGGGGGGAGGGGAAGCAGGGATTTCATTGTGTGGTCCTATGGGACACTCACAGGGATTTCATTGTTGCATAGTCCCGGGGGGGGGGGGGAAGCAGGGATTTCATTGTGTAGTACTGGGGGGGGGGGCACAGGGAATTCATTGTTGTGCAGTCCCGGGGGAGGGGCGAAGCAGGGATTTGATTGCATAGTCCCGGAGGGGGGGGGAAGAAGGGATTACATTGTGTGGTCCCGGGGGGGGGATTAATTGTTGCATAGTCCCAGGGGGGAGGGGAAGCAGGGATTTGATTGCATAGTCCCGGGGGGGGGGGGAAGACACACAGGGATTTCATTGTGTGCTCCTGGGGGGGGGCAGGGATTTCATTGTTGCATAGTCCTGGGGGGGGCAGGGATTTCATTGTTGCATAGTCCCGGGAGAGGGGGAAAGCAGGGATTTCACTGTGTAGTACTGGTGGGGAGGGAAACAGGGAATTCATTGTTGCATAGTCCCGGGGAGAGGGGAAGCTGGAATTTCACTGTGTAGTCATGGGGGGAAGCAGGGATTTCATTGTGCAGTCATGGGGGGGGGGGGAGCAGGGATTTCACAGTGGAGAGCTACCTTAAGGAATTTCGAACAAATAGTGCCTATAGGAAAAGGACAACCCGTGCAACGCTGGGTAAAAAAAAGCTAGTTGTAGCATAAAGCTCTTACTGCCAGTAACTAAGCTTTAGGAGAGACATTTTAACTTTTAGAAGGGGGGGGGGGAGGAGACTGCACAAAAGCCAGGAAACCACCAAATGATTGGTAGCTGGGGAGAAGGGACTGGGGGAAGGGGAAGTGGCCATCTGGGATTTGGCCACCAGACCTGAGGTTCTTCATTCCTGGTCTAGATGCAATCTAGACTGGGATGCAGATGAGATGTTGTATGTTTGTTATTGAACTGTTATTAAGCATTAATATTCAGTACCACTTTGTGGCTGAGCAGATAGATGCTCATTTGGGTTGAAAACAAAGTACACCTAAAATGTTTTAAAATAATTATGACGTCACAATTAAATGTGCACATTTCAAGTTATCAGCAGCATACAGCAATACAAGAACACTGCTGTGCAACATCAGGAGATGTCAGGCCTGACGAACACCTTATGACATTTTTGGTGCTAAATGCCCAGTAATGATCAACATGCAGACTAGAAGGTTATAAATCCTCCAACTGTCAAAGAAGCAGAGCTAGCAGAGGAGATTGAAGGTTTTTTTTTGTTTGTTTTTTAAAATGAAAGCATTTATTCTTGTATTTCAGTTGGTTTTGCTTCTTACATTTGAACTCAGATTTAAGTAGAAGGATTTTTCTAGTAAGTCTCCTTCATCCATTGAATAACCCAAGTTTATTTTCAGGGAACAATGAGCACATAATCACTTTGTTCATTTCTTAAGTATTTAAAACACACACAACTTACTTCAAGTGGCTGAGAAGGAATTTTCAGCTTTGTTAGATTTCCTTTACCAGGCTTCAGCTCATTCATATTGTTGCTGTGAGTCTGGCTACTGTAGTGTTCAGAAGATAGCTTTGGTTCCATGGACTCCTGACCATCCATAGGCCTTACATAGGCAGTAGGCTTCTGTAACATTGTATTAGACTTTGACATAAGCGACGGAGGGAAAGACTGGCTACCACTAGAAAATGAAGTTACACGGGAAGGAGAGTCCCAGTTGGCATCAGGGTCTCGCGGAGATTTGGAGCGTTGATGTTCTTTGTTGTGATTATCATTTCCATGAGACCTGGAATGGCTGGGGTTCAGAGAAGAAACAGCGGGTGGTTTTCCAGGGCTGGAAGAACGGGACTTTGAATGTTCTGATCCATGCTGTGTTTTTTTGCGGCTACTGCTGCTCCCGCCACTGCCATATGAGTCACGATCATGCCTCTGTCCACTATTGCTAGTGCTATTGCCACTATTACGCTGGCCACCATGTCCACTCTGTAAACCTGAGGACCGCTTCTGTGACTGGGAAGAAGTGCTAGGCGCTGGACCAACAGGCGTCCATTTGCTGCTCTGATGAGAGCCAGTACTGTGCCTTTGATCACCAAAGAAACTTTGGTTTGATTTTTCATCTGGGTTCGATGGTACTGTTGGTTTGGGAATTCCAAGCTTCTGGAGGGACCGGTCACCTATAAGATCATTCATTTCATCATAGTTTCCAAGCATGCTTTGAATACGGCTAGACAATTTATCTTCTTTGCTGGTCTGTATGAGTAATAAAAACAAGATGCAAAAATACATTTTAAAATACATTGCATATCTATAAGTTATTATATAATTTAACATTTAAGTCAGCTGAATGTCCTGAATGACATTTGCCAGTTACTTACATAATATTTTCAGCAACCTATCGAAGTATCGGCCTTGCTTTACTTTGCACCTAAAGGAAGGTTAATTTGTAAACCACTCAATCCACCCCAAAGAGTGATGTACACTCATTAAATATGACTAATTAATAATTTCACTAAAATTAAGATGATTAAAATGCTTAAATAGAAACCAGAGCTATACACTTTAATTCATTAATAGATACCAATGCATTACATTTTAATCATAGATGAACTGATGGGGCTGACAAAGTAAGCCCTAGAAACTTAGATCTCTTGAAATCCCAGCCACAAGAATGCCTCAAACTTCACAGCTCCCTCTAACATGCATATTACTGAAATTAATAGCAATTATATCTTCTATCATTTTGAAAGCATATTTTGAAATACAATTTTATTTGAAGTATATTTCACATTCCTAAATATCATGACAAAGGCCTAAATTCCAGCAGGTCCTAGCAGAGAGATATGTGATATATGCAGGCCTGTGGCTCACGCTGGCTCAGCTTGTCTGAGCATGGAAAGCTAAGCAGGGTCAGGCCTGGTTATTACTTGGATGGGAGACCCCTCAAGTTTCCTGCATTGAGCAGGGAGTTGAACTCGATGGCCTTGTAGGCCCCTTCCAACTCTATGATCTATGAAATCTATGAAGGGGACATTATTTATTTATTTATTTAATTACATTTCTATACTGCCCAATAGCCAAAGCTCTTTGGCTATTGGGCAGCAGGCTTTCAGCTGCCTGCTGAAATACCATCTCAATCAGGCTCATTCCTCAACTGTCATCGCAGGCTGATGCAGAGGGATATGAGATAGGAAGCAGGGTCATTCCACCAGCTCTGCTGAAAGTTCACTTGCTTTTTCCCTCTTCTTTCCCCATCCCTTTTTCTTTCTGTGTCATGTCCTTTCAGATTGTAAGTATGCGGGTGGGACTGTCTTGTTTTTATTGACTGTAAGCTGCTCTGGGAGCCGTTCTGGCTTAGGGAAGATTGGAGTAAAAATGTGTTAAATAATAATTCCAAGAATGACTTAGGCATGCTTAAACCCAGTCATTATATCCAACTCTGTCAGCCAGTGGAAATATTGTTGGGGGACCCTCTAAAGCAGAATTAGAAAGCGCACAGGGGGCTGCAGCGGGAAGGAGAACAAGGGCAAGTTGGCTCATTTGACATTGGATTTAAGTCACTATACAAATAGGCTTAAGTATACCCAACTCTGTTGGATTTAGGCCAAAAATATTAAAGATAGTGATTCCTTCTAGCAATGTGACTACTTTTTATTACCGTAAGTTGTAAGCTATCCTGCTCTTGTGAAAGTGTCATTTTCCTTCATTTCAGCTTTTCGAGACAAATTTAGATTAGAAGTCAGATATTAAACACCTCTTTTTTTTTAAAATAACAGAATTTTTAAAAGCACACATAATAAAGAATGACATCTTATATAGTAACAGCACCATAAAGAAAATAATAAGGCAGTCATTGTGTTCAGCATTCCAGTGCTGCAAAAAACCTAACCACATTTTATGTATGAATTAAAATCACAGGAGGCAATCTGTCTTTCTAGCAGGTCCCTCAATTTATAAGTAGGGAGAAATTCACGAGTTCAGATGAGTTCGGATTTTTAAGAATTCGACCTGCAGATTCCGCAGCTGACCAACTTTTTCCGAGTCATGTGGATTCCGTGGACTTGCAGACCTGTTTTTCACTTTTGGGTGGGTGGGTGGGAATCTGCATTAGTGCTGATGTGTGTTAACACATTTGCAGAAGCACACATTAGTGCAAGTAGAGCAAAATTTTGGTTTTAAAAAATCAGATTCCATCAATGAGTGGCTGACAGAATGAAAGGCCCCTAATAATCCACGAAACACAGACGGAAAAGATGTAACAAAATCTGTACATCCCTACTTTTGAGACATACTGGTCCTTGTTTGTTGTGCTGACTGACTTTACAGAGGGCCAAAAGGTGAACTCCAGGGGCCTTCAGTATCCTTCCTTTGAAATCTTTAAGACATGCCACATTCACTTAGGATCTGCATGACTCTGGGATCAAAATGAAAAAGACAGCTGCCTGCCAAGCTATATTTGGTCCACTTGGAAGGCTCTAAAAGCTTCTTATGTCAGAGGAAACACTGAGAACCTCTAAAACAGAATGCATATTTAAGAACAAATCAAGTGAAACTCCAGCAAAGCAAAATAAATAAAAACAAACAGAAGTCTCACTCAAAGAACAGAAACTCCTCAATTGCTGGAAGTTGTATGTTTACACCAAGTACAGACATAAATGTATTCTTCAAGGTAACTCTTTCAACTTCAAAGTGTCATTATATGCTCATAACCTCCACTAATTTGGTTGTTTTTAGGCAATTTGGTTTGTAACTCCTCTTGCTTAATCTTTCAACATACTATACTTGCCTGTTTCTATCATGCATGTATTTTACATCATGTTTCAAATAACAAGATTATAAAAACAAACAAATAAAAAGGAGCACTTTTGTTTCTTGCAGCTTCAGCATTTCCCTTCATCTCCTTTCAATATTTTTAAATGTTGAAAAGAAGCAAATAAGGTTTGAGTTTTTCTTTCCAGTGATTGTTTTCTTTCCACTGTTTCTTCCCAGTGATTGAAATTAATACTCGTCCCACTTAGGAGCGGGTGAGAAATTCAGTTTTCTTTGAACTACCTACATTGCCCATCTATATAGAACATGTCTGCAAAACATATTTTAAGAAATACTAGAACAATATTTCAAATATCTGAAGTGGCTTTTAAAAGAGGGCTGCAAAGGAACGAAAAGATGAGACAGCCACTTCATTGTGCCCTTCTTCCCTCACCTCTCATGCATGCATCTCTTTCTCCTTCTCCTCTTCAATCTGCAAAGGACAAGACGGAAGTGCGAAAGGAGGACCAAGGGTCTGCTCCTTTCCCCTTGCTATGGATCTCTGAGTTTACAATGCGGAGCGGCTAACTCCCTACTGTGTGTTCAGAGTACAGGAAGCGTTGGCACTTAATTGAAAGTCAAACAAGAATACAGGGTGGGATCTACTACACATACATATTACAGGGTCTCTTGTAAGGAGAGTATCATGCAACTGCAAACAGTTTACTAGTCCACAAAAAAACCCTCACCAGCCTGCCTACATACATAGTAACTGGGTTTGCACGACACAGTAACCCACTGTGGGTTGCTACCCACGATGGGTTGTCATGTCGTGTGAACCAGGACCGATTTCCCCAGGGTGGCTTATATGTGGGCAACAAGCCACCTCAACAACCCATAGGTTGTTGTAGGGGTAGTTGTACCATCTGAACCCAGGCAATCGACCCCCTCATGGATACGGGGAATCAGCTACTGAGCCGGTTGGCAAGAGCAGCAAAAAACCCTTGCCACTCTGGTCAAGCAGCTCCCAGGAGACTGCCAGTGCCAGCCATCCCAAAAGTACCCAAGCAATACTTGGAGGCAGCTTGTACTGGCTCCACACACACCCGGCCACGATTGTGAGCCATTTTGGGCTCGCCGTAGCTTCCCCCCCTTTTCCCTCTGGAGATCTTGAAATCTGGCTTGCGATCCCCATTTTGACAGCCACTGACAGCCCCCTCAAAGTGCTGGAATGGAGTCAGAACTTTTTTTTTATTTGGGTGGTTTTTGACTGGAACATATGGCTGTATATGTCCCAGTAAAACCCCCCCGTCCCTTGCCTTGTCAAAAGCCCCTTCTAAAGAAGCCCAAGAAAAGGGGGGCGCACTTTTGCACCTTCCTGAGCACCCAGAGGCTTGGGGAAATGTGCACCAGCAGGTGGACTACCTAGGGGGTGGGGGGAAAGTGGAGGATCTTGCCATGAAGGGGGTGTAAATCATACCACCCCCTTTCCACGGGCAAAGATCACTCGCGGCTTGGGTTTCTCTTGACAGCTCGCCTTTTGACAGCTGTCAAGAGAAACCAAAAGAGGGGGAAACCAATTTGGAACCACTTCTTGGAAAAGTCCAGGGTTGGTACCTGCTGCAGCTTGGCAGCAGAAACCCACCAGGACATTGCTCAAGCTGAGGCTTCAAATCCCCGCACTCGCTCAACTGCTACGGTTCTAACAGCCACTGACAGTCTCTCCAAGGTGCCGCTCAGGCACTTTGAAGGGGCTGTCAGTAGCTGTCAAAATAGGGATCGCAAAAGCCATCTGTCAAGCTGGCTTTCATGATCGCTGGGAGAAAAACAGGGGAAAAGGAAAGAAAGCAGCGGTGAGCCAAAAGCAGTTCATAATTGTGGCGGGGAGAGGGGAGACAACTTGCTCCTCCTGCAGTGTCCCCTGGTGGAAGACTGAGGTGTAAGGAGGGGGAGGCAGGGGCCCAACAACCCATGGTGAGCCTGGTAATCTTTCAGGAGCACCGAGGGTTGTTTCGCTAACAACCAATCCGCGTGGCTTATTGCCAGGGTGTATTGGTGTGACGTTTGAACGCACCCGTAGACTGGGTTCAAACAACATGATAACCCACATTCAAGGGTTGAGTGTGGGTTGTCACTGAAACATGAGTTATCATATTGTCTGAACCCAGCCGCACTAACAAACCATGGTTTATTAACCACAAACAACCCACAGTTCACAACCCAACAACAAACCATGGGTTCTCTTCATGGGTTGTTCATGGTTAACAAACCATGGTTAGTTAGCACGGCTGGGTTATTAGGTTGTCTGAACCCAGTGTTACTACTTAAAAAAGAAAGAAAGAAAGAAAACCTCCAAACTCCAAGTTTCTCAAATTGACAATTTTCTGTAACCCGGAAACCCATAGTTTGCTTCCAATCTTACTTATGAGTAGTACAATTAGATGTTGTTTAACTGCATGAACAAAGGTTAGCAGTATAATGAACTGTTTATAATGAACCATTTACACAAAAGAGCCAGACACTAAAAACATCAAGCCCTAACAATTTCCACCCCTGTTATCTATAACAGGGGTGGTCTCTGAAAGTAGGTCTCCAAGTGTTTTGAACTTCATGCAGACAGGGGTCTCTGGGAGTTGAAGGTCAAAACATCTGGAGATCTGCCCATTCTGATCTACAAAATACATGTTACAAGAAACTCAGAAACATTAATATCCTAAATCACTCTTTTGCTACAAGGCAAGAATACATTGTAACAATTCTCTCTCCAAATATTTTGAGCTATAACTCTATTCTACCTTTTCACATTTAGACTGCTCAGCTGCCAGCCAGTTTCAAGTGTGGATACTGGTATACTTTAGTCTTTAATTCTCTCTTTTAAAATTATTGTTATAATGGCATCAAGCCCAGGCCTGTGAAACAGTAGTAATCGGTCTTTCAGCACCAAGTACTTAAAAATTGCTCAAAATCATCATAATAAACCTACTTCTGGCTTTACTTATATCTAGAACACAAGGTCTAAATCTCTCTCATATTTAAGCCCCTTATGAATCTACTTCACAAGATTGTTGTGGATATAATACTTGGAACTGCTGTATAAACTATACTGATTCATAATATTTTTATAAAAGTAAATCCCACTAGATTTGAGAAAAAACTCAAAGGAGTGTGAAACTGCTTTTGAAATAAACCCTCATGCACTTACAACTTTATATGGTTCAGCAAAGAGAGGAGAGTTAGGTGGAAAGGCTTCTTCACCCTGTTGAATTTCTTGATTACGCCTCTCTCTTTCTTTGATACGCAGCGCATTCCGGTCTTCACGGTTCATGTTGCTATGAACAAAAACAATGTGATTATATAAAAGGATACAGAGGGAAAGTAAGTGATGAAGGGTTTTCCACCCCTTTTACAGTATGTACATAATCCCCCTCCTCTTTAAACACACTCCAGTGGGTTTTCCTTAGAACAGTGGTGCCTGTACATCACAACTTGCCTTACAGATATGACACTAGCAAAACTTATACAATTATTTTGATACGAAAAACCACACTGCATTCTGTAAACAACCCCCTACTCTTAGATCGTGTTAGCTGCATAATTAAAAGAGGCCGATTGAGAGTAGAATCAAAAGTATTTATCAAACTTTAAAAGTTATTAAACTCAACATTTTATTTTTATTGGATATGTCATTCAAATTACCTCCCACCAGTATTGAACACACATCCCCATATACAACAATTGCCATCTACTTTTGATCTACCTCATTTTTCTTTCTTTCTGTCCCCAACAGAGCCTCCTTGGTGTCCATCCTCCGTAGCATGCTCTCAGCTTTGCTGTTTCTAGGTTCCCTAAAAATGACATTTCTACTCTAAATACAAATTTCAGTAAACATCTCCAAAGTTACAACAACCTCTAAAAATGCCTACGCTTCCTCACAGAATTAGGAGCTACTTATCCTTGTGGGTTAAGAACTAGGAAGATTTCCCTTATAGAATGGGCTTACAGAAATCTGATGTAACAGAACCCTGCTTTATTTGACCTACTGGTCTAAATATAAGCCATAAATCTAACAGAAGAGTGTAAAAGGATTCCCCTTAAGCTCAGGAAAGCATCTAAGCTAAGAAGTAGATGATACTAACCACAAAGTTTGTGAATACTATGCACCGAGTGCTAGTCATATACTTAGTTATATATCTAATGAAGGAAAGACACACTAAGATTGTTTCATGTTTAGATCACTGATTACTTCCAGTTAAAGCTGACCTTTAGCTTGAATTTTAGTGGTAGCGGGAAGGAGGGCAAAAAATGCTAACAAATTGTGTGGTGGGGGAACAACTCACAAGGGCCACAATTTTTCTTTCCCAAAAAGCCATCTGGAGTGATGCTACATGGTGACAGACACATGCAAGCTACCAATTTTCACTGATACACCCTAGCACTAAAGGCTTCTCGAGGGGAGGAGAGTGCAGAAGGTTTTAGTGGGGGGGAGGAGGTGCCAGGAAAGCCCCACTGCTCAAGCAGACTTCTATTCACATAATTTCAGATACAACCCCATGTCAGCTTCAGTAACCACATCATTTTCCTAAGTCCAATGGTTTGATGTCTGCATATACTGTCACCCCATAACAACCAAATGGAAGTTGGCATCTGGATTCTCTACAAAACTTACTTATCTTATAGACAAACAGTCTGCAATGCAGCGCCCACAGGAACCACCAATAGTGCCCACAAAAGGGTCACCAATGTGGTGCCCATGGGCACCTGGATATATACACACACACACACACAGTAATACATTGGATTGCAAGCATAATTCGTTCCGGAACCATGCTTGTAATCCAAAACATTCTTATATCAAAGCGAGTCTCTGGCGGGCATGAGTAGGGGCGATTTTGGCCCGCTACGCCCACTCGAGGCGAGCGGTTACATCCCTACATAGGCTTCAACAAAAGTGGACCAAGTATCCAAATAAGTATCCATTTGATGGTGGCGTCTCCATGCCACCTGCTCATATATCGAAAGCATTGTAAAGTTCTCAATCCATTGCAATACAGGAGGTGAGTGTTTATCCTTCCAATGTAATATCAGCCTTTTAGTTGTCAAAAGGCTGCAGAGAATCCATTTTCCCTTCCATTTGTTAATTTCCATGAAGCAGATAAATAATTTAAAAGAGCATGTACATCAGTGAATATTAAAGACTGTTCCAGTACAAAATGTATCAATGGAATAACCTCCTCCCAAAAAGAAGCAACTACTGGACACTGCCAAAATATATGTTTAAAAGAAGCATTAAAGAGATGTTGCAGTGTCCAATAGACACAAAACAAAAGTTTTTGCCAAATAAAACAGCCTAAGATCCATAGACACAACAGGTAGATGCCAATGACAGTGATCCACTGATTAGGCATTTTGTGGTGGTGTCCACAGCAGTTTAGCAAACTCACAAATGTGTCCACAGGTCCAAAAAGGCTGAGGACACCTGTTATAGACAGAGATCCTTTAATGTGCAACACAAAGGTAGCTTGCCCTCCTCCAAATTTTCTGAGATAAAAAAGTACAACTGCCAGTAAAAATGCTTGATGGGCCAAGGTGAAAGGCTTCTCTGCAACAAACATCTGGCAAATGATTTATCACACAGACTATTTATAGTGAACCCACCCCTCCCTGTTGCAGACTGATCCCTTCATAAGCTGTATATCAGGGGTGTTGAACTTCTTTCAGCCTGACAGCCAAGTTCAATTTCTGAAAAGCTCTTAGGGACCATATTTCGAAAGAAAAGGGGGTGGGTCCAAAAATACAAAAAATACCAGCAGATTTTACTTTAAAGCTTTTACTGTCAGTAACTAAGCCTAAGGAGAGGCATTTCAACCTTTTGAGATGGGCAAAAAACTGGGCAAAAGCCCAGAAACAACCAAACAATCAGCAGTTGGGGGGAAAGAGGACGGACCAGGGAAGGGGGCGTGGGCATCTGAGGATTACTGGAGGGCTGAACTGGGACCCCCACGTGGGCTGAATTTGGCCCACCGGCCTGAGGTTCAACCCCTGCTATATATAAAGCACTTAGGGGTTCAACCCTCAACTGTTTCTTGTCTACCTAACCACTAACATTTGGTCGAATAAATCTTAAGATACATATCTTAACCTATTCCTTTGGATAAAGTCAGTAATAACAACCTCCTATATAAACCAAAATGGTTTTAACTTTTACAAAGTTTTAACTTTTACGAACCCCAAAGAGGTTCGCTTGGCGCCTACTTTGTATTCTTTCTGGCACCAGGTGAAGACCTTTCTATTCTCCCAGGCATTTTAATCATTTTAATCATCTTAATCATTTTAATCTTGTAGTTGTTTTTAACTCCGTTATTGTAACTACTGCTGCTAGCTCTGCTGTGTGTTTTTAATCTGTGGTTTTAAATTTTATATTTATTTTATATTATATTTTATGGTTTTAACTGTTGTAAACCGTCCAGAGAGCTTCGGCTATTTGGGTGGTATAAAAATGTATCAAATAAATAAATAAATACAAACGGAATTCACAGCTTATCCCAAACCAGGAGATCAGGGTGGTAGTGAATGCCTTCTTCGAGGAGGGAGTGATGCCATCAGCCCTTAAGGAGGCAGTAATAAGACTGCTTCTAAAGAAGCCCTCCTTAGATCCCTGAGATTATAACAACTTTCGCCCAGTCTCAAATTTGCCATTTCTGGGCAAGGTGATAGAGCGGATGCTAGGGGCTCAGTTCAAGGTGCACTTGGATGAAGCCAATTACTTAGATCCATGCCAGTCGGCTTTAGGACTGGACATGAGATGGAAATGGCCTTGGTTGCCTTGGTGGATGATATGAGGAGGGCCTTGGATAGGGGCGAATGCTTTTTCTAGTCCTCCTTGATCTCTCAGTGGCCTTTGATACTGTTGACCATGGTATCCTCTTGGACTTGCTAGAGGGGTTGGGCATGGGAGGCACTGTACTGCAATGGTTCCGGTCCTTCCTCTCTGGAAGGTATCAGAGGGTAGTTCTTGGGGAGGAGGTTTCGGACCCTTGGCTGCTCACTTGTGGGGTGCCGCAGGGTTCCATCCTTCCCCCAATGATATTTAACATCTACCTAAAGCCGCTGGGAGCTATCATCAGGAGTTCTAAAACCCTCATGTGATGGAAACACTAGGTTTCCCCACCACATGCAGTGGAACAACATGTGGGTTATCCAACCTATGTTTCTTTAAAAAGGGGGGGGGAAGGAAAAAAACACCTTTTGAGGCATGGGTCTATGGAATTCATGGCCACAGTTTATAATAAAATTCCTAAACAGACCTCACTGCTAGAAAATGTTACTTTGGCTATAAAAACTTTAACTGCTGCCACCAAAATAAACCCTCTATACCTAAAAGAAACTTAGCAGTCTGGTTCCTATGGTGTAGGGATGGGACTGACACCACCACTAGAGACATCCTTTTGAAATGAACAAAAATCAAGCTTACAATTGCTTAAAGGTACTTAAATATGTTTGGTTATCATTCCTAATAGGTGAGAGTCATTCCCTGCTAAATCAGCTCTCAACAGCTTTTCCTCTATACGAGGTTTCCCTAAACTTCACCCCAACCAATGCCTCACAAACGCGAACAGATGCTATACACCAGGGCTGGGCAGAAGATAGATCTCTAGATGTTTTAGAGTCCTAGCATTCCTGACCATTAGCCATGCTGGCAGGGGCTTATGGAACTGAAGTCCAAAACATCTAGAGGTCTACCTTCTGCCCACCTATACTTTACACACCAGTCTTCCTTTGCCTCCAGCTTCCTCTGCCTCTAGCTGCTTCTTCTGGCTTCTCAAATGATTCAGATGTTTCAAAGATTACTTGCTGAAGTTCCCACTGGTCAAAAATAAAATAGGAATCTAAAATGTATTACATATAACTCAGTTTGCTCAAAAAATGATCATGTTTGGTATATTTAAAAGTTTGGTTTACTCAGACAATAAATCATAACTGAGTTTACTTTTAAATATTTTTAATTTTAATGATAATTTTATGAGCATACCAAGTTATACATAATACATTTTGTTCCTTCTGTTCCTAAAGTAACCAAGTGCCTTTAGATCTGTAAAGAACACTTTAAAAATGAATAGATATTTATCCATTTTCTCCCAAATTTCCATGTTTTCTTCTGGAAAAACACCCACTGGAAAAACGTTGTTCACACCCATGACTTCAATACCCATGACTTCAAAATTTCAGAAATTGTACATCTCTAGTTGTTGCAGACCAAGGATATGAACACTGGGTGACTTTGGGCCAGTCACTGCCTCTCGGCCTAACCTACCTCACAGGGTTGATGTGAAGATAAAATGGAGAGGAGGAGGATTGTGTAAGCCGCCTTAGGTTCCTTGCAGGGAAAAAAGGCGGGGTATAAATATAATTAATAAATAAAATAAACATCCCCTTTTTGGACAAGTTGCTGGAGCAGGTGGTGGCTTCTGATACCATCAACCATGGTATCATCCTGGAACAGCTCTGTAAGGTGGGATTTGGGGGCACAGTGATTCCACTCACTCCTGCAGGACCACTTTCAGAAAGAAGCACTGCGGGATGGTTACTCAGCACAATGGTACTTGACCAGTGAGGTGCCACAGGGTTCCATCTTGTCTCCCATACTCTTTATCATCTGTATGAAGCTGCTGGCGAAGGTCATTCAGAGATTTGAGGCAAGGTGCCTTCAGTATGTAGATGATACCCACCTCTATGTCTCCATTACATCTAACTCAAGTGAGACAGTGCAGGTGCTGAACCAGTGTCTGGAGGCAATAGTGGGATGGATGAGGGCCAATAAAGTGGGAAGTGGGGAGATGGCCTGTTATGGATGGGGTTGCACTCCCCCTGAAGGAATAGGTGTGTAGCTTGGGGTACGCCTGGTTCTAGCTTTGTTACTCGAGGCCCAAGTGGCTGCAGTGGCTAAGCATGCCTACTTTTAGCTTCAGCTGGTTCGCCAGCTATGGCCCTTCCTGGACCAGGATAATCTGGCCACAGTGATTCATGCCTTACTAGCCTTCCATCTGGACTACTGTAATGTGCTCTATGTGGGGCTGCCCACAAAGATGGGTTGTAGGCTTCAGCTGGTGCAGAATGTCACCACTTGGTTATTGAGCAACATGCAAATCCAGAGTCATAGTACATCTATTTTCCGTGGTCTGTGCACTGGCTTCCTATTCACTTCCAAACATACTTAAGATATTGGTGCTGATGTATAAGACCCTAAATGGTTTGGGCCGAATACGTGTTGGAACGCCTCTCCTGGTATGTACCAGCCTGGCCTTTGTGATCTACAGAGGAGGCCCTGCTTGTGGTCCATCTATGGGCAATGCCTGGGGAATGGTGACACAAGCAAGCGTCTTCTTGGTTGTAGAGCCCTTGTTATGTTACTTCCTACTTTTAGAGGTGCACCAGGTGTCTTCAGCAGCTTTGTTTCATCAGTTACTTAAGGTGCACCTCTTTATCCAGGTCTTTGATCCTTTCTGATGAAACCTTTGAGACTTCTGTCTGCAGAACAGTCTTTTGAATGTATTATCTTGCTGCTGGTTGGTTTTGATGAATTTTTAGAGCTTTATACTATTGTTTTACTAGTGCATATGTTTTATATTGTTACTTTTTGTAGAGAAAGCCAACCTAAGCCCCCTTTCTGACACACACACACTCACCAAGGTGGGGGGAAAGAGACCCGGGGGGGGGGGAGACAGCCAGTCTCCACAGAGACCAAAGGGGACAAACAACATCTGCACAGAATCACCCCAGGGGGGAAGACAAGAAGCATCGCCAGGTTCGTCAATGCTCTCGTATATCAGCCCCATCTACATAAGACTTGAATACCTCGCCAGAGCAGACACTTCGGCACCCATAAGAAAGGACCATTCAACACCACAGGATGGGACCATTAAGCAAGTGGCTTCAAAAAGACCCCACCCCACAGGGAGAAGGCATCACCCCACCTGACCCAAAAGGCCGCCCCTCAGGGAGGGTGGCAACCCACCTGATTGGCAACCCACCTGATTACGGAGGGAGGGGCTACCTGAATCACCAAGGTATAAAACACCCTGCGCAAGGGAACTGAGTTGTTAGACCTGATCAGCAATCTTGCCCCATGCTTGGGATAAGGGAACGAAGAAATCGGCAACCCCGGGTAGCAGCACCCGGCGTGCTCCAGCTAGCTGAAATCACTGGCCGCTTGAGTTGACCGGACCCCCGGGAAACCAAGCTGAAATCACTGGCCGCTTGGGTTGACCAGACCCCCGAGAAACCAAGCTGAAATCACTCACAAGCCGCTTAAGTAGACCGGACCTCCGCCGGGAACCCAGCTAGCCGCTTAGGTAGACAGGACCTCCGCCGGGAACCCAGCTAGCAGCATGCGGTTGACCGGGCCTCTGCTGGAGCCCGAGCTGAACTAACTAGCTGAGAGCCCTGAAATCACAGTGTCCTTGAGACTTCTTGCTTGCTACTTTGTACCGTACTGATAAGCTGTATTGCTAGCGTGTGTCTGGGTTTGTGAAGGTGATTTTGTAAATAAACTTGTTTTATAAAAGATACTTTTGTAGCTATAAGTTATCCCTTTGTTCTGGGCTAAGGGTGATAGTCGCTAGAGACCTCAGAGAAGGCCCGCCCTAAGACTCGCTACCCCCTTAGCATTGAACCCGCGCAAAAGACCAAGTTGACGGTCTTCCACTCTTTTTATTAGTAAATAAAAATATTTGCTCTGTGATTTATTATGAAGAGTGCTATATAAATGTAAATTGAGTGCTATATAAATAAACAAACAAAATTTTAGTGAAATGACAAAGAGTAGTTTAAAGTCAGATGCTTACTAAACATCCCTCAAAACCTAGGTAGTGTACATACAATAACAATACATACAATAACACTGTTAAAGGTTTTACTATGACTTGATGTTGAATAAATTAAGCTAGCATATGTTTGGGCTTTCATAACTTGATGTGTGGGGGGGCAACTCAACTGGGAAACTGGGTGGATACAGCAGTGAAGAGATTTAGTGCTATAGATAAAGCCATGCAGGACATCCAGTTCTGCCTCAGTAGCCCATTCGGACAGTGGAGTGGAGGAAGAGGCGGAAGCTTGCAACCCTGCTACAGGCAAGTCTGAGAGTCTAGGAGGTAAGGTGCCATGAATTAAAAGTGTTTTTAAAATGTCTCTGTAATTTTTTTTTGATGTTTTTATTGTTTGTATTTATTTTTTTATACTGTATTTTATTGTAAAATTGTATTTTTAATGTATAATTGTATTTTATTATGTAATTTTTATAATTGTTGTAAACCGCCCAGAGAGCTTCGCCTATTGGGCGGTATAGAAATGGAATACATAACAATAATTATTGTTGTTGTTGCTTGATTATCAGGCAAGTTCTGCAGTCCAAAACTAGTAATTTTGTACTAAAGCAATCAGAGTATGTCAAGGAGCACAAATGAAAGCAATAAGAGTGCAACCCTATACCTGTTCAATGAGAAGTCCTACTGAATTCGACAGGACTTACTCCCAAGTGTGCATAGGAATGCAACCTAGGTAAATTTAAAACACAGAATACACCATGTCTAGTTAAGTTAGTATTATAAACTAAAATGTTTCAGTACTTTACTTTGTGAAACAATCCTTTGCTATCAGCTATAGTTTTTCTTCAAAATATATACATATGAACCATTATGCAAAGCTAAATACCAAATAATTGTTCAAGTCCTGTGTCCATAAAAATTATACTGACAAAAGACTCAAATGGAGGCAAACATCACAACATGTGTAATGACAATCTGACATCATTATATACATACCTTAAAGCAGAGCTTAACCATAGATTTCATAACAGAGTTGGAAGGAGCCTACAAGGCTATGACGAGTCCAACCCCCTGCTCAATGCAGGAAACTAGAGGAGGAGTCTCCCATCCAAGTAATAACCAGGCCTGACCCTGCTTAGCTTTCCATGCTCAGACAAGCTGAGCCAGCATAAGCCACAGGCCTGTATTACTAACAAGTTATCCCTTTAACCAAGAAACAACAAACAACTAAAATTAGTTGTAGTCAGCTATCTGATTTACTAATTCCAGAAAAAAAGTTGTCTTGCCACTAATTCTTTACGTAAATTCTCTTAATTTTGCAATTATATGGGCAAGGTGTTTCCCAAAAGATAAGTGAATTATCAGCATTGTACCTAAACATTGGCTTACAAACATCTGATCGTGTTCAGACAATCAAATGATGGCTTAATAAGCCAGTGTATGCATGAGCGTCATGCGCCAGCATGCAACCCTTTTGCTCCCACTTCACTCTTCCCTTAGCCTGAGCAAGAGAGCAGATCAAAAGCCACAATTAACTATAGCTTCCTCTTATGTCCAAACCAGGAACTATGGTTAATGGCTCCCAAACAAGCCAGAATTTGGATGCCAACTTATTAACAAGAACAGAAATTACGTCTGTATTCTGAGAATTCAATTTTCACAGTAACTTTGATATTTCTATATTTTAGTTTCTACTTTGTGTTCCACCACAAGACTCAGAGATGATAAATTGTGATATACCCAAACAAGCACTATCACAACTGATGACCAGCAACTTTTAATATCAAACAAGCCATGTGATAAGGAGAAACTGAACACTTAGCATTTTGTCCAATTGCACAAGCTTATAATAGCTTATCTTAAAAAGTCATCCTGCCTTCATTTAGCAAAACAAAGCACACACTAGGAAACATGCACGCTCTGCTATTTGGCAGGATCAAGAGCATCAAAATCAAAGTCCATTCTTGGACTTGGCTGTATCTCTCCTACTACTCACTGTCAGTACCAAAACATTCTAAACTACAGTACTCTACTAGGAACATAGTAACTTATACTGAGTTAGACCACTGGTCCATCAATTCACTCCAGGGCAGGGGTAGATAACCTGGTACCCTTCAGGTGTTTTAGACTACAGCTCCTAGAAGACCCAGCCAGCATGGCCAATGGTCAAGGATTATGGGAGTTGTAGTCCAAAACATCTAGAGAGCACCAGGTTGCCTACCCCAGTCTACACTGACTGTTAGGGACACTCCAAGCTTTCAGAATAGAATCTTTCCCAGCCCTAGCTTAAGATGTCAGGGATTGAACCTGCGACCTTGCACATGCAAAGCATGTGCTCTACCACTGAGTTATAGCCTTCATTGGCTACAGTGCTGTTGGAATCTCTTGGCATACCCAAAAAACACATGGCAGTCAGATGCACATTTGTCACGCTGAGAAGATACACACAAGGCGGGGTATAAATATAATAAATAAATAAATCATTCGCACTTACAATGTTAGAGGAATTCGAAGTATCTCCTTAAGAAGAAAAAGCCATCTTAATAGTTTGAGGGCTTTTGGGTGGCTTTTTAAATGCTTTTGTAAGCAAAATCACAAATGGCTCATCACATTCAGTGCCAGTGAACGAGACATGATGCAACTCGAGTCTTGCTTGCCAATATTTGGCTATGAATGATAAATAAGCTCCAGACAACTATAAATAACTAGCTGTCACACCCAACTGCAAGAGCTACAGACACCTCTGAATATATTCAACAGGATGCCTATTCACCAAACTACCATCAGAATTAGTTATTGATTTTATAGCAGATTCAAAAAGCATTTAGAAATATCCCGTAAATACTGAGCTAGTGCCATCCTACAAAAATGTATATAATGTCAAATGAGTACATAACATCCCTTTGAACTAAGTTTCATATTGCACCTAAAAGCTAGGGATAAACACATTTGCACAATGAGATAATCAAGAAGACTTGAATGTGAAGGCACAATACATTCAGTTGTTTCCTGCTTTGGACAGCAGGTATCAACATCTGCTTTCATAATTAAGATTTAACAGAGGCCTTAGAAATATCTTCCTTCTGTTTTATCTTCTATGTACATTACAAATGCTTGCACACTATTTTAGGTAAGTTGCTACTTGAATAAACTGAGAAATTTAACTGCATATGGTAGAAAAGAAAACAATGTCTAATATTTATTTATTTATTTATTATATTTATACCTCGCCTTTTTTCCTGCAAGGAACCCAGGGCGGCCTACATAATCCTAATCCTCCTCCTCTCCATTTTATCCTCACAACAACCCTGTGAGGTAGGTAAGGTTGAGAGACAGTGACTGGCCCAAAGTCACCCAGTGAGTTTCATGGCTGAGCGGGGACTAGAACCCGGATCTCCCAAGTCCCAGTCCAACACTCTCACCACTACGCCACACTGGCTAGAATTATAATGCTACAAACTATAAAACTATTACGATAGTTGAACATGTGTCTCAACTTTCTGGACAGTTTTCAAAAAAATGTTCACAGATGACTGCATTTATTTATTTATTATATTTATACCCCGCCTTTTTTCCTGCAAGGAACCCAAGGTGGCCCACATAATCCTCCTCCTCTCCACCCCATCCTCACAACAACCCTGTGAAGTAGGTTAGGCTGAGAGACTCAGTGACTGACCCAAAGTCACCCAGTGAGTTTCATGGCCGAGCGGGGATTAGAACCCAGATCTCCTGAGTCCCAGTCCAACACTCTAACCACTACGCCACACTGGCTCTCATGCTAGACTTCAACAAAGCTACAAGGTGCAATCACCTTCTCATTAAGGTCAATGAAAAATTCTCATTCATTTTTATAGGGCTGAACTCAACCCTCTGCTTCTACAACATATTGGCTTGTACCCAGAGTTCTCATGAGCAGACCTCTGCTCGCAGAATGCTCCTGCTGGAGGAAGAGAAGAGAGGCAATTTTCACCGACTCCTCTTTTCCTCTGGAGTTCCTTGAAAAGCTGTTCCAGAGGGTTGGGATGGGAACCCTCCCGAAAAGTGTGGGAGGCATGGGGGGCATCAGGAGAAGGGTGGGGTGGGGGGCATCAGGAGAAGGGTGGGGTGGGGAAACATCCAAAACATCTGTAGGGCAGCACCAGGTTACCTGCGCTTGCTATAGAATATCAGTACAGTCATGCCTTGGATTGAGAGCATAATTCGTTCCGGAAACGTGCTTGTAATCCAAAACATTCTTATATCAAAACGAAATTCCCCCAAAAAAATTTGTACAGAGATTTTTAATTTAAGCCATACTACAGTACTTGTATTGCAAGATGTCGCTTGTATATCAAGTCAAAAAATTTTAAATAAATATTTAAAATTTTGCTTGCCTTGCAAAACGCTCTCAAACCAAGTTACTTGCAATCCAAGGTATTACTGTACTCACTTCCTCCAGCTGGAGTCTCTGCTAGGTCTCAGGCCTTTTCACCGAAGAAGGAATCCTTCCATTCATGAAAGGGATACCCTATTACTAAGATTACTGTGACAACTGGCTTGTACGTATGTAGTAAGGATTTATCTTGGCTGGCTTTGATGCACAGCAAATTCAAATTATCCATTTTGCACCTGACTAAACTGTATTTATGTGTAATTATGGCAGTGTTGGTCACTGGCTATCATCATCATCAGGCGATCACTCGTGACCGAGTAAGATTGTCTTCCGGGATAAAAGGAGGAAATTCTAAAGAAGATTGTGTAGACTCTAGCGATGGGTCCGTAAGTGACTGTGGAGGCCAATTCTAGATCCACACAGCTTCCCACAGTGAGGACACAGGTTACCAGATAGAAGATGGTCCTGTAAAGGATTCATTTGACGTGCTTTTCGCTTAGCACGTTTCTCCCTTTCACCTTGCGCTCGGGCTTCTTCAAAGTCCATGGAACCTTTGTGAAAGGCCAACCTCCAGTTAGATCGTTCATGGGCCAGAGCTTCCCAGTTTTCGATGTTTATATTGCATTTTTTTAGATTAGCCTTATGAACATCTTTAAACCTCTTATATTGACCACCGATATTCCGCTTTCCATCCTTGAGTTGGGAGTAAAGTAACTGCTTTGGGAGACGGCAGTCAGGCATTCGAACAACATGACCGGTCCACTGAAGTTGGCGTTGAAGGATCATTTTTTCAATGCTAGTAGTCTTTGCTTCTTCCAGTACACTGACATTTGTTCGTCTATCTTCCCAAGTAATTCGCAGGATTTTCCGGAGGCAACGTTGATGAAACCTTTCAAGGAGGTGGAAGTGACGTTTATAGATAGTCCATGTTTCGCAGGCATACAATAAAGTTGGTAATACAATGGCTTCATAAACCAGTGTTTTGGTCTTCTTACAAATATCCCGATCCTCGAACACTCTATGTTTCATTCGAGAAAATGCGGCACTTGCGGAGCTCAAATGATGCTGGATTTCACTGTCGATAGTGTACCTAACTGGTAGGAATGATGTTGGCAAAGGGTTGTCCTACTGTTGCATAAAAAGGGAAACCTTTCTCCTGTTTCAGCTGCAATGTTTATATTACTGAATGTGAGGAATGTAACAAGAGCAGAATAACCTGTAAGTAGCCATGAGTTGCACACTATCACTACATCTGACTAAACCAATAGGGCAAAGCTTGCCAAGTTTGCAATGAATCACCCTATTTTGTCTTATTTCTTTTCTAGCTACCGTTAATACTAGGTCTGATTAATTTGGTCCTGGGGGGAAATTTTCTGATGCAAACTGAAATTTTCTGATGCAAATGACCCAATGCAAATTAGTCTAATTTGGATAGAGAAACCCCACATCACTGGCAATGATACCAACATAGATTGGGGGCAAAATGGAAAAAAAGAGGGGCGCAGAGAGATAGTGGTGCAGAGAAGGGTGCACACTATGTAGTGGGGGGTAATAGATGGTGCATAGGTGAAGACTGAGAAGAGCATAAGAAGGGGATAACAGATTGGGATGCAAAGAGAAGATTAACAGAGGGGTTCAGAGAGCAGTGGTGAATCTGAGAGAGCATGGTATGGGGTGCAGAATGAAATAGGGGTTTAACAGAGCATGGGTTCAAGAGAAAACAAGAGTTAAAATGAGGAAAAGGCTTTTCTGTGATTAAATTATATCACTCCTTGAGCTGTTAAAATATCTGACATGACTTTAGAGTTGTACACCCTGGTTTATCTGACTAATTATACAGCAATGGTTAAGTCCCTGTGCTCATCACAATGTGAATGAATTACTATAAGAATTTAATTTGCACAACTGCTTGTGGCAAAGTGCTACCTGCTCACACAGTGCTAAAAAGGCAGATAATGAAAAGCAGAATTCAATATTCTACACAAGTACAGGTGACTAATATAAGCCAGAGTAAAGACAATAGGAAACTTCAAATGGTTATTTAAGGCTTTTATATTATGTGACCTGCAACCATCTTTGTTGCAGCCCTGATAGGGTTAACCAACCCCTTTACAAAGGCAGAAGAAGTTCACCTGCCAAAGCATCACTGGATCTTCTCCTTCACACACAACTGAGACACACCTCACTGGAGGAAAAAATTGGTTAAAACAGCAACTATCAAGCTGGTGCAGCACAACTTGGCAATGTGGTTCTAAAAGAGTTGTCACTTAGAAGGTGAACCTGCTCAATCAACATTGGACACAGCAAGGTATAACTGCAGCAAGGCTCTGAATTAGTCCCAAAAAACAGACTTGGGGCTCAGGTGGATAAAAATCTATCATTTTTTAAAAAAATTAGATTTTAAAAAATTTTAATTGGATTTTTTTTTTTTTATAAACAAGTTTATATACAGGCAGAGTGATCCTATGGCCCCTTCAACAGTGACATAGGATTCTTCAGATTCCCAGATCCAAGGTCAATGAGGGGCCAAGACCCCTGCTAGGGAAAGCAACAACCAAAAGTGGATTAAACCACTCCTTTTCCTCTCCCTCTCTTTCTGCCACCCCATTTCTCTTCACCACAGCCCTCCCCCCACTGCTTCCTGCTACTTTGCATACTACCTCAGCAGAGCCCTGGTAGAGGTCCACTAGTGAAGGAGAAGCAATGTCCTTACTCATCCAAGGAAAGGAGAGCAGCTGCGGTCCAGATGAAATTTGGCTGTAAGCCAAATGTGGCCCTTGGGCTCCCCACCCCAAATATAAAGGATAGCTGCTAATAACTATTAAGGGAGCGATCCTATGGCCCCCAGACAGCAACAGAAAGGCCATAGGATATTTTGGATTCCCAGATCTATGATCGGAGCTGGGAATTGGAGCTCCGACCCCGCTTCCCCCTTGCAGGCAGTGTGGAAAGAACCGCACTGGCTACTCTCCAAGGTCGGGAAATTGTCCTTGGAGGGGTAAAAGGGAGCGTTTCAGTGGGAGGGGAGGGGAGGAGATGGGGGAGGCCAGGATATGAGGTATCCTGAAGCTGCTCCAGCCTCTATCCCTCCCCCTCCAAGATGCTCCATTTTTGCTAGACAGGCAAAAAAGCCCTTCTAGCAAAAATGCAGTGCAGGAAGATGGAGAGGTGAAAATTGCCTCTGTTGCTCTTCGTGCTCTCCACTGGATGCCCATAAGCCTCCAGGTTTGGAGGCTTATGGGCATCCCAATAGGATTGTGCCTTAAATTACTGAATTTGTCTCTTCTCCACCTGGTAGTTATCCATGGTGAGAATCCCATGTACAAATAGTGCTACTTACAAAACAGAATACAGGGAAGGAGTAATGGCAGATGCCACCTTTAGTGCCGTGCACCGTTTCTCTTCTGTCAGCCCAGTATCCTAACAAGGTAGCTTTTGGGCTCCTTATAGTCAGATGGTGATCTACTATAAGTAGCATTTCATTTTTTGTGATTTGGGTGACAAAAGGCAGGGAGAGAACTGGGAGTACTTGAGCATTGCACTGAATTGCTACAGCACTATGGGAGCTGTATATTCTTATTCCTGCCTTTTAACTTTAAAAAACAGTTGGGATAACTGCTGTATCACTGCAAAACGGTAGAACAGTACATTGCCATGGCTTCTGCCAAAGCTTTGGTAACGCCCAATAAAATGGGGAAATAATCAAGTTTGTCACAGCAAGGAAAGAATCCATTATGATGGACAGCAGCAAGACATCAACTGAGTGCTTCCTGTTCTCCTTAGCTTTTACTGGTATCTCTGGGTTAGTCAGGATGAGTCAAGTCTTTTAAAAGGACAGTCTGTCACTAACATAGCTCAAACACAGCAGCGGGAGTGTACAGTACAAGCATCACTTTGGAGTGCCTATGTTTGGCCCATCACTATGTTTGCTTGTTTTATACCCTGGGACATATATATTTCATATGCTATCTTGAATCACATCCATGATTCTTGTGTCATCGGTGCTGTATCTGTTCTCTCTACATTTTGAACAGTTTGCTTCCATCTCACCCTTCTCCATCACACATGCAAGCTCAAATACTGTGTACCCCAGGATTGCAGGGCTTTTGGGAGAAGATTGCAAGGCAGTGAACATTCTTTCTTTGTATCCATAGAACACAAGATATGCATCACTGTGTTCATTGTTCTTGCTTCATATGTTGGTTATGAACATGTGTGGCTATGTACTCCACCTATCTTTGGTAGGGTGCTTATGCTGAGGAGGTTGAAAGCCAGAGTTTGCACATACATGCAAACATTGCTGCCCATAGGAGGCAGACATGTTGCTAGGCAAGCAATTTATAAAACTTTTGGTTTGTCACCTTACTTCAAGAATTTTTCTTTCTGGCAATATGGTATACACATTGTACTGTTTCTGTTTCCATATAGATTATCCCATTAAGTTTTCACAAGTTCCTAGATTCTTCTACCAAGCCTAACATTCTCTGCCTGAGCAGTTGTGTCTTTTGCCCATACTTTTCTAAGTGCGTAGCTTACGTACTTCCCAAAGCATGTCTGTGCCAAAGGAAACATCCCTATTGACTCAAAAAGAGGACTTCTAGCAAGCTATACTCCTTACTGCAATAAAAAGCTAAACAAAAACGAAGATCTAACAGGCACTCTACCAAGCCATTGGCCCAGTTCACACATCACAATAACCCACAATCTTGTAAAATTGTGAGTTATAGTGAACAAGGTAGCTCACTGGTACACACTGTGATCGCTCTCACGCAAGCGGAAGTGGCTAAACAATCCACAGACCTTCCCGAAACATATTTTTCTGTCACACCATAGTTTCTGGTCAAAATTTATCTTCCAATCAGAGATTAATTTGGTATTTATTGGAGTGGTTTTTTTTAAAAAAAATGTTAGTAGTCCATGGCATTAATACCTTCAGCTGTAATAACTTTTATTGTATCTGTGGATTGTATCAGCCTTCCCCAACCTGCCATTCAGCCATTCAGATGTTTTGGACTTCAACTTCCATCAGGCAGCACAGCTAATGGTCAGGAATGCTAGGAGTTGCAGTCCAAAAGATCTAGAGGGCACCAGGCTGGGGAACACTGATATTTAAATTTAGAGAGCGGGGGGGGGGGGGGAGAGAGAGAGAGACTGTGTTAAATTTTAGTTATGTTAAAACTATAATTATCTAATTCTTCAAGTAACAGAAGAAATATTACTAATACTACTACTATTTATATAGTGCCATACAGATGGACTTATCATAAAAGAGTAGGGTACATATGATGGAAAATGATGGAAATGAAGTAGGCAAGATGTTTGGATTGGGGAGATGTAGGTCCATACCAACCTCTACCATGGGCTCAATGTGTGGCATTGGGCAAGTCACTGATTGTAAAACAAGAATAACTGTAACTTATTTTATAGGAGCTTGGATCCAAAGATCCCGTGTATGTGATATTTGAATACCGCATGTTTAATATTGAGGGGAACACTGCAAGGCATGTGTACTGGTGGTGCATCCCACATGAGGAGCTAGTGGTGAATATGGACTGTATGTGATATCTCTAGCATAGCAAGGTCAATTTCTGCCTGTTTCCTGAGTGGTCAGTGTATAAAAGTTTTTTCCAAGCTCAGGAATTTAACACACTTCACAACCAGTGAGATTAAAAACGTTCTGCAGCACACAGATTATTCAACCCACAAATTCCAGAATAGTAACACACACCAGAGTGTGTGTGTTTGCGTATATGTATGTGAGATATGCATACATAAACTATGATCAACATGTAATTGCACAGAAAGCCAAGCTGCATCCAGTTAAGAATTATAATACAAACCTATCACAAAAATGAACCATAGTCTAGACAACCTACACCCAGAACCTCAGATCTTCAAATTAGTCTAAACAGTCACCAGGGTCAACATTTTGCTCTTGCCAAACTATGCAAATAGCCTTTCAAATTCTAATCTAAACCTTTTATTATAACAGTAATAATGATACACAATTCTTCTGATCTCACTAAATTGACAGCAAGTGTTAACAATAGTCTTCTCGGCCTTCACTTTATTCCAAAGCAGACTAAATACTCCTTCCAGACTGTGGTTAGAAATGTGCAAGCAACACTAGCTGCATCAAGGTTCAACTCTCCTTCACCAGCTCTGACACCCACACAGAATGGAGCAAGGGGTGGATTTCACACTTAGTTCATGTAAAAGCAAGATGAAGGGGCAGTAAGGAGGAGTCCAACACAAGAGAAAACCGTAATTCCAACGAGTGAGTTAGCTTTTCTTTTTAGATTTTCAAGCCTACAAAATACTTACATATTTGAAAGTACTGAGGCTTCATCAAATCAGCTAGCAAAAATAGGTAAAACAAGAAAGATTAAAAATAAACTACAGGTACAAAAAATATTCAGTCTTTATTTTTGGCTTCTGCATTGAAGGTAAAGTAAGATTCCTTGTTATTATATTGGCCTTTACTACTACTACTACTACTACTACTACTACAACAATGTGGCATAGTGGTTAGAGTGTTGGACTGGGATTCGGAAGATCCAGGTTCTAGTCCCCGCTTGGCCATGAAACTCACTGGGTGACTTTGGGCCAGTCACTGACTCTCAGCCTAATTTACCTCACAGGGTTGTTGTGAGGATAAAGTGGAGAGGAGGAGGAAGATTATATAAGCCGCCTTGCGTTCTTTGCAGGAAAAAAGGCGGGGTATAAATATAATAAACAAACAAACAAAAGAGGAAACATTTTAGAGAAAAGGGAAACTTAGCAGAATTTGAAAAAGTCAAACGGTAATTATTTTTTAATTTTTACTTATTAAGTACCTTTATACTCCGCCTTTCTTCCTTCATGGGACTCAAGGGCGTACATGGCAGTCTCCCATCCTGGCACTGACTAGAAACAAACCTGTTTAGCTTCAACAAGGTGCCTGCAGCATGTCCCCGTGCCCTCAGACAGAAGTTGGGTGAAAAGCTATAGCTCAGCGGTAGAGAATATGCTTTACATAGATAATGTCCCAGGTACAATGCCTAGCATCTCTATTTTTAAAAATCTCAAATAGAAGATACTACTTGATACTTGGGTATACTACCTGATAATCTGAATAAGACCACTAACCAGTACCAGTATAAATAATACTGGGATAGGTGAGCTAACTAAGTATAAGGTAGCTCTTCTTACAACCCTCATGGGTCAATTCTATCGCACATGCTTTTAAACAGATTTTCCATTGCTATATTTTTCTGCAGAAAATGTTTTTTTTTCTAAAAATGAAAGTGTTTTTAAAAAATTAACTACCCGTATATACTCAACTATAAGTCGGCCCTAACATAAGTCGAGGCCCCTAATTTCACCCCCAAAACTGGGAAAACTTATTGCCCCCAGTATAAGTCTAGGGTGGGAAATGTACGAGGGGAGACTCCCGCCGCCACCCCCAGACACCCCCCACCCCCGTACCTGCAGTCACTGCCGCCGAAGCCCCGCCACTGCCAAAGCCCCCCCAGGACCCCCGCCGCCACCCCCAGACACCCCCAAACACCCCCACGCCACCCCACCCACACCCCCGTACTTGCACCCGCCGCCGAAGCCCCTCCCCCGCCGAAGCCGCGCCGAAGCCCCCCCATGCCACCCCCACGCCACCCCCACGCCAACCCAGACACCCCACCCACACCCCCGTACCTGCACCCGCCGCTGCCGAAGCCCCTCCCCCGCCGAAGCCGCGCCGCAGCCCCCCAGACAAATTGCACCTGCTCGCTCGGCTCGCCTCTGCCCCCGGGGCGGGGCCAGGCCGGCTCAGAGTCGCCGTCAGGACAGCTCGCTGCAGATGCTGATGGAATGCCAGGCGGAGGCACGGGCGGCGCCGTCGGGGGCTCGCCTCGCTCGGGGCGGGGCTGCTGCTGCGCGGAGGAGGGCGGCGGGGCGGCTGCCTGGCTCCGGGTCCGAGCTGCCGGCACACAGACAGACAGACAGACAGACAGCGCTCGCCTCGCCTCGCCTGGCCCCGCCCCACCCGCGGAGCGCTTGCTGCACCGGAGAGGCCGTGGCCCGGGCGTGGCCAATGGGCAGCCGGCTCCGGGCAGGAGCCGGCGCCTCCCGCCTCCTGATTGGCCGCCCGGAGGCGGACTGCGAGGCGGGCCTCTGCGATTCAAACGCAGGTTCGGGCGGGAAGAGGATCGCTCGCGCCCCGAGCGAGACGAGCCCCCGATGGCGCCGCCCGTGCCTCCGCCTGGCATTCCATCAGCATCTGCAGCGAGCTGTCCTGACGGCGACTCTGAGATCAGCCTTTCTCCCCGCCGGCTCTCCTCGTCAGCCAAGAGATTTAAAGGTTAAGAGCGCGAGGGAGTGGGTGGGTGGAGAAAAGAGGCAGCCGGCGCGCGCGCGCGCTCCTGTAGGCTTGGAGGGAGGAGGGGTGCCTGTTAGAACGCGGGAGATGGAGATGCCGCTGCCGCTGCCCAGGGCTGCGGAAAGGCTCGCGCTCACTTCGCCCAGGACATTTTATTGGACGGGGCCACCGTCTCGCGCCCACCGCAGGCTTCTGCGCATTCAAAAGCTACCCGCGCGGAACAGGATACCGTATATGGAAGGTGCGCTTCGTCCCTCTTTGGGCTTCGTTAGGCTGCCTGGCCACCGCTGGGCCAACCTCTCTATATAGCACTCATTCAAACGCAGGTTCGGGCGGGAAGAGGATCGCTCGCTCCCCTCCCCTTCCCGGCCGGGCAAGGGCGAGCGAGAGGTCGCTACCTGGGAGGGGGGAAGGGGCTTCTTTCAGGGGGTTGATGGACTGACTTTCTAGAAGCAACTGTCGCCGCGTGCCCCTGGGCCATACGTGAGTGCCCAGCCCGGTCCCATACACGCGTAACTCGGAAAGTCAGTCCTCTCTGGAAGAATGCATGAACTTGCTGGAGCAATCATCACACACCCGGGAAACGTGCCTTCGCCGGGGCTTCGGCGGCGGAAGTTGGCGGCGGAAGTTGGCAGCAGTGGGGCTTCGGCAGCGGGAGCAGGTACGGTGACGGGGGGTGTCTGGGGGTGGCGTGGGGGTGTTTGGGGGTGGCGTGGGGGTGTCTGGGGGGCTGCGGCGCGGCGCGGCTTCGGTGGGGGAGGGGCTTCGGCGGCGGCGGGTGCAGGTACGGGGGTGGGGTGTCTGGGGTGGCGGAAGGGGTCCTGGGGGTGGAGGGGGGTGCCTGGCGGTGCCGGCGGGGGTCCTGGGGGGGCGCTGACCCACTTATAAGTCGAGGGGGGCATTTTTCAGCACAAAAAATGTGCTGAAAAACTACTTATATTTGAGTATATACGGTAGTAACAAAATTGATATAATGCCATTCAAACTGAGCAGTTTTAAAATGGTAATTAACCCTTTTTCAGATGACTCACTAAGAAGCGTACGGTATATATAATGTTAAAAATCATACACGCTATTTGTAAACAGATGCTAAAAACTGACAGTACACATAACCCAAAATGAATTCACCTAACTGGCTGCAAATCAAACCAAAACTAAAGTCTTGACTGAATGAAACTTTAGCTGACTGAATGAAACCACACAAGTCAACTTCACTGACTCTAACAAATATTTCAGTTAGCTACATTTGAGATACATCTTCACAGGCCGACATAAAAAAATATTTTTGTTTACTAAATACACTATTTTTAAAAAATGCCAAATGCATAATTATCCATTTAGGGCAGGGATTAATAACACAGCACCTGCGGATGCACCTACAGAGCCCGCGGATGCCCCGAGTTGCCCCCTGCCCCACTCTCCATGTTCCCTGCCCCACTCACTAAGGCCTCTCTAACTTCTCCTCCTCTTTTCCATCAGTGGGTGCCACTACATGCTGCAGTTCCCATCTCACTGCCTAACTGCTTGCTGCCCAACATCAGTTCCCCCATCCTCCCCTCACCTCCTCCTTCTCCACTTTCACCCAGTGGGAACTGGGGTGCTCCTGTCTTCTTTGCACACTCTGGTAGATGGAAGCTGTTGCTGCTGCCTCTCGAGGTGCTGCAGTTCTGACCTTGCTGCCCAACTGCTCATTGCTAAGGTGAGTGCAGAGTCAGGCAGAGGAAGCAGGGAGGGGAGAATCCCAGGCATGGGCTGGGGGAAATGCATAGGGAGGGGGAAAGGTGTGTGGAAGCTGAGAAGGCAGAGGAAATGGAGCGGGGCAATAAAAGTGAGAATCCAGAGTAGAGGGAGTTATTTAAAATTCAGGTACAAATTCCATCCCCCACAGCAATTTGTTGCGGTGCCCAGGATGCTTTTCAAAATGTCAAATGTGCCCAGAGGCCCCAATAGTTTACCTACCCCTATTTAGGGCACAGTTTTTCAATTCAAAATTTTCCAGAAAGCCTACATCATTGGTGCTGGTCATCTGATGTTTTTGTCATTAGTACACACTATACTGATGACACCAACTTAGCTCTAATTCTCCTGTTCATCAAATCCAGGTGAGGTAGTGACATCCCTATGTGTGTCTTGAGAGCAGTGATAGACTGGATGAGGGTGAATAACTTAAGCTCAATTTAGATAAGGTGCAAACTACTTGTAACATGACATGGGGGGAGCTCCATCACTGGAACTCCCAACATCTTTGCTTTACAAAAAGCAGAGTGGGGAAGAGGCTTAACCCTTTGTTCCCAAGCTGTAGCTCCAATTTAAGATCACCGCACCACCTGAAGGAAAAATATACAGCAGTCTTGTATTTAAGCACTACCCTGAAAGCCACAGACAACAAGGAATTGCATGCAGGCAAGCAAGCAGACTGGCAGAGGAAGGACAGAGTGCTCCATCCCTTCTCTGCATCCATGAGAGAAATCATGCGAGCTGCCAGTGGATGGAAGGCTAGTAAATTTTGTGGGCTTATTTACAAGATTGACACACAGGATTAGAGTTTAAACCATACGTTTCTTCCCCCACCCCCAGGCCCCCAGCTAACAACAGCTGGGGGGAGGATTTAAGTCAGGAGGGAATTATAACTATTAATTGACAATGAAGAGTGCAATCTCATAACTACTGTGAAATCCTGGTTAAACTTCAGTTCTGGTATATCCCAGAGGAATACTGGGTTGTATCCAATCTTAGTCCTCCTTAGAGTAGACCTACTGAAATGAAAATGGGACTTAAATTAGACTAACACTGGATACAACCCATTTTGTTTACTTTAAGCTAAGAGACTGTTTATGCTATAGTATCTATTCTGTGATATACCAAAAATGAAGTCCAACCAAGTCATGAAACTCAGGCTGTGAACTGAACATCAGTTAAAGCAGAGTATTTAAACTAGCGTAATCCTACTGTCTTCAATGGGATTCAACCAATTTAAATCCAAATATTCCAGTTAAATTGCCAGCATGATAAACAGTTATTCACTGGAGATTATGAAAAGCACAGTAACAAACCAAGGAGGAAAGTGCAAAACATACGTACATGAGTTCAATACTTTTTTTGGACCCACTCATCTTTTTGAACAACAGTATTGCTCTGACTCCTTAATTCAGTATAGCAAAACGATAATATTGGACCCAACCCAATGAAAATATATTTTATTTTTCACATTTCACTTGTAAATTCCAACAAGTCTAGCAGGATTATCTCTGATGACAGGACATTAAGTCTGAGTAATTCACAGTTATAAGTAATTGTAATAAATACAACAAATAAATAAAATTTATTTAAACCTAAAAAGATAATAAAATTTATTCCAACCTAAAAAGAGTTCAGTACAATGGAAAACTCACTCCAATATCAACAGTGATGGTCCAATGATGTATCATCTAAATCTTTCTGGATTCCATCCAAACTGCAGCTATATTTCTATAACAGTATACAAGTAGATAATTTCTTAGGGCCAATTAATTCATTTTTTTTCATATGTAAGTAAGTAATCATAACTGTCCTCAGGTATACATTACATACACAGACCAAGAAAGCACGTGAACCATGTCAGCAGCAGTTCCAGCAGTAACAGGCCTTCGGCAAAATACCCCTCTGAAGTCTATATCCACATCTGCCCAATTCAGATGTTAACATTTGTTCATGCTCATACTCTAGGGCAATTGAGACATCTCAGATACAAACAGGTATTGTGTAAACCTGTCCTCAGTTCTAAAGTTAAAGTTAAAAAGTGAACAGAGCTATTGAAATGAGACCTCATCTATGTTATAAAGTCATTTCAAGTTGCGATTCTGTACAGGGCAGCTGGAATATTAATGCAGCCCTCCCTTCAAAAAGTCAAATTATTGCACTTATTTGCCAAAAAGATAGTTAAAAACCCAAAACATTTTCAGAGAAACATCTCCTGTCTTATAAGAATTTAAACAATATAATATCAACCAGAAAATTCTCACCAAAAAAGTTCTGAGAACCAAACCACTGAGTAGGCCTCCCTACCATTCCTCTGCCAGATCCATCCTAAGAGTTGCTCAGTACTTAAAAAAAAAAAAAAAAGCCATAGCAAAGTGGAAGGAACAAAGCACTGACGTCAATCACTGGAGTAGGATTAAACTCAACTAAGAGAAGAGATGAAGAGGAGATGGCTTACATACACTTATCTCAGGCTATTTTGCTGGCACTTCTGGGAAAGAAAGGTGGTGTCATCCCATCTCAGCTTCCATTCTTTAAACTCGCAGAAACATATACGGTATACTGTCTGTGTATGAGTTTTTCACACATATCATATGAAGCAGTCTGTGTCTGTGTGTACATATATCACACCCAATCTAGTACACAGGCATATATATCTTGAGAGGTGCAGTCCTTCTAAGAGTGTCTCAAGAAAAGAAGTACCGCCGAATAAGAAGGAATCCAAAAAAGAGAAGCTCCCCTGAAAGTGAAGTAGCAGAGAACTCAGGACGTGGGAGAAAAAAGAAAGCCAATTCCAAAGAAGAGAACTAGAAGCAGAAAATACTTACCCACCCCCCACCCGAAAGGAACGGAAGACACATCCTGAGGCGACGTCGGGCGCTTTTTGAGGAGAAAGGGGGGTGGGGTGGGGGACTGCGGAAATAAGGACCCGCTGCCCACGCCAAAGATGAGGGTGGGAACGTCTCATCCCCCCTCCTGCTCAGAAAAAGGGGCTCTCCCTCCCACTACCTGCCGAAATGGGGCCTACCTTGCTTTGAGTGGCTTTGCCTCGCCCCAACCCAACCCACATTGACGGTGCCCACAGCCCCGAGCCGCTCGTCACTCACCTCCGCTGACTGCTCCGCTACACCCCGCCGACCATGTCCCGGTCGCCGCTCCCGGGCGGGTGTGAAGAGGGCCAGGAAGGCCCCAGCAGCAGGAGCCACTGACGAGGGAATGGGCGGGCCACGGCGGATCACCGCGAAAAGGAAGGTGCGACGGCGGAATACCATCTCCGGCTCCCCCGCCACTCCATGTCTGGCGGCCGCTGAGCTGGGACTAGACTGGACCGAGTAGGCAGCAGTGTCCGGGGGCGGTGGGGGGCGGTGGGGGGCGGTGGGGGGCGGTGGGGGCGCCAGCCTCTACTGCCGCTTTCTCCTCCTCTCCCTCCCTCCCTCTCTCTGGAGTAGGATTACCCAGCAGCCCCCACGTCAAACAGCCCCGCCGCCCCGTCCGGCAGCTGAGAGGCGGGACCAAAGGCCCCACCACGTGACCCTCCACGGAAAGGAACCCAGAAAGGAAGCGCAGATCATTTTGAACTAGTCATGTGATGAGGGGATCCGCAAAGCGTTGAGCGCTGTTGCTCCCCATGCCCCCTACAGGGGAAAATCGACACCGCAAGTGGGCATCTTGCTTTATTAATAAGTGACTGTCAAATGGTTTGCGGAGGTATGACAACATATCCCGTCCAGTGAGTGCGTCAAATGGACGACGGTCTGCATATTCGGGGTAAAAGAGGAAGTTAACAGACCTGAGCGACACTGACGAGTTAGGTTCTAAAACGATGAGAGAAAATATTTTTCATCCAAATACACAAATTTTTATACTTGAGCTGATCGGCCGCTTTTCAAAATAATTCTTCTCAAGTAACTTACAGAATAAAACTAAAAATACTAAAAGACAACGGCATAAAACATTAACATTTAAAAACAAACATCCATATAATTGACAAATTTAAAGTACAAAATCAGCCAGATAAGAGGCAGCAGCAGGAAAATCAAAAGCCAACTTCAATGAAAAGCAGATCCAAAAAAGAAAGGTCTTAAGAATTTCTTTAAATAACAGCCTGGAGGGAGCTGAACATATAAGCTAGTGAAGGGAGTTCCACAAAAAGGGGCCACTATAAAGAAGGCCCTGTCCCTTATGCCCACCAGTCTAACTGCTGCTAATCGTAGACAAACTAGTGGGGCCCTGTAGCAGATCTTAAAGCAGGTTGGAATGGCTCTAGAGCTAGGCAGTTCTTCAAGTAACTTGTTCCCAAGCTGTTTAGCGCTTTTAAGGCTGATACCAGCATTTTGAATCAAGCCTGGAAGTGAATAGGAGGCCAATACAAATGACACGAGAGGTGTATCGTGATCTAAATGTCTTTCCCCCACTAGATCCCAGGCTGAACTTTCTGAACTGTCTTCAAAGGGAACCTCACATAAAGTGCATTACAGTAGTCTAATCTAGATATAACCAGAGCATGAGTAAAGGCAACAAGATCCACCATATTGAGATAGGGTTGCAGCTGGTGAACAACCTCAGTCCTGGACACTGCAGCCACCTGCACCTCTACAGATACTCATGAGTCCAGGAGAACCCCAAACTGCAAGTTTGGTGTTTCAGAGGAAGCATGACCCCATCTAGAATTGGTTGAACACCTCTATCCAGCTATCCACCAGCTTTCCCACCCATAGTGATTCTGTCATGTCCAGATTACGTTTCAGCTTGTTCACCCTCATCCATCCCAAAGCCTCTAGAGTAAACACTTCTTCAGGAGTTGCACAGCCTCCCTAGAAACATGTCATCAGCATGCTAATGATACTTTAGCCTAAACCTCCAAATTACTTCCCCATTTCATGTACAGTAATACCTTGGATTGCAAGCATAATTCGTTCTGGAAACGTGCTTGTAATCCAAAACACTCTTATATCAAAGCAAGTCTCTGGCAGGCGTGAGCGGGGCCGATTTCGGCCCGCTACGCCTGCTCGAGGCGAGCGGTTATATCCCTACAACTTGTCTTGCAAGACCTTGCTTGTTTATCAAGTCAAAAATTTTTTAAAAATTTGCTTGTCTTGCAAAATGCTCTCAGACCAAGTTACTTGCAATCCAAGTGTGGAGAAAGCCAACCTAAGCCCCCTGCCTGACACACACACACTCACCAAGGAGGGGGGAAGGAGACCCGGAGGGGGGGGAGACAGCCAGTCTCCACAGATGCCAAAGGGGACAAACAACATCTGCATAGAATCACCCCAGGGGGGAAGGCAGGAAGCATCACCAGGTTTGTCAATGCTCTCGCATATCAGCCCCATCTACATCACCCCAGGGGGGAAGGCAGGAAGCATCACCAGGTTTGTCAATGCTCTCGCATATCAGCCCCATCTACATAAGACTTGAATACCTCTCCAGAGCAGACACTTCGGCACCCCTAAGAAATGGCCACTCAACACCATAGGATGGGACCATTAAGCAAGTGGCTTCAAAGGGACCCCATCCCACAGGGGGGACACCCCATCCCACAGGGGGGACACCCCATCCCACGGGGGGGACACCCCATCCCACGGGGGGGGACCCCATCCCACGGGGGGGGACCCCATCCCACCTGACCCAAAAGGCCGCCCCTCAGGGAGGGTGTCAACCCACCTGATCACGGAGGGAAGGGCTACCTGAAACACCAAGGTATAAAACACCCTGCGCAAGGGAACTGGTGTCTGTCAGCAATCTTGCCCATGGCTGGGGTAAGGGAACGAAGGATCGGCAACCCCGGATAGCAGCACCCGGCGCGCTCCAGCTAGCTGGAATCACTGGCCGCTTGGGTTGACCGGACCCCCGGGAAACCAAGCTGAAATCACTCACAAGCCGCTTGGGTAGACCGGGCCCCGCCGGGAACCCAGCTAGCCGCTTGGGTTGACCGGACCCCCGGGAAAGGGGAAACCAAGCTGAAATCACTCACAAGCCGCTTGGGTAGACCGGGCCCCGCCGGGAACCCAGCTAGCCGCTTTGGCAGACCGGGCCTCCGCCAGGAACCCAGCTAGCCGCGTGCGGTTGACCGGGCCTCTGCCGGGGCCCGAGCTGAACTAGCTAGCTGAGAGCCCTGAAATCACGGTGTCCTTGAGACTTCTTGCTTGTTACTTTGTACCGTACTGATAAGCTGTATTGCTGGCGTGGGGTCTGAGTTTGTGAAGGTAATTTTGTAAATAAACTTGTTTTCTAAAAGATACTTTTGTGGCTATAAGTTATCCCTTTGTTCTGGGCTAAGGGTGAGACGCTGGGGACCTCGGAGAAGGCCCGCCCCAGGACTTGCTACCCCCTTAGCATTGAACCCGCGCAGAAGACCAGGTTGTCGGTCTTCCACTCCAAGGTATTACGACAGAATATAACCTTGAGGTATTCCATAAACCAGCTATCCCTAACCTGGTGCCCTGCAGATGTTTTAGACTACATACAACTCCAAGCATTCCTGACTTTTGGCTATGCTTGCTAGGACTGTTGAGAGTTGTAGTAAAAAACATCTGGAGGGTACCAAGTTGGGGAAGGTTGCCACAGACTAATGGCCAAAGGGTAAAACAAAAGTCCCCAACACCAACACCTGAGCATGCCCAGCCAGGAAGGACTGAAACCAGTTTAATATCAAGCCACCTAGGCCAATCCCAGACAGACAACCAGAAGGATATTGGTCGATGGTATTTTAAGTCCCTGAGAAAACTGGAGAACCAACAAGGTCACACTTCCCCCCCCAGGCCATTCCTGGTAGAAGTCATCCACCATGGTAACCAAGGCCTGTTTCAGTATGATCAGGCCTGAAACCAGGTTGGAACTGATCTAAATAATCACACTGCCTGGAGTAGCAATGCCACCTCCCACTCCAGGACCTTGCTCAAAAAGGAACATTAGATACTGGTGGGTGATAATCGTCCAAAACCAGAGTGTCCAAATCTGATTTTTTTCAATAGAGGTCTTAGTATTGCCTTTTTTAGGCCAGCTGGCACCATACCTCCTGTAGAGGAAGTATTCACAACTTCCAAGGTTCACACCACCAGCCCAGTCCTGGCAGTTTTTTTTATTAGCCAGGAAGGGGAAGGATCCAAAGACCAGGTAGTAAGCCTCATTCCCTCAGGCAGATTGTCTACACCCTCACATTGCACAAGCTGTAAAGTATCCAGCAACATGACTAGCTGGAGTTCTGGCTGCATCCATTTCCGACTCTGACAAAACAATAGCATCTAAGTCAGAACAAATGCAAGCAATTTTATCTATGATATGCAATGCAAATTGGTCGCCATACACCTTTGTAAATTTCACCAGCTGATTCTGTGACCAATGTGTAGGAGATTCTTCACTATACAAAAAAGGTTCGCTGCCCAGCATTCTGGAGAGGCAATGGTGGTGGAGAAGTAAGATTTCTTCTCTACCATCTCCACCACAGAGTAAGTCTTATAATGATTCCTTACCTATGTTTGATCGTACTTCTCACGAGTCTTCAGCCACCTGTGCTCCAGTCATCAGTCCAACTATTTCATTGGCTACAGCTCTCCAGAAAACCAGGGAGCTGATACAGGCCTGCTCTGGTCATCTCTCTATCCCAGGTAGAAACAAGAGTCTGAAGCTAAAACTGCAGGAAACTCCCCCAGAGACCTCAGGAAACCCTCTGGATCCATCAGCCTCTGAAGACAGATCATAGTAATAGGTCCTCCACCCTGGCAGGGGCTATAGGTAGTCACACAATCAATCTGAATCAGGTACGTAATTATCTACCCATGACAATGGAGTCATTACAGGATCCCCCCACCCAAAGATCATTATCTCCTAAGCCAGTATTTTGGTCTAACATGTGATAACTTACTATGTGTGTTGAGCCAGATGTAATATGAGACAGGCCTATGGCTGTCATGAAAGCCATGAACATGACAGAACATTTGGGGGAACATTCAAAACTAGAGGGGATTCCCACTGATGAGACAGGAGCTCTGAGTTTGACAGGTGTCAAAGTCAGAGCTCCCTTCAGTGGGAATCCCCCCAATTTTTGCAGCTCCCCAAGGTGCTATCAACTCAGGGTCACATGCAAAACCAAGGGGACCCTTGGGACATGTGAGCACCCCAAAGAAACCCTGGGGATCCTGCTGGGAAGGGAGTGAAATTGAGGGGGGTGGACCCAAAACACTGAAACAGGGATCGTAAAAGGTGGCTTCAGAGCCACCTTTTGCAATCTCCAGGGGGGGGGGATTAAAGGGGGGGAAGCCACAGCATGCCCAAAAGGGTTCACAGCAACAGCGGGGGAGGGGGAGCCTCTGCCAGCCATCCCCAAGTGCTGCTTGGGCACTTTGGGGCGGCTGGCACTGGCACTGGCACTCGCCCGGTAGCTGCTTGGGAAGAGTGGCAAGGGGTTTTTGCTGCTCTTGCCAAGTGGCTCACTAGCAGTTTGGGCTGGCCCACAGTAGGTCATGTTGTCTGGGTGCATACAATATGGCAACCCATCATGGGTCAAACAACCCACCCCTACAACAAGCCATGGGTTCTCAGCGTGGCTTATAAGCCAAACATAAGGCGCCCTGACCAAACCATGGTGGGTTCCAACAACATGCTAACCTACCATGGCTTCTAAGCCACTGTGGCTTAGTGTGTCATGCGAACCTAGTCACTGGGTTTGCACGACACAACAACCTGCCATGGCTCATAAGCCATGGTGGTTGTCGTGTCGTGTGAACCCACGATGGGTTTGTCAGGGTGACTTAAAATTGGCTTATAAGCCACCCTGACAAATCTATGGCTTGTAGTATGGGTTGCTTCACCCATGATGGGTTCTCGTGTCCTCCAAACCAGGATGATACTACAACCCATTGTAGGTGAAGACAAGCTGCTACAGAGTTGCTTGGCAAGAGCGACAAAATCCCCTTGCCGCTCTTGCCAAGTGGCTACCAGGTGAGTGCTACTGCCAGTCACCTCAAAAGTACCCAAGTGGCCCTCCCCCGCTGTTGCTGTGAACCCTTTTGGGCATGCTGTGGCTTCCCCCCCTTTAATCCCCCCCCCTGGAGATTGCAAAAGGTGGCTCTGAAGCCACCTTTTACGATCCCTGTTTCGGTGTTTTGGGTCCACCCCCCTCAATTTCACTCCCTTCCCAGCAGGAACCCCAGGGTTTCTTTGGGGTGCTCACATGTCCCAAGGGTCCCCTTGGTTTTGCATGTGACCCTGAGTTGATAGCCACCTCAAAAGTACCCAAGTGGCACTTTGGGGATGCTGGCAGAGGCTTCCTGCCCTCTCCACCACCACTGTGAGCTGGTTTTGGCTCATCGCAGCTTTTTTCTAGAGATTGTAAAAGGCGGCTGTTAAGCTGCATTTGCAATCGCCGTTTTGACAGCCACAAGCAGTTCCTCCAAGGTGCCCCAGTGGCACCTTGGAGAGACTGCCCGTGGCTCTCCAGCTTTTTTGCACACACAGATGTGAGAAAAAATAATTAATTTTTGAGCACAAATCGGGAGCCCATGGCAGGAGCAGCAAAGTACCCTTGAAGCTCTTGCCATAGGGCTCCCGGGTGTGCACCAGTGCCAGTTGCCCCCAAAGTGCCCAAGCGGCACTCAAGGGCAGCTGGCACTGGCTTCCCCCCCAGCCCTGCTGTGAGCCTTTTGGGCTCGCCGTAGTTTGGGTTTGCCTTTTAAACCTTTTCCCACCCAGATTGCAAAAGCTGGCTGACTTTGCTTGCAAAAGCGGGGGCCCTGTTCACCTTTTTCGCAGCAGGATCCTCAGGGTTGGGGGGGGCAGCAATCATGTGTCCCAAGAGTCCCCTAAGTTTTGCAAGTGTCCCTGAGATGCTAGCATCTCAGGAACATGCAAAACTAACCGGAATCCCCATGTATGGGGGTAATTGCTCTCTGACAGCTCAGCTTTTTGTTTTTAGCGTTTTTTTACGTTTTAAATTTTATTTCTATATAAAACAAACACATAATATCAAACATATAACAATTAACAAAACCAAATAGACCTCCGATTTTCTTCTACAGGAAATATAGGTAACAATAATTTTTCTTACTCGATAATCAGAATGAGAAATCTTTCTTCCCATTGTCCCATATTCACTGACAGTTCAGCTTACCGGTAACTGTCAAACTGCAAACCTCCATTTTTAGGTGGGATTTCTAAGGGGTTAAAATTTTATTTTTTGTCAGGAAAGTATACACGTAGTCATGGCAGGGAGGGGGGAAACCTCGGTGTCCCCGGTATACCTGTGCGAGGACCAAGGGGGGAGGAGGGGAAGGGAGGGGGCACCCTACCCATGATGTGCCCGATTGTCTCCCGGGCACATCGGAGTAGGGTGCCTTATAAGCCACACTGCGTAGCTTGCAGTGTGTCATGCAAACCCGCCCAGTACGTATTGTTTTGAACTTCCCAGATAAATTTAAGCAGCAGCTTTTGACCGGATCAGGTTCCTTGAGGACACCGTTCTAGAGGAATATGGTGTTTTTCACAGTTTATGTTTGCAAATGCACAAGTTGAGCTGGTGCAGGGGTGGAGGGAGAGGGACAGTCACTACTTGCCTGAAAAGCAGGGTAAGTTCCCCCAAAGGACACCTGTACCCTTTGTAACCTGCCAGGCTCCCCCTTGTCAGCCAGCTGCAGGAGTCTGCTCCCTTTTGCTGACTACATTAAAAAAAACAACCCCTCATCAAGTAGGCAGGATATGTGCAATAGCTAGTAGCCATCAAGGTGGTTGAGAAAGCGTGTCTGTAAAACCAATACAGGAGAATATTACATATTTCCTTTATGGACACAAGGCATCTCTCCTTTCCTTACACTGCCTCTTCTATAACTCAACACAATTCCCAAGAACAATAAGGAGGGTTGCCACACAAGCCCCATCCATGAATGTTCTAACAGCAAAAAGTACCGGTAGCTCTTTGCCTCCTATTGCAAGCTTCCCAACTGAAAGTCCAAATTTATCCAACTCCAGCAATAGGAAATAAGCACCCTATGAGCTTTTGCTAGTTAGAGGGAAAATAACTGCAGAAAAAATGTTTTTCTTATGACATACAGAAAGTAGCTTGCAGAAGCTTGCATTATAATGTATTTCACAATGTATTTATGTATTTCAGATTTTTAAAGAAAAAATCTAATCAAGCAGTACTCATAATCTAAGAGCCAAGAAATTCCTTTCATATGGTAGAATTATTTGTTTCACCAGACAAGACACAAGAATACAGAGGAAGACAATAACATTTGCATTCACAACACAGGATTTCCCCCTCCACCCTGGTGGAAAGAACCTGGCACTTTTAAATGAGATGCCTTTGTTAATTATGGCAAAGCAGATCATGGATACAAATCCCAAAGGGTTAACAGGGCACTACATTCTGTCAACATCTGTGCACACCGTGTGCTAGTCTCAGATGCCCAAGGTTAGATTAGGACATTAATTAGCTTTGACAGTCTCAGAGACAAGTGCATCAGTTTATGGGTTGCTTTCATTTCTTTCCTTTTGATGTCTTGGTTTATTCTTTGTCTTGACCTGCAATTAATAACTGAAACTAAGTTAAAATGTTTGCATGATAGACTTCCCTTTCTCAGGCTGAAAAGCAAAAAATAAAAGCTTCAAAATATATGCTCCAAAATATTTTAAACCATTCCATAATGAGTTGGTCCTACTTATCAAGAGGAAGATTGAAAGGGTTCCATATACGTGTCCTAAGAAGGTACTTAGCATCTACAGTCCACAGAAATATTGCATCCTCCTTCATGCCCCTCCTTGAAAAACATACAAGTCTGTTCCAGAAATCTAGTCTGTTCTGGACTTTTCATGGCTATCCATGCCACAGATAAATGAGTGGGAACATATCCACAGTATGTTTCAAAATACATAATTACCTAATCTTATGACGTTACTACAATAAAATCAATTCATTAAATAATGGTTGTTTTCTCCGTGAAATGTGTAAGGTTGAAAGTTCAAGTTCATTTAACATTTCTTTAACGTAACTCAAGAACACAGGACTTCATACATATATAGATAGAACACTATAATCTGGTTTGCATGACATGACAGCCCATGGACTATTAAACAACCCATGGACTATTGGGGACAAGTGGGACAGAGCTAGCATCTAAACCTGGGCACTTGGGTTTGTGGGTTAAACAACCCCAAGCTAACCCATGGTTAATTAACCCACAAATTGTCTCCAGACACCATTCCCAACAATGAACAATGTGGTCAATAACCCATAGTTAACCCACAGTTCGTTTCACACGTAATGGCAACCCAGGATTGAACAAACCATAGCTTATTGTTACATGCAAACCAGGTCAACGTGTCTTTAAATGTTGCCCTGGAGATACATGGTTATATATTCTCTCACATTTTTATCATTCCAAAACATTATAAACATACTCAGTTTTTCAATAAAATTGTTGCCTACCTGCCTACTATGGATGGGGATTCATTTTTCCATTTATGGATTATAGCCATTCTAGCACTATTAATATATGTATAACCATTTCCATATCCTCAGTCAAAAAGTTTGCTTTTAGATTTTTAATTTACACACACGCACACACACACACAGACACACACACACAAACACGGGGGGGGGGAATCTAACAGTAGGGCATAGCTATTTCTCTAATTAAGTCTAAGATTTGTTTCCAAAAAAGCCATCTACTGTTTGGACATTTGAAACGTATCAACTCGAGTTTCCCAGTCTCCAGCAAACATCATTAACCCGCTTTCCTTTCCAGGAGTAGCTGGAAATCTCTTTAGCAGGGGTGATTATCTCAAGGGTAGTTTGACTCCCAATTGTTTAATGATAACAAAAAGACTCCCCCAGGTGGGAAACCAGGCATGGCATTTTGTGCAAAAGGACTGTAAACTCAGTTCTGAGATACAAAAACAAAACAAAAACAAAATTGATACACAAAACAAAATGCCTGGGCTGACCATGTGCCCAAGAAGCACACTATTCTTTAGTTCTTTGTAATTCTGGCACCCACCCCACCACTATTTTGCACCTGGCTCCAGTTGGTGTATCTCAGGGTTCTAGTAAAAACACAAAGTATTCTTATTATCATTATATTTATTTATATCCTGCCTTTTTCCCATTACTGTGACTCAGGGCAGCTTTACAGCATTAAAACTTGTACAATTATAACATATACAGATATACAAAGTTAAAGATATAATTAAATCATCTATAATATTAAAATTATATAAAATGTCAGAATTAAAACAGCAATAGCAATATAAACAACATCCTGCAAGTCTGTAGTCTGCCTACCACTGCTCTTTAGCATGTGAACAGAGGAAGTCACCATATTATTACAATTCTGTACCTCAGTTCAAGCAAGATCAGGTCTGTCAGAATCTCTCCCATTCACTAGAAAAAACAGTCAGTTCAACTGCAAGTAGTAACAGAATTGTAACAGCTCGGGCATTCTCATGCATAACCTTGAGGAATCTTTAGATGAGAGGAAAAGGGGTTAATTAAAACATTTGTATGCCTCACATGTAATTGTGGTTGACTTCGAATCTTCATTTGAGATACTTTCAGCAGGCTTGATTAACTTGATGAAGTAGGTGCGAAACTTCAAGCCACTTAAAAACCATCTATACATTCAGAAAAAAACATATAGTATCATCAGTCCCAAACTGTACTGCTTCAGAATCCAGGCGTGTATTCCATAAGCAAATAGTCTGCTATGTCAAAACAATCCCTTGCCCATAAGAAAATGTTAGACTAGAATCCTTTTCTGTGACATGCTAGCTTTTAATGGGCAGTGAATCACTCCCATTCACTGGGGGAGCCATTAATATGCCACCAGTAATCTGCATTGGTAGTCTCAGGATGACTATGCTGTGTGCTTTTTTTTTTGACATCTAGATTGAGCCCTAGTCCAAGATGGAACAGTACTCTGTAAATCATCTTGGTTTTGTCACTCCCTATTGAGGCATTTACTGAACATGCCTATAACTGCTCTTATCCACTTCAAACCCACTCTCTTGCTTCTATATCAAGGTTAACTTTTTTTTTTTTAATGCTTACATTACTTCACTGAGAACTATCATTTTTTCTAGCAGATCTTTGTCCTTGCTAATTACACGAGAGCTTTTGCAACATACGTCAAACATTTCTGGTTATGAATGCTGTTCCTGTGCCTTAAAGCCCTGATGGCGCAGACAAAAGTTCTATCTAGGCCAGCATTGCGTTTCCCACAATGGCCAACCAGATTCTTCTGGGAAGTCCACAAGCAGGACTTGAAGGCAACAGCTCTCTTCCATTGCATCTCAGCAATCGGTATTCAATGGCATACTACATCTGAGCCAGGCAGTCATCAGAGCGAGTAGTCATAGAACAATTGTAACGGATCTCCATATTCTCCAATAGAATCCCCATACTACTCTTACTCATTCAGCTTTGAGTCAGTAGCTGACAGTGGTCCCTCCCATCTCCTAGATATTTCCTTCATTATCCTTAATGGCTTCAGGTTCTTAGGACCAGAAAAAAATAAACTGCAATATTGGTATTGAATAACTGTTAAAACCCTTAATTTGCATTTAATAATTTATTAATCTTTCTTCTTAAATGATACATTCTTTAGCATGATTCAAATAATTATCTGGTAGTTTTAGAATTACAGTATCGGAATCCTGCAAAACATAGAAATGGTTACAGACTAAAATGCACAACTTACATGAACATTTAAATAGAACATTTGTATTCAAAAGTCATTCTACACACTACATTTTCATAAAAATATAAAAAATAGTTCAATCGTTAATTCATACTTTAACTAGACAAGGATATTTAAGATTTCCCCCCACGTGTTCCCTCTTTAAATGACTTCTATCAATAAGAAACTAAAAGACTGTATCACAAATTAAGTGACTATTGCCAATTGCTAAAATTCATCACAACAGCAAGTTAGTTCACTTCTGTAACTAGCAAGAAATGTACTGCAATATGATCTTTGCTAATATGTATCCTCCATTTCAAAGTTCATTCAATTAAATATAACTTGTGCTATGCAAAAAAGAAAAATAGTTGTTCTAAATTAGTGATTGTAAATTAGAATACAAATGGAAGTTACTATATGACCAGAATAATCAAATGTGTCTTTACAGTTAAGAATTATTATTCAAAAATAGCACAAGGGGAAATATGTAAAGATATTTTCTCTTTTTTATCTGGCTCCAATGAAAATAAATGTTTCCTCATTTAAAATAGGACATTTGCATGTTATAACAATTTTTCTAGGCTCCCAAATTAATGTGTGGAAGGTAAAATGAAGATTTCAACCCACCCCTCCCATTTTATAACCCTCACTAGGGCACATTTAATTTTATGAAAAGGCACAAAGATGAAACACTTCAGTTGCAGCAGTTAACAACACTACTCTCCATGCACAGTGCAAGTGCAGCTTAAGCTCTGGACCTTTAAGCTATGGACAGATTGTTAAAAAAAGATTAAAGCATTTGGCCCTCATCCATAGTTTCTGGTGCATAGTGGAGAGAGGCATGAACATGGCTGCATGCAAGAACCTCCACTGATCATCAGATGGTGGACACTGTTAGCATTGGATAGTGCTGTTTACCTGTTGATAGGCAGAGAGGTTCATGGAATCAACCTCCCTCTAACTCAAACAGTGACTGGAACTTTCAGAAATGAGAACCATCCCCTTTGGAGGGAGAGGCCCTAAAGCACAGTAATGTGCATGCTGCCTACTACTATGCTGTACAGAATCCTTTTGCATATGCAGGACTAAATCCAGAAGGGCAATATATACACAGAACTCTCTTTCCACATGTCGAACAAACCTGCTGGACTGGTCCACAAATCGGATACTGACCTCTGACAAATCTGCACTAACAGAACTTCAATATTGCAACTAATATTAGACCAGAAAGTGACAGGAAAAGCCATTTGAGAAAAGCAAATCTGTTTCTACTGAAGGCAATTAGCATTCTTCCTTTACTGTTAGTGGAGATTAAATATGGCTTTGGACATATCAGCCAACTGAAATAAAACTTGATATTCTTCTCCTTCCCTCTTGCTTACAACATGAAATAAGTTGGTATAAATAGAAGGTCGCTATGACACAACACAGAATGGTTCAAAGAAATGGTGTTTTGCTTTCTGGCATGTAAACATCAGGGTGACTGGACCTTAGTTCATATAAACATTTGATAGATTTCTTTAAAAATTAAGAAAAAAGGTAGCATTTCCTATTAAACAATAATCCACAAAAATACTCTTTCAATAAGCATTACTTGCCATTTAACAGCATATGTCCTATCAACTACTATGTAAAACACATACAGTTTTTCAATTGTAAAATTGACATGTTAGTTTTGTTTGGCCATTATGCATTTTAGATGCTATTCATCGTTCATCAACACCACAGTCCTAACACCGCACCAAATTGTTTTTCTTCTTCTTTTTCTTTGGTGGTTCATCATCTGTGCTGCTGTCTGTGCTGCTGCTGCTGCTGCTACTGGAGGAACTAGAATCTGTCTCAAAGTCAGAAGAACTGGAAGAACTACTTGAAGAGGGGGAGGATGAGGAACTGGAAGTGCTTTCATCACTGTCACTGTCATCAGAAGAAGAGGATGAGGAATCTTCACTGTCAGATGAAGACTCACTGGCTGAACTGATGCTGCTGCTACTGCTGGAACTTGTCACACTTTTAGACCTGCACAAACATTTTAGAAAGACCAGCAGATGTTATTCAACATCACTGTGTCAATCAGTGGTTAGCAAAGTCTACTAAAGGAAGTTATGGCACATCCTATGCATGGTTAGACATAAAGAAGTCCTACAACTCCCAGCATTCCCCTGTCAGTATGCTTGGCTGGGGAATGCTGGGAGTTGTAGGGACTTCTGTCTATACATGCATAAGATTATGCCCTTAGTTATAGAACAATTTCCACATAGTGCATAGTGGAGAGAGGCATGGACAGCATTTCCCCAAAATATTCTTAGGCACCCTCTCACAGGACTGATGTTCTACTACAACTACATACTAAACAATTATTATACTTATTTTGCACAGCAAAGATTTGGCAGAGGGGACATTTCCCCTCTTTTATTATAAAAGTTTATTGCTACTTAAAACTAACTCTTGACAAAAGTAAAATATATATATAAAGTTTTACATTGGTATACTAGTCATCTCCTCAAATATTAAACTCAAGTGTTAAGTGAGCTTTTGTCCCTGATACTATTCCTGGTTTTGTATTCTGTAGCTATCAAAGCCAAAATTTGTTTAGCCAATAGATTCATATAACCAATTCTCTCCCCAAATGTGGATTTGAGCCTAGAACACAATTCCACATGAGGGTATACTAACGCATGGTTCAAATGTAATGGAGAACCATGGTTTGTGCTATGTGAGTGAGCCACAGCAAGCCTCAGGCTCATATACTTTCCCTTATTTCATGCCCATGAGGAGATTGGAAGTTTTTGCTTCCAGCTTAAACAAATGACAGTTCCCTGGGTTGTCAGAATGCAGGGAACTGTGGTTTGTTTAAATTCAGAAGCAAGAGCTTCCAATCTCCACTGTCACTAGTGAAAGAGGAACAAAGGGGAGGGAGATGCACTAAGTCTGACAACTGCCACAGCTTGTTCACATAACAGAAAACTGTGGTTTCCCCATCACGTCTGAACTGGACCTAAATGTGCTGTAGTCTAAGTCTGCAAGAAAAATATATATTCCCAAGCTTCCACTAATTGATTTTTTAAAAAGTTAAATTATTATGAAACAATTAGTTGCGTAAAGGAATCTTCTGCTTTAAAAGTGTTGTATTATTAGTAGAACTTGTTTTAAAAGTGTCACAAAATGGTGGTGCAAAATAGTCAAGAGCACATTAACACAAATGGGAATATTTAGTTTTCCAGACTACATTGAAGTTTTACCTCTTCGTTTCCAGAAAAATGATCAATAAACGTAACAATGATATACGGTAGATAAATGGCACATGAAGTAACACATAACATTTCAAGAGCACTATGGTTCTCAGAAGGAGTTGGAAATTAAAACACCGGATACATCTTACATATGTATGATCAGTACAATGGATGGACAATTGGTTGTGTTTTTCAGATTTCCTCATGTACCTTTTTTTCTTGCTTTTCCTGTCTGCAGTACATTCTCCAGAGCTAGATGAAAAGGGGGGGGGGGGGACACAAATGGCTTTAATGCATATGGTGAACAGGTGCTTTTTTTTCTTTTTCTTTTTTTTTAAAGACATAGTTAAACTTGGACTTACACTTAGAAAATGTCAGTTACCTAGCAAGGAAGAGGCAAAGATTTAGGTGTTAAGTTAATAAATGTCAGTTTCCAACTTAGAAGACACACATTTTTAGGAAGAGCACCCTGGGAATCTGCTGCAGGCAAATATAAAATCATCATCATCATAATCATCATCATCATCATCGTGATTTGCATTTTACTATTCAGTTTTACAAAAAGTTTGATGCTGTTTTATGTTTGATTGTTGTTGTTTTAATATTTTAGTGATATTGTAAGCCACCCAGAGAATTTTGTTATTGAGCAGCATATAAGTATGGTTAATAAAATGAAATATTCAAGTGGCTTTTGTCTCTCCCCCAAGTAGCTGATACAGTTTCAAAACCGTTGCCCATGCTAGATCTATGTTATCTGTCATCAAACATTAATACTGATTAGCCCAGATGTCCTCTGGTGTTTCTAATGATGAACACTAGAGAAAGTTACACAAAAGTTAATCATTCAGATTCCCTTTTCTTTTTGACAAGTTGCCGAGACAAATTAAATCAAATTGTATGAGATGCTGAAAGGCAATTGGAGACGTGTCTTAAGTGTTACATCTAAAGAGGAAAGTTGCAGTAATGCAATTCTGCATTAAACTAATATCGATGACTACTTCACTACAGTTCCTGACCATATGCCTCAACTGGAAACAGCAGTTTAAAAGACACAAAACCATACACTGAAGGATGTATCATTCATATAAGGTAAATTACAATACAGTTAACAAGTGCCTCACCATTTCTACTTCTTTTTCTTCAAAATAACCCTGGGATGGTCAAACTGTGGATCAGGAGCCATGTTTGGCTCTCTGACAGTTCAATTGTGACTCTTGAACCATGTTTGGCATGGAGGAGAGAGAAGTAACTGAGGAGGCATGGACAGCATGCAGAAAAGTAAAGAGGTAAGACACTGCTGAAGAAGCATGGATGAGGAGAAGATAGAAGCAGCTGCCTAAGAAGTGTGGATAGCATGGGAAGGAGGAGAGAATTGCTGGCTGCAGAGGTGTGAACAGCATGGAGAGGAGGGTGAGCAGGCTCAGCCAAAAAGGAACACACACGAGCCTGAGGCACAGAAAAGAGAGAACAGTACTAAGGTCTGGAGAAGGGCAAGAAGTCAATTAGTATTGCCTGATTCTGAGCATGTGTGGCCAGGAGTTAGGCCCATGCTATGATGCCTTTCCCTTTCTCCTCCACCCATGCCTTGCAGGCCTCACTGAGGAAGGGGGTTAATCAGCCCCCTCCAAGGCCTTTTTTCAGGGATTAGACCTGAGGGGGATTAATCTGCACCTTCCCCATACCTTTCCTCTCTACACATGCCCAGCAGGCTTCACCTAGGAAAGGGGGTATTAATCTACACCCTCCAAGGCCTTTTCTCTCATCAAAAGACTTATAACCAGGATGGACACCCACAAGACCTCTACCTACTTAGTTGTGATAATATAAATATATTAATATAAAAATAATATTTAATGTGCACATAAAGTTGTGTGTGTTGTGTCTCTCAGACCTTTGGTCTGTGGCTTGGAGGGTCTGAAACTCTGGACACCTCTGAAATAACCCATATCTGTTTCAATAATCTTAATAGCATTATAACTCTTATTTTGTAGTTTACACACATGTTGCTCTGCAGTGGCTAATAATTCGAGTTGAATAGCCCCTGGCTGAACCATCATCTCAGCTATGAACTCACCAGTTAACCTTGGCTTGCTGCTAGCCTCGAAGACTCAGCAACCCATTTGCAATAAGGGTATAACAATATCGGCTTACTTTACTACGCTGTTTTTAGGATTACTGAAATATTCTAAAATTTGCTATTAGGGTGGGAAAAGCTGCACTGTACATATTTATATAAGGAAGAATTAGGATGAGATTTAAAAGAATGCACTTGTGAAAAATAAATTGTTGCCTTAAAAAAAGACCGCCTGTGCTGCCTGGTTCAGCGGCTGCGTAGGGGCCTTGGCCAAGGTCCCGATGCAGTCGCCAAACCAGGCAGGACAGGCTTCTATGGAGCAAAGGGGTAGCCGGCTTCTGGCTGGCTCCTCCACCCCTTTGCCACGTAGCTGCCCATCCAAGGTAGAACTCCAGCACACCAGGTCCTTCCCACACCACCCTGCCCTCCTGCCTACTGCACCGGATGACCCCTGCCTTCCTGCCCCCCCTGCTAGCGCTGGTTAGTGGTGCCCATGAGCACCACTAACCAGCGTAAGTGGGGGTGGGAGGGGGGAATTCTCTCTGTCAGGCCGGCACGCATGCATGCTGCCCTGGCAGAGGGAATAAGGCCCCTCCCTCGATGCCGACATTGCCACGGGGGGGGGGGCGCTTCCTTTACATCCTGCCTGCTGCACCTATCTACCAGTGGGTCATTCAGCGCAGGAGGGCAAGGAGGCGTGGAAAGGACCCACTGTGTTGCCGCTCCTTGACAGCACAGCGGATCCTTGGACGGGCAGCTACGTGCTGCGGGGGTAGAGGAGCCCAGTCAGAAGCCGGCCTTCGCTACCCAAGCGCCACGAAGCCACTTATGTTTTCCCCTGGTGCTACAGATGAAGGAGCTTAAGCTTACGTTTCCCTCGTGGCACGTAGCTGCCTGTCCTGCCTGCGTCGGGGCCTTGGCACACAAGCGCCAAGGCCCCAACGCAGTTACCAAGGCCCCAACGCAGCTACCAAGGCCCCAGTGGTTCCTCGCAAGGCCAGGTTAAACCCAGCCTTGGGAGGAACCCCTGGCGAGGAGGATGAGCTGCGCAGCAGCGGGTGGCGGACAGCAGCAGCAAGTGGGGCCCTGGGGGGAGGGGGAGCCGGTGCGGGAGCTGATGACAGCCGGCCAATCGCCGCTTGGGTGCTTGGCCAGCTGTCATTGGCCAGAGCCCCTTGCCCAGAGCAGCAGCCCTTTTTGCCACTCTGGGCATGGGACTCTGTGCCTTTTGGGTTGCAGATAGGTTAGCTTGTCATCCAGGTTCAGACGACCGGCTAAACTACAAGGGTTTCCTTAACCCTACCACAAACCCTGGCATAGCAGGGTGGTTTGGAAGCCACCGCCAGGTTGCTTCCAAAGCACCCTGCAGGGCTCAGATGACATGCTAAACTGCAGTAGCACTTAAAGTTTAATGTGTCATGCGAACCCAGTCACAGTGTGCTCCTTGCCCAAACACCCTTTCACATGCAAATTCCTCCTTCTGTCCTTAACATTATCCAAACACTAAACCAGGAATGTGTAAACAATTTGTAACTGCTGACAAAACATTGGTTCTAAATACTATGTTTATGAGCTCACCTGGTTAGTATTGGCCATTGTTAACATCTGCACAAGACAAATGATAGTTTGCAAGAGGCACAATCTCACAATGGGGCTGTTTGCATGTATGACAACCCATCAGTTTAAAAACCGCTGGGTTGTCAGAGATGCCGATGTTAACCCATGGGTAAACTGCTGGGTTGTTTAGCCCCTAAACAACCCAGCGGTCCTGGTTCACACGTCATGCCCAGCAACCTACAGGAGCTGATTGTAGGTTGTTGAGTAGAAACGAACAGGTGAGTGTGCTGCAGGTAGTGCACCCACTCTCTCCCACTCATGCACAACAACCCCTCATTTTTAAACCAATGGGTCGTTGTGATGTACGGCCCAGGCAAATGTGTTCCCAATGGGACAAAAAGTATTACATCTGCATCAAGGCCGGTGCTTCCATTAGGCCAACTAGGCAGCTGGCTAGGGCGCAGGGCTAAAGGGGGCGCCAGAAACGCCTTGGGGAAAAAACGACGAGGACCAGAAGGCGTGGGCGTGGGGCTGGGCATAGAGCCCGTGGCGGCCAGCAGCGTCCCCTTCGGCCTCTACACGGCCACCGAGCTGACGGAGCGGCTGCGCAAGCCCATGGCGGCCCCTCGGCTGCCGCCCACACCCCAGTAGTGCCCGAAGTGGGGGCCTCCCCGGGCGACGGCACCGCACTGTCGTCGCTCAACACGCTGGCCCAGGAGCGCCCCGCGGCCATCGGTGCCGCTCCTCCGTCTTCGCCGCCTCCCCCAGCAGTAGCTGCTGCTGCACCGCCCCCACACCCCAACGGGTGGCCCACTGCTCCTCCCGGGCTCATCCACGGCGGCGAGGCAGCAGGGCCAACGCCGCCCCGCCTTCGGGGCCCGCCCTACGGAAGAAAGCGGCCACTGCTGCTACTGCCTTCGCCGCCAGTGGCGCTTTGCACGAGTCCTCTGGCTCTGCTTGCCGCCAGAGGACATGGATACAGTGTAGTAGTTGGAGTGCTGGACTGGGACTCGGGAGACCCGGGTTCTAGTCCCCGCTCAGCCATGAAACTCACTGGGTGACTTTTGTGGTATTTGGGTGCGCTCTGCCAGCGGATGGGGAGACAGGGTGGAGAATAGTAGCACTGAGAAAGAAGGTACGTTTTCCGCAACTATCGGTGGTTCTTTTGCTGGCACACTATTTGATCATGTCCGTGATCGTGAGAATGCGCTCTTAAGAAAGGCGTGGGATCCTACGCCAACTCAACTCACTGAGTTCAATGGGGCTTATTTCCAAGTAACTGAATTTACTAGGATTACAGCCTTCGTCATGCAAAAGAAGCTGAGCAGACCGTCCTGCCAACTGCAAAGCACAGGTTCACTGTCCTCTCCCTCCTCTGGCTCCATTAAGTAGCCTAACTGAAGGAGCACCTTGTGCAGAGGTTCCTTGCTGCTCCAGTGTAGTAGAATGATGTAGCAGAATATACCCTCAAATGAGACAAAGCTACGAAAATGTGGCTCTCTCTCTCTCTCTCTCTCTCTCTCTCTACACACACACACACACACACACCATTTGGCTTTTTAAAATAGAGAGGGGGCGCGCCTCGGCTAATGGACAGTATAGACAAGACATATAATAAATAATTTAATAATTTAATTTTTTTCCCATGTCTCTCTCTATATATAATCTGCACACACAAATTATCAGCATATAATATTAGTTATTAGGCGGATTAGAAATGTAATAAACAAACAAATACATTTCAGTAGATCTACTCCGCTTTCTGGCCCCGGCTCAGAAGCTGAGCCAAGGGAGGCGTGGAGGGGGGGGAAGAGCCTATAGTATCACTATATACGATCCTAGCTTTTCCCGACTGTGAAAGCGCTAATTTGGGAATGCAGAAAGACTAGCGAGCGGCTGGATGAACGGTGCGCTGGATTTATTGAACCCGGTTCTGAATGGTGAATCAGGATTCTGTCCTGGGTTCCTTGCAGGAGGAAAAAAGGATATAAATGTAATAAATGAACTATGGAGGGTCATGTATTTGGGGATAAGCCCATTTAATACAGTGGAACTAACTTTCATGTTAAAATACTTCGGATCTGTCCATAAAGAAGGTGTGGGCATATATGGCCGTCCAGAAAAGCAGCATAGCCCTGAACAGCCCAATCTCATCTTCTTTAGACATTAAAGAAATGGTTTGCCAGTTTGCCAAGAAAAAGGCAAGGAAAATGAAGTTTTAAACATTAAATGTAGTTTCTGTCACACTTCACCAGGAATTTTTCTATATAGCAAATTGGTACTACATCAACATGTATTTTATGTGTTTGTCAATGTTTATAATAAAAAATTTAGGTTTTGCCGAGTGACTTTTATTTCATAATGGGCATAGGGCTGGAGGGAGGGCTCAAGTGGGAAGGGGGGGGGCGCAGACTGCCTTGCACCGGCCCTGATCTGCATTGGTCTGTATTCCCAGCACATGCTCATCTTTCCTACTGAAGTCAGATGGACTCAAGAGCACTTAACTATTGCTAGGTCATGCACGTATATAGTTTTCTACAAATGGCATACCATCTTCTGCACTGCTGATCTTACCTTTGTTGCAATAGTTGGTTCTCTTTTTCTTTAAGCGCTTTTTTAAACTCTGTTGTCCTTGATGGTCTATGCAGATATTTTCTTTTCCCTGTACATTCATAGGTCCAGTGTCCAAATTCCAAACACTTCTGACATCTCACATGTTGCTTGTTTGCCTCCCTATGGAAATATGCAAAAGTGTTTAAGATCAAATGTCTTTTTTAAAAGTGCAATATATAATTTTAATATTATAAATGATTTAATTATATTTTTAACTTTTGTATATTTATATTTATATTTTTTTAATTGTACAAGTTTTCATGTTGTAAAGCCACTTTGAGTCCCAGTACTGAGAAAAAGGCGGAATATAAATAACAACAACAACAACCACAGCTGACACTAATGTACTAGAAGCTAGATGGCAGTGGATGAAACTACATCCACATGCAGTCAAGTCCTGTATGAAAACTGCTTACTGAGGTGTTGGGGACATTCCTAAAGAGGAGTGAAGAGCAGCATCTGAAGAGAAAAACAAGGGAAAGCAGTGGTATTAGGGTGGTCCTATGCAAAGGAGGACAGGGCTCCTGCACCTTTAATATTGGTGTAGAAGAGGGAATTCCAGTAGGTGTCACTTGAATAACAAGCAACATGTGCTGAAATTCCTTCTTCTGTACCACTATTAAAGGTGCAGGAGCCCTGTCCTCTTTTGCATCTGGCCACCCTTAGTAGAGAAGCTAAGCATGGAAAGACAGAGGCAGACAGACAAGCTATGTGAAAGGAACTGAGATCCAGTGGATGCTCCTGCTGGAAAAATGAGGAGGGGGGATTTTCAGTGATTCACCCCTTTCCTCTCCAGACCCCAGCAAAACACTTCCCACACTGTTCTGGCATGTCTCCAACTCTCTGCAGCAGATTTTCAGGGGGCTGAAGAAAGAAATTGGGAAAAGTCACCTCCCCATCCCTTCCACTAACAGGAGCATCCAGTGAGTGGAGTTCCACTCATGGAAACTCTGGATCCAAGCCAAATTCTCCACTCCGCCTTCTTCATCCTCATTATAGAACTGTGTTCATCACAAAGGCAGAGCAGTCGCGGCTTCTTACCACCATTGCCACTGGAGGGAGGATGGACAAACAACTGCCAATGGTGCCAAGGTGCCATAGCAGCCTCCACTGCTTCCTGCCTTCTCAGTATAGCGGACTGGAAGGAGGAAGAGCCCAATCCTCACCAATGCCAAGAGAAGGGAGGACAGACAGCAGTAGTTGCAGCTGCTGCTGCTGTTCAGTGGCAGTAGTGGGACCTTGGCTGCTGCACAAGTGTGCCAACCCCTAATAACAGCTCTGCCCAATTCCCTTCCGGGCAAGTGTACAAAGATGAATTTAACATTTAGCTAGTATACTGGCAAAACAAATAGCAATTATAAGTTTCACTTGAAAAACATGCAATATCTGTTCTATTTGAAAGAGTCAATTCATTGTTATGTTTTACCAGAGCATCCAATAATCATATCATGTCACACTAGGACCGCGGCCCTAGGGGTAGTATGCCCACTGAACTCAGTGGGACTTCCAAGTAAACATGTGTAATAACGGACTTTTAGCAGGACATTTTATTTGTAGTCTGAAGTTAGATGGGAGCCATGTGTGTCCTCAGTTGTGCAGATGAGATAAATGAAAGACTGACACATTGAACTGCAGGCAGGTTAAAAAACAGAAAGAACTGTACTGGAGAAAAAGCAAGTGATTACAGCTCCCATTATCCCTGATCATTGGCTGGAGCTGATGGGAATTGGGAGACCAATAAGAAAAATATTTTATAACTTAAAAGTTACATTTTTCACACAAAATAAGACCTGAGTTAGAAAGAGCATGATTTATTCTCTTTGCTGTTAACTTCCAGGGTCGGCATGGTGCGGAAACCCCATTGTTTCCTATGGGCAACTCTTGCTTCCAGCCCAGGGGAGGTGTGGAAAGGTTTAAAAGAAATCAGCAAGTTACTCTCCAGACAATGAAGTGAGTTACTCTTCATTTTTCATCTCCATAGGCTCAACTGCCATTAAGATTATGTAACTCACAGAAGCTCACATGTCCTTGATGGCCTGTTTTGTTTTTTTATTTTATTTTCATTTGCAAACTTCTACATACTGAAAGAGCAGACACCTGACCATCTGGGCTCCCTATTAAAAAGGAACTGGAGGGAGGCCTGCAACAAAATGTTGCAGTGCCCCTGCCTTGCAAAGCTGTCAGAGGCTGAGCATTAGTAAGGGCCATTTCTCTGCCTTTTCTCCAAGCCTGAGGAGAGAAACCTGTTGGATCTGGTACAGATGCTTTAAAGCCAAAGTGTCCTCACTGTGGGAAGCTGTGTGGATCTAGAATTGGCCTCCACAGTCACTTACGGACCCATCGCTAGAGTCTACACAATCTTCTTTAGAATTTCCTCCTTTTATCCCGGAAGACAATCTTACTCGGTCACGAGTGATCGCCTGATGATGATGATGAATTGGGGAGTTTGGGCAGGCTAATGTTAACATTTGTATTTCTTCCTACCTTTGGGTTTCCCCAGATATGATGGAATCTATTTGGGGGGGGGGGGTAGCTGGCCCATTTTGCTTCCAAAGTGACTGGCAGAGGGCCACAGGAGTTTGCTAGTAGAAAGAATGAAAAGGATAATGATTATAGTATACAGTCATGCCTTGGATTGAGAGCATAATTCGTTCCGGAAACGTGCTTGTAATCCAAAACACTCTTATATCAAAACGAAATCCCCCCAAAAAAATTTGTACAGAGATTTTTAATTTAAGCTGTACTACAGTACTTGTATTGCAAGACGTCGCTTGTATATCAAGTAAAAAAAAATTAAATAAATATTTAAAAATTTGCTTGTCTTGCAAAATGCTCTCAAACCAAGTTACTTGCAATCCAAGGTATTACTGTAATCGTGTTAGCTTTCTGTTCACAAATTCAAGGGTTAAATGTAGCACACATATAGACTATTTTAGTTGTTCAGATGTTTTAATAAATTTACATGAGCTTTTGTGCGTTACAACCCACTTCATCAGATGCTATGAAGTGTGCTACACTTAACCCTTGAAACAATGATGATGTTTAACAAGCTGAACAAGGAGATGTCAGGACAAAGCATGTGGCATCTGTCTTGGCCCTTTGAAGGATAATACAATAGGAAACATTGTCCAACCTGGAGCCCTCCAGACATTTTGAACCACAACTCCCATCAGCACCATCCAGCATGACTGATGGTTAGGGATCATGGGAGTTGTAGTACAAAACATCTGGAAGGTGCCAGGTTGGAAAAGTCTGCACTAGGAGGACAGTGACACAAGAAGATACCTGCTGACCTTAACCAATCCACTGGCAGTGGTGTTTTAACCTTCCCCACCTTATGATCCCTGCCTTTTAAAATTCATGTGTCCCTTCCCATTTACTCCACATGTGCAGGAGAATAGTAAAATGGAAAATGTGGTAAGGATATGGAATGCCCAATTTAGTTGTTGCATACCTGCTACAGAAATCCCTTCATCTTTCCCACCCCCACAACAGCAAGAGGTATCATGCACCCCAGCAGGTTCAGCTGCTCCTTATAACAAAAACAGAACCACAGCAAGTTCTAAAATGACATAATAAGGATAGGTGAAATTTTGTTTCTAGAGGGAAAGATCTTTCAGCCTGGTCTGGGTTAAATGCTATCCAGTTATATACGTTATGTTTATTTTATATAAAGGAACTTCCTTTTACAATATTTCAATTGGTATATAAAGGTTTCTCAAGTACATTCTTGAAAATAAATCAATATATACCTAAGGGAAAACTGAAGAGCAGAGTCCCTGTGGGCTTATACAAGATACAATTATAAATCACTGCTAGTTCCTATTTTCCTCTTCAATTTACTACACCATATATTCTGCACCTCAGTCTGTTGTAACTGATTTGGTGGCAAGAATAATATCAAATACAGATTCAAGCTAGATGCAGACCTGCAGCTTTATCCACATATTGACCCCACTGGACTGGCTGGATACATCTTGATGCAGATGGAGATGTGTAATCCTACCTGGGGATACAAATAGTTGTGTGGGACAATAGCTGAATCAGGGCAACTTGTCTTGGATGATTTAAGAACAATGCTCAGTACCTTCTACTCTATAAACACACTTTTGCTGGTTATGTACTGGGAAGAATACACACACTTCCTAGAATTGCAAGAAGATTATGTTAAATACCCAACGTATTGAGCTGTCAAGAAAATTAGGAAAGCAACAAACCCTGAGTCAAAGTTAACATTGTATATTTTTATGCATTTAGCACTAACAGTTGTAGAGATATTTTTATTTATTTATTTATTATATTTATACCCCGCCTTTTTTCCCGCAAGGAACCCAAGACGGCTTACATAATCCTCCTCCTTCTCTCCATTTTATCCTCACAACAACCCTGTGAGGTAGGTTAGGCTGAGAGTCAGTGACTGGCCCAAAGTCACCCAGTGGGTTTCATAGCCGAGCGGGGACTAGAATCCAGATCTCCCGAGTCCCAGTCCAACACTCTCACCACTACGCCACATTGTCACTTAAACCTAAAGGATGCCATCTCTCCTTCCAACACTAGTTTACCATATCTTCTGCATGTGTAGCTTCTGCAGATACTTTTCTTCCGGTTGAACTACATGTCACTTCCTTTATTTCACAGCTCCACCCTTTCTCTGGAATTCTCAACTTCTGTGCTCCTCCATCCTTGCTACTGTTAGAAAAAGTACCTCCTCTCCTGACCCCTAACTGTCACCTCTTCTTTCCCTTTCCTTTTTGTATCCTACTTTCCTTTTGCTATTTCCAGAGGGGTGGCCCTGTTAGTCTGTTGTAGCAAAAACAAAAGTCTTGTAACAAATTTGTTTTAATGTACTACAGGGCTTCATTGCTGGTCTTTAAAAAAAGAGGTTGTCAGCCAATGGGAGCAGAGTTGTTCTTAGAACAACTATTGTACAGTGCTTAGCTTTTAAGACACAATAACAGTTTGGTAAACCAGGTATATGATCAAAATCCTCAGCTGGGCAAGACCTTTATTAGGACCAACCTAAATGTCATAAAGAGTGAGCGAGTTTACAAGTTTTCCAGAAAGCTTTCTAGATGGTACAAAAAGCGGGGGTGGGTGAGAACAGACCAAAAAAGTACAAAAATTAAGCAAGATGTGGTCATGAGATCTGCAGCTTAGACTCAGTCTCAAAATGGAGGTTGACTGAATGACCTGGTTCACATGATCAAAATAAAATTTAAATTGCAGCGTGTGCAGGACACAATTTCCATGATCACTGCCTGAGCGCAGCTTGCTGTGTCATCTGAACCTGGGTGGCATGGCTTGTTGAAGGAGGAAACAACCCTCCAATAACCCTACAACAACCCATGGGTTATTGGAGGTTGTTTCCCACTCCAACAAGCCATGCAGCCTGGGTTTGGATGACATGACAAGCCGTGCCTCGGTGGTAATTATGGGAACTGTTCCTCGCAAGTGCCATGATTTTTAATAAGCCAAGGTGGCTTAGTTTGATCACGCGAACTAGCCTATTAAATTAGCCACTGGTAGGTTTTGCAGTTATCAGAATACACCTAGCATTCTGGGACAAAGAAGCAATGGTTGACCCCATTGTGAAAATACAAAGGCCAGCTGTAACTCAGATCTCTCTTGCTCTGAGCAAAACACACAGATTCCTGGATAGGCAGAGAGCAGAAGTAAACAGAAACATGACAGTCTTCATATTAGCAAAACACAAGGTAAAAAAGTCAATTGAAGGCAAATTGTGTAGTAATACCTAGTTCAGGGGTGGGGAACCTCTTTCAGCCCAAGGGACAAATTCAATTTTGGAGAAGCTCTTGAGGGCTGCATTCCAGTGGTCAGCAGGGCCAAAGTCAAAAGGGATAGAGCCAAAAATACCAAAAAATGCTAGCATATTGTAGCTTAATGTTCTTACTGCCAGAAGTAAGCCTTAGGAGAAGCATTTCAACTTTTTAGAATGGGGCGACAAAATCTGCACAAAAGCCAGGAAACCATCAAACAACTGGTGGTTGGGGGAAGGGGTGTGTGGCCAGGGGAAGGGGCCATCACCATCTGGGGATCCTGAGAAGGCAGTATTGGGATCCCAGGAGGGCCACATTTGGCCCCCAGGCCTGAGGTTCCCCACCCATGACATAGTGGTTGGAGGGAACGCAAAGTCCTTCTTCAGATAGTAGAAAATCATCTTCCTCTGGTGGTAGTTTCTGCCCTGAACAGCTAATATGGTATTCTTCAAGGCACATAAAAAACAAAGATAGCTGCACTGGTCCATGAGAAACTGGTCCATTGTACAATGGAGAAACTGGTCCTCTGCACTATGGAAGCTGGTCCATTATACTTTTTTGGAGGCCTCATCAGTTTTTTTGCACCATCTAGCTTTATGAAGAGTTCTGGATAACTCAAAAGCTTGCCACTGTTTTGTGACATTTTGACTGGTTCTAATGAAGGTATTGCCCAACTGTGGAGTTTAGATTTTTTCCCCTTCTTCTCATGGAACAACACAGCTACCTTGGTCTTTCAAGTATACGTTAGCTACAATTCAGCCAGAGTTCCATCAGATTCACAATCTGGTAAATAAAGTTCTGTGATCAGTTCAGACACCAAGCTCACTTCAGCTAGAAAAAAGTAAACATGCAGTCAGACATGGGCTCAACTACTTCCTAAATAAATAGGTACAGACCCATTTAACAGGCAATTTCGGTTGTTCCACCTAAGATACATGTATATTAGTGTGAATAATATATGCATAATTGTGGAGAAAGCCCAAACCCCAGTTACACACACACACACACACTTCCCCTAAGGGAGGGGGCGAGGGAGGAGGGATGAGGTCACCGGGGAAGCAACCAGACAAGTCATCAGCCCCAACAAAGGAGGGCCTCGGCAGAGATCCACAAAAGTCCAGGAAGGACCATCAAGGACCATCAACAAACAGGGCAGTCTCAAAGAGCTGCAAAGTACCACTACGTCACCTTGTTCCCAGGCAGGAATAAGCCCACCTAAACGAAGGGGCAGGCATAAGCCCCCACCTGACCCAGAGGGCGGGGAGAGCGGGAAATCCGGGGTAGAAAACCCCTCTCCCTTCCGGTAGTTGGGTGTTGGGAACCACGGGTACGCCTGGACCAGATCCACCTTAAAGCAAGCCGTCCGAGTACACCGTTCTCATCCAGGAAGCGCTGATTGGGAACTGGGCTGACACTGACTAGAGTACTGTCTCTGATGTGAGGATATTGACCTGATTCAATCTGCTAGCCTGGGAGCCTGCTCATTGGGTAAGACGGGGGTCAGCTAAGGTTGTGTTGACTGTAAACGTATTCCTAGAAGACTGCTAGTTCCGACCTGATTATTGTATAAACAAATAAAAAGCCTTATTTGGGCATACAAAGGGTTGTGGTTTTTCCTCTTGTACTCGAAAGCCGATACGAGCTGTATTGCTTTGCCGGTTAACCCTAGAGTTGCCGAACTCACGCAAAGGATCCGGTTGCTGATCCTTCACAATAATATATGTATTTTAATGTGAACTGCTTAGAGATATTAAGTAGCATAGAAGTACTGTAATCTTCAGAATAACAGAATTCTGAGGCCATTGCAATCTGCTCACATGTTAACCAGCTTTGTTTTTTGGACATGGGAGAAGACTGATGGGTAGAATGACAGCTACTTACTAAGAATGGAAGCACAATGAACAGTCTTTAAATGAAATAGTTTAAATAGAGCCAGTGTGGCGTAGTGGTGAGAGTGTTGGACTGTTGCTCGGGAGATCCGAGTTCTAGTCCCTGCTTGGCCATGAAACTCACTGGGTGACTTTGGGCCAGTCACTGACTCTCAGCCTAACCTACCTCACAGGGTTGTTGTGAGGATAAAATGGAGAGGAGGATTATGTAAGACGTCTTGGGTTCCTTGCAGGAAAAAAGGCGGGGTATAAATACAATAAATAAATACTACAAATAAAGGCATAATCTTATGCAAGTTTACACAGAAAAAAGTCCTACAACTCCCAGTTATAGGACTTTTTTCTGTCTAAACTTGCACAGGATTGTCCCCTAAATAAATAAAAATATACAGTATTAGAGATGGTAACCTTCACAAAGCACCCAGGCAGCTAGACAATCATCAACAGAGCCATTCAGGAAGTTGGCTTTGTTTGCAAGCTTATCATAAGATCAACCAATGGCAGTCACAAGATAGACAAGAGGCCTGCAGTTATAGTCATTTCCCATGAAATAGTTTTTGTTCACAGAAATGCACCCATAGCCTAAGACTACACAGAAGTGTGTCACAGATGGCTATACACCTTCTGTATACACTTGTGAAGAAATAAAGTGGGGAGAAGACCTTCTACACAACATTAATTATACTGGAGGTATACACAAACATGTGTAGGATTTTCTATTTCTCTTCTTAGGGAAAATGGAAGAAATTAACCACTGATATGTAACCAAAACATTAGAAAACACACATATGCTGCCAACTTCTATTTATTATGTTATTCAGCGTCTTATGCTTTGGGTATAAGCCAGCCCACAGTATAATTTTGAAGAAAGAGACTGAATAACCAAGAATTATTATTAGAGAATCTGCACTATTTTGGGACTAGTGATTGTCGCCTTTGAAATGCTCTGCACAACCTATGCCTTTTTAAACACCAATCACAGTTATTACTGGAATGACCTCATATTTAAACATCAAGGAATTTTTGTAAACCACATATGATTACGTCTGAATTTTAAGGACCATTGCATGTCTGCATTTATTTATTATATTTATACCCCACCTTTTTTCCTGCAAGGAACCCAAGGTGACTTACATAATCCTCCTCCTCTCCATTTTATCCTCACAACAACCCTGTGAGGTAGGTTAGGCTGAGAGTCAGTGATTGGCCCAAAGTCACCCAGTGAGTTTCATGGCCGAGCGGAGACTAGAACCCGGATCTCCCGCATCCCAGTCCAACACTCTCACCACTATGCCATGCTGGCTCCTCTAGATTCTAGACATCTGACTGTGCGAGATCATATCAGTATCTGGAAGCTTATTTATGTCCAGTTTGTGGACTTAATTGGTGCTTTGCTAGTCATAATGAAAGGCTTGCAACAACCAACCTAAAATATTATCTACAAATCATTGACCTAATTGGAATTTATATGAGTGATTGACAGACCAGCTGAACCAGATTTCATCAATCTTTGGATGCAATCCAATAACATTGATTTTTTTTTTTTCCAATGGAGGTTGTCGTCACTGCCTCCAGTGGTTGCTGGATTGAAACTTTTGTCTCACTTGGGACAAAGTTGACTTACATTTCAGGACTCTTATTTAACATGTATCTGGATTAATCTTTTAGTTCTAAAGCAAGTATTTTTTGTTTCAGAATTAAGGCATAATCTTCTGCCAAGTTTAACTGCATGTTTCACAACATATGTAGAAATGGAAAAGGCTACACACTGAAAACTTCTCCTGGTTCAAAATTTTCTTACAGTGTAAATAACCTTAAGATAGCTTAAAGAACAGTTATTTACCATTAAAACACCAGAGCATAGGGAAAGGGTAGGAAAAAAGGCAGCCAGAACTGTTTTAAAATTGCTTGCTGAGGGTATGCCAATTATTGATCCCCCCACTCTAACACACAGACCCCTTCCTATCACACACAGTTCACAAAACCCTAATTTCTCCATTAACCACTAGCACAACATTTACTTACAAGATTATCACTTGAAGTTAATAATCAATACAACTATATAATTATAAAGCAGCAATTGTTTAAAGGGCAATGAGTGTCTCATTAAAAACAGAAAAGCTCCTTAGCAAAAGCAGCAAGTTCAAAAGCATTCTGAAAATTGAAATTTAGAGTTTCTGCTAAAAGAGAGTTCCTTTGGGTCTAGTATTGTTCCTAGAAGGCACAGGGTGTCCTTTTGGCTTTTGGTTAAAACCAAAACAAAGTCAGGAGTCTGGGCTGCAGTCCAGAAACCATTTACTTGGGAGTATCTTTGCTGTCTTCAAATTGATTTTAACATTACCAACAATACGATTCATCCTTAATGCCACATAAATTATCTACAAAAACTAAATCAGTGAATGTCTAATATTCTACCACATCTCTACGAAATTAAGCAGGACTGTTTGGGAGTCATATATGTAAATGCAAGCATGGATGGCACATGTCTAAAAAATAAAAAGCACTAATATTGTTTTTAACTGGACCAGTTTGTGATCTCTCTCACAAGAAACACCCCAGAGGATTAAAAAGGAAAAGTGAGCGGATTGAGGAGAGGAGCATTAATTGAGGCTTTACTTTTGTTTCAGTTATGTGAAATTTTAACTTTTTCCCTTGTGCTACAATTCCTATAGCTCATTTACATATTCTAAATGTACTGTAATCAGTCATGAGCCTTTGGGATGCCAGCATACCTAATTAAACAAGCACAGGCTACCACCATATTTTCTATATTTATGGATGCGTATGCTACCCTTCAATATATAACTTTCAGAGCAGCATACAATACATTAAAAAGTTACTAAAACCATATAAACAGAAGTCAGAACAGCAACAACATTTAGAAGGACAGAAGAAACCACAATTGGAACCAGCTTACAGTAAGTGCTGGAATGCCTGGGCAAATAAGAACGTCTGTGCTGGGTGCTGGAATGACTTCAAAGTTGGCACCAGACTAGTTTCCTTAGCAAAGTCATTCTATAATCCAGCCTTCCCCAACCTGGTACCCTCCAGATGTTTGGGACAGACTCCCATCAGCACCCAGCCAGCATGACCAGTCAGGAATGCTGGGAATTGCAGTCCGAAACATCTGGAGGGTACCAGGTTGGGGAAGGCTACCATAAGCTATATCTCAAATATACTACCAATTGCCATCCCCACAATGAAGCTGAAATCTTACACACACTTATTTGAGAGTAACTCCCACTAAGATTTATTTAAACACGCATGGAAGTGAGGCTTTATTGCAGGGACAAGACTACCAGGAAGGCTTCTTCCCCCTGCAAGGGTGGCAGACCAATTAAAACTATCCATCTTGGAAGCTGATTGATCTGAATGGATTCCTGAATATTCTTTCTGACTTTCCTGTTGGCATGGCTGATACAGTGTAACTAGGGCTTCAAAAAAAGTATAATGCAGAGATGGTTTTGTCTATAAAGGTAATTACTGTACTCTGAAATACCCTCCTACTAAGCACGGTCCATTTGGCTCCCTGGTATTCTAGTGAGCTGGGGGCAACGAAGCAGATGGCTTGAACACAACTTGGACCAAATCCAACTGAACCCAAGAAAAAGCTCATTAGAGCACACATTACTTTATTACTACTGTGTCAGTGAATCTTTGAGTGGTCTGGCTCTTCTTCAGTTAGGCTCACAAGATTACTTTAAAGGAACCCTCAGTAGCCTGCTGTGACTTATTTACTAAGCACTTGAGGATAAAATTGCATGCATCTGCCTTGCCTTAAAATCTGCCACTATTGCTGCAGTACAGTCAGTGAATGTGTTCAGAGCATTGGCTAGTCATTGTTCATGGATAAATTACAGTTGAGATACAAGGTGCTTGGAAAAATCTGTTTGCTAGACCTTTGGGACCCCTGGCTTTTACACAGGGCTCTCTAACCTTGGGTCCACAGATGTTGCTGGCCAACAGCTCCCAGCATACCCAGCCAGCATGGCTAATGGCAAGGGATTCTGTGAGTTCTAGTCCAGCAACATCTGGGGACCCAAGGTTGGAGAGCCCTGATCTAACATCTAGCAGGAGATGGATGACCAGTACAGTCCAGGTGGTCATCAATGTCCCATTAGGAGACACAATGATCCAGGCCACTCTGAAGGACGACATTGAGAAATCACTCCTAGAGAACCCCTTTGGGGTCTTGGAAGATTGTTCAACCTAGCAGACAGTGACAAATATGCCTGTTTGGGGCTCAAGCAGACATTAGCAGTACAACTCCAGATACTCCTTGATGACACACATTATCTACACCCATTTTAACTCGACTTCTGACCCAAACCTGGTAGTGAATTGGTTGCCCTGATGGATGACCTGTGCCAGGAGAAGAATGGGGCAGTATAACTCTGTTAATTCTCTAGGACCTCTCAGCAGCTTTCAACACCATGGAACATGGAATTCTTATCTGTCCCAGATGGGAGATTGGCACTGCATTCCAGGGATTTTGTTTCTACCTGGAAAGCCAGTTCCAGAAGGTGGTGCTAGGAGCTACCATGATCCCAGCACCACTATGCTGGGAGACCATGTGCCATAGTATTGGTACTACGATGTACCACAGGATTCTATCTTGTCTTCAGTACAGTTTTACATCTACACATCTACACATAACCACTAAATAAGGTCATCTAGAGATTTAGAGTGACGTGTCATCAGCATACTGATGACATGCAGTTTTATTCCCCTTCTCATCAGACTCAGGAAGGGACATTGCTGCGCATTAAAGATCTGGGGCGCAATCTTTCCATTTTCTAATTGCCATGTGGAGGAGGATTTGGTGTGGCGGGGAGACAGGGCACAGGGATCTCTCCGTGAACCCTCTGTAAACCCCCCCCCCAACCTGGCAATTGTACTTCGGAAAAAAACTCCCATTGGATTTTTTCCCCTAAGCTTAATTGCCATACAGGGAGATTGGCGGGGTGGTGCTGCAGCATGTGGAGAGGGTTAACCCTTCCCCACTCCCCAGCAACAACCCCCTCTTGGAAGCCACCCCCTGTATGACAATGAAGCTGAGAAAAATGCTTTCCATTGGCACCAATAAACACTTAGGGCCCTGGGAAATAGATCTGGGGCCAGGGCTCCATGGGTCCAGGCCTAGCAATGTCCCTGGACTCAGGTAAGGCAGTGGAGGTAACTGAATTCCTCTTTCAAGTTGGTAATGCACTGAATGAGGGCCAGTAAACTAAAGTTTGATCTAGGTCAGACAAAGGTATTGTTCATTAGTGGTTCATCTGACCTAGGTGGAGGTGTTTAATTATTCGAATGGGGTTGCATTTCCCCTAAAGGAGCCAGTTCACAACTTGGGCATCCAGAGATAAGGCTGGATCCAAGTAGCATTTGTGCCCCTAACTGCTCCCCAGCAGCTTCAACCTCTTTTAAACTAAGATAGCCTGGCCATCATTATCACTGTGTGGCAGTGAAGGCTGCAAAGACTGCTTACTTCACTCCCTCCATTGCATCCTTGAGTATTGCCCAGCAGAGCTTTTCTGGGTGGTACGGGGATTATTAACATCTACCCCAACAAATGTGAAGCTGCAACCCTTGGATGCCTGCTGTGACAATTTTGCTAGGCATTTTGAGGACAAAATTCCTCACCTTCATAATCTCTTGCTGTCACTCACCTTAACTCTAATGATAGGGGGGCCTAGAAAGGGGCCTCTGAAGATCTGGAAAGGAGGCCTAAAATGCTTAAAGTAAATATATTTTTAAAAGATTATCTCAGCAAGTGGGCAGCTTCCTATGACAACATGAGGTTATTTTGATATCCAGGTCCCATGTTGTATAGGACTTTCTAGGTTAAAACCAGCAGTTTGAATTGTGCCCAAACACACACAAGGAGAGTGGAAGTATTTAAAGACTTACAAATAGTGTTCCAAAATATCTTCAAGGGAGACTCACATATGAAGCATTGCAGTGGTCAAATACAGAGGTTACCGGAGCATGTATAACTGTCGCCAGGCTATCCCTACCCGGCTCTGTGTGTGCGTGTCTGCAAATGGCAAACCAGCCTAAACTGGTGAAAGGTACTTTGTGCCATAGACACTACCTAGGGCATTTAAGTGAGAGCCAAGACTAACAGTGCCCTAATCTGCAAACCTACTCCTTAAGTGGGAGGGGTGCAATCCTGTTCCGAAGATAACCACCTACCTACCAACAGAACTTCCATCTTGTCTGGACTGAGCTTCAGTGTATTAGCACTCATCCAGTTCATTACTGAGTTCAGGTACTACCACCATTTCACTTGAAATCTGCTGAAAAAGAAGTGTGTCATCAACATACTGATGATACCTCATCCCAAATCCATGAATGGGCGCCTCTAGCAGTTTCATGTGGATTTTTAACAGCATGAGGGACAAATAGGGTCCTGGAGAATTCCATATCCCAACTATCATAGTGTAGAGCCAAAGTTTCCCAGCACCAACTTCTGAAAACAGTCAGACAGAAACACCAAGAAAGCACACTGCTCCAGTTCCCATCTTAGACAAACAGTCCAGAAGCACACTATTGTCAATGGTATCAAGAGTTGCTGAGAGGTCAGGAGAACAAGCAGGGTCATGTTCCTCCTGTTCTTCTACAGGCATAGGTAATCTATCAGGATGACCAAAGCAGTTTTGATGCTGAACCCAGGCTCAAAGCCAGGCTGAAATGGATATGTAGATTATCAATGTCATCCAAGCATGGCTGAAGTTGCACGGCTTTTAACAGGTCCTTTGGCATGGGCGGTGGGAGAAAGAGAAATAAGTCTGTGAAGGAAGGAGCCTTTGGGGGTTCCCACACGCACACTCACACACACACACCTCATGTGTGAACCAGCTGGGGGTGGGGTGGGGTGTGCATAGTTCCTCTAGAATGGATGGCGCCTGGAAGTCCAGGCTAAAAGCTTTCAAGTGCAAATGTCATGAGTCTCCCTTCCCACTGCCTGGCCAGATGAAGTGCGTCATGATTGGCTAAGAAGCAGCAGAGCTACAGGGAGGGGGGGGAAGGGTATATTCCCCAAAGCGTGGGTTTTTGTCTTTGTCTGTCTTGGTTCGTCGTGTGGTTGCTAGCTGTGGAGTAATGGCAGCAAGCCAAGCAGAGGCCCAAGCCCTGGGGGGGGGGCCCTCAGGAACCGACCCCAGGTAGCTCCTGGTGAAATTAGCTGAATGAGGGCTCTGGTGAAGGCAGGCCCTGTGGAGGGCTACCCATCTCGGACCTTCGGGTAGGTGTGGTAATCTCCATCGGGCAGCAAGGCTGTGCTGGATCTAACCCTGGAAGACGATCGACCCTCAGGTAACAGAGGTGTGTGCCTGAGAGATATTAAGAATCAGGTTTTGTTATTTTGCAGCTTTACTGTGTACCAAAGTGTCTCTCTCTTTATTTTGTGTGCTTCTCTCATTTCCCTAATCTTGCTGTAAAATGCTACCAGAATAAACCTCCTTTTGGTTTTACCCCACATGGGTTTTGTAGTCACTCTGCTTGGTTCAGTAACTAAATCCAGGCTATAGACAAAGGCAAGTCCCTGAACAGAGATTCAAGTAGGATTGCAGACAGCTGAGGCTGGTGATCTGGTACCTTGAGATCTCTGGGGGTCTTGGTTCCTTTGGGGTAGGAAAGGGTGGGGCTGTGGCGGGCCAGCCAGCCCCCCCTTCCTCCACAAAGTCCTTTAAGGCTTTGGAGTTACAGAAGGATTTAGATGAGCAATGGACTCTGTGAAGTATACAAGACTGAGAGTGTAATATGGTGAAAACAAAGCAAAAGGGTGTGGATGTAATGGTTTTTCCAAAAAATTAAAAATAATGTGCAAGGTAGCAGGAAGAAGAGTTGTGGTTTGTAGTAAGGAAAGTGCTCTGACGAGAAAGACTTCCACGAGCAATAATCAGGAGGTGGGTTAGATTTAATGCTTGTGTCTTTTACTTTGCCCCCGTCACCCCTTTATTTGTCCTTAGAACAGGGAACTTTTCTTTTTTTTAACATTCTGCAATACTCTGAAAAGTATTATATATGCTTATACATCTAAAAGAGAAAAAATGTAAATCTTCATAATGAAAAATCAAAACTATAAATGCCTTTCGTGTGCTAGAAGAGACAATGAACAAGGGAAGATTTCTGCTGAGCCTGTATCTATGTTTAAAGATAGACTAGAACAAATAATATAGGAAAATTGGATAGGTCCGAGGATACAATATTAAAAAAAATAAAAAGAGCATATTTTTGAAGTCAAATAAGAACATGAACCCTTTTGTCTCTTTAACACTTTGTTCCTCAGATGTTCTGCCTGTAAACAACTGACCAACTCACATCAGTAGTACAGTAGCAATGTTTGTTACTGCAATAATGCCAAGAAGCATTTTGAGTATATCAAAAGACAGCATGGATAATCAAAAATGGGGACATGGTCATATATCTTTCGCACAATTTCCTTTAAGCCCTAAGAACATAAGAACTAATAGATCATGTCACTATCACAAAATGCTTAGATTCACAGGAATAAGACACTTGCGGTGCTAGAACTATTTCTATATATTATGGAGCAAACTTTCATAACAAGACTTCTAAACTACTTTTTAAAAGGCAATTGTAAAACACTCTCATTTAATAACATACTTACACAGGATTAATATAAGCAAGGGTTTATGAAACTTCACCAAAGTTTTGAACACTACAGGTCCAAACTCCTAGTCCCATTTGACATTGGACTACACAGACAACTCCAGTCTGCTAAGCTACATGTGGGGTCCTGGTGGGGAACCAGGCCAAATAAAATTACGTGCCTTCAAGTTTTTGCTATAAGGGAATCAGTTACCAACTTTAATAAGCTTAATGCTTGTATGTCTAGATAATTTTTTCTAAGGCTGCAATCCTACTCACACTTACCCATTAAATACAGTGGTACTTCTGAGTGAAGATGTATAGGCTGTTTACTCAGAACTTCCTGGCGCACCGCACAGAAGACACACTTAAAACTAACAGCGTGTGAACACATTACCATTTCGCAAAACGTGTGTGTATGTGGAACATTCTTATGTACAAAACGTTACATACAAGTAACCACTCTTTAAATAATGAAAGCAGCTTTGTATGAGAGATGCTTCCAACCAAAGCAATATAAGCAGTGTAAGAATGATGGTTTATACTACAGCCATTACCACTAAGTTTCATATTAAAATGCTAAACCCTACAACCCTGAATAGTAAGCGACATAGTGCGAAAATCACAATGACACACAACTGACCAGTCCTCCCTGACTTGGTATACCTGAGGTTCAAGCTGACTGCGATTTTAAGCTCTTTAAGACACAAAGATCTCGAATACCTACAACCCAACCCCTTTCCACGCACTGACGAATATAAGAGACAGGACACGGAAGGACCGGTGTTCGTGGCTATACTACCAGAAGGGGAGAGAGAAAACCCTACCTTCTAAAAGACCAGTTGAGAAGTAGCGATTTCAGATAATTCTATAGTCTTTCCCCCCACCTTTAAAAAAAAAAAAAAAAAAGACTACGCGATTCTTCTATCTGAGCTCCCTCTCGACTGACAGATGGGAACCAGGACGGTCCTGATTTCCTAAGCCCTTCCCGTAGGACACCCCTTAGCTTGTCTAGAGCCCCACTCTTAAAAACCCCACCCAGAGCACGGCCACACATCCCCACCCACCAAAGCCCCTCACACACTCACGCTTGTCTCCGAGCAATAAGGCGATGCATGGGAGTCGCCATCTTAGCCACCGGCCGGGCACAAATGCACGCTGCATGCCGGGAACTCTACCCTCCCTTTCCCCGCCCTATTGGATGAGGTATTTAGCGAACTCGGGAAGGGGAGGGAGAGAAGGGCGGTACCATTAGGTGTTATGGGGGAGGGCGATTACCTCACTCTTCTCCTCCTCCAGGCACCTTCCATCAGCCCTTTTCCGCACTGAGTCAAGCAGTACTATTGCCCCTTGATCCATGCCCTTCTGCAATCCTGAGATTTTAGTTGAAAATCATGTGGTTTTGTTTCAGCGCTTCCCTTCTCTAGTTTCTAAACGAAATGGAATACACCGCTTCGCACTGCAGGATCTTCCCCACATCAAAACTCTCTGCAAGTAGAAAACTAGAACAGCAGGGAGAAGGGTATGGTAAACGTTTGTTTGTGATGCGATAATTTTCTTTCTTTCTTTAAATGCTTATTTTTAACTGGGAGAGCCTTCAAAAATTGTATGCCCCTCCTTCAGTCTGACGTCTACTGTCCATTTTATCACATGGTGGAATGAGGCGGTTGAATCCGGAGATAATAAAAAATGGACTATACTACTTCCAACTGTAGGTGGGGTATACAATTTTGAATGTTTCCTTACGTTATCATAGACAGCTATGATATCAGAGAGAAACATTTCCCACAACCTTCTCCCTCTGTTCTAGTTTGTTTATTTGTTTTACTTGTGGGGAGGTGATTTTTGTGTATGGTGTTTTTCTTCTTTGTATGAAGGGGTACACCTGCAGTACGAAGTGCCCCTTTCTATTCTGTCACCTAGGGATGCTTCTACCTCATTCCAAGTTTGCTGCCCTGAGCTCCTTGGAGGAGGGGTGGAATAAAAATATAATAAATGACAAATAAGTATGTAATATATATGTAAATATTGTAAACCATCGAAGCCGAATTTCATTTGTGTTCACATCTAATACAGAAGAGCAGGATACGCAGCCCTAACTGTGTTGCAGAGGAATCAGTACATTCATAGACTGAAACTAGACTTCCATAATCCAGTCATCCCATCTTGCTTCTGCAGAGTTGTATATCTTTCTTTCACTCTTGTCCAAATATCTCAAGCCCTCTGAGACACACTGTATTCCAGCTCTGCAGGTCATATTGCAGTAGTGCCATTGGCAATCTTAGATCTATGCCATTTTGAATATAGAGAATATATTCTTGCTGGTGTTTAATTTTTGCCACTAGTTAACCACCTGGCCTTTTCAGTTTCAGTTATTTTTATACAAGTTTAGTTTTCAGGCCATTTTAGATCCTGCTGGGAAAAAATCAAGCATCTAGTATAATTGCCACCTTTTTATGCACAGGTGCTCTTATATCTTTTTAATAGGCAAAAATCAACAAATGATTTTTTTCCCAGCATCAAGATACAGTGATGGGGAAAGCTGTATTTCTTGCTTTATGCTTGTCATACCACTGATTAAGGCACAGATAATTTACTCAAAAAGTTAAATCTGGTAACCTTACATCTGATGGGGAAAGTGAAGACTTCCTGGATCTGAGGTAGGTAGCTATTTCTGTCCTCTCAAAAGTATTGTAGAAAGAGCTGTGTCTAACTTGGCAGTTCTGTTTGACTCAATGGCAAAATAATATATGGAATAGCAATTCTCAGTGTGAAATGCAGCATGGGAAAAACCAGCAGAAAAAGAAAGTAATTACATTTTAAGTAATTACATCAAGTTGATGAAACAGAAGAAAATGGTTACCATGAGAATAAATCAGATGGAATTACTCTGGTAAATGTGAACACAGTTCAAAGTCGAAACTAATATTTAAGTTTTAGCAGGCTTCCTTTGGTGTATCATTGAAGACAGTCCTGCACAAATGTAATGAGTTGTCTATCCAGTTCTTCCACAACAATAAGAAAATGTATATATGTAAAAATAATACTGCACTAAACAATGGGACTTACTTCTGAGTAGACAAGCATAGAATTGTGTTGACAGTCAAGTTCATTGCCGGAGGAAGAGGCAAAGGATTTATTCCTTCTATAATAGATATCATAATACTTTGTGAACTGCTGTCTAAATTTGTTCGCATAGTAAGAAATCAAGCTGCATAATTGTACAGAGCCCACCCTGAATTCTGAAATGCAACTATACCATGGTTCACAGGTGAGATTGCAAATGCAACTCAAGAGGTGTCAATTCCTTTTGAAAACCAGTATTCACATCACCAGCCTTCCTCACCAAATAGCACAAAAGAAGAAAGGTCTATGAAATTAAAAATATAGGCAACCATGTTAGTGCATTAGAAAAAATGCAGGAGCCATAGTAGGATAATACATTTATTAGGGGCAGTTAAACAGTTACAAAGTAGTGAGCAAGCTTTTGAAATGGAAAATGAACCTTCATGAAATATGTATTGCAAATAAGGCTATATAGAGTGCAGGAATCCAACTGGAAACTGATATTATAGTGTTCAATAACATGGTGGCCTGTTTCCCAAGTGTAACTGTAAGCAGTTTGCATTGATGCTTATAAGGCAGATTAAGATGCAACCCAGAAGAGTTTTCCTTTAAAGGCACCCATGAAACAGCAGATCCAGTTCCAGTAGCTGCACTGGCTCTTGCCTGTTCTCACATTTCTTTTGTCTGCCCTTCTCCTCTAGCAGCAAGTAGGATGCTCATTTGTCTTACTACAGATTGGGAATAGAATCAATGAAAGGATTTAGAAAGAAATGCCTACAAACAGTGATTACCTCATCTCCTGCTTTATCAGTGCATTTAAAGACATTCTCTATATTGCAACCTGGCCAAGAGTCCTTGGCCAGTTACCACCCAGCCTACAGCTTTCCCTTCTGGGGCATCCAAGTCTATGTGGATAACAGCAGCTTTTTAATCCCTTCCCAGTCTGGCGTTCAGTCTGGGAATGGCACTGATTGTGTTTATGGCCCTGACTGATTACCTTCACCTAGAGACTACTGATTACCTTCACCTGGGTGACACCTGGTGAGCTGGTTTCCTGGGGTTCCATTGTGTCTGCCTGCCTGCTCAATGTGTAAATAAGGCTGCTGTGTGAGGTTATACAGATATGTGGTTTTGGATGGATCAGCATACTAATGGCGCCCAACTCAATCTTTCCTACTCAACTGGCCCTGGTCAGTCGGGTCTCTCATGGTCTGACTGTAGTAGAGGGCTTGAATGTGGTAGACAAGCTGACTAAAAATAAATCTGAACAAGACTAAATAATACACAGGTTTTGCAACTTCGAAGGGATTGGGACTCCTGTCACTGATGTAATTTGGTTCAGTCTGGTCACTTAGGTTTGCAGCCTTGCTTAGGGTGCTCCTGGATTCATAACTGAGGGTGACCCTGGATACCCAAGCTGCAGCGGTGGCCAAGAGTACTTTCTACCAGTTCCACTTGGTGAGAAGGCAATCAACTTTTTTTTAAAAAAAATTATTTTTACAAATGCAGGCATAGTGAGCATCATTTCTTTCATAACATTGAGGCTAGTCTATTATAACATGCTTCATGTAGGGCTACCCTTGATGATATTGCAGAAGCATCAGCTTGTGCAAAATGCTGTAGCCTCCCTTTGGAAGTAGCTAGATCATCAAGAATGCATTACACCAGTGCTATAGTGAGCAACCTCCAGCCCACAGAGGCTTGGGCAACCTCTGTGGACCCCACCCACTCCCTTCCCCAAGCTCCACCCAGGTGCTTGAAGAGGAGGCAGGAATAGGAATCCCCTTGCTATCTCTGATCAGTTTTTCACTCACCCTGCATCATACCCTATGGGGCAAAGCCGGTCCCCAGAAGCAGCAGCAGTTGGCGTAAGTAAGCTGCAGGGGAGGCGGGCAAGCTAGTCCCTGACCACAGTGGCAGCTGGGGGAAGGTGCTTGGGGTCAAAGCCAGGGACTCAACTGATGCTGGGAGGGGCTGCCACTCTTCCCAGCTGAGTCCTTTCCAGGTTGGGAAGGCTGGTCTAGACTACACGGTACCAGGAAATACTGGAATGTTCTCCAGCCCTGTTGATACTGTGTGCCCGTACACTATGGATTCATTATCAAAATATGTGCCTTTTCTCTTCCCTTTTTCATCTTTCATTAGATAAAGAACTGAGCATGAATGATACATCCATTCATATCAAAGTGAAGTGAGAACTTATACGGTGGCCATCAGAGATGCTTTCATTTCCTCCCCAAGATGCCAGAACCATGCTTGTGCACATCACAGAGCATTTTGCCAGCCACTGTTGGAAAAGCATGGACTAGATGGATTTTTGATCTGATGTAGCAAGGCAGTTCTTATGTTCTCATCCCAGCTTTCCACTGATTGCTTTACAACATTTCAACCCTTTGAGGATAGTTCTTTCTCATGTCTTGGGTTGTAATAATAGAAATCAGGAAGATGGGGAGAATCAGTTTAGCATAAACATTAATGACAGCATGTCACTAAGCCAGGGATTTCTGCTTTGCAAAAGTGTTGATATGTTAACCTATCATCCCTCCCTCAGTTTTGTCAGTAAAAGACAAAATATTTCTTGTTCCCAATGAAATGAGAGGAAAATACAAATTCCATGTTAGTGATCATTATGAAAGGGATTGAAAATAAAACTACCAATATCATAATACCCTTATACAAGCCTATGCTGAAACCACACTTGTGATACTGTGTACAGTTCTAGTCATCGCACTAAAAACAAATATGGTAGAGCTGGAAAAAGTGCAGAAAGAGGCAACCGAAATGATCAGAGGACTGGAGCAACTCCCCCACGAGGGAAGGATATGTTGGAGGATATGGGGAGTCGGTCCTATACTGGTTAGGCCGAAGCAGAGTTTTCCCCGTTATGCGCAGCCTGGTTATTGAAACTGGTTATCACGTGGGTTGTTAAACCCTGCTAAAAGGCTCTTAAAAGGAAACGGATTGTCCAAACAAGGTTTAAAACTAATAAAGACATTTATTAGTTTTACTTACAGTCCATTTATTCATATATGCAGGATGCATATAGGCAGATTAGAGTCTTTGGTGTTAAGAGTCTGCTTCATTGGAGATCACTGGCTGGAAGACAGCTCAGGTTGGAGAGGGAGAGAGCTGGCCACAGAGAGGCCGGAAGTAGGGAGGAGGGGTTACAAAACATGCACCCTGGGAATTGATCAATTAACCCTTTCCTCCCACTGTAACTAGTGGTTACATTGTCCTTGTTGATTTAAGCAGGCAATATTACAATTTCCATCAGGTTACCATGTTTGGGATGATTTAATTTAGAAAAAAGGAGGGGAAGGGGGGGATATGATAAAGGTGTATAAAATTATGCACAGTGCAGAGAAAATGGATAGCAAGAACCTGGGGTCATCCCAGGAAGCTGAATGGTGGGAGATTGAGGACAGCCAAAAGGAAGTGCTTCTTACACAGTGCATAGTCAAACTATGGAATTTGCTACCTAAAGATGTAGTGATGGCTGCCAAAGTGGATAGCTTTAAAATGGGATTTGACAGATGCTTTTTCTTTTTTAATTCAACAAATTAATAGGTCACTTTCTCTAGAATTGTTCAGAAACTGACCATGAGGATGAAGGAGCAACCTTCCCTCATGATTTAAAGCATTTGTTGTCCTTCTGTTTACAAATTATAGTGTAGGCTGAGTCATCTACAGCAGGGCCAAGGCAACAGCCCACATGTACAAAATAAATAAATACACCTCTTCACCTGAACAGAGCTCGCACTGCACCTTGGTTTACTCCATCGCTGCGAGCTCTGAAGTGGGAAGTGAGAAGGCTAGAGCACCGATGGCGTAAATCCCACTCTGAAGACAATCTGACACAGGTCAGAGCTGCATCTTCAGCCTACCATGTGGCGGTGAAGGCAGCAAAGAAGAATTTCTATGCTGTCTCCATCGTGTCTGCGAAGTGCTGCCCCAGGAGGCTGTTCCAAGTGGTCCGGAGCCTGGTCGGTCCAGTTGCTCCGGATCCGTTGGAACAGTCTAAAGCCTCCTGTGAGGCTTTAGCGAAGCACTTTGCAGATAAAATTGATCGGATTAGGAGTGGGATTCCGTGCATCGTGGACACAGTGGGTGTACAGGAGGAGGCCAGTGGCAGTCCAGTTTTGTGGAATCGGTTCCAACTTCTTCCTTCTGGTGAAGTGGACAAGGTGCTTTCATCTGTTAAGCTGACCACCTGCTTGCTTGATCCTTGCCCGCCCTGGCTTGTTATGAGCTGCAGGGAAAAACTGGGTGGGGAGATCAGGGCGGTAGTGAAAGCCTCCCTCAAGGAGGGAGTGATGCCATCAGCCCTCAAGGAGGCAGTAATAAGACCGCTTCTAAAGAAGCCCTCCTTAGATCCCCAAGATTTGAACAACTTTCGCCCAGTCTCCAATTTGCCATTTCTGGGCAAGGTGATTGAGCGAGTGGTGGGGGCTCAGTTGAAGGCACATTTGGATGAAGCCGATTATTTAGATCCATGCCAGTCGGGCTTCAGGCCTGGACATGGGACAGAAACGGCCTTGGAGGATGATATGAGGAGGGCTTTGGATAGGGGTGAATGCTCTTTTCTAGTCCTCCTCGATCTCTCAGTGGCTTTTGATACCGTTGACCACGTATCAACCGCCTGGAGGGGTTGGACATGGGAGGCACTGCATTGCAGTGGTTCAGGTCCTTCCTCTCTGGAAGGTACAAGAGGGTAGTTCTTGAGGAGGAGGCTTTGGACCCTCGGTCGCTCACTTGTGGGGTGCCGCAGGGTTCCATCCTCTCCCCGATGTTATTTAACCTGAAGCCGCTGGGAGCTATCATCAGGAGGTTTGGGGTGCGCTGTCATCAATATGCGAATGACACACAGCTCTACCTCTCCTTCAAGTCCTCACCAAGGTTGGCTGTTGAAACCCTGTCCAAGTGCCTGGAGGCAGTGGGTGGCTGGATGGGAGGGAACATGCTGAAACTGAACCCCGACAAGACAGAGGTACTTCTGGTGGGAGACAAGGGAAGGTTAGGGGATGTTGACCTGGTGCTGAATGGGGTACATCTACCCCTGAAGGACCAGGTCTGCAGCTTGGGGGGTCATTCTAGACTCCCAGCTGTCCATGGAGGCTCAGGTGTCAGCTGTGAGCCAGGCGGTGCTGTATCAGCTCCATCTGATACGGCAGTTGCACCCTTACCTTCCTAATCATCTGCTCCCATCAGTGGTTCATGCCTTGGTCTCCTCTCGCCTAGACTACTGTAATGCGCTCTACGTGGGGTTACCCTGGAAGACGGTTCGGAAGTTGCAGCTGGTACAGAATGCAGCAGCTCGCCTGGTTAAAGGCTGCCGCCGGCGTGATCACATCACTCCGGTGCTCAAAGAGTTGCACTGGCTACCAGTTGTTTGCCGAGCCGAATTCAAGGTGTTGGCGTTGACCTTTAAAACCCTGTATGGCTCCGGTCCAATATATCTCAAGGAGCGGCTCCAGCAACATCAAGTAGGCTGCTCAACAAGATCTGCCACGGACGGCCTTCTCCCTGTCCCATCTGCCAGAGAAACCAGGCTGGTGGGGACTAGGAGGAGGGCCTTTTCTGTGGCAGCCCCCAATTTATGGAACTCTCTCCCCAGTGACCTCCGCCATGCCCCTTCCTTGATTAGCTTCTGCCGTGCATTAAAAACGTGGCTTTTCAGGCGGGAATATGGGGTGGGTTAAGATTTTTAAGTTTTGTTCTGTTTTTAATTGTGTTTTATACGGTGTGTGTGTGTGTTCCCCCCCCCCCCCTGTATTTTATTGGATTGTACATCGCTCAGAGTGGCTGGATGTCTGGCCAGATGAGCGATTCATAAATATAATAAATAAATAATAAATAAATAAATACACAATTCTTGTGCTACTTTTTGGCATATTAAAGTCACTTCTACTATAGCTTAAAAATGGAGAGACTTAATATTGAAGAGAAGTGGTTCATTATCACATCTTGTAAGGGAAATATGGAAATAGCAAGTGGGTGTTGTGTACGCCTGAGAGAGCCGTTTAACTCGTCAGCCACCACGGCAAATAAGTAAGCAACAATGAAGTGTGGCTATTTTCTCTATGGTTAGATCTGAACATGGAACATAATATCTTTTGTTAGGTTGTATAGAAAGGTTTATGAAATATCAGTATAGAAATCTTATTTTATATATGGTTTGATAATATCTTATAAGAAGCTGAGGGTGTAGGTAGAAGATATGATTATATAGATTAGGAAATGTCTTGGATAGGAATAAAATGTTTCAGGGCCAACAAATCTCTTGTTGGTTTCTGTTCCAAATATGATTTCTCAAGCCTTCTTATTTCATGGCCTGTGATCTTGACACTACTGGTTCATTTTATGTGATGTTTCCATGGAAACATAGTGTTGCCTTTCTGTTTTCTTAGTAAGTGCTTGCATGGTGAGTGTCCTAAGCACTGGACTATAAAAATCTGTGGTATTTTTAGATGCTGAACTCATATTTCAGTGAACATGGAGTATCTGTGTGTCAACAGTTCATAAATGACACACTGCTGGAATGTCATGTATGTGGATGTAAGAAGGACGTAACTGAAATGATTTGTAGAAACTTACATCATTCAGTGAATTAGTGGAATGTGATGATTAAAAAAAAGGTAAGTTCACAAGTGTTTCTCTTCTGAAATAGACCTAGATCTAGTGACACTGCATCTCCAGCTATCAGTGTAGTAGATAAGTAAACATTGGTGAAGGAATGATGAATCATTCATGTCTATAGTACACCAATCCAAAATCAGTTGGTGTTATAGTAGGTTTTCTAATACAGTAATACCTTGGATTGCAAGTAACTTGGTTTGAGAGCATTTTGCAAGACAAGCAAATTTTTAAATATTTATTTAATATATTTTTTTACTTGATATACAAGCGACATCTTGCAATACAAGTACTGTAGTACAGCTTAAATTAAAAATCTCTGTACAAATTTTTCGGGGGGGATTTCGTTTTGATATAAGAGTGTTTTGGATTACAAGCACATTTCCGGAACGAATTATGCTCTCAGTCCAAGGCATGACTGTACCTGACTCTCAAGGGCATTCCTTTTATAGCTACTGGCAAGAAAGTATTCGCCAGAGGTGGCTTCTCTAGCATGGTTCTGTAGTGGCAAAGGATTTCAAAAGACTTCACTTTCTAAGGTTACAATAGTAAACACCTACTTGGGTTGCTTTCAAACTAGAGCCTTTTAGTGCAGCTCAGACACTGTTTTCCTAAAATTAGCTGGAAGAGGAATTAAAATGGAGATTCCACACAAGCACTTAATAAAGTGCTATATGTTATCCAGCAGTACCCTTCTCTAAGGTCAAGATTTCGACATAATATTTACTCACAAGTAAGTCTGGTTCAGCAAAGGCTCCCAGTAACTTTCATTAAAAGTTTTCATTGTTGTAGGCTTAGCCTATTTTATTGTTTCCTGATGAGAGCATGTGCGGGATAAGTGATGAATAGCCTATCAACAGCCTTTTAATGGTCCTAAAGTCAGTTTCTGTTCATGTGAGTGGAGCATGGCTTTGATTTCTAATCTCTTTTTTCTTTTTCACTTTTGTAGCAAAATTGCATTATCTTGTTACGTAACAAATAAAAAATAAGATGATGAAAGAAAACAGAAATTAAGCCTCCTCAAGAACTGATATTGGGCAACTGGGAATATTCAAGAGGCAATTAACAAGATATTCAGTGTGGCGTAGTGGTGAGAGTGTTGGACTGGGACTCGGGAGATCCGGGTTCTAGTCCCCGCTCGGCCATGAAATTCACTGGGTGACTTTGGGCCAGTCACTGACTCTCAGCCTAACCTACCTCACAGGGTTGTTGTGAGGATAAAATGGAGAGGAGCAGGAGGAGGATTATGTAAGCCGCCTTGGATTCCTTGCAGGAAGAATGGCGGGGTATAAATATAATAAATAAATAAATAAATAATACATTTCCCAATCATGATGCAGGAATAAAACAGGCTGAATCTGCAATCAGGAAGTATTTAATTACAAGTACAGGAACCTTTAGAACCTTCTTAGTACTTTACCCATCCATATGAGACAAATTGGTATTGCAATTGCATTTTCTTCTTTAAAAATGGCCAGAAATCAGGTCTAAGAAATCACAGGATGAAAGCTCAGAAAATGTAACAGTCTGACAATGAATTTGTCTGTATGCTCCATAAATAGTAGGTGTATAAAGGACAACAATTCAAGAGAAAAGAGCTAGGGTGGAAACTACCATGGAAAATTCCGCAAACATTGGTAGAACTTGTTTCCAGGTAAATTTATTTAGCACCAACCACAGCATATGGCTGCCAAACCCCATATCTTTTGCAAATACTAAACTGAATGGTGAACTCATTTTCACTTTCTTCCATGCACCCAAATTCCCATTCACCATTGTCAAAAGACACTATTTTCCTTGATTAGGCATTGTACGTTCAGTACCAACATATAGGAGTTGATGCCATCGCTGTGTAAGGAGGGTGGAGATGAACGTGCCCTGCCATACTAGGTTGGAGAAAGGTATAAAAACATCCGTGCAGCTGTAGGAATGGCTACGTTACATCAGCTGGAAGACTGGAAGTTCTGATGCGGCAATAAGATCATCTTTACTGCCTTGAAATAGTTCTGACACCATAGTATACAATCTTGAAATTAACTGTGCTAGTGTAGTGATTCACATGATCAGACCATTAATTTCATCACTGGTGAAGTAATCAATGTAGTACCACAAAGTCACACATATAGCAAGCAAAATCCAAGGAATAGATTCATGGTTATCAATATTAATAATTGCTTTTCCCTAATTGCTCAGAATAGCAAATCTGGTTAAAATTCAATTTTATTTTAAACAAATTTCACATAGTCATTTTTAAATTAAATTTACATGTAGGATCTAGTTGTGATTAGCTAGAAAAGATTTTGCAGTGCTAGTGGAAAGCTCACCATCATATCAATGTGATTGTGAGCATCTCGGTTGCAGTTAAAAGGGAAATTAAGTGTTAGGAATTATTGAGAAAGGGACTGAAAATAAAACATCAACCCATGCCAACAATATTACAGAGCAGAAAAATAGAAAGAAAAGGGCAACAAAAGTAATTAAGTACTTATCGTTCCTTCCTTTCAAGGAAAGACTATGGAGGAAGAACTTTTTAGTTTATTTATTTAAAATATTTCTTGGCCTCCTTTCAGCACAGGAGGCCTCCCAAGGCAGCCTACAACAGTAAAATACATAATAAAAACCAAAGTGGTATTAAAAACATTAAAAACACAATAAAAACAGTAACAGCAGCAAACATTCTAAAAAAACCTAAACCATCAGCATAAAATAAAACTTAACAACAGACAACTACAGCCACATTCCAGTTCACTAAAACAAAATCAGGGAAGGCCAGAGTAAAGTACAGTCATGCATTGAGAGCATAATTTGTTCCGGAAATGTGCTTGTAATCCAAAACACTCTTATATCAAAATGAAATCCCCCCCAAAAAAATTGTACAGAGATTTTTTAATTTAAGCCGTACTACAGTACTTGTATTGCAAGATGTCGCTTGTATATCAAGTCAATTTTTAAAAAATAAATATTTAAAAATTTGCTTGTCTTGCAAAACGCTCTCAAACCAAGTTACTTGCAATCCAAGGTATTACTGTAGTATGTTTTCAGGGCCTTCTTAAAAGCCTACAATGATGGAGCCTGGGGGCCCGATGGCAACTTTTTCCAGAGGCATGGAGCCACTGGGGAAAAGGCCCTCTCTCATGTACTGACCCACCTAGGGGGCAATTAGATGGGCAAGTGAGAAGGGCCTCTCTTGCTGATTTTAAAGTATGGGCAGGCTGATCCAGGTGAAGGCGGTCCTTCAAGGAATTTGGTCCCAAACAGTTTAAGGCTTTAAAGGTCAAAACCAGCACTTTAAATTGGACTCAGAAACACACTGGTAACCAGTGCAGCTGGTGCAGTACAAGCTTTACATTTATTTATTTATTTATTTATTTCATTTTTATACCGCCCAATAGCCGAAGCTCTCTGGGCGGTTTACAACAATTAACAAGACAGTCCCTGCCCACAGGCTTACAATCTAAAAAGACACGACACACAAGGAAAAAGGAATGGGGAGGGAAGAAGGGGGAATATTAATCACTACTTCCGGCAGTAATTCTCTGTGTAGAAGTTTCAACAAGTTAGCCCGGGGGGGGGGGGTGAGTCCAACTGGAGCAGGCCCTGATGTTCCCTCGGCCTGCTCCTGCCTCCTTCGCTCCTTCCTCTTCCCCACAGGGCTGTAGATGTCATGACTGAATCGTATCACCTCCACCATTTTGCACCAGCTGAAGCTTATGGATCGTCTTCAAATGGGCAGGCCCACAAACAGCACATTTCAGTAGTCCAGCCTGGATATCACTAGCGCATGAATAACCGAGGCAAGGTCCATCCTCTCCAGATAGGGCCACAGCTGGTGTACCAGCCTAAGCTGGTAAAACACACTCCTGGACACTGCAGCCACCTGGGCTTCCCTAGTTAGCACAGAGTCCAGGAGGACTCCCAGACTACAAACTTGGTCTTTTAGGTGGAGTGCAGCCCCATCCATCCAGAGTAGTTGGTTTTCCAACCCACTGTACCTCTGTCTTGTCTGGATTAAGTTTCAGCTTGTTTACCTTCATCCACACCAAAACAGCCTTTAGACACTGGTTCATGAGTTTGACAGCATCTGTGGGATGTGTAAATGGAAACAAGAGGTAGAGCTGAGTATCATCAGCATACTGATGACACTTCAGCCCAAACCTCCTGATGACTTCTCCCAGTGTTTTTATGTAGATGTTATAAAGCAGGGGTCCTCAAACTTTTTACACGGGGGGCCAGTTCATTGTCCCTCAGCCTGTTGGGGGGCCGGACTCACTGGGACTCCCCTGTGCCACCTCCTTCATGCTGCCCCCCCGCCGCTGGTGCAGGACCCCCCGCCGCTGGTGCAGGACCCCCCGCCGCCCCCCACTGCCGCCACCGCAGGACCCCCTGCCCCCCCCGCGCCATCCCCCGCTGCCGCCACTGCAGAACCGCCCCGCCGCCATCCCCCGCCCCCCCACTGCTGCCACCGCAGGACCCCCCGCCCCCCGCGCCGTCCCCCGCTGCTGCTGCTGCAGGATCGCCCCACTGCCCCTGCTGCTGCCCCCACCACAGGACCCCCCTGCCCCCGTAACCCGCCCCCCGCCGCCATAACCCCCCCCGCCGCCCCACCCGCCGCCGCCATCCTACCTGGTCACCTGTGCGCTGCTGCTGCTGCTGCCGACAGCCTCTGCTCGAGGCTGCCGCCGCCGCTCTATCGCATCCATCCTGGACTCCGCCCGCGCTCAGTTTTGAAAAACAGCGCGGGCGGGGTCCAGGATAGACGCGACGGAGCAGGGTCCCGTCGCGTCACTTCCGCTGTGCTGGAAGTGACATGACAGGACCAGCGGGCGGCGAGGCGGATGAGGTAAAGCCCCTACCACCGCTTCCCGCCGCCCACCCACCCACCGCTTCCCGCCACCCGCCCACCCACCCACCCACCCACCGCTTCTCGCCTTCATCCCCGCCGCCGTCCTACCTGGCCTCCGCCACCGTCTGAGTCCGCCGCCGCCGGCGCTGCTCCGGCGCATCCATCCTGGACTCCGCCCGCGCTCAGTTTTGAAAAACAGTGCGGGCGGGGTCCAGGATGGATGCACCGGAGCAGGGTCCCGTCGCGTCACTTCCGCTGCGCCGGAAGTGACGCAACGGGACCAGCGGAGAGCAAAGCACTACTATTGGCAAGCCTGCGAGGCTGCGGACGGGGAGGGGACAGGACACAGCAGCAGCAGCTCTTGGAGGCACAGAAAAGGAAAGGCTGGTGGTGAGGCCCACCTTGGCTCCTGTGCCGGCCGCCCAGCCTGCTTGTCCTGGGAGGAGAGAGCGCCTGGGGGGAGAGGCTCTTTGGTCCGACCCGGGAGGCGCGCAGACACGGGCGGGCCCAGTTCGGGCCTACCACACGGACCCTAGATCGGCCACCGGGCCGGATGGAAGGGCACGCCGGGCCAGATCCGGCCCGCGGGCCGTAGTTTGAAGACCCCTGTTATAAAGCATGTGGGACAGGATGGAACCTTGTATTACTCCACAGGCTAATGGCGATAGGGTGGAACAAAAGTTCCCCAGCACCACCTTCTGAGACCGTTCCTCCAAGACCAGAAGAATGTCATGGTTGGTCGATGGTATCGAAAGCCACCAAGGGGTCCAGGAGAACCAACAGGGATACAGTCCCCCCTCCCATAAATTCCCTGGTGTAAGTCATCAGGCCTGTGGCTTACGCTGGCTCAGCCTGTCTGAGTGTGGAAAGCTAAGCAGGGTCAAGCCTGGTTATTACTCGGATGGGAGACCCCTCCTCTAGTTTCCTGCATTGAGCAGGGGGTTGGACTCAATAGCCTTGTAGGCTCCTTCCAACTTTATGATCTATGAGATCTATGAGATCATCATCAGGCGATCACTCGTGACCAAGTTAGATTGTCTTCCAGGATAAAAATTTACAAAAAGGAAATTTTAAAAGGAGGAAATTCTAAAGAAAAATTGTGTAGACTCCAGCGATGGGTCCGTAAGTGACTGTGGAGGCCAATTCTAGATCCACACAGCTTCCCACAGTGAGGACACAGGTTACTAGATGGAAGATGGTCCTGTAAAGGATTCGTTTGACGTGCTTTTCGCTTAGCACGTTTCTCCCTTTCACCTTGCACTCGGGCTTCCTCAAAGTCCATGGAACCTTTGTGAAAGGCCAACCTCCAGTTAGATCGTTCATGGTTTTCGATGTTTATATTGCATTTTTTAAGATTAGCCTTAAGAACATCTTTAAACCTCTTATATTGACCACCAATATTCCGCTTTCCATCCTTGAGTTGGGAATAAAGTAACTGCTTTGGGAGACGGCAGTCAGACATTCGAACAACATGACTGGTCCACTGAAGTTGGCGTTGAAGGATCATTTTTTCAACGCTAGTAGTCTTTGCTTCTTCCAGTACAGTACACTGACATTTGTTCACCTATCTTCCCAAGTAATTCGCAGGATTTTCCGGAGGCAACGTTGATGAAACCTTTCAAGGAGGTGGAAGTGACGTTTATAGATAGTCCATGTTTCGCAGGCATACAATAAGGTTGGCAATACAATGGCTTCATAAACCAGTGTTTTGGTCTTCTTACAAATATCCCGATCCTCAAACACTCTATGTTTCATTTGAGAAAACGCAGCACTTGCGGAGCTCAAACGATGCTGGATTTCACTGTCGATGTTAGCTGTAACAGAAAGATAGCTGCCAAGATAGAGAAAATGATCGACATTTTCCAGTATTGTCCCGCCAAGCTGGATAGATGGCATCACCAAAGGGTTAGCTTGCACTTGCTGATGAAGCACTTTGGGTTTTTTTTATGTTAAGTGAGAGACCAAGTTTTCCGTATGCTTCTGCAAAAGCATTTAGGATAGTTTGGAGATCATCCTCTGAATGTGCGGAGACCACATTATCATCAGCATACTGAAGTTCCACAATGGAGGTTGTAATTACCTTACTTTTTGCTTTCAGCCTGCTGAGATTAAAAAGCTTTCCATCTGTTAGATATATAATTCCCACACCAGTGGGAAATTTCCCCTCGACAAGATGTAAAATCATGGCGATGAAAATAGCAAATAATGTTGGGGCGATAACACATCCCTGTTTAACACCTGATCCCACTTTAAATGGAGCATCATGAGAGCCTTTGTTGTCCAAAAATGTTGCCGTCATGTTGTTATGGAGAAGTCGCAAGATATTCACAAATTTATTGGGGCATCCAATTTTCATAAGGATAGTCCAGAGAGCTGTTCGGCCTACAGTATCAAAGGCAAGCCCACTCACCACTTCAAGGTGACGATCCGGCGAGAGGGCCGGTGTAAGTAATTAACCAGGGTGACCAAGGCTGTCTGAAACCTGATTTGAATGGATCTAAATAATCAGTATCACCCAACACCACTTGGAATTGTAAGGCCACCACACACTCCAGCACCTTGCCCAAGAATGGCAAATCTGATACAGGGCGGTAGTTATCCGAAACCATAGCATCTAGATTTGGTTTCTTCAAGGGCCTTACCACTGCTTCCTTCAAAGCTGCGGGAACCTCACCATCCCTCAAGGAGGCATTAACCACCTTGGAGATCCAGATGCCCAGCCCAACTCTGGAAGATTTCACAGGCCAGGATGGACAAGAATCTAAAGAACAAGTAGTAAGCCTCAATCCTCCAAGCAGTTTGTCCACATCTTCAGGTTGCACAAGCTGAAAGGTATCCATAACATGACTAGATGGTGTACTAGCCCCGTCCATCTCAGACTCTGTCAAAACAATGGCAGCCAAGTCAGCACAAATACGAGCAACTTTATCTCAAAATATCTAGCAAATTGCTCACAATGGGCCTTTGAGGGTTTGAGTTGCTGTGTTCTAGAGCCTGCACCCAAGAGGCCTTTAACCACCGAAAAGAGCTCCACTGCACAACACTGAGCAGATGCAATGGTGGCAGAGAAATAAGATTTCTTCACCGCCATTACCACCACAGAATAAGATTGCAAATGGATTCTTACCTGTGTTTGATAATATTTGTTAGACCATTTGTACTCTAATTGTTGACACAGTGGTTTTATTGCCCTCAGCTCCTTGGAATACAAAGGAGCTGACACAGTTCTATGACTAGATCAAAAATGTTTGGGAGCGATCACATCGATAGCCCTTAGCCCAGGTCATCTCCTTATTCCAACCAGTGCTGGGATCTCAACGGGACCACCAGTTTAGCGTGCAGGAAAATCCCCAAGGGACCTCTGAAATCCATCCAGATTCATCAGTCTCCAGGGGCATCAAACTTGGTCCCCTACCCTTGCAGCGGTTACAGATAGCCTGAAGGTTAAAACTGATTAGATCATTATTTGTTTGTGCCAATGTTGTCACTACTAGCTCCCCCACCCACAGATTTTCTCCCAATCCAGCACAGAAAACCAGGTCCAAAGTGTGCCTTGCTACACATATTGGGTCAGGTATTATCTGAGAAAGGCCCATGGTTGACATTCTGGTCATAAATATTAAGGTCCCTGAAGACCACAAGCCTTGAGGTCCTCAATACTACAGTTGAGACTATCTCAGGCAGGAGACTGTTAGGCAGCAGTGTGGGCAGTACACCAACAGAATCCCAAACCTGTCTCCGGTGCCCAACCCTAGGTACAAACACTCAAAACTTGTTGTCTGTTGGATGGGGTATCTGACCAGGGAGATGGAATCCCTACAGACCAAGGCTACCCCACTCTCTTCCCTGTCCCTCCAGTCAAGCTTAGGGCTGCACAAGAAACCCTTGTGGAAATATTTGGGAGAGGGTAACCCTTCCCCCTTCATCCAACCATGTTTCAGTGACACAGGCCAGGTCAGCATGCTCTTCAGCTATCAGGTTCAAAAAAGTACAACCTTTCCCATTAGCCAACCGAGCATTCATCAGCAGCACCTTCAGGCTAGAGTGGACTGCAGGCAAGCCAGCAAAATGACTGAGGTTGGAAGGTGGACTGGAAGGGGATAAAGCACACATGTCTCAATCACCTTCCCCTCTCCTGATGCTGTCACCTCCCACCGTCATAACACCCTTTGCCCATCACTACATCTATAGTAGCCCACCTTCCTCCACTGCTAAACACATTGCAAGCCTCAGTTGACCCACCAAAACCTCAAACCCACCCAGCTGAACTAGTACCAGTAGTGACCAGCAGTTTCACACACCAACTAGATATTACAGGGGGAGAAGGGAGTGGGGAAAGAGTCTAGGCTTTGCCCCCTTGGTCCTCCGCAAATAGACAACTCCCTTTGGTGTCACCCCTTTGGTGATGACACAGCATGAGCGGCAGTCTTCCAGATAAGCCCTACCTCCCAGGAAGTTCCAATGCCTCCAACAAACAGAGGTAAGTCCTGTCCTGTGTTGGCTGCAGCAGAGTCTGAGTGAAGGGCTAAGAGGTAATGAAGCAAGGTAATGAAGTAGGCCAATGTTCAACCATGCAGGTTTCAGTCCTATGAGGATCAGGCTGAAGCAGGAGTGTGGTCAAGATAGCAGGCAAAGGTCAAAGCATAAGCAAGCAGTCAGATACACGGGGTCAGGCTAAGGCAGGAGCGGTTGAGATAGCAGGCAGAGGTCAGAACACAGTTAGGCAGTCAGATACAGTCTAGTAGCAGATTCAAGAAGTCCACGGGTTCATAGCACGGAACATCAATAACGGCAAGGTAATAAACACCAGAATAGGAAGACCATTGTTTCCAGCACTAGCTAGGCAGACACTGAAGGCTTTTAACACCAGAGCCTGCTGAGCCCCACCCAGGGCTCAGCTGCAGTATATTAGAACTCTCTGGTCAGAGCCCTACTCATGAGGAGCCCCTTTCCTCCTGAGTAGTCCTCTGCTGCAGCCTGGCAGGGCCGGATTAAGCTAGGGGCTGTTGGAGCGGCAGCTCCAGGCCCTTAACAGAAAATAGGCCTGCAATTATAGGGACACGCGGCGATTTTTTCCCCCTTCGGAGTTAGCTCTGATCGTTATCATTCAGCATAATTAATGATTTTTTCAAGATTAGAAAGGTGTTCTAAGCACATCTGCATTACAAGCTTGAGGCAAGGCCTAGCAAGAACTGTTGTTCTCACATTAGCATTTCAGTATCTTTGCATTTCAATCACTGTTACTACATTTCTTTGTGAGAACTTCTAGCACATGGGGGGCTTGCTAGGGTCTGTAATATTCAGATTTAGAAGGGACCTCTCTCTCCAGCCTGGAGCAAAAGATCTTTCTGATTCGCAGCTCAATTGTTCAAATGCTAGTTTAACAAAAAAAAAAAAAAAAAAAGCAACAAGAACAACACAATTATTCTTGGTCAAGCAAAGCTTCCTGGCTTTTTGTTGTGGCTGCTTTTTTTTTTTTTAATAAATAATTTGGGGGAAATTGGGAAGACCCTTACTGATGAGCTGCAGGAGTTTTTGAGTTTTTGCTCCGTCAAGCGACCCCTCTCTGCCCACCCGCCTCCAAAATCTCCACCATGACTTCTGCTTGCTATGGGACAAACCTCTGGGATGGTCTTTACCTGCCGCTGGTCCTGATGGCCCTCCTCTGCACAGGTAAGGTTCAAAAGTTTGACTCTTTTGATCTGCAAGTTCTCCTTCTCCTTCTCCTTTTTTTCTGTAAAAGGGCTTTCCCTCTTTTGTGAGCCAAACTGAACGTAAGGGCTGTGTGTTTGTGGGTGTGGGTGTCTGCCTTTTGGGGGTGTTGATCCTCCTGCCGCCTGCAAAATGTCACCTGTTTGGCTAATACTGTGTGTGTGTGTGTGTATGTGCGTGTGCACGTGCGCTTTCATGGGGAATTGTGTGGCATTTTAAGTTTTATTTTGAAAAACCCCAGAGAACAGAGTTCACCAAATATCCCTCTTGGATATTTTGGACTACAGTTCTCATTTGCCTCAGGCAGCATGGCCAGTGGCTGGGGAAGATGGTTTATGTTTATTTAAAAATGGTTGTTGTGAATGTTCTATTTATGTGAATGTGTCTGCCTTTTGGGGGTGTTGATCCTCCTGCCGCCTGCAAAATGTCACCTGCTTGGCTAATACTGTGTGTGTGTGTGTGTGTGCACGTGCGTTTCATGGGGAATTGTGTGGCATTTTAAGTTTTATTTTGAAAAACCCCAGAGAACAGAGTTCTGTGTGTGTGTGTGTGTGTGTGTGTACGTGTGTGTGTGCTTGGCTAATACTGTGTGTGTGTGTGTGTGTGTGCACGTGCGCTTTCATGGGGAATTGTGTGGCATTTTTAAGTTTTATTTTGAAAAACCCCAGAGAACAGAGTTCACCAAATATCCCTCTTGGATATTTTGGACTACAGTTCTCATTTGCCTCAGGCAGCATGGCCAGTGGCTGGGGAAGATGGGAGCTGGGGCCCCAAACATTTGGAAGGGCCCCGGTTGGGGAAGACTGCCCTAGAGGTTAAAAAACGTGGAGGTACTTATCATCAACGATATGTGATGAACGGTTTTATTGAGTTAACAAGCTTATTGTTTACAAAAAAAGAAATATTTTCAATATGTTTCTGTTTTGGCACTTTAATGGTAATTAAAATATTTAATTTGTTTTAATATAAAATTGTGTCTTCATTTTATTTATTTCCATAAAAAGGCCCACCAAAATCCTCAGCACCAGGCCCATAATGCTCTTAATCCGGCCCTGCAGCCTGGTACTTCAACAAGGTTTCCTGAGTTGGGCCTACCTCCTTTGTTGCCATCGGTCTCTGTGACTTGGGTGTGTGTGCTCAACCTCCTCCTCAGAGGCAGAGTTCCCCTCTTCCTGAGTGGCTGGGACCTCAGCAGGCTCCTCCATGGGCTCAGGTCCCTGTTGCAGTGCTGGCCCTGGCAGGAACTGGGCATTGTCCCCCGCTGGGGCCTCTAACTCTTCCTGGGCAGGACCAGACCTCCAGCCTCGCTTGCCGTTTCCAAGTCTGGTGTTGGCTGGTATTGGCTCTCTCCTACAGCAGCGTATGCACCCTGGAAGAGGTTAGATGGCAATACGTCCAGCTAGGAGCAGATGTTCCTGCTGTTGAGGTTGCTGCTGCCCTTTAAAGGAACAACCTGGTGCCCTCCAGATGTTTTGGACGTCAGCTCTCACAATCTCTGATCATTAGCCTTGCTGGCTGAAGCAAGTTGTAGTCCAAAACATCTGTAGGGCAGCACCAGGTTACCTGCGCTTGCTATAGAATATCAGTACAGTCATGCCTTGGATTGAGAGCATAATTCGTTCCGGAAACGTGCTTGTAATCCAAAACATTCTTATATCAAAACGAAATCCCCCCCCCCAAATGTGTACAGAGATTTTTAATTTAAGCCATACTACAGTACTTGTATTGCAAGACGTCGCTTGTATATCAAGTAAAAAAAAATTTAAATAAATATTTAAACATTTGCTTGTCTTGCAAAACGCTCTCAAACCAAGTTACTTGTAATCCCAGGTATTACTGTATAATCAAGTTTGGAATACTGTATTAGTGGAAAAACTCACCAAACAACTGAGAGTTGTTTGAAGACAAACTGACACAGCCGATTGCATATAAACATGGCACTATTTATATATAAAGTACCTACATCACTTCGTATGTATAAGCAAATGTTTGGGATACACCAACTTCATATTAATGATTTTGTTTCTTAGTTTGTTATAGGAAAATAATTTTTAAAAAAAATTCTGAGCATGTTTACTCCAGTGTAAGTCCTGTGAAGTTTAATGGGACTTATTCCCAAGAAAAAGTGCATAGGATCGCTGCCTATCAGTGCAGTCCTATACATATTTACTCCTAAATTAGTGGATATAGGATTGCAGCCTTACTCTGGGAGTCAGGGGGCTGAAAGAGAAGTATTGCAATAAAAATCTATAAACCTACAGCCTAAAATATAGTAACTCACTCTAATAGTGAACTCAGTGCCTCCATGATGACAGCAATGGAGCCAAAATGTGGCCATAGCTAAACAAGCGTGTGATCAGCATGCTTGGATGAATCCTGAGGTATGCTGAAGTACAAATCTTTTTTAAAACACACACACACACACACACACACACACGAGGTGGGCAATCTCCCCCCCACACACAAAACAGCACAGTAAGACCTCCATAGAATATTGAGTGTTAGTTGGAAAACAAAAAGAAAAAAGAGGGGGTGATTAATTGGACTGCTGGAGCCCATAGCTTGTAGTATCCTGGAACAGGGCATGGCTGGCCAGCAGGAACCCTGAAAAGGAGTGCTCCTGTTAGGGAGTGAGGGTACACTGCAACATTTTGTTGCAGCTCCCACTTTTATTTTTAAGCCAGTTAAATGTTTGCAGAAAGCAGCTTTGATTTATTTATTTTTTACTTTTGAAGGCAACATCAACAAAGATGTTCATACTGAGACATGGTTCTTATGATAGCATCCATGAAATTTCATAATTCTTTTTTGCTTCCTTCTCCTTCTTTTTTCTGACCTAATCTTTATGTATAATCAAATAAGAAGTCACTGAACTCGTAACAAGGCCATATATCATGTCTTTAAAATACAGAGAAGACCTATGGAACATAATAGTGTAAGAAATATGTTCTAATACGATTTCCCCCCAAAACTAATAATAATAAGAAACTTGTACTGGTGGAAAGTAGCTCACACATAACTTTCAATTCCACAGACAGTTGGGATGTTCTGAGAACAGTGTAACATTATCTGCTGCATGGTTTGCATTTGCCATCTGAGTAACATGATACTCCTGAGTACAGGCGACTGCAAACACCATTTGTGCATGAACATCCTAGAATAGAACGATGAGCAATATGTTATATGACATGCTAAGACTACGTACAGTGACATCAGGATTGCATGACACTAATATTAGCTATTCAGGTCACATTTGTTTTAATACTGGGGGTCCAATAGTGTTTTTCAAGCCATGCCACAATAAACAAGCTAGGACTTAAGGACATAAACCAGGCTATAATAGCCAGGGATGGGGACTCGGACTCCAGGACTCAACTCGTGAGTCGGACTGAGTCCCCCCTGACTTGAGTCCCAACCGAGTTCCAATATTTTTAATGGGACTCGAGACTCGACTCAGGACTCGAGACCAAGGACTCTTCAACATCCCTGGGCTGTGCCAGAAGGAGTGGAGAGAAGTGAAGATTTTTTTATAGCTGGTGAAGATTTTATTTTTTAAAATCATTTCCCTAAAATGCAACCTTTCAGACATTTTGGGTTTGGCTGCCTCTGCCTGCCTGTTTGGGGTTCCCTGCCTCCTCTGCCTGCCTGGTTATTTTGGGTTTGTCTGCCTGGTCTGTTCTTGTCAAAATCAGTTGCAGAGTTTTGAAATAAAAAGGCACACTTGTGCCTAAAATTCATTTAAGCCACACATCTGAAGTAGCCTTATTTTGTTGGGAAAACCCCCCATTGATTTTAATAGGGACTCGTGGAGTCAGCTTTGGGAGTGACTTGGGACTCGTGACTCGTGAGTCACCATTTTGGACCAAGGACTCGGACTCGAGACTCGGGTCCAAAGACTCGTGACTCGACTTGTGACTCTAGACCAAGGCCTCTTCAACATCCCTGATAATAGCCTGCAGATATGAAGTATGTTTCTGCCCTATTTTGCTTTTTTCCAATGTGAGGACAGAAAATGGAAGAGTTAATAATACACTGGGGCTGCAATCCTATACACACTTAACTGGGAGTAGGTACCATTAAACCCAACAGGGCTTAAGAGTTGACATGAATACTAAATTATGCTGTTTAGCCACTTCGTGTACAGTGATATAGGGAACTCACTTCAATTATAAAATTTAATGACTTGGAAAGGATGGCTTATTAACAAGAGAATAGAAAAGATGCTTTCCCCCTGGTTTATAAATTTATATTCCTATCATATACAAAGAAAGGTTTTTACATGATAGTACAAGATTTGGGTATATCTCTCTGATGCAACATACAGGCCTGTGGCTTATGCTGGCTCAGCTTGTCGGAGTGTGGAAAGCAGCTAAGCAGGGTCAGGCCTGGTTATTACTTGGATGGGAGACCCCTCCTCTAGTTTTCTGCATTGAGCAGGGGGTTGGACTAGATGGCCTTGTAGGCTCCTTCCAACTCTATGATCTATGAAATCCTATGAAACATGGTCAAATATAAATTATCTATCTATCTATATCAATAAAAGGTACTGATCAGTATGCCAAATACAGGAAGTACAACATAATTCACGGATAGTACATGTCAGCAACTCAGATCACATTCACTCCAACTTATAGTGGTTTGTGTGCTTTACTCCTGTTTCCCCTTAAGGGAGGGCTTGCACCTACTGATGCAACAAAGGCATATTTTTTTAACTACTGTACTGCCCTTGACAGCTTGGGTCCTCTGAAATTACCACCCTCAACTTGGCCAAATCTTCTGGAAGACTTGGACAAATACGGTGGGGCATACAAGAGGGAGGAAACAAGAGGGAGGAAGCAGGGATCCTAGCCGCAATCCTTTCCACTAGTTGCCAAGGGAAGGCTGCACTAAAGGCTGTACTAAATTGGTTCCAAAAGTAGATCAAATTACCAGGACCGGTGCAGGGCAGTTTGGCGCCCCAGGCGAAAAAATAGTTAGCGCCCCCCCCTCTCCAAAGCAAAAAAAAACAAAACCCTGCGCCGCCACCACCAACCTACCTTCCCCCCCCCGCCCTGGCGGCGGCAGCGGCGGCGGCTGCTGCTGCGACGAAGGTAGGTGACGGGGGGTGACGGGGGGGTTGGGGGGGTGGCGATGGCGGTGGGAGGGCAGCGGCGGGCGAGCGAGCGAGCGAGCGGGTGGGCAGAGGCGCGGCGGCGGCTGCTGCTGCTGCTGCGGCTGCTGCGATGAAGGTAGGTGACGGGGGGGTGACGGGGGGGGTTGGGGGGATGCAAGCGCGAATCCGCGCGGGGGAACTCTGGGGCCAGCGCCGCTCCTAGGAGCTCCTGTGCCGCGATTCACCTGCCGAGAGGGTGGCTCGCCACGCCTACCAACGAGCGCGTCTGGCCCCGGTCGCCCTGACCCGTCGCCCAGCCTAGGCGCGAGCAGCGCGGCTTCCCTTTGGAGTGCGCCCCCTCCGCGGAGCCTTCTGACTGCCGCCTGCAGAAGAGGAAGGAAGAGGCAGGGCGGCCTGCCCTTGCAAGTCCCCGCAGAGCGATCCCCTCCGGGCGTCCGGGACGACAACGCAGCCAAGCGCCGGCATGACCGAGAGGGCGCGCCTGCCCGCGGGGCGATGGCGGTGGGAGGCGCAGCGGCGGGCGAGCGAGCGGGTGGGCGGAGGCGCGGCGGCGGCGGCAGGCAGGAGGGTGGGGAGGCGGAGGCCTGGCGGGGACGGCGCAGCGGCAGCGAAGAGGAGCGCAGCGTTTCGCGCCCTCTTCAGCCGCGCGCCCTCTTCAGCCGCGCGCCCTAGGCAACCGCCTAGTTGGCCTAGCTGTAGCGCCGGCCCTGCAAATTACACACACACACACACACACACACACCATAGAAAGGGGTGTGTGGAGTAGGAGGCTACAGTTTGTATAAGAACCTCCAGAAAATAGGATAGAAATTCAAAGATACCTCTTCTTGGGTCTGTGTGTGATACATTCCTGTAGCTGAAGTTTGGGGCATGTTAAAACTCCGGAATCCCAGTAGGCAAAGGAAAAATATGTCCATTAAAAAAGGGTTGCACAGATCTCAACCTGTGGCTAGGCGAGAACTTGAGTGGCCAAATTAGGGTGATACTGGGCAAAAGGGTGGTGGAGAAGTGATAGAACCACAGCATCTCATGCCCTGGTTTCTCGCTGGGCTTGCCCATAGGACTCAGAATCACAGCATAGTAGAGTTGGAAGGACCCTACAAGGCCATCGAGTCAAGTCCAACCCCCCACTCAATGCAGAAATCAAAGTCAAAGCTGTCCAGCTGCACCTTGGATGCCTCCAGTGTGGGAGAGCCCACAACCTCCCTAGGTAGTTGGTTCCATTGTCGTATTGCTCTAACAGTCAGGAATTTTTTCCTGATGTCCTGATTTCCTGCTGCGGAGGTTTTTTCCGCAGCAACTGCAAGGGGACAGGAAGGGCGCTGGGGGAGGTATTGGAATCTAGAGCTCCTCTCCCAAGGTCACAGCAGTGTCTATCATATCCCCCTCAGTCTTCTCTTCTGAAGGCTAAACATGCCCAGTTCCTTAGTCTCTCCTCACAGGGCTTTGTTTCCAGTCCCCTGATCATCTTTGTTGCCCTCCTCTGAACCCTTTCTAGTTTGTCTGCATCCTTCTTAAAGTGTGGTGCCGAGAACTGAACGCAGTACTCAAGATGAGGCCTAACCAGTGCTGAGTAGAAGGGAACTAGTACTTCCCGCGATTTGGAAGCTATACTTCTATTAATGTAGCCCGAAATAGCATTTGCCTTTTTTGCAGCCACATCACATTGCTGGCTCATATTCAGCTTGTGATCTACAACAATTCCAAGATCCTTCTAACTTTTAGTATTGTTGAGCCAAGTGTCCCCCATCCTGTAACTGTGCATTTGGTTTCTTTTTCTTAGGTGTAGCACTTGGCATTTATCCCCATTAAATTTCATTCTCTTGTTTTCAGCCCAGCACTCCAGGTTATCGAGATCACACATTGAATTTTGCTTCTGTCTTCCAGAATATTAGCTATTCCACCCAATTTTGTGTCATCTGCAAATTTGATAAGCATTCCCTCATCCAAGTCATTAATAAAAATGTTGAAGAGCACTGGGCCCAGGACCGAGCCCTGTGGTACCCCGCTCGTTACCTCTCCCCAGTTTGATAAGGTACCATTGATAAACACTCTTTGAGTCCGATTCTGTAGCCAACTGTGGATCCCCCTGATAGCTGTTCCATATAGCCCACTTTTAGCTAACTTGCTAATCAAGATATCATGAGGCACTTTGTTGAAAGCTTTGCTAAAGTCAAGGTATATTATGTCCACAGCATTCCCACAGTTCACAAAGGAGGTTGCCCTAATCTAGTAGGACTCTATAGTTTGTCCTACTCCTAGCTGTAAGGATCCGCTCAGCCAGCACAGCTCCACAGCTCCATCTGGTGGCTGCTGTGCAGATAGCAACCTGGCCAACACTTTTGTCTTCGCAGGATTCAGCTCCATACCTCCAGCTGCTCTCAGGCCAGAGAGGTATGGGGCCGAATCCTGAGAAGACAAAAGTGTTGGCCAGGTTGCTATCTGCACAGCCACCACCAGATGGAGCTGTGGTGCTGTGCTGGCTGGGCGGATCCTTACTAGCAAGCTAATGGTACTCCTTCCAACAGTGGGATGGCGAAGTAGGGTTCAATAGTGATGACCCAGATGGTGCTGGTCTTACAACTACAATTGGAACCGATCCGAAGCCAGCACACTGAGTACACAAAACTTGGGGGGTTTATCCAGTTTACACAGAGACTTTGACATCATGGCTGACAAGGAAGATTCTCAACTGCAGAGAATAGCTTTCCGTGGTGAAAACAAGGAGGTGATCACCTACTCCCAGAGCTACCAAAAATACAGAAGTGGATGATATCTGTATTTGCCTAGATCTCCCTCTCTTACATCAGGAAGCCATTGACTTCTAATCAGAAGTGGGATTCACTTCCAAGCTTGTTTCTTGCATGTTTTATTATTTTTTACCTCTTGTCTGCCTTGAGGCCTTTTGCATATATGGAATACAGTAGAGTCTAATTTATCTGAGAGGCCTAGAGGATAATTTGGGTAAACATAGGTTTGGCTAAATTACATTACCTTGACATAGGAACACCCAGTGAATAATCAGGAACATTCAGAATTCAGTGTGTTTGCTCTACTGTTGTTGTTTTTTTGAGTAAGACATTTTGGGCACAATCTTATGCATGTTTAGATGGGGAAAAGGCCTACAACTCCCATCCATCCATCCATCCGTCTAAACATGCATAGGATTATGCCTTTAGCTAATGTTAAACATTTGAAAATTTTGCATTAAGTGAAGAACAAAGAAATTGCCCATTGTGGAAACCACAATGTCTATAATAAAAAATAATTTTAAATTATGAACAAACATTTATTTACTTATTTAAATAAATAAATAAATAAAGGTCATTTAGTTACCTGTTAATTGAAACTATTTTTCTCCCTTGAGACTGCATAGCGCATCTAGTTTTGAAGAAAGGAAAAAAAGATTTGCAGCACAAACCTGTCCCCAAGTTATGCCCAGTAAGTAGAGATAGAATCACTCCTAAATACCCCTGTATTAGCAGAGCCCAAAGATACGCTGACATAGTAAATCTATGCTGACATACAACACTGTTGTGTAGTTCAGCATCATGGCTGGTGCATGGTGGTGGAATTGCCAGGTAGGATTATCTTTTGGCACTGCTGCATTGCCTCTTGTTTATAAATCCATTCTTGTTCTCTCTGCTTTGCTACTAGTCAGGGCTAGTGATGGGAGTTGGCATAGCTGGGCACCTGACAAGGCCCTCACCCAACAGGTGGCTCACTGCTGACCCTCAGAGCCTCCTGGCCCTACTCCACCTCCTCCTTCTACTTGCTGTTGCTGCCTATTCACTGTCTTCTCTAAGGCTTTAGTAGGGCTGAACCAAGCAGTGACAAGAGCAAGGAGTAGGAGCAACAGTCTCCACTTGTCTTGCCCCTCTTCTGGGCACTGTTGAAGACTGGGCTCAAGAGGGAGAGAACAAGCAAATGGGCAATGAAAAAAGTGGCATGGGGGACCCACTCATGGAGAGGGGGCAGCTGATGGCATATTCCCAAGGGTGCCCCGAACTCTGGACCTGGTAGTGCCTAGGTAGGATTACAGTCATGTTATGCTGGCACTAGGCCTGGTGTAGCAGCCACTGGTATAGCAGGACCATGGGGTCAGCCTACCAATATGGGTTTTTAGGCCAATTTCTTTTGAACTGGCAGAAACCTGCTATATATAACTCTCTTTTTTTTCTAGCTAGGAGAGCTCCACTGTGGTGTAAAGTCACATGGAAAAAGAGATGTGAGGAGACAGTTGTAGGCTCAAATGTATCTGCACGAAAATTTTAGTGATGTAACTATGTCACTGCATCCCAGCTATATTCTGGCAGAGTCTGTCTTCAAAATGAAAGTGAAGAAAGAAAGAAATGCTGTGGTACTTTTACCTTCAACAGTGACTTTATTTTATTCTAAATACCGTATTTTCCCGTGTATAAGACGCCCCCACTGGGCAGTTTCGCGACCGTGTGGTTCTCTCCTCGGCTTACTTCCGTGTATAAGACGACCCTCAATTTTTAGTCTTAACGATTTTAGGAAAAAGTATAGTCTTATACATGGAAAAATACTGTACTATTGACTATCACAGGAACAGTCTTGCTCCTTTATACAATATTGATTGCTGAGAAAAATGTAGCATTTCAGTAGTATAACCTGATTAATAATAATGATTATCTTTATACAGCAACTCTTCCCAAGTCTCACTGCATTATTTCAGCAACCCCAACAGCTTTATAAAGTAGGGCTGTATTACGGGGGGGGGGGGTGAGGGAGGGAGGGAGATTACACAGAGAAAAATAGCTTGCCTAACACCACTTAGGACTTGGCCTGTGGCTTATGCTGGCTCAGCTTGTTTGAGTGTAGAAAGCTAAGCAGGGTCAAGCCTGGTTATTACTTGGATGGGAGACCCCCTCTAGTTTCCTGCATTGAGCAGGGGGTTGGACTCATAGCCTTGTAGGCTCCTTCCAACTCTATGATCTATGACTTTCAGCTCATCATTTGTGCTTTTACATGCTACAAAATACCAACAACAGCATTAAAAGGCAATCTCAAACTCTTCCGTTTGTGTTAGGCAGGCATATTTACCTGGCTGCAGCACTCTCTCCTGGTGGAATTGTCATTTTTTAACAGCAATTCCACCTGGCTATTGCTGAAGGAGGGGTGGGACAGCAGAGCTGGTGCCAATGGTTTGGCGGAGACCGGCTGCCATTGTGGTTTTCTTCTTCCTGAACTGTTTCTGTTCAACCTGGTAGTTATGAGAACTTTATAATTTTAAGAATTAGTGCCTGAGCTTGTTTATTTTCCTCTTCACTCTCCATCCTTTTTTTCCTCTTGCGTCATCTCTATTAGATTTTAATCCAGAGGCAGGGACTGTCTTTTTTCTTTTTTAATCTTTGTACAGCATTTAGTACATTTTAGGCACAATAATAATAATAATAATAATAATAATAATAATAATAATAATATACATTCATAGTAGTATTTACTTACCTGGATATGAATATGTAGTAATGTGGTTTCAGCTACTGCGCTGAGGACAGTATGAAGGCTGGTTAGCTTATTCCAGTTCTTGTAGGTTAAAGAGGGTCTGAGTGTGAGAAGTGTGTTTGCTCTACGAAATCATTTCATCATGAATCTATGACAGTTGCTGACACCATGTGGAAAGCTAAGCAGGGTCAGGCCTGGTTATTACTTGGATGGGAGACCCCTCCTCTAGTTTCCTCATTGAGCAGGGGGTTGGACTCGATGGCCTTGTAGACTCCTTCCAACTCTATGAAATCTTGTAGCTGACATGCTGAAAAATGTGATTTTTCTCATAACAAAAACATGCAGCAGCTGAGCAATAATCATGAAATTATGGCATGAAAAATACATTGTCTTGAAAGGCCCATATTCCCCCCCCCCCTCCTTATCTATTTTACTGGGAAGCAGTCCACCCTCTTTTTGTCCCGAGATTAAGTGGTTGTCAGAAATTAAACCTGAAGTTTGGATCTAATGGATGTCAAGGCAGGATTCAGCCTGTGCACCACTACCCACTTCTGGCCATGGGAAAGAACTACAGGGAAACCAGTTGGCCCATCAGGGAAGCCTCTTGAGAACAAAGTCAAGAGCAAGTTTTGTGGTACTCCCTAACGCCTATAAAAACGTCCAGGTCAGAGATCTCACTTGTTTGGGCAACAAACGGGCGGCAGCTATTGTTGTGTTCCTTGTGACAGATGGCCTTGCCCTCAGATCGGATGGAGTTATGTGCAGCAAAGGCTTGAATATTTTCACCCACCCCTTGCTGTGCCACAGGCCTCTGGCTTGCAAGGCTTGGTGGAGGAGGGGCTAGCATGGGAACATCATCCCCAGACCTTGCTAGGCCCCTGACACACATGCTCTGGGGTTTTCGGCTGGGTAAAGGGGATGTCACTGAACCCTTGGTGCTCTCCTCAGGTCGTGTGAGGCAGGGGCCTAACATGGCCTGGGAAGCCCCATCCTATCAAGCCTGGAGGCTACTGGTGCAATGGGTTGATGCTGTCGCCAACCCTTTGTCACGCCAGAAACACAGTGCATGAACACAGAATCCATTCCAGATTTTTAGAGGAGTGGAAGGATCTACTCCTTAACACAGTGATTACTAAAGTGTAAAGCGGCCCCTTGCACACACGCCTAGTAAATGAGTGTAATCAGTCCCATATGTGGGGGTTGGTCCCCTGTACTAATTTCTCTCCACAAATGTTTCTCATCTGGTAGAACCTTCTTCCTCTAATTTTCCAGCATAATTTCTTTATTTCTCATCATTATGAATCATAGAGTTGGAAGGGACCTTTGAGTTCATCTAGTCCAACCCCCTGCTCACTGCAGGATCTGCAATTCAGGATGCAACAACAGCATTCCTGAAAGATGGCCCTCCAGATTCAGCTTTAATACCTCCAGCGAAGGAGAGCCCACCATCTCCCGTGGTAGTCCATTTCACTAATGAACAGCTCTTACTGTCAGGAAATTTCTCCTAAGTTTAGCTAAATTCTATTTCCCAGCAATTTCCACCCATTGGTTCTAGTCCACCCTCTGGAGCAACATGGAAAAAGTGTCTCTATTTTTACATTCTCCTCTTTTGTGCTTGCTGTCACACAAATTGTGGAAACTCCAACTTAAAATACCTTAACCACATGGAGGCCAATTCTGATTATATAATTGTGGAGAAAGCCAACCTAAAACCCCTTTCTGACACACACACACACTCACCAAGGAGGGGGGAAGGAGACCCAGGGGGGGGGGGAGACAGCCAGTCTCCACAGAGACCAAAGGGGACAAACAACATCTGCATAGAATCACCCCAGGGGGGAAGGCAGGAAGCATCCCCAGGTTCGTATATCAGCCCCATCTACATAAGACTTGAATGCCTTGCCAGAGCAGACACTTCGGCACCCATAAGAAAGGACCATTCAACACCACAAGATGGGACCATTAAGCAAGTGGCTTCAAAGGGACCCCACCCCACAGGGGGAAGGTGGCAACCCACCTGATTGGCCACCCACCTGAGGAGGGTGGCAACCCACCTGATTGGCCACCCACCTGAGGAGGGTGGCAACCCACCTGATTGGCCGCCCACCTGAGGAGGGTGGCAACCCACCTGATTGGCCGCCCACCTGAGGAGGGTGGCAACCCACCTGATTGGCCACCCACCTGATTGCAGAGGGAGGGGCTACCTGAAACCCAAGGTATAAAACACCCTGCGCAAGGGAACTGAGTTGTTGGACCTGATCAGCAATCTTGCCCCATGCTTGGGGTAAGGGAACGAAGGGATCGGCAACCCCGGGTAGCAGCACCCGGTGTGCTCCAGCTAGCTGAAATCACTGGCCGCTTGGGTTGACCGGACCCCCGGGAAACCAAGCTGAAATCACTGGCCGCTTGGGTTGACCGGACCCCCGGGAAACCAAGCTGAAATCACTCACAAGCCGCTTGGGTAGACCGGACCTCCGCCGGGAACCCAGCTAGCCGCTTGGGTAGACCGGACCTCCGCCGGGAACCCAGCTAGCAGCATGCGGTTGACCGGGCCTCTGCTGGAGCCCGAGCTGAACTAACTAGCTGAGAGCCCTGAAATCACGGTGTCCTTGAGACCTCTTGCTTGCTACTTTGTACCGTACTGATAAGCTGTATTGCTGGCGTGTGTCTGGGTTGGTGAAGGTAATTTTGTAAATAAACTTGTTTTATAAAAGATATTTTTGTGGCTATAAGTTATCCCTTTGTTCTGGGCTAAGGGTGATAGTTGCTGGGGGACCTCGGAGAAGGCCCGCCCCCAGGACTCGCTACCCCCTTAGCATTGAACCCGCGCAGAAGACCAGGTTGTCGGTCTTCCACTATAATAAAGAACATAGTAGTCAGTTACAAAAAAAAATTATGAATGTCATTGTTATGAAATTCCATTAAATCCTGATAATGGACTCGAGGGCTCCAGGAGACTGGAAACATGTGGCATCTTACTGTATCTCTATTTAAACAGGCACCAGTTGGATCTCTCTGGGAAGGACATTCCATAACTAGGGAGCTACTGTTGAGAAACACTCCCAAGTAGCTACCCACCATATTGCAAGAAACGAGGGCACTGGGAGCAGGTGGGCACTGGGAGCAGGCCTTCTGTTGACATCTCAGGACTTAGGTAGGAATATATGGAAAGAGGCAATCCTTCAGATGCCATGGCCCCATGCTGTGAAGGGCTTTACAGGATTAAAAGCACTTTGAATTGGACCCAGAAACAAATTGGGAGCCAGTGAAGGTACCGTGATACAATATTGGTGTAATATGATAACACCTGGTTCCAGTCAGTACTCTTGCTGTCATATTTTGTACCAGCTGAAGTTTCCAGACTGTTTTCAAAGGCAGCCCTGCATGCAACACATTACAGTAATCTAGGCAGGAGTTTACCAGGATATGGAACCAGGTTATCTCAATCCAAGTTGGGTCATAGAGGGTATATTAGTTTAAGCTTGTAGGTGTTCCGCCCTTCAGAAGACACTTGCGTCTCTAGTGACAGAGATGGATCCATGACCACCATCGCAACAAATGATAAACTTGGTGGCTTTTTTGGGGGGCGGGGCGGGATGCAACTCCTTCCAGAAGTTGAACATCACTACCTGGACAAACAAACCACCCACTAACAGTACACCTTGTCTTAAGCTTCAGTTTGTTGGCCTGCATCCAGCCCTTTATTGGTTTAATTTTATTTATATCCCACCTTTCTGCCCAAAAATGGCACTCAGGGTGGCAAACCATAAAATCCAGGGAAAAAGACAGAATCTTATTGAATCGCCCATCTGGCCAGTCATCCAGCCACTCTGAGTGATGTAGAAACATAATAAAGAGATAAACAGCACTAACCACAGCATTACTGTGGACAGGTTCTAATTTAAGTACGGTACTTCCATCCACTGCCTCACCTAGGTGAGACGAAAAACTGGAGTTAATAGGGAAGGAGAGGGATCATTTAGCTTAGTTGCGGAGAACTTCGGTTTCCTTCTACTACACCGACTTTCCAACAATGCGTAGCTCATTTGAACACGGGGCGCGGGAGGGGGGATGAGTAAAGGCAGAGTTTCCTTCCCGTGGAACTGTAAGAAACCCTGGTGACAGATTAAGAAAGAATCGTAGCACGTCGGTGAGAAGTAGGCGGAGAAGACGCTCAGACTCATAGTTGGGAGGAGTTCAAAAGCGGGAGCGTGCGAGCGAACTTCTCTCCAGGAGCGAACTCTCAATCACCACATCCCTGCCACAGCACGCGATCTGAAGCGGATGATAAGAGCATGCGCGACAGCTGCTTCAGACGCCGTGCATCAAGGGATATCCCATCCTAGTCGCCACCCTTAATTCTACCGCCTTCCGCTATCTTCTGCATATGCCGCCGGAGGCGGGGCTACCGTGATTACTGTGTAAGTGTGTGTGCGTATGTGTGAGAGAGAACGCGCGCGCGGCCCTGCACTGGAATCTCGCGAGACGATATCCCTCCTCTCCCTTTCTCCTGACGGGACGATCTTTCCAGATCTCCGCAGCCACTTCACCCCTCCCTCCCCCCCTCACGAGGAGGCAACCGGAGTCGCGCGCCGCTGCCGCCTATTTAAACCGTCTGAGAGGCCGCTCCGAGTGAACGAAGAGGCGGCGGCGGTGGACGGGACTTTTGCTCACAGTACAGCTTCTCCTCGCCTGCCTTTTCTTGCCTTGCGGCCGGCCGGCCTTGTGCGAGCTTGCTTCCCTCCTTCCCTCCCTCCCGCGGGCCCCTCAGGCCGTCTCTCTTGTCTCTGCTCTGCCCGGCCTTAAATCTGCCCGCCCACCCCCCACTGTCTCCGGACGCAGTATGTCGGTGGTGGGAATCGACCTGGGCTTCCAGAGCTGTTATGTGGCTGTGGCCCGAGCGGGGGGCATCGAAACGATCGCCAACGAATACAGCGACCGCTGCACCCCGTGAGTAGCTGCTGGGTGGGGTGGGGAGTTTGGAGGCGGGACGGAGGGAATGGTACGAGAGGGTCGAGGGGAACAATGGGGAAAGGAGAGACTCCAAAGTGGGGGAAGAGCAGGAGAGGGAGGGCATGGCGTAGCTAACTTGTCATGATGGGTCAGCCTAAGCCAAGTATGTGGCGGGGCCTAGAGAAAGCGGCCAGACCCACCTCCCGCTTGTTGATTTGGGGTCCGTGGGTGGGTGTTCTTCACACGGAATGGCCGCACCTTGTTTAAATGGGCACCCAAATAAAATGCGTGGAGGCTGCCGCTTTAATCAATGAATAACACAGACGGTGCTCCAAGGAGGAGGAAGTGCCCTTCTCTCTCTCTTCCTCCGCCCCACACGTGCGTGCGCCCAAAGAAAGATGGTGAATCTACAAGCATTGATTTGAGGGAGGTGACCGATCGGGAGCAGGCGAGGGCGGAAGGGACAGTAAAGCGGTTGGCATTCAGCATTTGAGGAACTGTAAGGTACTGTACATCCAGTGTTAAGGATGTCTACATTTAACGAAGTCATACTTCAGTGGCATAAATTATTCGGGAACGTACAGTGTGCTGTGTTACTGGTCAATATGATTTGAGTATACATCTCATAACCGTGAAACCATTTTTGAGCCAATACTTAACTTGTTTCAGAATTGTAGCTAGTTTGTTCATACTCCTAGTACTGAGTGTGGAAAGCTAAGCAGGGTCAGGCCTGGTTATTACTTGGATGGGAGACCCCTCTAGTTTCCTGCATTGAGCAGGGGGTTGGACTCGATGGACTTGTAGGCCCCTTCCAACTATGTATGTGTGTCTCCACATTATGCAAAACGGTTTTTTCTGATGTCGTGACAGCAAAACATAAGAATTTCTGATAAAGTATTTGGGTTATAGTACTGAAAGGCTCGTGTTAAAAACTACAAATTCCAGTGTGGGAAAGTAAGGCAACAAACATATGCACTGTTGGGGAAATAAAAGGTGTTGAAACAATTCTTGCTTAGTATTAACTCTGACAGTTTGTTGTAGTAACATTTTTGATGGCTTGCTTTCACTGTAAGGTTTTAGGGAGATATACCAAGTAGTAGTATTGGGTTGGATTGAACTCTCATGCAAGCAGATGTCTGCTCGTGCAACAGGATTTCCCCATCTTCTCCCACTGCGCACCCCAAATTTGCTCTTGAGAGTCCCCAAACCCCCCTTATGTTAGGATGCTTTTTAGTGTGTATGTGTGTTTGGCAACTTCTGTTTCCTCTTGAAATGAGTACAAGTACCAGATGTGAACAATAAAATAAGAAATAATAAACAATATTACATACTGTTTGCTCAGTGCTCTTTGAGAAATTATTCCTGCTTATCCGCTTCCCCTAGTCCTTTTCTACCTTTTCATCTTCCATTTTCCTGTCAGCCTGCAGAAAAGCACAGTTACTGTTGAGTGGTAATCTCTCCATATTTTAAATGAACATTTTGGGTGTTTTTATGTAAAGGTTGCATTTCACCTGGGCATTTTAACTTCATATAGAGATGCCTGTCCGTTGAATATTTTCACCTATGTGCAGAGTTCAACAGTCTTGCTCATCCATACACCTTGCTATGGTGAGGGGTCAGCTAGGCTCTGGCAAGCCCAAGACTTGTACCCAACACTGGTGCTGCACAGGGAGAGGCATGATTCCAGAAGATTGGATCTATGTCTGCCAGGTGATTGGAGCTTCAGCTGCCCACCAGACGCAGAGAAAACCAGCATGCTGATTGGTGGGAGATTCCAGACAGATAAAAGGAAGTCCTACTTCACATAGTGCATAAACCATAGCTGGCTGGGGCATGCTGAGAGTTGTAGGCCAAAAACATCTGGGGACCCAAGGTTGGAGAACACTGGCATAAACTATGGAATTCACTGCCATGAGATGGTTTGGATGGCTTTAAAGGGGGATTAGACAAATTCATGGATGATAAGGCTATCAGTGTCTACTAGTCCTGATGGCTATATGCTACTTCTAGTATCCAGTGGTGTGGGTTAGAGAGTGATCTAATTTAACATGTTTATTTTACTTGTATATAGTAAACAAAGCTAAAAAAGTACTCCATGTTATTTTTGTCCCAATTCACAAGTTTTTGACCTGCAATATTTGTGGGGGGAAATAAAAGCGCACTTAATCTGATTTAAATGTTACATTATGTAGAAAATTTTATTGGGATACTTGTCAAAATTTAAAGACAATAGCATGCACTTCCTTTACGTTGTTTAAAAGTAAGAAACAAAGGTACTGAAAACTGTTGACGTCTGGGAATTGTAGTCCAACACATCTGGAAGGAAGACAGAAAAGGATAGTGTTGGATTAAATTTCTGTTGTTTGAAAATCTAGTTAATTTTAGAATAGTCTTCTTAAATTTTTAGGATTGTGGCCCTTGGCTTAAAGTTCAAACTAAAATATAAGGGTACTCCATGATTTATCTGGCTAAGCCATGCTGCTTTGCACAGCCAGCCCTTCCGAAATTTGGATGTAAATAATAGTTTGGCTTCTGTTCTGCCAGTGGAAACAGTCCCTGAGCAGAGTTTTGATCAGAATGCTTCCAGTGGTGGAGGGAGAAAGGTGATCCTCATTTATTCCCTCCCTCTACAGCCTGATACCCACTTCCCCCACTATTACAGAGGATTCCCCAACCCTCTGGAGCAGATTTTTGGAATGAGCAGGGGAGAAGGGAATCCACGAAGATTGTTCCCTCCACTGCCAGGAGTATTTCCCATTGTGGACAGAAGGAGCCCTTCTATCTGCGAGAGGCTTGTGTTGGATTCTCTCCCATAGTCTTAATCAGGCATCGCCAACTTGGCACCCTCCACATTTGTTGGACTCACATTATGCTGGCAGAGAATTATGGGAGTTGCAGTCCAACACACCTGGAGGGCACCAGGTTGGAGTAGCCTGGTCTCAATGAACTTGAGACCTTGAAAGTACTTATTTCTGAAATTTATACCCTACCCTGCCCTTCAGTGGCCAATTAGCATTCCCAGGGGGGCTTACAAAAGACTAAAAAATACAATTAAGTATGCAATTAAAATTAAGGTACTCCAAAAACTAGTGAACATAAGAATTTAATTGCAAAAAACATGAACATGCTTTTTGCAATTCTTAGATTATTTTGTTATTGAATTTTTTACAATTGAATTGTGGTGAGAAATGGCTTAAATTTCCAGTAACAGAAAAGAGAAATGGCACTCTATGACTAAATTGCTTGAAAATAACTATTCTTAAGTAATGAATAGATGTTTATGTCTGATCATTTTGGAGTGAATTCTGATCAGTGGAGAGCTGCTGGGTAATGTCAAATTTTTTAAACTTCTTAAATTTCCTTTTATAGTAGAATTATTTATTTGAATCTTTGCTAATATCACATAACTTGTTCAAACTTGGTACCAAGATTCAGGTTGCTGTTCGCCTGGATCTACTGTTACCAAATAATGAATTGAAAGCATTGTAGTGTAAAAGTGTACCTGTTCAATGTGCTTTTTATACCTTTCAACCCAACCTTGGGGCTAGGAGCACTTGACTCTAGAGATTTCCTCTTCTATTAAATACACCACCTCCCCCATCCCAAGCATACACCACTTAGTTGTGGAGCACATTTGGCAGATGATGGGATTGATTGCAAGGGAAGGAGATTCTTAATTAACACCCCCCCCCCCATGATAAAATATCAGTAGGCTGGACATTGAACTTCATCTCATCAGGTTCCAGTTTGTGGGGTCAATTTGCACAAACAAATAGCTGTGAATAAAATATGGGTGGGGTGGATCTATGAGGAGATTTCTGCTTGTCATAAAGGAGTTACATCAGCCTTGCACAGGACTCCACAAAATGTACTATCTCAAACCCTTTTATAGGCACTCCCACACATACCTATGTTAATTATTTGTGACACATCAGCAGTCTGAAAAAAACCACCATTCTCTTCCTGATCATACAAACTTTCTTGCCTGTTCACTTGGAAGTAGTTCTTACTCACTGAAGGTGAGTGACTATTTACCCACTGGAGTTATATGATTACCTCACTTTATGCCCAGCTTCAGAGTTCTAGTGCAAACTGGAGGGGACTTTGAGGTTATTCCATGTCTGTAGGAGAAGAAAAGGTTTGCTCGTATCTGCTTGACAAACCCTGAACTGCAACTTTATAGACTACATTTGTAAAAATGGATAGCTCAGCTCATCCCTTTCTCTACCTAATCTGCTAATACTGTTCTCCTACAGTTTTGGCACAATTTCAATCTGAGTGCTTCTTCTGTGAGATATTGTATTCGTCTCAGCACACTATTTAAGTGACCAGGGATCCACAAGGGCGTCCCAGTGTGTCCACATCATATTGTCTAAATGGATTGCACAGGAGTCTCTGGGATGAGGGCTGTCAGTGGTGTGCAATTTATTAGTGAATTTTTCAGGGCATGATAACAAAGTCATAAGCAGAGTCTTTACTAGATCTCGCAAAATGCATATATATCATCTGCTTAATCAATGCATCACAAACTTTGTAATACTGTGTTTTCAGTAACTTGGCAACAGCAACAACAATCAAAAGATTTACACATTCAATAAAGTAGTCTTGTGTGTTCTTATAGTAGGTCTCTACTTCTTTTAGTTATGATCAATTTTTAGCTAGTCATAACTTGCCTATTTATTAAAAGTAGGCTCCTGACTTCAGTGAGACTTCCTTGCAAGTGAGTGTGCTTAGGACTTCAATCTTACTGCCCAATCCTAATCATGTTTAGTCAGAAATAAGTTCTACTACATTTATTAGAACTTACTCCCTAGTTGGTGGGTTTAGGTTTGCGGTCTTTAGCCTAGTATCCCTTATGCAAGAAAGCCAAAGATATGGATAGAAGAGTAATTGGAAGTTTGGCAACATGTTCCTAAACTTCTCTTCTGAATTGTTTGCCTACGATACTGAAGTGGAACCCTATAATGAATATACTAGTATGCCATAACAAGGTGGCTTAAATGTACCACAGCTTTGTACAGTATTTAACACCTTTGCCATAGGCAACAAGAAATTCCAGGCAGGTGAGTAAGCAGACTGATTGATGAGGAAAGGATTGCTCCTTTGCCTATGCTTGGTTTCTGTGCTGGCTGCTGCTGAGGAAGGAGCTTCCTCTTCTCTTTAGCCAACACAGTAATGCAACAGGCTAGCAAAGGAGGGACCAATTACTCCATCTCTTCTCTGCCAGTCCACTTATAGAATCATAGAATAGTAGAGTTGGAAGGGGCCTATAAGGCCATCGAGTCCAACCCCCTGCTCAATGCAGGAGAACAGATGAGGGCAGCCCAGGCAGTCACCCATCCAAGCACTGACCCAGCTCATACCTGCTTAGCTTCAGCATGAGGAAAGACGGGTGTTTTTTTTTAACCTGCATTTCCTTGCTGGCCATAAAAAGAAGCTCCCCCCCCCCCCCATCAGCATGGAAATACAGGCTACTAGGCTCTTAGCAAGCTAGTGCAAAAATTTTCAGGCTGGTAACTTTTGCGTACTTAAGTATAAGACTGGTATACTGTTTGCTTGGAAGCAACAGTTACTCATCTTGCCCATGTACAAGACTGGTGCATTTTTTAACTTGACATGGTTTTTACTATTAGTTTGACATGGTAGGCATCCCCTGAGAAACTTGCTGGTAGTGTTACCCAGGATTTCAGCCATGGTGCTCTTTTTAAGTGTATCCCTTAGTTAGAGGTGGGGGACCTCTGGTCCTCCAGTTATTGTTGGACTCCAAGTCCCATCAGCCCTAGCCAGCATGGCAAATGGTTGGGGATGATGAGAGTTGTAGTTGAACAATATCTGAAGGGCCAGAGATTCCCCACCTCTGCCGTAGTACCTTGGCACAGTCATGCCATTAGAGTTAGTCAAGCAAATGGTTTGGCAGGCAGGACAGAGGAAGAGACCAGTGGTGTATACTAGCTATCCTCTTTTGACAGGTGGAGTGTCTTGCCCTTGATGCCTAAAGAGGTGTGATAGGTACAAATGCTTTACTCTAAATGTATTTCCTGCTGCACAGAAGCCATCCTGGGCACACCTTTGTATGTGTCCACTTCAGAGCCTTGGCTAGGGTAAAGCATTATGTTGAAAAACACTGCCCCTACCACTAAATTAGTTAGCAGTCATTAATAAAGTTTCAGGACTCAAGGTTTGCACATGGACTTCTGATTGCACCCAATGTAGAGAACCAACTCAACCAATATTTCCTTTTCAGCTTTGCACACAACACCGATAATAAAGAAGAAGCTATATCTAGATCGCCTTTGTTGTTTTTGTTCTAGGAAACAAAGCCTTTTAAGAATCTACCTCAGATTTGCTTGGTTAGCTTGTTTTTGGTGCTTCTCTCTCCTCTCTCAGAGCTGCTAGGATACCTTTCTTCCCTGACTCCTTCTTTCTCCCAAGTTCCTTATTCTTTCCCTCAATTAAAAGTGTGGGGTTTGAAAATTCCCTTTGATATGGAATTCTTTCAAAATAAATAGTTGAAGATGATCCTGGGTGTTCCCAGGGGTACCCTTATACCATTCCTATTATCAGAAACTGGCTGAGTAGCAGTCAAATATATCATTGTCACCAGGACCTTTAATTACTGGCTTAAAGTACTTTCTCCTCCAAGTACCCATTTACCCAAACTCTGTCTTGTAGAGCAAAATGGGAGTCAAGTCAGCAAATTCTCAAATTTGGCTGCAGAGATCAGTCTATCATATCCAACATCATGGTTTTTCCCTGGAGAATTCATTCACCTTCCAATTTTATTTCCTGCAAGCAGGTATTCCGAGAATGGGTTCATAGTGTGGCTATTATCTGACCTGTGTGCTATTGTAAGTAACAAGATAGCACCCTGCTATGCAAGGTTTAAGTTTAAATACAGATGTGTGAGCTATTTGAATGTATCTCCAATTTTACCCTTAGAAATGCCCTAACCCGGTATAGGATGCAACAAATGATAACTGCTGTTTTAGAAGTGCATTTTAATAAAATACCTTAGAACTCTAGTATGTACCCATGTGGCAGTGGGTCAGTGGAGGACCTCCTCCATTATTTGTTTCTTTGTCTTAATTTCTCTATGGCTAGAACAAAGTTTTTAGACCCTCCCCTCATGGGGAAAACCTGGTGGCCTGAATTGGAGAAAATTGATTTTCTGTTTACATCCCACAAAAGGGCGATCCTATTGGCCATGGTGAATTTCGCCCTCTCGGCTTCTGAAATTCAAGCTAACTTCCCACCCCCTACGTGCAGTGACGAATACGTTTTATTGATTATGAATTATTTTTAATGCTTTGTGCTTACATCCCATAAAACAGTGACTATCAGCCATGGTGAATTCTGCCCTTCAGGTTCTAATCTTTTAGCTAATTTCCTGTACCCTATGCAGAATGATAAATAAGTTTTATTGATTATTAATTGTTTAAACATTTATGTGTTTTTTTTCTATTTTATGCCATTTCCCCCACTTCCAGTTGTCATTGTTGTAACAATAAAAATTGTATTCATTCATTCATACAAATGTGTCAGTTTTTAACACTTTGTAACTTGCTGTAGCTGTGGCAATTTGTATTGGAAAGATTTGAAATGTTGCACAGTTGTAGACCTCATCCGGTAAATCATGGATGCCAAGTTTTATGTTATTAGTTCAACAGGTGTCATCTTTATAAGTAGTAAAATGTTGAGGCTTATAATGGCAGAACCTGTTGTAAATGTACTCTGGTTGAGAGATAAGCAGTAGTTGTTGACACAGTCCAAGGTTTAGAAGCCAAAGGAAACACAAACCAGTAGAGGAGCACGCCAAAGAGTAGTCGATCTGGGGTGAAAATACATGAATCTAGGTCCAGGAGCTGGCAGGAGCGTCTTTGCTACGGCTGATCTGCAACAACAGTTGCTTCCAGCGTCTGAAGTGTGTTTGGGGCCTGTCTTTTAAGTAAAGGCTGATTGGCAAGTAAGCACAGCTGGGCCAGGTTGCAGATGACATGTGCCTGGCCCTTCCCCAAACACACTCGAGCTCGGTTGCACTATGTCTTCCTCCTCCACCCCAAATGGAGGCACAACAGAATCTTTTTGAGACTCACCTTAACTAAAGGGGCACTCCCATGCCCTTTTAATAATAGGCTGCTGGCTATTATTTAAGACATGGAGTGAAGTTAGCCATCACAATTTTTGGCAACTGCACACATGATTTCAGTACTTGGTGACTGGGTTCACACGCCACGACAACCCATCATAGGTTGCTACCCATGATGGGCTGTTGTGTTGCACGAACCAGGACCAATTTTCCTAGGGTGGCTTGTTTGTGGTGAACAAGCCACTCCAATAACCCATGGGCTGTTGTAGGGGTTGTTGTACCCATGATGGGTTGTTGTGTCATCCTAACCCAAGTGACAAACCCCATTGTGGGCTGGAAGAATCGCTACTGAGCCCTTTGGGAAGAGTGGCAAAAAAAACCCTTGCTGTTCTTTCCAAGTGGCTCCCGGGTGACCGCCAGTGCCAGACACCCCCAAAGTGCCCAAGTGGCACTTGGGGGCAGCTGGCACTAGCTCCCCCCTCCCCTGCCGCAATCGCAAGCCATTTCAGGCTCATTGTGGCTTTTTTCCCTTTCCCTTTTCTTTTTCTGGAGATAGCGAAAGCCACCTTGACAGTTAGCTTTTGCGATCCCCATGTTGACATCCACCTACAGCCCCTTCAAAGTGCCCAAGCAGCACCTTGGTGAGGGTGTCCGTGGCTGTCAGAACCTTTAAAAAAAAGTGTGCAAAAAAGTACTTTATTTTTATTTTTTTAGCTGCACTTGTGTGACTGGGTTTGAAGCCTTGGCTGGAATAATGTCCAAGGGGGTACCTGCTGCCAAGGTGCAGCAGGTACCAACCCTGGACATTGCCCAGAACAGGCTCCAAATTATTTTTTGCCCTCTTTGGTTTCTCTTGGTAGCTGTCAGAAGACGAGCTATCAAGAGAAACCAAAGGCATGAGGGATCTTTGCACATGAAAAGAGGGTGTTCGGGGATTTAGACCCCATTCGCAGCAAGGTACTAATCTTATCCCCCCCCCCCCCATTACTCCACATGCTGGTGCACATTTTGCACTTTTTTCCTGAGCCTTTAGGTGCTTGAGAAGGTGAAAAGGTGCACCTTTTCTGACTGGGCAATAGTTTTTTTTTTACTGGGTCATATGTTCGTCAAAAACCATCCATTGCCCTGTCAAAACCCCTTTGACAGGGGGAGGGCCAACAACCTACAGTGAGTCCAACCGTTCGTTGGGCTCACTGTGGGTTGTTTGGACAATAACCAACACACCGTGGCTTATTGGGAGGATGGGTTAGTGTGATGTGTGAACACACACGGTCTCCTTATTCATAGGAGATCCTAAGAAAAAAGTCTGTATTATCACCCACACTTTGGGAGAAGAAATTGCTCTGGTTTTTTCCATTGCCATGGCTCTGTTTACTTATTTAATTTATTTGATTTTATTTGTACCCCACCTTTCTACCAAAAAGCATGGCACTCAAGGCATCTCTTCCCTTCCCTAAGCAAGTTACATACATATCTTCAGGTGAACAGTATTTACATTTGTGATGCAGTTTAACCTTCTGCTTGTCCATTGGAATCCTTCAGTTTTCCCCATCCATATTTGACTAACCTCCATCTAATCAATACATGTAGTGCATCCTACTCTCTCCACATCTCGCTTGACACATAACCCCTCAATTGAATAAATTCTTTAGCTTAACCCACCAAGTTGTGTGCATTATTTCTGTTCTTTGTAGTAAATCATTCCTATCTCTAGATTTCCTTGAGCTCAGTTTTGCATTTACTGCTTGTTCCCCATCTGGGTCTACCGGTTCATGCTTCACGCACTGTGACTCTGGGTTAAAGATTTCTGACACATCACTTTGTACCCCACCTTTCTACCAAAAAGCATGGCACTCAAGGCATCTCTTCCCTTCCCTAAGCAAGTTACATACATATCTTCAGGTGAACAGTATTTACATTTGTGATTCAGTTTAACCTTCTGCTTGTCCATTGGAATCCAAGCAGGGGTCCATTGGGGTGGGGGATTTGCACTTGTATTTTTAGACATGTACACAGGGACACACTAACAGTAGAGCAAGCGTTTACTTTTTGTAAAGATTTGTATTTGTGTAATTTTGGAAGTGAATCTTGATTATGCTTAGTTTAAGCATTATTTGAGTTTAGTGAATACAGTATGTGGCGGTGAGGTGGTCTCTTCATGTAGGTAGAATAAAATGAAGTTAAAATATTCAGCATGTTAACTAAAGCACTTCCATCAATGCTAAAACAAATTACACAGGCTCAAAATGCATGAATAGGGAACTTAATTTGCATCTGAAAGTTAAAAACAAATGTGAAGGTTTGTTGGAGTTATAAACAAAAAACAACGTGGTTGTCTGAGGCATCCAGCAAAGACTTATTCGAAAAAGACAGTGATGATTGTAATGTGGGTGTGTGGCCCTCATTAAGTCAGTAGCAAAATACCCTGGCAGTTTTTGGGAGAGACATTGTGCATAGGTGAAACAATGCACTGAATTTGCGTTTTACTGCAAATTTACTGTCATGAAATCTCTGATAAAAAGAAATCTCCATAGTCTGAAGTATAAGCTGGCCTTCAGAGAAGCAGTATGTTCCAAATTAAAAATAGTGACATGCCTATGAACTACATACAATTGCTGAAGAGTTTTGCAGACAGTCTAAATATTTACCCATTAGAAGCGAAGTTTTCAGTAGGCTTGTATCATAATTTCTACTGAAGGCCAGCTAATAATGTTTAGATTTTTGCAGGTACTTGGCAGATCTTGTAAATCTTGTAAATTGGGTGAGGAACCTCTGGCCCTCCAGGGTTTCCCAGGTGGCTACGCAACTTTCCCCTGGCTACTGATCATTTAGTGGTTTTCAAGCTTTTGCATATTTTTTTCTCCATTCTAAAAGGTTGGAATGCTGCTTCTAAGGCTTAGTTACTAGTAGTAAGAGCTTTAAGCTAAAATATACTGGTATTTTCGATATTTTGCCTTTGGACTTGCCCACCACTGGCATGTAGCCCCCAAAAGCTTCGTAGAAATTGAGCTTCTTTCAGCCCTTGGGCTGAAAGAGATTCCCCACCCCCATTTTAAAGTATATATCATTTTGATGGATAAATGGATTTAATGTTCCCATAGTATAGAACATAGTATTCTTTTATTGAACCACAGTGTTCCAGTATCAGCAAATTGTTGGGGTAAATTTGGGGCGGAGATGCTTGATGCCTTAATATATTCTATGTATTATAAATGAGCTTTAATCTGTGTAATTGGTAGCTTAGTGAGAATAGCAATAAAGCAGCCAGCACAGCCTTGTTGTTTTGTACAGTTTCATATTGGTATGCTTCTGGTTTCAGTGATTGAATTTGTTCGATGACATTTCTTCATAGATTTCATAGATCATAGAGTTGGAAGGAGCCTACAAGGCTATCGAGTCCAACCCCCTGCTCAATGCAGGAAACTAGAGGAGGCGTCTCCCATCCAAGTAATAAGCAGGCCTGACCCTGCTTAGCTTTCCACGCTCAGTCAAGCTGAGCCAGCATAAGCCACAGGCCATGAAGGTGAATGGCTTGGATCCTAAGTGCCCTTCACCATCAGGGCTTTCCTGCCTTCTCCTTCTCTTTGCAGCCTCCTGTACTCCCTGAAAATCTGCTTCTGAGATTTGGGGGACCCTTGGGAAAGATGTGGGATGAATTGCCCCACTGCACAAACAGCATAGCACATTAGGATCCAAGTCAGTGGATCCACACTGAGAGCCAGTGTGGTGTAGTGGTTAGAGTGTTGGACTGGGACTTAGGAGATCCAGGTTCTAGTCCCCACTCGGCCATGAAACTCACTGGGTGACTTTGGGCCAGTCACTGTCACTGACTCTCAGGCTAACCTAGGGATGTGGCCGAGAATCTCGGCGGACATGAGCGAGGCCCGAACTGGGCCTTCTCGTGTCCGCCGAGATTCTCGGCCACCCGCGCGGACTTACCAAAGGCTCTCCGCAGAGCGGAGAGCCTGTCTTCCCTGCCCGCTGGGTCCCATCGTGTCACTTCCAGCGTGGAGGAAGTGACGCGACGGGACCCTGCGCTCTGTTTTTGGCAGGGGAACCATGGCAACAGGGCTGTTTAAGCCATGGTTCCCTGCGCCAAAATAGAGCGCGGGTGGGGTTCCAGCGCACCGGAGCAGTGGCTCCGGAGGTGGTGCGGAGGCGGTGGAGGCGTGCCAGAGCACAGGAACAGGTAGGACGACGACGGTGGGGGTCCTCCGGCGACGGCAGCAGCAGTGGGGAGGGCTGGGGGGGTCCTGCGGCGACGGTGGCTCGAGCGGCGCGGAGAACGCTCCGTGCCGCTCTGAAGAGCGGGATCGGGCCGCTGCCGCTCGTGAGGGGCCGAGCCCAGAGCAAGCCTCCAGCCAACTTCAGGCTCGGCCCCACCACTAGCCTAACCTACTCACAGGGTTGTTGTAAGGATCAAATGGAGAGGAGGAGGAGGTTTATGTAAGCCGCCTCGAGTTCCTTGCAGGAAAAAAGGCGGGGTATAAATAAATAAATAAAGTCAATAGTGTAATGAATAGTCATTATAATATGCTTGCTTAGCAGTGAAGAGTTCATCCACGAAATAAGAACATAGGAAGAGCCATGCTGGATCAGACTCAAGGGTCCATCTAGTCCAGCATTCTGTTCAAACAGTGGCCAACCAGCTGCCCGTAGGAAACGCACAAGCAGGACATGAATGCAACAGCATCCTCCCACCCATGTTCCCCAGCAACTGATGTGCTGCCTCTGATACTGGAGGTAGCATACAGCCTCTGGGCTAGTAGCCATTGATAGCTTTATCCTCATTGAATTTGTCCAGTCCTGTTTAAAAGCCATCTAAAGTGGTGTCCATCACTATATCTTGTGGAAGTGAATTCCATAGTTTAACTATGTGCTGTGTGAAGAAGTACAGTCATGCCTTGGATTGAGAGCATAATTCGTTCCGGAAATGTGCTTGTAATCCAAAACACTTGTATATCAAAACGAAATCCCCCCAAAAAAATTTGTACAGAGATTTTTAATTTAAGCCGTACTACAGTACTTGTATTGCAAGATGTCGCTTGTATATCAAGTAAATAAATAAATAAATAAATATTTAAAAATTTGCTTGTCTTGCAAAACACTCTCAAACCAAGTTACTTGCAATCCAAGGTATTACTGTACTTCCTTTTATTTATTAATTATATTTATATCCTGCCTTTTTTCCTGTGAGGAGCGCAAGGTGGATAACATAATCCTCCATTTTCATCCTCACAACAACCGTGTGAGTTAGGTTAGGCTGAGAGTCAGTGACTGGCCCAAAGTCACCCAGAGAGCTTCATGGCTGAGTGGGGACTAGAACCCAGATCTCCCGAGACCCAGTCCAACACTCTAACCACTATGCCACATTGGTGGGAGATTCAGGACAGATAAAAGAGAGCGAATCAGCTTCATGAGATGACCTCAGGTTCTAGTATTATGAGGGAGGAAGAAAAATGTGTCTCTATCCACTTTCTCCACACCATGCATCATTTTGTACACCTCTGTCATGTCTCCCTTTACAGTTTTTCTAAGCTAAACAAAACCAGCTGTTGTAACCTTTCCTCATAGGGGAGATGCTCTGGCCCCTTGATCATTTTAGTTGCTCTTTTCACTTTTTTGAACTACACAATTGTCCTTTTTTATGTGCTGTGGCCAGAACTGTACACGGTATTCTAAGTGTGGTACACCATGACTTTGTATAAGGAGAGTATGATCTTGGCAGTTTTATTTTCAATTACTTTCCTAATTATGCCCAGCATGGAATTTGCCTTTTTCACAGCAACTGTACACTGGGTCGACATTTTCATCAAACTGTTCACCACAACCCCAAGATCTCTTTCTTGGTCAGTCACCTCTGGCTCAGCTCCCATCAGCTTATACTTGAATCTGGGATTTTTTGCCCCAATATGCATCACTTTACACTTGCTTACATTGAACTGCATTTGGCATTTTGATGCCCATTCTCCCAGTTTGGTGAGAACCCTTTGGAACTCTTCCCAATCCCTGTTTGTTTTAACCACCCTAAATAATTTGGTGCCATCAGCAAACTTGGCCACTTCACTGTTCACTCCTAATTCCAGATCATTTATGAATAAGTTGAAAAGCGCTGGTCCCAATACAGATCCCTGTGAGACTCTACTGTTCACATCCCTCCACTTGGAGAATTTACCATTTATTCCTACTCTGCTTTCTGTTCTTTAACCAGTTACTGATCCATAAGAGGACTTCTCTTATTCCATGACTGCTAAGTTTGCTCAGGAGTCTTTGGTGAGGGACTTTGTCAAAAGCCATTTGGAAGTCCAAGTAAACAATGTCTACCAGATCACCCATGTCCGGTATCTCCCCCCCGCCCCCCAAGTATTGGTGGTGGGGCAGGAACTGTGTGTGTGTTCTGTTGATTGATGATATGATTCAGAATAAAAGATCATAGATAACAAGTAGTGGTTGCTTTCCATAGAATTAAATATCTTGTTGGAGGCAATTTAAACTTACCAAGATGGTGAACTGGTCTTATGAAACTGGTTGGTATTAAAGAGTGGATCTTTGTAAATAGATCCATTTGGTTAGAACATTATTATTAGGTTGCACATCACTCAAGCTTACTCCCTTCATTTTCTTCTCATTCTAGGTCATGTATATCCTTTGGACCCAAGAATCGTTCAATTGGAGCTGCAGCTAAAAGTCAAGTGAGGATTTTATGTATTCAGGAATGGTTTATATAATCACAAACATAGATGCTAGAATAATATTAAAACACACTGACAGCTTGAATTAAAATTATATTTGTTTCTCAGTGTAGCTTTGTTAAATGTTTTATGCACAAAATTAATATATTTGATTTCTTAACTTGTCCAAAACTGTGTTATGTACCTTATGTCTTTCATACTAAGTATCGGGTGGGGAACCTCTGGCTCTCTGGGGTTCCCAGATGACCATGCCCATTTCCTCTGGCCCTACCCTTTTTCACCTGGCCACTTACTATTTGGTGGTTTCCTGGCCTTTGTGCAGTTTTCCCCCCTCATTCTAAAAGGTCGAAATGCCTCTCCCAAAGCTTAGTTACTGGCAGTACGTACTTTAAGCTGCAGTATACTGATTTTTGTATTTTGCCTTTGCCTCTGCCCACTACTGGAATGTGACCCCTGAGAGCTTCTCTGAAATTGAATTTGGCCCCCAGGCTGAAAGATGTTCCCACCCCTGTTATATATCTTTGTCTCATCAAAGTGTCCAAATTTGAGTGAGCCAACTGAACTGATTTTCTAGTTAAAGTTCTCTAGGGTGTGTCCTTGACTCAACTCACTTAGAATGTCTTGGTAACGTAAGTGTTTGCTCTGGCTTGCAAGTGTCTTTGACTATATTCACCATACTGTATATTACTGTTACCCAGGAGTGCTGGGTGTCTCCTCTAGTTTTTACTTTTCAAAAGTTGCACCAATCCTAAGAACTAGGGCTGAGCAGAGATCTTAAGGATCCATTGAGCTCTTTCCCATTGAGAAACAGTGGTTGTAGCTACTGCCTTCTGGCTGAGGACTGGGCCATAACATGGGGATGAGGTGTCCCTTTCCACTGGAACTCTGACTGTGGCAGCCAGCCAATTTACTGATCTACGGTAATTCTGTTGTGCAATAGAGAATTGGTTCAGGTGGACTAAACCCATTCTGTCATTGCTAGAAGGCTGCATAAAGCTCTCAAAGAGCAAGTTGTTAAGATAAAAATTATAGGAAAAGTTTTAAGGGTAGCATCTTCTGTATGCTACTTCCAGAGTATTTTCAAAACTTTTTGGCTTTGCATCCAGTTGTGTTGTGTGCATACCTTGAGCATTAAAAAAAATCTTAGAATCTTGCTTTAACAACATGAAAGAACAAAATAACTGCAACGTGTCATTCTATAAAAGCTTTCTAATGCTTCTTGCTGAAAGTCTATTCTATGACTTACAGAGAAAATGTTGCCATGCCAGACGAGACTGAACTCTCTTCTCTTTTAGGTAATTTCAAATTCAAAGAATACAGTACAAGGTTTTAAAAGATTTCATGGCCGTGCACTTTCGGATCCCTTTGTTCAAGATGAAAAAGCAAAGCTTGCTTATGAACTTGTCCAGCTGCCATCACGTTCAGTTGGCATCAAGGTGGGTATGTGTGTATGTGAACTTGCACATGCACACACATATGCACATGTTGGTGCTTGCCCATAAAATGTAGTATAATTTGACTCTTTGACAGGAGTGAAAACAGTAGAATCATTGCAAAACAAATATAGGGATGGATGTGGGTTACTTTCTTAAATACTATCCAGCCCTTGAGACTTCAACCAAAAACAGTAGGCTTTCTTAAAATCTATGCAAATTTAGATGAGTTCCTCTTCTTCATGGTAAAGTAAGTATGGGCAATGGTTAGCATCTTATCTGAAATACACATTAAAAGTGTGTCATTTTAAGGTTGCTCCTCTGGTATTTATTTGTTAAATGGAAAGAGAAACCTATACACTCGCCAGATTTAGCATTGGTAAAAGACTGGGGCTATCTTGAAGATTACAACATTAAAATGTGTTTGCTTTCTTTTACATTTACACTAAGGTTATGTATATGGAAGAAGAACGAAATTTCACCATTGAGCAGATGACAGGAATGCTTCTCACTAAACTAAAGGAAACTGCAGAGAATGCACTCAAGAAACCTGTAGTTGATTGTGTTGTGTCTGTAAGTAGATAAACTGAATGTATGTGTTAATTTCTAGGGTATTTTTTAAATATATAAATGGAAAGAGTACAATGTATGTTAGGTATTTAAGTGTTTTAGGGCACATTCCTATGCCCTTTGAAGGAGCACTCTAATGTCTGAGCACTCCAGATATCCTATGCTCTACAGGCAGACTCCTGGCAGAGCAGAAGGAGCACTGGAGGTGATTTTTGCCTCTCTGGCCCCATTGTTGTTTTCCTCTGAGCCCGTTTAGAGAGGTTGCGCTGCTGGAGGCATGACCAATACTGGAGAACCACAGAATACTGTAGATCCTGGCCTCTCCCATCCCCACCCACCAGAATGACCCCTTTCTCACCTCCCCGAAGTTGCTTTTCCGCAGCAGCTGTGAAAGGGGGGGAGAGGGATCAGAACCCAGAGTCCCTCTTCTGAGGTCATAGGAGTGTCTGTAGCCTTGGGAGGGGGGCTCAGAAAAAATGCTATGGTCCAGGGACCACAGGATTACTCTGTTAGTCAGTCAGTTTATAAAATCTTTGAATTGGCGCTCTGTCTCTCTGAATTTCGTTAATGTGGAAATCTCTCCTCTGGATAATAAATCCCATTATTTTGGGGGGTTCGTAGTGTTCTCCCAGTCGGAAACCAAGTTTGTGTGTGCCAAATAGTGAAATTTGATCCAGTAAATGAGTAAAATTTGATTTGCCGCATCTTTTCTAGTGTCTATACATTAGACACTAGAAACATCTTTTTCTAGTGTTAGAAAAACATTAGACACTAGATACATCTTTTCTAGTTATACATGTTTGACAAGGTGGCTGGTCTTTATTATACAACTGTGTAGTAGTAGAGGAAGGAAAGATGGGATTTAAAGGGTTACTATTGGATTTTAGACATGGACAGAGGAATTCAAAGGATTGTAAACCTTGCATTTGTGTCTACCCAAGGGCCTCACCAAAACCTATTGTAAATCTTAGGAATTTCATCGGAAACTGTTTCTTCTGAAGTTTATCCATATAGTCGTGAGAACATAGATTCTGGGGCCCACAATTTTACTTGCCAGGGTGATTGTGCAGGCAACCTCTGGTGAACATGACAAACCCCATGCGTTCCTAATCTGAGAGAGGGGTGTGTGTGTGTCTATGTGAGAGAGACAGAGATCCTTGCCACCTCTTATGCGCCAAAGTTGGAGAAATGTTGGGATTTGGTTTGGCGCTCTATTTTATAGGTTAGGTGTTCAGTGCTCCTGGCAAGTGCAGAGACAAGGCAAGCATCCACATCCCCACTTGACCTCAGAGAGAGAGAGAGAGAGAGAGATGGAACTGTGTTGGCTTGGTTTTGTATTTGCCAGGCCCAAGCAGGAGGCAGAGGCAGGCTTTCATAGATTTCATAGATCATAGAGTTGGAAGGAGCCTACAAGGCTATCGAGTCCAACCCCCTGCTTTGATTCTCTATCTCAAGCTCTGAGCTGGAGGGGCAATTTAGAAGTGTCTGGGTGTAGTTCTGAGCTTTCTGGGCACTAGGTAGCATGCAGAGCAAAAGCAAAACTCTGCCTTCCTTTTCTAGCTCTGAGTTGCATGGGGCTAGAGGCTTATGCAGTCCCCCTGCCAGCTTGGAGAGGGGGTCAGGGGATGTCCCATTTTGGAAGTGCAGCACATGGTCGGGACAAGACCACCTTGGAGGATGGACACAGTCCTGGTTATCACAAGCTTTCTGTTGGACATCAAGACCAACTGATATGTGTAGACCTTTTCTTAGGATTCCAGTATCCAATAGCTTTGGATATTATGCTGGAAGCCAAATTCTGAGTTGCAGTGTGATCTCAACCTTGCAGTAAACAAGTATGTGTTTTTGCTGTGAAATGTCAGTGTGTTAACATGCAGTATGTGAAACAAGTATGTAATGGGTACTCTTGTCATAGCATTTTGCATTCTTTAGTGCAGATACATTTGTTACATGCTGTTTAAGCTTTCCAGCATTCTGTAATTCTTTGTGTATTTACACTTTACGTCATATTCTGTTAAGCTGTTGCCATTTCTCTGAACTGTTTCATATCTTGTTTATTCTTGTATTTTGTATTCACATATGTTAATCATTGTAAATTGTGATTCTGCATTACATCTACTACGCATTTTTATTCCTGTGCTTTTTGCATTTATTTGTATTCTATTTTTAAAAAATATCCCCTAAAACAAATTGCTTGATGTTTGTTTTTTTGTTTGGTAAGTCATCTCTTTAAAAAATGGTTTTGTCTTTGTCTTGTAGGTTCCCTGTTTCTATACAGATGCAGAGAGGAGATCTGTGATGGATGCTACACAAATTGCTGGACTCAACTGCTTGCGATTAATTAATGAAACTACTGCAGGTAGCTAGCTAACTGCAAAGAATGCAGGGTGTGATGTTTCCTTCCAAAAATTTTACATCATTCGGGTTCTTAAATGTTTGTCTGCCTTAATGTTCATATTGAGGAGTGAAGATTTATCCAGATAAAATTTGAAATGTAATTTTTGCCTTTGAGCTGGTTCATACATGATCGTACATCACTTGATTACTAATCTTTTGATGACTCTCAGATGTGAAGGCCTGGAAATCCCTGGAAAAATTAAAACAATTTTTATCTCCAAAGGATTCCCTACCCCCTTTTTTTACAATGGGAAATTAGGAATTAGGGAGCCCTGAAATACCCTCTTATAGAATATTTTCTCTTTTGGAATGAGTGAAATGCTGAAGATGAACTTTTACAGAGCACTCCTGTGGGTGTCCAGGTAGCACTCAGATGTCAAAGTGTTCCAAAAAAAATCCTATGCTCTGCTGGCAGACACCTGGCAGAAGAGAAGGAATGGCAGAGGCAATCTTCGCCCTTGTATCCTCTGCTGTTATTCTACTAGATGCACTTTTGAGTGTGTCTAGTGAAGTCAAAGGGACAAGAGCAGGGAGGCTTTAGCATCCTGTGGATACTTGGCACCTCCCTCCCCCTTCCTCCTCATTTGTGTCCTCACCCAAAGGATGAGGATGCTTTCCACACATGCAGCTAGGAGGTGTGTGTGTGGGAGATCCTCATTCAGATTCACCTTCTCAAAGTTGTAGCAGTATCTACAGCTTCGCAGGGGAAACTACAATCTCCTAGCACCCCAGGGAAGATTTTTATGCAAAAAAATCTACAGTATTGGAGAATAATTCCTATGTATACTGTAGACATGTACAATACTCAGATCCAAGATGCATTCATGTTGTGACTGTATGACTGTCAAATACAGTTTATTTTGTTTACTATAAAATTGTGGTTTCTACTTTCAACTTCTTTTTTACTTCTCAGATGGCATAAACAAAGCTATATGTGCTTAGATAGCATAGGGTACAGCAGTTTACAGTTGTCTAGTACTGGGTATATTTGCAATTTTGTTTGTACAAAGCTAAGGCATTTATACTGTGGATGCTATGTAGACTTACCTAGGAGTAAGCTCCATTAAACAGATGGGGCTTACTTCTGAGTTAAAATGCATAGGATTGTTCTGACAATTTCAGAAATATGCAAAATAGTTCAATTTTATATGCTCAATCGGGGGTGGGCAACTTGTGGCCCTCCAGAAGTTGTTGGACTGCAACTCATCAGCCGTCACTTGTAGCTATACTGGCTAGGGCTGATGAGAGTTGGAGTCCAGCAACATCTGGAGTGCCACAAGTTGCCCATTCCTGTTATGAATTACGCATTTTATGTTAAAGCAGTAAAATAAGCTTAGGCTGGTAAGAAAGTATGGGTTGCACCCAATAAGCTGGCTTCCATCAGCAGAACAGGAAATTCCCCCTCCCCCTGCAGCCTCCCACCTTCCCTGAAAATCTGGCTATGGGGGTCTTAAGGGGATTTTACTCAATTCCCCCCTTTCCCCTGGAGAAATACAGGTTTTCTTTGAAGCTTCAAAAAATTTGGAAATGTTATATCTTCACTCTCGATTCACAATTTGGTTATTTTCACAGATAAGTTTTTGGATGAGAGTTCAGTCTCTGGTGACAAAATGATTTATTCATACATGGTCATCGGTACATCAATGCATGAAGAACATGCATGAGTGAACTTGACTCTGGTCTTGTCAGGCTTGTTTTTGAATACATACCTTTACCTTAATGCTCTGAGGAAAGGGAGATCCCTTCTATTCTGTAGTTTCATGTTAACTTTGCAAAGCAGGTAACCTTAACACAGTGTTTCTCAACCTTGGGTCCCCAGATGTTTTTGGCCTACAACTCCCAGCATGCTGGCTGGGGCATGCTGGGAGTTGTAGGCCAAAAACATCTGGGGACCCAAGGTTGAGAAACACTGCCTTAACAGCTGTCTTGAGACTTCAAAAATCTCAAGGTTGTCTTGCAGCATTTCTAGAAACTTCTAATAAAGCTATATAGCACTCTGTGCTGTGATGACTTGCATTTGTAATAAGTAACCATGTGCAACTTTGTTGAATAGTTCTAAGTACAGAAGGAAGTATCCAACTGTATCATTCAGCTAGCGCAAATGGCATTGAGCTAGCAGTTTATTTATTTATTATATTTATACCCCGCCTTTTTTCCTGCAAGGAACCCAAGGCGGCTTACATAGTCCTCTCCATTTTATCCTCACAACAATCCTGTGAGGTAGGTTAGGCTGAGAGTCAGTGACTGGCCCAAAGTCACCCAGTGAGTTTCATGGCCGAGCGGGGACTAGAACCCGGATCTCCTGAGTCCCAGTCCAACACTCTCACCACTACGCCACACTGGCTCTCAGTTCCAAACTATGCACTGCTAGCACTGTTTGAGTTTGCGGCATGACACCATTGGATACTGCCCATAGTAAAGAAACTTTTTTTAAAAATTGTATACCTAGCCAAGAATGAAAATGGTTTTTACTTATAGTGGACTGAACTCTCTCTCTCTCTAGTTGCTCTAGCATATGGGATCTATAAACAAGACCTGCCTGCATTAGAAGAGAAACCAAGAAACGTTGTGTTCGTTGATATAGGGCATTCAGCTTATCAAGTTTCAGTATGTGCATTCAACAAGGGGAAATTGAAGGCAAGTATAAAGTTCTGTGTTCATTTTAATTACAAAAGCTATTGCTGCTTTTCCAACATAGAAGGTACTAGAGTTGAGAAACTTGCAAGTATTACTGCATCAAGAGAACACAACACTGGGCAACTATTCTGTTATGTTCACATATCAAATATCCTTTCATCAAAAAAGATATTGCAACTCTTGCACACTGTGAAAAGTTGCCTACACATACCATGTAGTACAACTCCATAACAGTTCTGTGGAGAAAAGAGCCTCTAGGGGTTCCTACACACACATGCGCACACCTCATGTGTGAACCGGGACGACTAGAGGCTGTCCCCCCTTCCTCCACAAGTTCATATATAGCTCATAGGTAGAAGGCTATCTTCAGGGGCCCACCATGACCAAAATACTGGTTGATGGGATGCCCAACTTCCATTTCTCCAGTAAAGGTACCTAAATATCATCAGAACTCGTTAAGAGCGCAATCCTATGGGTTGCGCCTTCAATGATCATAAGCCCTGAACTTGGAGGCTTACGAGCATCCTATGCAGTGCCTTCCTGTCCTCGCACCCTGCGTTTCCACTAGACAGGCTTGTTTGCCCATCTACCTGAGCTGTGTCAAAAGGGAAGGGAAGGAGGCTGGAGAGACCTCAAGATAACTTGTATCCTGGCTTCTTCAGTCTCCTCCCCAGCCACCGGAGAGCGGCCGGCGTGGTTCTTTCCACGCTGGCTGTGAGGGGTCGGGGGTCGGAACTCAGATTCTCCACTCCGAAGTCGGAGTGCTGTCTCCGACCTTAGATCAGGGAATCCAAAGTACCGGTATTCTATGGCTCCTCAGACGCTGTGTAGGGACCATAGGATTGCTCCTCCTGTCTTTTGAAAGACAACAGTTCTTTGAAATGATGGTAACTATACTAACTGTGAATGGCAGCTTTGCGGTGGTTCAAGTTGCTTGCCAGGTATCTTGCCTAATCAGTGGAATCTGTGGATCTTAGGTTATGTCTTATTCAGCAAAAACTTTTGTTACGTGTTTATTGGACACTACAGCGTCTTTTTAATAAGGGTTTGTCTAAGTCAGTTAACTGTTAGAGGTGTAATACTGTGAATGCTTCGTTTACTCATGTTTTGGCAATGCCCAGTGGTTGCTACTTTTTGGTTTGAGATTATACTACGGATAAATCTAGTATTCGAATGCTCTTCAATATTTACTGATGCACACGTTCTTTTAAATTATATACCTGCTGTATGGAATTTATCACAAGGACAATGCATGTCGATTTTCCACGCTGTCTTGACAGGCAAAAGACTGATATTACAACACTGGAAAGATAAACTCTCACCTCCTACAACACAATGGATTGAGGACCTAATAATGCTTTCAATATTTGAGTGGGTGGTATTTAGACGCCACCTGCGGATGGATAAATATATGGATATTTGGTCTGCTTTTTCTGATGTTTATGTATAACTATTTTTATCGATAATTGTATTACTACATACTTTTTGATACTTATGGATATATATTTCATACATATTTACTGTAATGGATCCACTTAAAATACTGTAAGAAAATTCTATTCCCCCCCCCCCCTTCATTTTTTCTTTCTATGGAGTTTGTTTTGTTTTGGTGTAATTCACATTTAAAAAACTAATTTTAAAAAAAGTTGCTTGCCAGACCCGCTGCTCCATGATAATACAAGTGGGCAACCTGGTGTAAAGCTTTTTACATGCTGGTCATTTTTCTCTCCTACTTTAGTAGTGTCCTACTACTGATCTGTAGATAGCCATTTATTTGTGGATATAGTATTGCTGATTGCAACATAGAACTTTGTGCACAACAAATTCACAATAGTTTGCAATCCAGAGCCTCTGGTGTCACTAAATTGGGGTAAATATCAGTTGTCTGGGTTACTCAGAATATTAGTGGCTTGGACTTTTGAGAAGAAATATGTTTAATAGAGATGCTTTATTCCTTCTATTGTAAAGGTTCTTGCAACAGCATTTGACACGGTACTTGGTGGCAGGAAATTTGATGAAGTATTAGTAAATTATTTTTGTGAAGAATTTGGGAAGAAATATAAATTAGACATCAAGTCCAAAATTCGTGCACTGTTGAGATTATCTCAGGAATGTGAAAAACTGAAGAAGTTGATGAGTGCAAATGCCTCTGATCTGCCAATGAACATAGAATGCTTCATGAACGACATTGATGTCTCTGGGACTATGAACAGGTATCCTGTTTTAATTTCATCTGTATGTTTAATCTCTGCATATAAACCTCTCTGCTTTATAAGGTGAGCACTCTGCCTTAATTGTATCTTTTCCTACAAATCTGTACAGTATCTGTTGGAAGGATGGAGAAGGTGTGGCCCTTCATTAGCATAGCTAATGGTGAGGGATTATGCTGGTTGCAGTCCAACAGCATTTGGAGGGCCATGTGTTCCCTATCTCTGGTCTGTTGTGTACTTCAACTTGAACAGCTGGCATTAAGAGCAAGTGCAGGTGGACAGGGTAGAAAAGCTGGAACTTAGTTTATGTGATAAAATTAGAATAGTGCCCCCCCCTAACAGTTTTTGGATATAAACAGGTAAGGTTGAGGATATCACCAATTCAGTGTTTAGATTGCCCAGACCAATAAAATGAGTTCCATATTATGAATTTTAGATAATGGAAATAGTGGTCTTTATTAGAACCTTGTTTAGTTCTTTTCATGAAGGATGAATATATGGGATAATGGTTAATAATTTCCATAACAAGTGCTGTCATAGCTCTCTAACCTGTTTCCAGAGTTCGGTCTGAACCCTGAAACATGTGAAGCAATAATAAAGAGGAGTTCCAGTCCCATATTCTTGCGGAGGTGGTAGCTTGGGGAGGGGGAGACTTCTAGGCATAAGACATGTTTTCCAGGCATTACGCTGCACACAATGAAAATTACTTAAGTAAACACACATGCGTATTTTTCATAAGGTCACAGCATTTGGACTACATTTTTCTTAATAGCATCTCCCTACATACAGCAAAAATTGTCTTAAGCATTATTTCAAAACCCATGACTACAATCCAGTGGTAAACATCTGCACTGGGTGCTTTATGAGCTGAAACAGACATTTTTGCTTTATGCTTGTTCCTTGAATTGTGATCCATAACCATGAACTAATACAGGTGACAGATTCTTCCTACTGATATAAATGTTACCTGGGTGGGGGAGGGTCAAGACACACTTAACCTCTGTGTGGTTCCTCTTGGTATGAGGTAGCAACACACTTTTACAAGTGGGAGCAGGATGGAAGAGAAATAATGAGGTTGATATCTGTTGAGATTGGGGGCATCTTGGCTAAACATAAACAAAATGCAACCAAGGAATTATAGCACTGTAAAATTCTTAACAACTTTCTGCTTTTTTTTTTTTTTAATGTGCTGCTATCAAACCTCATTAAACACAACCTTGCAGATTCTAGGGAGGATTTAAGACACTGCCACAAACTAAATTATATTTTATTGCTCTTCTATCTAAATATAATTTTACATTTCTACCCACAGGAGCAAATTTTTAGAGATGTGTGATGACCTCTTGGCTAGAGTTGAACCACCACTCCGCAGTGTCTTGGAGCAAGCTAGTAAGTGCAAATTTTGCTACTTGGAATGCAATACAGTATTCGTAAATAGAACTATGCAAGGATTAAAATTAAGTGTTAAAAAATTGGTACATTGGAAGTGCTATATAAAATAAGCAGCAATAATTATTTTTAGGTGTGTCAGCTCTTTGCCAGTGCTACCAGTTATTTGCCAAATAAATATTTTAATCAAAAGGGTTTACAGGTTTATGGTATTTACTGCTGTAAGATACTTGAAAATATATTTATTTTGAATAGCTCACTTTAAAACTTTAAGCTATTCGTTTAATACTGAATTTTCCTCTTTTTAGATTGTAAGCCACCTTGGGAGGATCATTGTCTTGAAAGGCAGCTTACATATATATTAAATAAAAAAATATAAATTGGGATTGTATTCTGTTAAGGACCTATTGTGAATATTTAGAAAAATATTAATGCCTTAAGTAGAATATCTTGTTAAGATCCTTTTATATTGGCTAAAACAAAGCTAAACCTAATATAGACTAACTGTTCTTTCTCTGAACTGCTGAAGCAATAAGGGTCTTCGGTAACTTCCTAGCAATTAAGTCCACTTCCATTGACAAGTGCTAGTGCTGCCCATATTGTGTGACTAGAAGCTTTCAGTGCTAGTAAGTGGGTAGAGATATAGCTGAGAATATGACATAGACCCCCAGCTATGCAAATTCAACTGGTAGATTTCAAATATGTTCACCCTCCGCTATGAAACTGTTAAATGTTAATGTTAACTTGGTTGTGTGTTGCTAAACTAATGTGTGTTGCAGTGCTAAATGCCCTTACAAATTGCATTGAAGCTAGTGGGGCTATCCTAATGTAATTAGGCTTAGAGTGTCTATCTTGTTCTGTATAGAATTAAAGAAGGAGGACATCTATGCAGTAGAAATAGTAGGAGGGACTACAAGAATACCTGCTGTAAAAGAGCGGGTCAGTAAATTTTTTGGTAAAGAAGTCAGTACAACTTTGAATGCTGATGAAGCTGTCACACGAGGCTGTGCATTGCAGGTAAGAATGATTGCTTGAATGCTAAGAATTTAATTCTTTTATTCAATGATAATTTGATTCTGGTTTCTTAAGAGATGCAAATGAGTATAATATGGCTGAATTTGAAAAGGGTATTAAGTGTTTGGGAAGAAATGCATTTTTGTGGTTTTCTTTTTTTTTTTTTAATTAAAATTATTTTATTTTTCAAAACAAATTATAACAATATATATATATATAACAAAATACAAGATTATCACACAAATATAACATACCATCAACATACAATAAATCATGAAGTGCACCCCCCCACCCTCCAAGGGACCAATTAATATACTTCTATCCTCTTGATCAAATAAATTCTAAATTCCAAAAATATAACATATCCTGACAAGGCATGTTACCCTTCCCCTTTATTAATACATAATCTAGTAATTGATTCCATATCTCTATAAAATTATTCTTCTTTAGCAATCCTTTTTTGCATTTCATACTACTAGTTAGTTTATCATTTAGGGCTATGTCCCAAACTTCCTTATACCAGTCTGTTATTAGGAAAACATGTTGTACTTTCCAATTTCTCGCTATCATTAGCCTGGCCGCAGTTAACAAGTTTACAATTAACTCCTTCGTATTTTGATCACAAATAAGCTTCTCAGTTATTGATAACAATGGTAATTTTGGACAGACCTCTAAATTAGTACCAATAATTTTTGATATTTCTGTAAAAACCTCTCTCCAAAACACCAATACATTTTTACAACTCCACCACATATGAGCATATGTCCCTTTTTCCTGACATGCTCTCCAACATAATGCAGAACAATTATTATCTATTCTATTTAATCTTACTGGAGTTAAATACCATCTCCAAATTAGTTTATAAAAAATTTCCTTTATCCTAATTGACAATTTTTGTGGTTTTCTACATAGCAGTGAAATGTATCGATTCCACAGATATATATTTTTAAAAGGCAAATCTTTATAGCCTGTCTTCTGGTTAGGCCAACATGGCTAGCAAAGATCTATTGTCTATGTGCTCATTAGACAATTGTGTTCAGTCAACAGCAACCCAAGAATCCCAAACACTGATGGACTACGTATTTTGGATGGTGGGCCGGGTGATCCCCCATCTATCCCTCTGTGGACTGGATGATATGTGGGTATAGCCACACTCACTGATGTCATCTGATACTTGGCCAAAGTGCTGGTTGAAGTGTCTCTAGCCGGCACTTTGGTTTACACTATTTGGGGAGGAGGCGGAACTGGCACAGCTGCCTCGACTGAGGCACTGGCTGGAGGCTCCTCCAGCCGGCACCTCAGTTGGGGGTTTGGCTTTGCTATGGTGGGCTCTATTGGGGAGGATCTGAGACAAGTGAGCTAATGGGGAGGGAAGTAGCCACTGTTACCCCCAGTCAGAGAAAACAGGAATTGCCCTGCAAGCTGTTCTCCCCCTCCCATTCAGGAGCAAGAGCAGCGCATCAAGGGGAATCCCTGCTGTTATCTCCAACAGGAGATAACAGCAGGGATTCTCATCCAACAGGAGATAGAACTTCGTAGATGGGCCTTCTCCAAGGCCCAGCGGACCAAATAGCCCAGTCTGGCAGGCCAGATTGGCCTGTGGGCAGGAGGTTCCCCATCCCTGGACTAAACAGTGCAAGAATCTTGCCCACAGGATCCATAACAATATCTGAACTACACCTTATATAGTGTAGTATAGTGCACTCATTTATAGCTGCTTCGCATTGGCTATAGATTTTTGTCTGATTCTTCACTTTAAGAGATTGCTGCTTGTAACATAGGGTTCCATCACTTGTTCTCTAGCTAGAGTTAAACACAAATCACAGTCCCCTGAGTTCAGATATAATGGAAAACTTTAGTTTTTAAAAGTGGTAGCATGTTTCTGTTCTTCGTGTGGTCTCAAAACAGGAGGATGGAGTGCACAAGCCTCAAATATGTTGCAGCTCATTCAGGTAACCATAGTTTCCTGTTATGTCTGAACCAGGCCTATGTGTACCTATGTAAGTTGCCATAAATGTGTAGTATTAAGAGGCGGGATACACGTTTCTTAAATTGACTTCTTAAGGGTGCAGTCCTATCGAGGGTGCAATCAATGATTGGAAGCCCCTGAACTTGGAGGCTTCCAATAATCTAATACAGGGCAGAGGAGCAACAGAGGCGATCTTCACCTCCCCGTCCTCCTGCCCTGCATTTTTCACTAGATGGGCTTTTTTGCCCATCTAGTGACGCGAGCTTCAATGGAGGAGGGAAGGAGGCTGGCTGAGGATAGCTCATATCCTAGCCTGTCTGGTCTCCTCCCCACTCACCAAAAAGCCCCCTTTTCCCTTCTCCGAGGTCAGTTTTCTGAACTCAGAGGAAAGCCAGCGCGGTTCTTTCTGCACTGGCTGCGAGGGGGTGGGGGCGGATCTCCGACTTCCCCTTCCGAGGTCAGAGCGCTGTCTCTGACCTCGAAGCAGGAAATTCCCAGTATCCTATGGCCCCTCAGACAATGTCTAGGGGCCATAGGATTGCTCCTGGAATCGACTTCAGTGGGATTTACTTTTGAATAAGCATGTACAGAATTGGGCTGTATTAATCAGATAAGCAGGGTGCTTTGAAGTCAAGCCTCAAAATATATTTAATCATCAATCTTTTGACATTATAGCTGACCTGTGGTCTGATTTTGCATGATTTAATTTAATATTTTGTTTCTTACAGTGTGCTATTCTATCCCCAGCTTTTAAAGTGAGAGAATTTTCTATCACAGATTTGGTACCATATCCCATTTCTTTGAAATGGAATTCCCCAGCAGAAGAAGGATTAAGGTAAAACCTTCAACACTAAAAGCACTTGTGAAGAATTAATTACAGCTGACAGTCATAGCTGTTGTATCCTACTGTATGCATGTGCATATGAAAATACCTGAACACTAAAGCCTTTATATTAGTCACTAGCTGTACCCGGCCACGCGTTGCTGTGGCCCAGTCTGGGTAAATGGAAAAGAAAGAAAAGAGAAAGCGCATGTCTCTAAGCTGTTTAATTTCACAGTGCTTGTGGGTAGACAATCTCTGTTGTTGTCCCATTGTCTGGTTTGGCGACTGTAGAGCACGCAACACAGAATTGTCCATGTGAGAAGCAATCCGTGAGAAATCGTATATGGATCGTAAATCAGAAACATTGAAATGGAATCGTAAAATATTTAGTATAGCGTGTGTCGCCGTTACGTCCAGCAGATGGCGGTGTTTTTCAAAAAAAGCATGTTACCGCCACCCCCCGCAGCCGCCGGACACCCCCAGGCACCCCCCCCGCAGCCGCCGGACACTCCCCGCCGCCACCCCCCACCGCAGCCTACCTTTCCGTGCAGCCGCTGCCGGAGCCCCGCCTGCGCGGCGTGGAACGTTCTCCAGCACCGCTCGAGCCGCCCCTCCCCCGCAGCTGCCGGACCCCCCCGCCACCCCACCGCAGCCTACCTTTCCGTGCCTCTGCCGGAGCCCCGCCCACGCGGCGCGGAACGGTCTCCACACCGCTCGAGCTGCCACTGCTGCCGCCGCCCCCCCTGCAACCTCCGGACCCCCCCCCCGCCACCCCACCGCAGCCTACCTTTCCGCGCCGCCGCCTCTGCCACCTCCGCTGCTGCTGGAGCCCCGCCCAAGCTCTGTTTTGGCGGGGGGAACCAGGGCGACAGGGCTTAAACAGCCCTGTCACCCTGGTTTCCCCGGCCAAAAACAGAGCGCAGGGGTCCCGTCGCGTCAGTTCCTCCTCGCAGGAAGGACACGACGGGACCAGCGGACGGGGAGGCAGCCTCTCCGGCTCGCTGCAACACCCATGTCTTTTTAGTATAGCGTGTGTCGCCGTCACGTCCAGCAGATGGCGGTGTTTTTCAGAAAAAGCATGTGGTTACTGCCACCCCCCGCAGCCACTGGACACCCCCCGGCACCCCTCCGCAGCTGCCGGACACCCCCCGGCACCCCTCCGCAGCTGCCGGACACCCCCCGGCACCCCTCCGCAGCTGCCGGACACCCCCCGCCACCCCCACCCCACCGCAGCCTACCTTTTCTGCGCCGCTGCCGGAGCCCCGCCCATGCGGTGCGGAATGTTCTCCGCACCGCTCGAACCGCTGCTGCCGCCACCCCCCGCAGCCGCCGGACCGCCCCGCCACCCCACCGCAGCCTACCTTTCTGTGCCGCCGCCACTGCCGGAGCCCCGCCTGTGCGGCGCGGAACAGTCTCCGCACCGCTCGAACCGCTGCTGCCGCCCCCCGCAGCCGCCAGACCCCCCCGCCACCCCCCCCCCGCAGCCTACCTTTCCGCGCCGCCGCCACCTCTGCTGCTGCCGGAGCCCCGCCCGCGCTCTGTTTTGGTGGGGGGAACCAGGGCAACAGGGCTTAAACAGCCCTGCCGCCCTGGTTTCCCCGGCCAAAAACAGAGCGCAGGGATCCCGTCACGTCAGTTCCTCCTCACAGGAAGGACGCGATGGGACCAGCGGACGGGGAGGCAGCCTCTCCGGCTCACCGCAACACCCATGTCTTTTTAGTATAGCGTGTGTTGCCGTCACGTCCAGCAGATGGCGCCGTTTTTCAGAAAAAGCATGTTTTTTCCTGTCACAGGTGTGACATCTATATAAGAGGTATATAAAAACACGCGCGTATTCGAATGCAACGCCGTGTCAAAATTTCAAAGCAATCGGTGAAGAACTTTCGGAGATTTAAGATTTTGAACAAACGCACATTTACATTTTTATTTATATAGATTAATAACAACCTGCAAATTTGTTCCTCACAAATAGTTCCATTGTTGTATGAGACAGCTTGCAGCGTAAACGTTTTCTGGGCTCTCTAAACAGAACTTGTATCTAAAACTGCAGGGGAAAATGTTCTTAACTACTTGAAGTAAAAATGTATTCTTCCTTTCTACAGTGATTGTGAGGTTTTCCCGAAGAATCATGCTGCCCCATTTTCCAAGGTCCTCACATTCTACAGAAAGGAACCGTTCACTCTGGAAGCTTATTATAGTTGTCCTAAGGAATTGCCTTATCCAAATTCTGCCATAGGTATGTAATCATAAGAAAGCAATGCTGACTTAGTGGGCTGTTCACACGATTACCGCAGCCCATCATGGCTTATTTAAGCCATGGTGGGTTGTGGTGTATGCCGGTGACCATTTTGAATATTCAAGCTGTGGTGGTTGGTCGCCATGGCTTACTGTGTCATGCGAACCTGGCAAGGGTGGCTTACGTGAGGGTTCAACAACCCTAAATTAATCCATGGGCTGCTTTAGGGTTATGCAAGGGTTATATTAAATTTCACATAAGCCACCCTCACCAAGTTCTCCCAACACAATAAGCAACGGCACCCACTTGCCGCAGCCTGAATATTCAAAAGGGCCACCGGCATGCACTGCAATCCACCATGGCTTAAGCCATGGTGGGCTGCTGTGATCGTGCAAACCCGCTCTGCATGTGTGTCTATAAATCTTACGTTGGTGAAAAAATACATGCTAAAAGGAAAGGCAAAGACTAGATACTTAGGTTGAATATGAAGTTTAGTAAGTAACTAATGCAATGCTTTATCAGTTACTACTTTAAGTGTTTTGTTTAAAATGAAGAGTCATTTTAAATTAGCAAATTTTATGCTACCAATACTAAAACAGAACAATGTGAATATTAATAATGGGAAAACTAGTTTTGATTTCTGAATTTTTTAAAATGAAAATGTTGTCTGACTTTCCTATTTAGCTCAGTTTTTAGTTCAGAAGGTAATGCCACAAGCAGATGGATCCAGTTCAAAAGTTAAAGTTAAAGTCAGAGTAAACATCCATGGCATTTTCAGTGTTTCAAGTGCATCACTTGTGGAAGTTCATAAATCAGAAGACAATGAAGAGCCCATGGAAACAGATCATCATGCAAAAGAAGAAGAGGTAACTTTTTTTGGATTGCAATAGGCCCTTGCTAGTCTACTATAGCAATGTATTCTAGCTGTCTTGAATAATTAATTTTCACCTATAGGATTTTTAAGCTCAACATATGCTGCTGTTTTTAAAAAAGTCATCCTTTTAACAAGGATTACTGATGTTGCTGACAATTACCTTCAATCATACATTCACAGTGTATATTGAAACGGGCTATGTAGAACTTCTGAATAGCAATCACAACAATGTAGATTCAAGAAGGTAAATCTGTAGGAACTGGAGCTTTTGAGCCTCTGCAAATTGCAGACTGTATTTCTGGTCATCATTCCCCTCTTTAGTCTGCTCACTCTCTTTAAAAGCCAGGAGTATACATGTTCAGTTGCCATTGTATTGTGTTGGTAGTACCCCTGCTGAACAGCGCAACTAGCGGTATGAGCTATCTCTTTGGGCAGTATCCAATACTGCTCAGCCTCTAGGGGGACCTCCTGCTTACACAGCAGGAACCTAGCAGTCCCCCTAATCTATCAGAAATGAGCCGAAACACTTGTTTGCAAAAGTGTGCAGCTCAGCGGAGTTTGCAAAAAGGAGCTCCGCTGACCAGCCTGCTCCGGAAACGAGTGTTTCCACTCATTTCCTGGCATACCTCAAGAAGCACTACTTTCCTATTGCACAAGCAGTGGGTCCTGCGAGGGCAATGGAACCAGTAGAGGCAGAGTGGCCCTGTTGGATACTTTGAAGTGCTGAGAGAGCCAACTAGGAACATGACTGACAAGTGAGATCCTTTTGGCATCTGGAGACCCAGCATTCTTCCCACTGCCCTGAAATTAAGAGTTGCCCCCTTCCCTCCATTCACGTTAATGGTTTGTACTACTTAGTAGTTGGAATATGGCAAGGTGGTAACTTTGAACTCCAATTTTAGGAGAAATTTTCTTTCAGATTATCATATTTAATGAGTGTAGCTCATAGAACCCATCTTAACACTTGCTTTTCTAATTTCAGAAGATGCAAGTAGACCAGGAAGAGCAACAGAAGACTGAGGAACACCAGCAGCCAGCTCAAGCAGAAAACAAGACTGAGTCTGAGGAAATGGAGGTAAAAATGATGTGTTACAGTCATTTTAGAATTGAATACTATTTTAATAGAAACAAAAGGCCAATAATTTCACTAGCTTTATGAGAAGCTAAGATAACATGTACTAGACTAAGCAGGTCGTTTCTAAATCCATGTGTTATGTCTCTTCAAAATATGCTTACCAGAGCATAAGCTCCAACGAATTCAGTGGCACTTGCTTAAGAGTAAATGTTATTAGGTTTGATCTGTTAGTGATGGCCAATGTAAATGTGGGACTTGAGACAATTCTAAAAACAGAATTAATTTGTCACATGCTCTTTTTCTGTTCTGAACTGTTTTAATGCAGACATCTCAAGCTGGATCGAAAGAGAAGAAAACGGATCAACCTCCTCAAGCTAAAAAAGCTAAAGTAAAGACAACAACAGTTGACCTTCCTATTGAAAATCAGTTGGTGTGGCAAATAGGAAAGGATATGTTGAATTTATTTATTGAGAATGAGGTAAGTCAATCTAAAGCACCAATGTGAATAGAGGAATGTGTTTTTTAATGAATTATTAGTGGCTGGTGCTTAAATAAGGGGAGTTTATAATGAATTTACAAAAGTACACAGTAACAATCTCTTCTTAACTGAAACAAAAGTGTAATGAATATGTTTCCTTCAGGGTAAAATGATCATGCAGGATAAACTGGAGAAGGAACGGAATGATGCCAAGAATGCAGTTGAGGAGTATGTTTATGAAATGAGAGACAAGCTCTGTGGCGTGTATGAAAAGTTTGTTAGTGAAGAGGTAGGTGTTGCTAATGACAACTTTCACAGACCAGACCTGCTCTCAGAGTATCTAATGTCCACGTTGGTAGCTTACACAGTTCACTGACCACAGAACACTGTGTAAATTGAAACTTTAATAAATTCAGCACTTGTGCAATACGTGAAAATGTGAACAGTGGATGGATAAACCAACAATTTCCTCATATTGTAGGCAACACAAAATGGAGCTTCACACCATCTATTTTATACTAAAGATGTGCAGCCAAACCAGTAGAAGAAACTTGATCGTGCTCTTTTCTCCCCTCCCCGCCCCTTTTGATTTCTTTGGCCCACTGTTCCCTGGCATCTAAAGCTGCTTTGCCTGCTCACTCTATGTCTACAGTTCTCAACCCACACACATGCTTATAAGTTCCATTTTAAAGTCATTGGGAACAGTAAGCATTTTACAGATTTAACTCTCTCCCTTTTTGGAGTGGGCTTTAAATTCCTGCACTAACATGACAATGTATTTGATTCTAGATTAGAAGCTGAAAGTTCATGTTACTGCAATCATTTTTGCTTTTCTCCAGGATCGTAATACTTTTACTCTGAAGTTGGAAGACACAGAAAACTGGCTATATGAAGAGGGTGAAGACCAGCCCAAACAAGTTTACATTGATAAGTTGGCAGAACTGAAAGTAAGTGGTACTTCAGAACTGTCTAAACTTTTCACATGTGGAATCTGTCTATGCTGCATGGGAGGATATTTCTTGCATGTTGAAGAGTTACAATGAGAAAATTCTCAAGGGAATATAAAGTAACTATTACAAGTGTTAGGATTATACATGCTCATCCATGTTATCCTGATTGTGTGTGGCTATAAATGTTGACATCATGGTTGCATTATTTATGTTAGGCTACCATGAGCATCTTGAGAAATGCTCAAACTCTGCTCACCAAGGGTTATCTCTTTAGCCAACCAGCTTTGGCAGTATTTCAAAGCACCTTTCCAGTTAAATGGACTCTTGTGCATAATTCTTAAATTACAGTTGCACCCACTGACTGAAGTCACAAAATGTGACATGATATGGAGGGTCGGGGAAAATCATCAGCACATCTGGAGCTTTATTGTATATTGTTGCTGCTGCTGCAACAGTTGCTTGCTGTTAAAGACAAGCTGCTTTTAAAATGAACATCCGATAGTCATCTCAGTGGAAGTTGCTGAGATGCAAGGGAGTCCTCCTGCCCACATGTGCATATCACTGCTTTGAAGTTGGCCATTGTACGTGTTAACAAACACACAGGAGGCTGCATTCAACAAAGTGTTTTAAATTAATATGCCATGAAAATCAAAGTTGCAGCAATAAGGCAATCAGTATAACGCCTTTCACAAGTGCAGTTCAGATCTATAATTCTGTCTTGGTAAACTTTTCTTCAACTCAGACTGTGGGACAGCCTATTCAAGCCCGATTTCAAGAATCTGAAGAAAGACCAAAAGCATTTGAAGAGCTTGGAAAACAAATCCAACAGTATATGAAAGCTGTTCTTGCATTTAAAGCAAAGGTATCTTTTTATCTCTCACTATTTTACTTATCTATGACAGGTTTCAAAATTGTCTTGAACATTTTCAGTAGCAAAGTTTAAGGAACAAATCTTGTTTCCTTTTCAGTGAGATATGGGATAGTTTTCAAGTGATGGGCAGTCTCCTTCCATAACAAACAAGCAGAATTTTACTAGTTATCCTCTTCCTTAATTTGACACATTTTAGTCAATACCACATGATAGTACTCTTTCATAAAGTTTCTGTTTGCTTAATATCCAGCCAGGTATCACTCAGTCCGTTCCTTTTGTCAGTTTGAGGCTAACATTTTTATGATTTACCAAAAGGATGAGGTGTAGAACAGAATTCCTGTACAAATTCATATTCTTTTAAAAATGTTAGGATGAACAGTATGACCACTTAGATCCTACAGAAGTGGCCAAAGTGGAGAAGAGTGTAAATGAGGCGATGGAATGGATGAACAACAAGCTCAATCTTCAGACCAAGCGAAGCCTGTCTTTGGACCCTGTTATCACAGCTAAGGAGATTGAAGCGAAAACAAAAGTAAATAAACCTTTGAACTTGGTTGTGGGTGGATGTTGAAGTTGGTTGTGTTGCATGATGCCTTGTACTAGTATATTGGTGGTATTGGATTTTTCTACAGCTGAGAGAAGCTCAAAGAGTGCATTCCTATAGGTGTGGAAGCGGTCATGGGCTATTTTGACTCAGTTCATCCATGCACATATGCTTTCATCTGTTTCTTGAAGAACCTACTGGGCAGCAATATATTAATGTAGTACTTCTTAATGTTTTAATCATTTCCAACATGTTTATTTTAGGAACTGATAAACATGTGTAATCCTGTAATCACCAAACCAAAACCCAAGGTGGAACCTCCAAAAGAGGATGAAAAACCAGCAGAACAAAATGGTCCGGTAGAAGGCCAGGGCGATGGCACCAGAGGGTCTAAGACTGCTGAACAGAGTACTGATTCAACAGCCCAAACATCTACAGAAAAGAAACTTCCTGAAATGGACATTGATTGAATTCCAGCTCCTGTTTATATTAGAAACTACAATAAAGCTTTAAATTGTCATCGTTATGTTCTGAATATAAATGGGAGCCAAGTGAGAACTGCAGCTTTCTCACAGTGTGCTTTTGGGATGGGGTTGGTCAGTATGAAGCATCTTAACTCTTCAGTAGCGAACTCTTCAGTTGGATGAATTCAGTCTTTTGCCATATGACATTAAAAGCCCCTGGTAAGTATTAGATTTGCAGAAAGTCATAGCTGACCCTTCAGTTTAATCTTATTCCTGCTGTAATTCCCATTTTTAAAAGAAGAGTGAGGGCAACTGGAAGATAATCTTGTTCTTTTAATCTACCACTAAATTGCAGTTGTGGATCGCAGCAGCTACATTATCAGTATCCATTGACAGAAAAGTGCCAGAGGTGTTTGAAGCTGCTCTGGTTTTATTGCACAAGAGCATAATAAAACTACCAGTTTGTGATCCTTCTGTAATTACAGAAACAATAATGGCATGTTTTCTAGCTGGAAGTTTAATTCATTTCACATTGTACTATTCATAGTTATGTGAGGTATATGGCACCATAGGTCAGATTACATGTTTGTGCTAAATGGAAAGAACGGAACAGCTGGAGTGCTTTCTCCATTTCATGTCCACACTCCATAATGAATATTAATGTCCTGGGCATTCTATTAAATTGTTTATCTGATATGCAGAATAGCCAATATATACCTAAAACCTGCCATTAGATGCAAATATGTATACCAATGGTTAATTCCCCCCGACTATATAAAATGCTGTGTAAATTTAAGTCTCTAGTTTAAGTAGTTGCTTGTAGGAAAAAAGAGGATATACTGCTATCTATCTGCACTTATGGATGATTCTGATTAGTTGCTAACCTTGAAGAGAATATTTGCTTCCTACATTTCAAAGTGTTCATCTTTAACTTCCAACAAAACAAGTCTGGCAGTTTTCTCATGTGCTCCTCTACACTTTGGCTGTGTTTTCTTCTAGTATTGATAATTGTCATAAACTTGTATGTGTTGAAATCAAATTGGAAACATCCATACACATTGCAAGAAATAAATGCACTGGATTGTACTGGATTTTTGTACTGGTGAAGGACATCAAATTCTTGAGAGATTGGAAAAGAAATGAATACAGAATCTTGCTTTTGCAATAGCTCCTCTTTACCCCCCCCCCCAAAAGCAAACAAATCTGAAGTTGGACTTGAATCTGTCACATCCTACAATCACACATGGGTTATGCAATCTTGGTTCTGCATTATAGCTTTTAGTTTATACATTAAGCTAGTGCTTGGATTCAATTAAGTGCTAATATTCACAGTACTGATGGTGTACTGAAGTTTCAGAGAACAATTTAGTTCTATACATGCAAAAATAACATCTTACCTCCATAAATCCTCAACTTTCAATCAAGACAAAAATCAATGCTTATGGGTTGGAAGAGACTCCCAAGAATAGCTTGAGTCTAAATGACAACTCAGAATATTGTTTCTGCTGTTTTTTCTACCTGTTCAACAACTGCTGCCTGTTAAGGATAGCTAAAACCCTTCTAATGAAATAAATGCTTTAGCTCTATCAAGCCCCATTGTTTTGTCAGCTTTTATTTCTTAAAAATATTTCAGTGCTAGTTTCCTTAAATCCAAGGATTGTGTCATTCTTTGCATGAAATAACAGGATTACAGGAAGAGCTCTGTGCCTACTGTATTAGTGTGAAATGCATTTATATAAACTGGTATGCTACTTAACCATATTCATGTAAGACTTGTGTGTCAGACTAGACTTAGCGTATTTCCTTACAGAGGATGCTTCAGATACTTGAAAATGGGAGATGGGACTGAACTGTGTAGAATGAAAAGAGGAATCTGAGTAAAGAAATATATCAAGAGATGGAGGAACAGGTGGGAATGCAAACGGTACTGGTAAAGGCAGTGAAAGTGGGAGGAAACTCATTTACATGCCACAATAGAAACTAAAAAATCTTTTTCGGAGGTCAGGTCTCTCGGCGGGCCTCCGAGGCCCGGTCTCCTCGCGTATGGGTAGACCGCGCACCCGCTCCGGCGGCCACTTGGGTGCGGCGGGGCCCGGGCGGCCCGCCGGCGCCGGCCACGCGTGCGATTAAGGTGAAAAATGCTGTTCAGGCATACAGTAATACCTTGGATTGCAAGTAACTTGGTCTGAGAGCGTTTTGCAAGACGCAAGTTTTTTTTAATAAATTTTGACTTGATAAACAAGCAACATCTTGCAATACAAGTAGTCCTAGGGATGTAACCGCTCGCCTCGAGCAGGCGTAGTGGGCCGAAATCAGCCGTGCTCACGCCCACCAGAGACTCGCTTTGATATAAGAGTGTTGGATTACAAGCACGGTTCCAGAACGAATTATGCTTGCAATCCAAGGTATTACTGTATGTTGATTTCAGGATGCTACTTATGATAGCTGAGGGAGCAAAACAGCTGTCCTTCCTAGAAGTGTTCCTAAGTACAGGGATGGTGGAATTCAGTACAGTAATACCTTGGATTACAAGTAACTTGGTTTGAGAGCGTTTTGCAAGACAAGCAAATTTTTAAATATTTATTTAATATTTTTTTTACTTGATATACAAGCGACGTCTTGCAATACAAGTACTGTAGTACGGCTTAAATTAAAAAATCTCTGTACAAATTTTTTGGGGGGATTTCGTTTTGATATGAGTGTTTTGGATTACAAGCACGTTTCTGGAACGAATTATGCTCTCAATCCAAGGCATGACTGTAGTTCCATTGAAACCCTGGAGAAAATCCTGTGGGCAATTGTATTTAGTCATCACCTACCACACTACAATTAAATGGGCAATGAGAGGTAAGGTTTAAAGATCAGATCTGAATGGGGCTTCCAGTAGTCCAGCAGCACTGGTCTGCAACCAGCACAGCAGCTCATTTCTGCATACCTGTTGATTATGCATGCTATATGATGCTTCATCTCCCTCCTGAATCCCTGCCCTCACAACAGAAATTGAGCATTCCAATTTCTGCCCCCTTCTCCTAAATATGAACAAAAACTTCACGTAAAATCTCAATCAGTGCAAGAAAGAAACCTGAACCTGAGGGATGGAATTGGAAACTGGTTTAGGCAACTTAAGCTTCTGCTTAAAGATTGTATCTACTAGACAATCTTTTAAAACATGTAATACCGGTAGTTGCTGCTGCATAACTAAAATAATGCCTCAGGAGTCCTGAAGCTGAAACAAACTGCAACTCTGTACAACTGATCTCCAAGTGACTGGTGGCCTGCGTTTCAGTTCTCTGCTGCTGTTTCCCAAAATTGCTTCCTCCACACACCTACTCATAAAATGAAAACAATTACACTTAAAAAAACCAAACTAATACATTTTATCATTCTGTCTCAATGCAGTAGTCCTAGTATCCAAAACCTTCCCTGAAATTTCATTGGTACAGCTGCAGCAGTTCAATTTCTGCGCAACTGTGTTGTCACTTTCATCATCAGATCAGTACTTTCTAGTGCTCTGCAAGTCTGATTTTGAGGTTTTTATGTTGCTCACTTGCAGGTTTTCACATTCTATTTGATTGTAATTGGGTCTTTCTGAATTTTATTCCCAAAAGTTTGACGGTATGTAACTTGCCAAATCAATATGAGCACATCTGCTTCACCAGTTAAGTTTCATGTCTCCTTTTACATAACTTAGTTCCTAGATTACTCTTGTGTATGGTATTGTGGAGGAAGAAGGGGGGGATGGCTGACCCGCCAGACCTCCACCCTTTCCTACTCCAAAGGAAACCCAGCACTTGCCACCATGTGGCCCGGAAGGGGGGGGCTGGCTGACCTGCCACCACCCCACCCTTGCCTACTGGCAAAGGAACCAAGACCCTCTGAGATCTCAAGATACCAGACTGCCAGCCCCTCAGCTGTCTGCAATCCTACTTGGATCTCTTGTTTAGGGACCCGCCTTCAATTCTGTAACCTGGATTTAGATACTGAACTCACAGAGCACTACAAGACCCATTTGGGGTGAAACCAAGATAAGGTTTATTCTGGTAGCATCTTACAACAAAATTAGGGAAATGAGAGAAGCATACAAAATAGAGAGACAGACACTTTGGTACACAGTAAAGCTACAAAACAATAAAAACCTGATTCCTTAAGATCTCTCAGACACACACCTGTTACCTGAGGGTGTTCTCTTCAAGGGTTAGATCCAGTACAGCCTTGCCGCCCGGGGGGAACTATTTTATCTACCCGCAGGTCCGAGATAAATAGCCCTCCACAAGACTTGCCTTTCTAGATCCCTCAAACGAGCCAATTTTTACCAGGGCTGCCTGGGGTCGATTCCTGGGGGGGGGGGCTAAAGGCTTGGGCCCCTCGCTGGCGCGCTGCCATGCCGGGCACGCTACCAAAAGGACTAAGACTAAGAACAAAGGCTACACGTGGGGAAATAGCTCTTCCCCCTCCCCTTTTCTGTAGCCTTCTTGCTTCAGCCAATCAATTTGAACTTTACCTGGCCAGGCAGGGGGAAGGGAACTCATGAGTCATGGCTTGAACTATATTTACATATGAACGCTTTCAGCCTGGCACCTCCAGGCCCCATCCCATGTTCCATGCACCTTTCGCTTCCTCCCAGCCCCCACTTGGTTTACACATGAGGTGTGTGTGTGTTTGTGTGTTCCTGCATGCATGCAGGAACCCCCAAAAGCTCCACAGGTATATACTATACTAAGCATTTTTTCCATTCGATCTTTGTGGACTCAAAGGAGCCTATTATACACACTTAATTCCTCTGCCTCATTCCAGTAAGCACAGAGCATAGAATTTCCACTTTTCTATCTATCCATCCCTATGTGTGTGTGCACGCACACAATATATAATTGTAGCTGTTTGACATAATTTAAATTGCAGTTTTGAGAACTGGGAATACAAGATATACAGTAACATCAACTTCAACTTCCTTAGACTACATATTTCCTGAACAAAACAGAATTTAAACCTTTTGCTTGATCCATATTGCCACTTAATGGGTATTTCTGTAGCATTAGTAGCCATTTTTGTTTGTTTAAAAGTTAAGGTCTAGAACTTATTCCCCCACCTTTTTTCCTCTTGCAGGGAGGTGGCTTACTCAGTTCTTCTCTCCATTTTGTCTTCACAACAACCTTGTCACCATTATTTGCTTCAGTTACTCACACTGCCTTCCTGAAAATGTCAATTCAGGCACAGGTATCTGCCCCACACCTTCTGCCATGGGCATGCAAAGAATTGATTCAGCTTCTCTGCAGTCTCCTTATCTTTCTTTAACTCATTTGTCACCCAACAGCTTCTGTAGCTGGTTCCTTCTGATATATTTAATTATTTTTAATTGTTGGTCTTAATGTGATTAGCAATATGCTCAGACTTTCTCCCTCTCTCCTCCCTGCCAGCCCCCCAACATCTGCTTCAGGGGGTTTCTCAGCCCTCTGAAGCAGATTTTGAGGGCACGTGGGGTGCTGCGAAGGGGGGATTGCCCCCTCCTGGTTTCACTGACTGAATGACACCATTAAATACAACCCTTTGCTTTCCCCATGCTGAATTCTAGTGAAGAATTTGTGCCTTTCATATGCAGCATTTCTGCATACATAGTATGCTTTTAATTTCTTAAGGAAAATTCAAGTTTTGATTAATGTGCAATCTTATCAAACTGAAAAGCATTTAAACACAAAATCTTGCTTCTGGAGATACAGTGCTATCTGACGTCTCATCTTTTCTTGCAATGCAGTATAACTCACATGCTTTCCACCACCACGCCCAGCAGTATTTCTTTACACATAGCTACATCTGCCCTGCTTTTCCAAACTTTGATAAGTCTCCCATGGGGAGAAATGCCAATTTTAAATAAAAAATAGCAATGCTGTTTCCTGTGCTAGGATAAACTGCCCAATATTATTGTCCGCATTTTGCAGATAGGTGGGTGAGGCAGCATAATGACATGTGCATACCACAGATGATCACAGCTGTTAGAGGAGTGGTTTACACCACTCCTACAGTTTAGTCCAATGTTATCCTCATATTACACATTCGTTTGTGTGTGAAAGTAACTTATGATAAACCTGCGACGTAATATACACGTCACCATCTTATTTATTTATTTCATTTTTATACCGCCCAATAGCCGAAGCTCTCTGGGCGGTTTACAGCAATTAACAAGACAGTCCCTGCCCGCAGGCTTACAATCTAAAAAGACACAACACACAAGGAAAAAGGAATGGGGAAGGAAGGAAAAAAGGGGGGGAAATAATTAATTCTTCTGGCAGGGCTGGTGGAATGGCCCTGCGGCTGCGCTCCCTCTCTTCTCCCTCTGCACAGCCTGCTGGAATGGCTGCTGGTGGTGACAGTTGAGGGAGGAGGAGCCGTCATGAGGGAGGCCTTTCAGCAGGGCTGGTGGAATGGCCCTGCGCTCCCTCTCTTCTCCCTCTGCACAGCCTGCTTGTGGATATCAATGGATCTGGAGACTGGATATCAGGGGTTGAAAATGGAGAATAGTGCTTGGATTGTACATATTAGGAGCTTTTCCTCCGCGCTGTTCTCCATGAATTCTTCCAATGTCTGGTAGATTTTCCCACTGAACTCACAGTAGTTTTTCCTTTCTTTGCACAGTGGGCAACACTGACTAGTGTCTACATGAATACAGCGAGGGTGGAGTCTAGGGCACTCTGGCTGAATGCACAGAGGGCCCTCTTCAGTGCAAAGGCAAGGGCATGCAGAGGGACCGGGAGTAAACTTTTCTCCAATCGCATAAACAAAGCCACTCTCATCCTCACAGCCTTTTCCACGGTAATCTGGATAAGCATATTCCTCTGGAGGTTCAGGGGTAGTACTAGCAACAACATCCAAGAAGGAGGAATCTTCAGCAGCTGGAAGTTCCTCCTGAACAGCATCAATTTGATCTTGGGCTTGGAGGCTCCCAAACTTACTGCTTGTTGCCTGGCTGCTCAAAGCTTGTTTTTGCTTAGTCCAAGATTCTTTATTAGAATAATTTTTGTTGCCTTTGCTCTTCCAGTCTCTGGTGCCTTCCTCCCTCCCATTTCTGCCCATTTCATTCATTTTCCCTGTTCCAGTCTGATTCTGGCTCTCCCGGGCAGATGTGTGGTCCCTCTTTTCTTGGCTTGCTTTTATTTCCTGCTTGTCTTGAGCCTTGGTCAGTTTCTGCAGAGGTGCAGTGGAGCTACAGAGAGCAACCATCAGGCAGCAGGTCACAAGAAGGGAACTAGAGAGAGCCCCAATTGCCATTGCAGTATTGCTGGGCATCACCTAAGGCATCCCAGAGGGGCAGAACATGTTTCATTCACATCAAAGGGGGTTGCTCTGTCAATCCACAGTCGGGTCATTCCATGTAAAATCAACCAAAAAAATGAAAAATTTACCTCACCATCTGCATTTTTTTAAAAAACGGGCATACTGGTAGACCAGCATGAGAAATGAACACACACCAAATTATAGGTCATTATACCTCACGGTTCAAAAGTACGGTGTGCTCAAAAAATGCCCAAAACACGATTTTTCAGCATTTGTGACTACATAAAAGGTATCATAACGTCCTTCAGAATTGAGCTAGAAAGTAAACCATGGTGTCATATGAAAGCTCTCGAACTACCCTTTTATTTGATAAGTAACATGAAGCATGCATGTGAAATAAAATATTCAAGGTCATAGTTTCTTTAATTTGACCTTGAATTCCAAAAAAACCAAACGTGTTTTTTTGCTGATTTTTTTCCTCAGATAACCCATGTTTACCTTGAGTATATGTACCGATTTCCAGAACGGGGTTCCGAACAGTTCAGAAGATGTGAATGTTCTTATACATGCACAGTACCTCCCTACAATAACTTCACCCCCTTATACACACTTAAAACAGAATTTTTTTGGAGGAAAATTAAACTTAAGCCCACCCCCTCCCTTCTGGAGCTTCCGGGGCCTTCAGGCTGAAATCAAACCAGGCATGGGTAGGCCTCAAACCTTCACAGAGATATATCTCTTTGGATGTCTACATTAAATCAAGCTTTATTCACAGATTCTGATAAGAAAGAAAAAGGCAGGCCTGAAGCCGTGACAAGTGCCGACCCCACTTCTACTGCAATGTGTTCATGACTTTTCAAATTGTTGAATTCCTGCACACCATGTCCATTTCTACAGGTAGCATAACTAAGATCTATTATTTCCCTGATGGTGCAGCAGCACAGTATAAAAACTTCAACAACTGAAGTAAGCATAAGTCAGATTTCGGTATCGATGCAGAATGGCACTTCTTTGCCACATTGCATGGAAAAGGGCCTTGTAATGGTTTGGGTGGCACTGTGAAAAGGTTAGCTGCTCGAGCAAGTTTGCAGCATCCATATGAAAAACAAATCATGACCCCTCGTCAGCTCTCTGATTGGGCAAAGGAGAACATCACACAGGTTGCATTTCAATACACCACAAGTAAAGATTATGAACTGGAAGAAAAGCTTCTGAAATGTCGCTTCGAGAATTCAAGACGATTCCTGGGACACAGAAAATTCACACTGTAATTCCATTAACAAAACACACTGTTGCTACTAAAAGATATTCATTTCAATGTGAATCCAGAAAAGAGACAGTGACTATTAAAGAAGAATTGCAAGAAATAAGAGGATTTGTTACATACGTTTATATCTCACAAATGGTGGTTAGGTTGTGTTTTACAAACAGATGATCAGAGAGCAGAAGTGTTAGTGAGCTTTCATCCAGCTGGACCAGCAAAATCATTTATGTATCCAGATAAACAAGATGTCCTATGGATACCATCTTCAGATGTTTTGACAAAAGCTGATCCTTGTTGCCCAACAGGGCACTTCTATACACTAACAGACAAAGAGTGTCAAGCAGCAACTTCAAGACTAGAAACTACTGTTATGAAATGCTCCTTAATTTAGGACTTGTTAACAAAATGTTAGCAAGTAATATTTGAACTGCATAAAATCTGATCAGCATATATAAAAGTAAAATGGAAAATCTCATCTATGCACAATAATGGTTTTTCAAGCCCACATCTAAGTAAATCAAAATAACTATGCTAGTAAGAGTCCCATTTTGAAATCAAGTACCTGTTTCCAGGGATGTTAAACGTTATTTAAAGCAAAAGGAGTTTTTTGTCATTATACAGAGGTCAAAACTCTGTATATTTATTTGAAAAAATTAAAATGAACATGTTTTCCCCAAGCAGGAAAGGTGAGTACCTTTTTTAAAGTACATATTTTAAACCTCATTCTTCTGAAAACATTATCCCTGCAACTTATTTTTTAATAAGCAGAACAAGTTTACCAAATCTTAAGCAATTTGCTTTCAGTTGGAAATATTCTTTGATTGATTTCATACCAGAATGACCACCCAGAGGAAGTATCACTATTCTACACAAAATGTCAGAAGTATGCTATTGTGAAGAAAAATACCTAATTCAGAGCTGCACAATTATGACAGGGTAGCTTGTACTTGTGCACAATGTTTTATTCAAAACCTAAGTGATAATGCATATTTTCTTAAGATACGTACAGTGAGATAGCAATTCATATGAACTATGACGCATACACACAGAGCGCCCCAAAAGAGGTACGGTAACTCATTTTCTGTTAAGAACCCCATTTTGAAAATTGGTTCATGTATTAAGCACTGTCAGATGAAATACTAAAACAAAAATCATGGAGGAAAAAAAAAACAGTTTTTGCAGAATTCAAGGTCAAATTTTACTATTTGACCTTGAATATATATTTATTCCAAAAAACCACTTATGTTACATATCAAATGAAAGAGCATTTCAAAGGCTTTCCATCAACACCATGATTAACTTTCTTCTACGTTATGTACAACTGGAATTACTGTAATTTTAATGTTGTCCGACACACAAAAATTAACATTTTTCTTCATATTTTTGATTGCCATATCTCCAAAAGTTTTTGTCCCAGAAGTCTAATTTTTGGAGCAGCTTGTTTTCTCAGCAGACCCAACAAGTTCACCAAGTTTTTTTTCAAAATCGGTGACGGTCAGGTAAATTCATTGGTTTACATGGAATGACCCAGTCCCTTCGCACACATAGCCCAAGCAAGGCAGGTCCCTCGCCTTCCTTTCAGCCCAGCCAGCTGACTCCTCCTCTGTGCGGGAGAAACGGCACCTCGGTCCTTTTCGCTCCCATCCTGCCCTGAAGGGGGAGAGGAGAGGGACGGCCGGGGCCGTTGCCCGCAGCCCGCTCCCGTTGTCTATTCGCCAGTCGAGCCAAAGCCGCAGCACTACTCGCTGCCGCCGCCGCCACACACAAATATACCGCTTCGGCCTCGTGGCGAGGGAGCGTGAAGGCGGGCATATTTGGGTGGGTGGATGGCTTACAGACAGTAATGCTCTCGATCTTGGGCGGGGGAGGAGGACGGGGAGGATTGAGGACAGTGGCTTACACTAACCCTCTAATACAGGGTTGCCACTAAAATTTTATTTTTCATTTCCCTGACCAACATTCAAATATAACCACAAGTTTAAAAAATGAATAGGTAGTGTTGCATTAATGCAAGGCTTAATGAAATGTTCCACTCTACAACTACACAAGTCTCAACTGCAAAAATATTTGTCAAAGTAAGGCCCTGTTGCCCTGGTTTCTACAGAAAAGCTGCAGCGCAGGGTCCCAGCGTGCTGGCACAGGGTCCCAGCGTGCCGGCACAGGGTCCCGGCGCATCACTTCTGGCCAGCCAGAAGTGACGCGACAGGACTGTCGCGTCTGGCTCAGCACAGACTGGCGAGCAGGGCCCAGGACCGGGTAAGGCCCGTTCGCTTCGGGCAGGTGTGAGCGGGCGGCCCGCTCTGCCCGCTCAAGGTTAGCGGTTACATCCCTAGGCCATGACCCAAAAACATGTTCATCTTTATATGTAAGTTAAATGCAGTACTAGCAGGTAGGGATGAAAACAGATGTTTAAAGTTGGTATATTGTTAAACGTTTAGGCTGGTTGCTGGGGGTGGAGCTGAGAAAATGGTGGAGCTGGGAAAGGGCATCATTAAGTTTTACTTGTATTCTGCTACTTCTCTATTCCAGTTGTTCTTGCAGCAGCAGGTCAAAAATCCACTGCTTGAATATATTTTAATCACAATTTCCCTGACTTTCCCTGACTTCAGACCAATTTCCCTGACCAATTCCTATTTCCCTGAATTTCCAGAAAGTGGCAACCCTGTAATAAAGGCTGACCTATCCCTTCTTTATTGGTGAAATACAACGTCACAGAGCCAGATCTCCGTATTCACGTTATCAAGATGCAGAGGGACAGTAGAACAATGACATAATAGGATATACTACATACATTTCAAGTAAACTTATTTCTCTGATGGTGCCCGCTTGCCTACTGCACTTGACATCAACACACATTTATGTTCAAAACAGCCAGTAAACACACACACACGCCCCAATATCTTTCGCAGAAAAACAAACCTAGGCGCCATTTAATCAAACGGCTTCCACAAACGCCATCCCCCGCCCCCCAAACCCAGTGGTGCTCCACCAACTTCTTCGCGGACGCGGTGAACTTTTACCTCCCGAACCGCGTAACATGGAGTATTCCAATCATACCGGAAGCAGAGAGGCGCGCATGACTTTCTCATGCCGGAACTCGTCGCCGAAGCCGGACTACGCCTGTGACTTGAGGAAGGGTTTGCTTTGGTTGGTGAGTGACGACTGGCTGCTGGGCGCGCGGAGGGCGAGGGTAGGCTACGGCGGGCCAGTGGAGGGGGGGGGGGAGCAGTTCTAGGGGCTTATGGCAGGTAGAAGCAAGTGGGACGGAGTATAGGAAGGTTGGAGTCAGCATGAAGGGAGCCCTATAAGCGCCAGGGGAGAACGTGCACCGAGCAACGCGGTTTAGCAATAGAAAAGGCACGTCTGGGCGGATTGAAACATCCCGAGCGGAAGGGCTTTATGCACCTGTGGGGTCCGCTACGCGAGGTTTTGTGGCTCTGTGCTGCCTGACGTGATGGACAGCTCAATACAGGTTGGGCCAGCCTTCCCCAACTTTGGACTTCCAACTCCCATCAGCCCTAGCTAGCATGGCCAATAGTCAGGAATACCTGGGAGGAGGTCGTCCAGAACATCTGGAGGGCACCAGGTTGGAGAAGGCTGTGTGCTTAGGGAAGCTGATCTGGTTCAAGGAGTAGTTGTCCCCTAAGATAGGTGTGATTTGATGCTTCACAACAGCTGACGATGTATCTTGAATATCAAGGGGAAAGCTTGGGGCTCTTCCAAACGTCATTATCACCACCACCACCATCATCATCACTATTACTACTACTGCAAACGTGTAGCTTATTGCTCACTTCAATCTCTCTCTCTCTCACACACACACACCCCTTTTCTACTAAAAGCCATCAAGGTGGTTCACACACAGCAAAGGAGAACAATAAATAAAACCATTTTGAAATGTTAAAACCACAAAAACAACAGTAATTTTAAAAGCCAGTTTAAAGAGGTATGTCTCGACACCTTTTCTGAAAACAGAGAGAGTGGGGGCCAGTCCTCACTTGTTGTGAAGCATCTTCTAGGTAGCTTTCCTGAGGTCTGTTGCAGTGCAATCAAGTTTTTCTAGCAAGAAGCAGCAGTATTTTTCATGCCCATTTTAACCCCTTGTTGTTGTTTCTGTTGCCATTGCAAGCCTTACATAGATGGCAGTCACTTGAGTGTCACCAGTACCAAATGAATATTGCCTGTGACCAGACCAGTAACAAAATGATGCTGTTTCTTTCCTCTCTGTGACCATTGTTGTGTACTTTAAACTTAAGTCTTTAGAGGTTGAACTCTCCCCACTCAGCTACTCAAAGGGAGATGGTGCTTCTAGCTCTTGAGACCAAATGTAGTTGAGGGAACACTTTGCAGGATCATGTGAATAGCCATTTTAAAAAATTATGGGCAGTTAAGGGAAACTGTGAAGTCTCCTTTTAACCAAATGCCCTTTTAGAATCTGGATAGGAGCTTGTGAGGGATGCTTTGCTCCTAACAACTTTTCACATGGGACAGAGGTTGCAATAGAGCTTCTGTTGCCTTGTGTTACACTTGTATTTCTTGCATTCTTTGTGTTGATAAAACACCGTTTCTATTAATATCTAAACTTGGGTGTCATGCTGTAAAGTCACATAATTAATCACATTTAATAGGGTGGAGCTCACCAAATTCAATAACTCTTATTCTGGAACTGAAAGCAGACACCAGGAATGTTATCCATGTATTTTAGCAGGGTATCATAAACATTTATAAAATGATGACAGGATGTTGATTTTTAAATTACTTTTTCTACAGAAAATAAATATTATGCCTCATTGACCCTGTGTAGGCAACATAAGTCACCACTGTCTTTGTCTTAAGGAAAAAACTTGTGTCCCTTGTGCCCTGGTTATTCAGAGAATAAATGAAGTTGATGATCAGGCCTTACTAATCTGACTGACTGCAGATTAGTAAGCTATATTATATAGCTGCATAATTTCTGCTTATGGTGTTCCCCCCCCCTAAAATAAAATCCGGCTACATTATGCATTGGAGTGACTTGTATTTACTTGTGTGTAACTTGAGAAAGAAAAATATTTAAGTGGAAGAAAAAATATTTTACATGTGCCCTTTTAGAAAATATTGCTACACTGCCATTATTTTAAAATTATTTATATAGCACCATCAGTGTGCATGATACTTTACAGAATATAAGAGGACAAATTCCTGTCCTAAGGCACTTACAATATAAAATTCAACATGGGGGGAAAAACAGAGAAAGAGGAGGGAAGTGGAAGGAGGGGTAAATGGGGGAAGCAATATGTGATTAAGGGCAGAATCCTATGCATGATTAGACAAAAGATGAAGAGTCTTTTTGATAGTGGCCAGGTTCAAATGTAACAATAAGCAATTATGTATCATTACGTGCATGCGTCTTGTGCTCCCGCACTCTCCCTTCCCCTCTCCTCCAGCATGTCTGTCAAGGAAATTGGAAGCTTGTGTTGTCTGAAAACCTAACCTATGGATAATCTCCCCCTTCTTCTCTCACCATTCCTTTTTCCTTGTGTGTCGTGTCTTTTTGGATTGTAAGCCTGCGGGCAGGGACTGTCTTGTTAATTGCTGTAAACCGCCCAGAGAGCTTCAGCTATTGGGTGGTATAAAAATGAAATAAATAAATAAATAAAAATCTTAACTATGTTCATTGAAACAAGCCAGCTTCATAAACTATGGTTTGAAATTGGTCTGTTTCAACTAACCATAGATAAAGACTAACCATAGTTTTTTTGGTTTGGACATAATACTTAGCTGCATTTACCGTAAGTTAAAATGGAATGGAAGAGTCTGGACACCTCCTCCCAGCTGTACTGGAAGAGAAGAGTGGGAGTTCACAAACCTGGGCTTGCCACTGTTCATTCCTATAAAGATAAATCATAGTTTAGCTGCCTGCAGCATACATAGGTGTGATCTGAATCAATGCTCTAATAGACAGCTCTAATAGTGGTCTGCCTAACTTATTCTGGGGATATATTCATCATTCACAGGAATTTTAAATGTCTTCAGAGGACAAAGGAGCTCAGGAGGATGAGCTTCTTGCTTTGGCAAGTATTTATGATGAAGATGAATTCAAGAGAGCACAGTCTGTACAGGGAGGAGAAACTAGAATCTCTGTTGACCTGCCTCCAAACTTCAACATATCTATGAGTGGTGAGTCCAGGTTTTTCTTTTGGCATGGGGCGAGCGGGGCGGGGATACTTTTTGAAGTTTGCTGCAATACTGCTGTCTGTTCCAAATGTTCTAATTCGTGTTCCCCAAGATATAGGAGCTGGTTCACACAGTGGCCCAGTGTGCATACTCTACACATGGTGTAGTGAAGGCTCCCCACTCACAGCCTTGAGAATGTGGGGTATGATCAGATTGCTGTGCCACACCAAAGGATACATCCTGTGGGTGCATGATACAGGTCGGGTCACACAACGTGTTTTTTGCACAGGTTGTGTGAGTGGTGTGTGCGATATTTATTTTTATTTATTTAAAATATTCCTTGGGTGCCTTTCAGGGCAGAAGCCCTTCCTATATGCTGGGCCACTAAAACCTTTAGTTAGTTGTGAATCATGTGACGACTAGGTGATCTGATCTGATTCTTTCTTGGTAAAATAAACAATAGGTGTATTGTTTATTTTACCAACAAAGAATCAGATCATGTGAGCTTGTGGCCTGCTTGTATTGCAGAGATCAGGCGTCAAAATAAAATGACCTCAGCAGGATAGTCTTATCTGTACTTTTTCAAAACTTTTTTAGAATTTTGAGTTTGCAAGGGAGGGTCGCGATGACATTGTTGAACTGATTCCGATCCCCTGATACAAATTATAACTTACTCTAACAGAATAGCTAAATAAAATTAGCATTTGAGCAGCAAGGAGAACAGGCGATCAGCAAGTGCAGCTATGGACTTAGGTCTAGCACAGAAAAAACTATAACAAAGCTAATAGGATCTAATACAGAATTGCAGGAAAAAATGGAAGCCCTTGAAAATCATAGCAGACGACCAAATTTGAGATTTCGAGGGATCCGGGAATCTGTGGAAAGCCAAGATAGGATTGGATTCTTGACAACTTGGCTAGCAGAACTTTCCCCCAAAATAAATAAATAAAGAAGGGATATAGCACGGGCACACAGAGCTCTACAAGCTAAACCTGCCATGGGAGCAGCATTGCACGTTTCACTAATGAGTCTGTGAAAGGGCTTCCAGGTGAACATGGAGGAGCTTTGAAAGCCGCACAGAAACTCTGTGGGGCAGCTGATACAGTGTTTCCTGGCCAGAGAAAGTCTCTGGCTGCGTGTTCTACTTCTCATTAGAGAAGCTAAGATTTGAGGTTACCCCCAAATTATCTCATAGGGTCATAAATTGCTTTTTGTCTGCCTTTTGACGGATTGATCTGCGGCGTGTGACCTGAGGTGGGGGGAAACGGCGCTGTATTCGGAGACCGGTTTTACCGATCATTAGAAGTGTTCATGTTCGCTTTCAAAATAAAGGAGTACATCTGGACTGGCTAATTTGGAATCTTTCTGCAGCATAGTGGGATTTATAATTAACTGTAAGTAGACTACCGTATGTTTATCTGGGAGGCGAAAAAGATAAGAGAGGAAACCTGAAAGGAGGTCTATAAATCTTATATGTTTGGAAGCGTCTTGGAAATATCTATACGCAAGGCAAGATGTTTGCAGTTGCAGCATTCTTAAACCTGTGGAATGAAATGGAGAGAGGAATCTTAAACAGATTGGAAGTAAGAATCCAGACTTTGAATGCAAATCTTAAAGTGGATCAATCAGAAGAACAACGTAAGACGGATTTTTCTACAGGACCGGTAGAGGAGAAGACAGAAGAAGTAAATAAGGATTTTGGAAACTTACCAGAAATTCACAGAGGCTTTGAAGTTTTAATTGGATTGAATTGGCACGAGAAGACGGTTCAGCAAGAGACGGTGACGCACTTTAAAAAATCTAAGATGGCGGAGCCGGAGACCGGTATGCAGGAATCCACAAAACAACAGAACAAACTGATTTCATTCTTTGTTCAAAAAGTAATGAAAGAGACTATCTACATGGTCTTTTAGTGGGAAAAGATAAAGGGTTGATGTATACTGAAATACTTGTCTAGTTGGAAATATAAATAATTTCTTGATTTTAAATATTAATGGCAAAGGTAAAGGGATTGCTTATATGACTTGTTTGGATTTTAAATATTAATGGTGATGTAAGAGAAATTATTATAATTAAGGTATAATTATATTTGGTCTGTTTGGAAATATTTACTTTAAAAAAATCTTTGTTGTTGTTGGGGGTGTTGTTTTGTGGAGGCTTTGAAGTATTAAAGGGGAAGGTCTTTTGTTTTTTGTTCTATAAGTAGCATGATGGCTTATGTGCTTGTGCTGTTTTGTCAGTTGTCACTTATTTCTTAATTTCTAGACTTCTCTTTCTTTCTTTCTTTTTTTTTTTTAAATATCTTTAAGATTAAAAGTGAAGGAATTTCTGGATAGATAGAAAGAAATAATGAGTAATTGCAATAATACAAATGTGTTGACTAGATGGTTAGGTACTAGAGAGTGCAGGGGGGGGAGTACAAAAAGCTTTTGTCATGTGGTCATTTGCTAATTAGTTTATAATTACTTTTTACTTTTGGGATTCTTAATATACTGTATTTTGGAATTGAAAACACTATTTAATGAAACTATAGGTTCTCTTTTTTGGTGTATCCATAAATGTTGAATTTAATAGATTAAATAGTTGATGTATATTGGGGGAGGGTGGAGACCTCTGGGGTTTGTCCTTTTTAGGGTTCTTTTTTTGCCATATCTGGAAGTGATTTTTTGTTAACAGAAAAGTTTTTAAGAATAACTGTGGTTGCTTAAGCTGTGGATTGGAGAAGTCCATTATAATTGTGTTTATGTTTGTTAAGAAGATTGGAAGTCCATTATAATTGTGTTTTTGTTTGTTTGTTTGTTTGTTTGTTTTTATGAATAAAATTAAAAGTTAAACTAATGAGTCTGTGAAAAAAGCCATATTGGTGGGATCCAGATTGGGCATGCAACTTCAGTATGAAAATGACCCAGTCCAAATGTTTCAGGATTTGAGCCCTGATACTCTTTGAAGACGAAAGGTGGGGACACCCAGTTAAACTCATCATTAAAATGGATGACACTACCACCATTATTTCATCACACCAGAGGCCAGACAATTCCTTACACACATAGATATGAGCCCAGGAGAGGAAGCAGGAGGAAATTGCAGTGCATGAGAAGAGGAGCTCAACAGAGAAGAAACCAATGGCGAGCTTGATTGGCAATTAAAGATGGGAATTCAACAAAAACGCAGATTCTACAAGAATTAAGGAGGAAATCTCTAATCCTAATCAGTCCTCTAATTTCTATCAAGAGTGAAGTCAAATTTCTCTCCAGGGGTTTTCTTCTCTGTGTTTATGCCCAGAGATCTAAGCTTTTCAGTACAGTATTTAAACAACTTTTGTCTTCAAAGAGTATCTGTGTTTTTCAGCTCTCAAATACTTAACGTGATATATGTTATGTTTTAGTTTAAATAAATGAATATTTGCATGGGGCGGGGAACCATTATTTTTCCTCCTACTATTCTTTGTTTAGCTTTACCCTCATCTAGGGTCACAGACCTGGAGGTGGCCATTCATCCTAGGATAATGCTAGGTTTATTTTAATGGTCTGTTATAGACCAGACAATTTTTTCTTGTCAGTTTCAGAACACCAGCAAGCTTTGGAATGACTAGACAAGCAATGTTAATTAGACAGAGACACATAGTAACAATCTGTATAGGGTATTACTTTCTAATTACAGGAAAGGAAGAAAAATCTATATGACAGATCTGAAAATAATTTATTTATTTATTTATTTATTTAATTTTTATACCGCCCAATAGCCGAAGCTCTCTGGGCGGTTTACAACAATTAACAATACAGTCCCTGCCCGCAGGCTTACAATCTAAAAAGACACGACACACAAGGAAAAAGGAATGGGGAGGGAAGAAGGGGGAATATTACTTATGTAATTCTCTGTGTCTCAAGAAGCTCCGGCCTCCTTCTTCTTCCCCACAGGGCTGTAGATGTCAGTTAGCCCTGTGGGGGGGGGGCAGTCCAACTGGAGCAGGCCCTGATGTTCCCTCGGCCTGCTCCAGCCTCCGTCGTTCCTTCTTCCCCACAGGGCTGTAGATGTCAGTTAGCCCTGTGGGGGGGGGGGCAGTCCAACTGGAGCAGGCCCTGATGTTCCCTCGGCCCGCTCCAGCCTCCGTCGTTCCTTCTTCCCCACAGGGCTGTAGATGTCATTAATTTATCTTAATGTACGGGGTCTGGGGACTCCCATTAAGAAAAGGAGAATTCAAAATATTTTTTAAAAGGAGAGCCCAGATATCACATTCTTACAGGAGATACATATAGCTAAGAATACGGCTCAAGTAATTTTCTTTCCTGGTTCGGGGGACCAATTTCAAGCAAAAGGGTCCTCCAAATCAAGGGGAGTGGCAATAATATTGGGGGGCGGGAATTAAACTTCCTAGTTACAGACACACTATCAGACCCCTGTGGCAGGTTTATTTTCATTAAAGGATCAATAGAAGGGGGGAAACTAACAACAGGCTCTGTTTATGGACCAGATAAGGATCAGCTTAAATTTTTGCAAGAGGTATTTCACAAACTGGATGGTTTTAAGGAAGGAAAAGTAATCCTAGGGGCAGATTTAAACCTGAGTATTGCCAGGAAGATGGATACAAATTCCACCAAGGGTTTCCCCCAAAATACACCAGATTCCAGTCTCTCAAAACTTCTACTAGAACATGATTTAGTTGACACATGGTGAGTAATACACCCCATAGAAAAAGACTTTGCATTTTATCAGTGGGAGACACTAATGGCGTCAGGAAGGCACGGGAAAAAGATTCAGGTATCACCATTGAAGATGGTCAGTGGAATTCATTGAGGGCTCTATCCCCATACAAATCAATTTCATCTAAGCGAGGGAAAATGCAATTAAAACAATATATAGGTGGGATCTTACACCAGTAAAAATCAGCTATATGGGAGCAGCCCTAATGCTGGAGAGGCTGAGAGGGACTTATAAACACATGTGGTGGGATTGCAAAGTCATAGAGAGATTCTTGGTAGAGATACTTCATTTGGCAAGAAAAGTTACAGATCAGGACACATGTAAAACAGTGGAACTGGGACTACTCTCCCTCTTTGTGGGAGACAACAAGAACCTATTGCATAAAGAGTTACTAACCTTCTTTTAGACTGCAACAAGAATGGAAATTGCATCTGTCTGGAAATCTACATGTGGACCATCAACTGAAAGCTGGGAAAGGAGACTTCGGGATATTACCTTACTAGAAAAATTAACCAAAGAACCAAGGGCCATGCACAATAATGCAATTAACAATGACTTTTACACATGCTGGCAACCCTGGATTTCTTAGCCAACCAGAGCGATGGGTTGAAACCTCCACAATCACATGTAACCATCTGGAAAGACCTAATTAATACTTCCTAGCTAAATTTAGATTCCTAGACCCTCCAGAAGAAGCTTAACCCTACAGTTTTATATATCTGTATCGCTATATCCAGGTCATTGTTGATAGGTTATTTCATGCTTGGTGTCAGTTATGTTTTCATGTTGTATTGTTTGTTGATAAAATAATAATAATAATAATAATAATAATAATAATAATAATAGACTTTTGAGTTTGCATGCCACGACAATCCACACTGCCACAATTCCACAGTGTGAATTGTTCATGAAACAACCCACAGTGTGCCAGACAGATGATTGGGCTCACTGTGGGTTGTCCCGCCCTCCTTCCCCCTCAGTCCTCCCACGGGTATCCCAGGGAACCACATGGCAGGACCTATCTTGTCTGCCTTCCCTGCCATGATCGCAAGCCCTTTTGTGCTTGCCACAGCTTTTTTGCCCCCTTTACCCATATTTTTCTTTTTTTGGAAATCGCAAAAAGTAATCTCCAATTTGACAGCTAGAGACTGCCCCTTCAAAGTGCTCAAGTGGCACATTGGTGGGGCTATCAATGGTTCATCACCCCTTTTTTAAAAAAAAATTGCACCCCAAATATGCACATTTTAAAAAAATGATTTTTAGTCAGACTTACGCACTTTTGTGCATCCGAAATGGCATGCCCCGCCTGGACAATGTCCAGCGGAGTGTCTGCTGTCAAAAGTGCAGCAGGCACCTCTCATGAGCATTGAGCCAGAGAGGCCACCAAGAGCTTTATTTTTCACTTTGGTTTGTCTTGACAGCTATCAAAAGGTAAGCTGTCAAGAGAAACCAAAGACACGAGTGATATTTGCTCGCGGAAAGGGGTCACTACATCACCCCCTCCATAGCAAGATCCTCAAGGTTTTGGGGTTTTTTGGACCTGACTCCTCTATGGGTCTTCTTACTTTTCCACCCTTTCCCAGGATTCTAGGTGCTCGGGAAGGTGGGAAAGTGCGAGCCACCCCCTTTTACAGGAGCACGGAGGTTTGACGGCTAGCTGTCAAAACTGCTTCCGCTTAAAAGGTTTTTTTGACAGGGCTCCCCATGGTTTCTTGACAAGGACATATGCAGGCATGAATGCATATGTCCCTGTCAAGAAACCATGGAGAGCCCTGTCAAAAAAAACCTATTAAAAAGAACTGGTGTTTTAACAGCTAGCTGTCAAAACTGACAGATCCCATAAAAAGGGGGTGGCTCATAGTTACATAGAATAACTTTACAGTAGCATCTCTCTGACAGTATCAGATTTATTTTGTTTCAGACAACCTGACAGAGAATCTTCAGAACGGCAAGTTTGAATGCACGGTCTGCTTCTTACCTCCAATCGTGCTGAATTTTGAATTCCCTGCAAACTACCCATCAACCTCCCCACCTCTGTTCACTCTCAGTAGCAAGTGGCTCTCCCGGGCTCAGGTTTGGCACAAAACTTCAACACTTCATGTAGTTGTCTAGAATGGTAAACTTGTTTTAATGATTAACACTCTGGTTGATTGTTACTCAGGATGCAGCCAGTGAAAGACTACATACAAGAAGCTTAATAATTAAAAGCCAGTTTTAGCTAGGGAAAATAATTAGTCTGTTAAAATCTGACACATGTCATATGAGTGTCTAACTGTATCATACCTAAAATCAAATGTTGTGACCTGAAAACCTTTTAAATTGTTCTAAAAGCTGCTTTAAATCCTTAACCTCCCATTAACTTCAGCATGATTAGAACTGCATATTCTTTTGAAAAATTCTACCATAATTTTGTTTTGTTTGTCTTCTGTGTATCTGTACATCAATAATGGTGGCGGATAAGGCATCGTTGTGTGATATTGGACATGAAATATGAGTACTCCTGAAATATTCTTCCATGATGAGCAACTGCGTTCTCTTGAAGATGGTGCGAGTAAAGTAACACACAGTGTCCAATATCCAAGACACCATTTTAATCAATTTCCCAGTTATCCAAACTAGAAAATTATATGATACACCCATTAACTGAACATTGGATTATGCAAATGTTTCCAAACTCTGCCTTGAGGGCTTAAATTAGCAAATAATAAAACTTCAATGTTTGGCAGTGACACTAAAATTGCTTTATAAAACAGAAGGGTGCAGATCCTCTCATACTCCATTAAAGAACTATATTCTTCAAAATGTTAAAATATGATACGTGAACATATATCCTGGCCTGCAGTGAGTTTAATTTAGTAGTTGCATATTACCAAAGAGTGCGAGGAGTGTGTATATTTGGATTTTTTTCCATTTTTGTATGGGAAAGTAAGGATATTCACAAATCATCGCAGAGACCATAGGTGTATAGATTCAGGAAGAGAGGCTGTCAAATGAAATATCTTTCTTGTATTTTAGAAGCCTCACCCAAATTTCCTCTAGTCTTCAAGCACCTTTATTTATTTTTGAGTATACTTAACTGGCTCTAAGATTGCACCCTATATTTTGTATTCTATGTTCTGGTTGTCTCTGCAATGTCCTTACCTCTATGTCATGCTCTCTACCAGTTCTATGTTTTAAATGGTGAAGTGTATCTTGCCGTTGTAGCAGTGTTCTGGAGATATTTATTTATGTCAATGTATTTATTTATTTACAAATTTTATATACCGCTCTACATCCAGCAGGATTCTCAAGCAGTGAACAATAAAAGAGATAAACAGAATCAAAGTACAAAATTAAACTATTTAAAATCAGATTATAACAGTAATCTGGTCAATCAGGGAAGGCTTGTTTAAATAAAAATGTCTTCAGCATCCACTTAAAACAAAACAATGGACCAGTTCACACAATTGAACAGCCCACCGTGGCTTATTTAAGCCATGATGGGCTGTGATGAGTGCCAGTGACCATTTTAAATATTCAAGATGCAGCTGCAGTTTGTCGTGTCTGAACCCAGAGACCATGGATTATGCGAGGGCTAAGCAACCCGCACATAACCCAACAACAGACCATGTTCAGATGGCATGACACGCCATAGCTTGGATATTCAAAAACTGCCTGGGGCTTACTGTGGCTTAACTAAGCCACGGTGGGAGCAGTTATTGTGCAAACTGGGTCAATGTCAGTGACTGCCTGCCATCAATAGGCAGGGAGTTCCACAGACAGGGAGTCAGTACACTGAAAGCTTTACTCTGAGAGGACTACAAACAGACCACAGGTCCATGCAGAACCACCAGGAACGTCTGATCTGATGACCTCAAACTGGTATGGGAGGCACTCTCAAATAACCTGAAACCTTGCCTTGTAATTGATAAGCAGCCAGTGCAGTTCCCTCAGCAAAGGAGTTACATGCTGAAAAGGGGAGCTTCTGACAACAGCCAAGCTGTTGCATTCTGCACTAGCTGCAGCTTCTGGGTCAACCTTAAGGGCAGCCTCACATAGAGTGTGTTGCAGTAATCCAGTCTTGAAGTTACTAGCACCTGTACCATGGTGGCTAAGCTATCCCTGTCAGGGAGAAGCCATAGCTGGTATAACAGTCGAAGCTGGTAGAAGGCACTCTGAGCTGCCATGGCCACCTGGGCCTCCGGTAAAAGAGATGGCTCCAGTAGTGACCCCAGACTATGAACCTGATCTTTCACAGGGAGTGCAACCCCATCCAGAACAGGCTGTATGCCTATCTCCCAGACTTGGGAACCACTTACCCACAGGGCTTCCGTCTTGACAGGATTCAGCTTCAGTTTATTGGCCCTCATCCAGCCTATCACTGAGTCTAGGCACTAATCTAGGCACAGCCTCACCTGATTCAGATATCACAGGGAGATAGAGCTGTCAGCATCCTGATGGCACTTTGCTCCAAATCGCCTCATGACTGCTTCCAGTGGCTTCATATAGATATAGATGTTAAACAAGATTGTGGATAAGATAGTACCCAGATTGAAATGGGTCTAATCAGTATACTCCCAAGAATGCTTGCAGTTGCTCTGCCATGACCCTCTTGAGTACTTTCCCCCCTAAAAGGGATATTCATGACTGGGCAGTAGTTGTCAAATACCATTGGGTTCAGAGTGGGTTTCTTCAGGAATGGCCGCAGTACTGCCTCTTTAAGGGCAGCAGGAACCACCCCTAAGTTGCGTAAAAACACATTAACCACTTCCTGGACCCAGCCCGTCGTAGCACCCCCCACTCCCCCAGCTAGCTCTTATTAGTCAGGAAGGGCAAGGATTGAGAGGGCACATGGTTGATTGCATTGCTGCAAGTACTTTGTCCACATCATCAGGCTGTAGCAACTGAAATTGATCCCACAAATCGGGCAGATGGTGGCTTCAGACACCTCGACTGGAGCTGTTCTAACAACTGCATCAAGTTCTCTGCAGAGATGAGCAATTTTGTTTCAAAGTGCGATGCAAAAAGGTCACTGCAGGTCCTTGAGGGGTCCAGGGGTCCAATAATTGAAGAGTATTAACCCTTGAACTACCTTAAAGAGCTCTGCTGGATGGCTACTCAAGGACTCAATGGAGGCAGCAAAATAAGCTTTCTTGGCTGCTTACACTGCCATGCAGTAAGCACGATTATGTGCTCTAGAGCATGCTCAGTTGTCTTCACTTAGAATCTGTCTTCACTTAAAATCTTATGCAAATTGCACTCTAGCCAATGTCCAGCCTGTTTCATTTCCCGCAGCTCTCCAGTATACCATGGAGTAGAATGCCAGAGTGGGCACTCAGGTGCCATCAAGTCTATGGCCCACCACATCTCGCTGTTCCACAGCGACCCTAGGGCCTTGGCTGGATCACTAGCTCTCTCCACTGGAAAATCCCCAGGAGCATTCAGAAATCCATTGGATTCCATCAATCTCCTGGGGCGGACCATCCAAATGGGTCTCCCACCCCTGAAGGAGGGAAGTAATGCTGTGAGTTCTAATTTCACCAGGATTAGGAGTACCTTTCAACATCACTAGTTACTCATTGCTCATTTGAGTGATTGCCCATGTTACTACATATTTGAAGTCTGGTGAATTCTAGGAGACACACTAATAGGAGATGCTCATATACACCTTAACCATATTGAACCGCTTCAGCAGCAACCGAGTCCTTTATCCAAATTCAAAAGTCTTCATAAAGTTGAACACATCAATGACTTCAAAGCAGATGACTTTGAGATGGAAGGTTATAATCCCCACACAGCTATTTAAATGGAAATGGATGTCTAGTGGGCTTGTTTCGAGACTGTTACTTGCAGTTCAGCTAGTGTTCAGTTTGCAGTACTGCTTTTAAATATCACTAGTATTCAAATGACTTGGAAGATCAAAAAGATGTTTCATCATTTATGGTAAATGATCATGGTTTTCATGTGGAGTTTGAATCTGAAGTATGCATTTAAATATGCACTATATTGGATGCCAATGCTTGTGCACAGAGGATAATACTAAGTTCACCTTTGTTGGCTGAAAGCTAACTCTGGGTTGTATAGTTATTTGTGTAAAGTGTTCCTCAAGTTCTGAATTATCCAAGAAAAAAGAAAAAGACCATATGCTACAACTCCAAGCATACTTGCTAGGAAGTATGTTCTATTCCACAGAATAGAGTTTTGCTTTTGAATAAAAATGTATTTGCTTTTAGGATTGGGTTGAAAGAGAGCAGTCATGTACACAAGTGACAAGTTATGTTGAAATAAGCATGTTCTGAATCAGGGTATGAGTTTCTCCTATTTCTTTTGAGAAATTTATGTTATACCAGCCTTATTTTAATAATTATGTGCTAATCATGAATTCTGACACTGTCTTAAAAGGTATAGGGCCAGTTCACACCATGGGCTGTTGTAGGCTTACTGGAGGGCTGTTTCCTCCTCCAGTAAGCCATGCCATCTGGGTTCTGATGACATGACAAATCACGCCGGGCGGTGATTATGGAAATTGCACCCCACATGCACTTGGCACGTGCTGATTTAAGTAAGCCAAGGTGGCTTATTTTGATCTTGTGAACTAGGCCATAGTTGAGGGGGGGGAACCAGCACCTGATAGCCAAAGAAGGGGTGGGGAAAGGACCACGTCCCCAGTGCTGATGAAACAATTCTCTTTATTGTTGTTTACAGCTCAGTGCATTTTGGAGAATTAATCTCTCCTTCCTCAGGAGCAATAATCTTCAGCAGTGTGTCAGACCTAGCATGCACAAATGGGCCTTCCAGCTTTCACAAACGGACTATACAACCTAGAGTGAGCTTTATTGCTCCTGAGGAAGGAGAGATTAATTCTCTGAAATGCGTTGAGCTGTAAATAGCAATAAAGAGAATAGTTTCAACAACACCGAGAACACGCACCTTTTTTTCTCTTCGCATAGCATGATTGTCCCAGGAATTGTGGAAGGTGTTCTTCTAGCACTGCTATTTTCCCTCTCTTCTAGCTCACTGCTCTTTGCAAGCACTTGGACAACTTATGGGAAGAAAACAGCGGCTGCGTGGTCTTGTTTGCCTGGATGCAGTTTCTGAAGGAAGAAACCCTTGCATATCTCAATATCAGCTCCCCATATGATCCAAAGATATGTGAACAAGGAAAAGAACAAAACGGGATCAACCAAGAGGAAGTTTGTTCCAGTGAACCAGGTGCTGCTGCAGCACAGGAAGAAGTCCTTGATGCAAGAGCTGTGCAGGATGTTGAGTCTCTGTCCAGCCTGATTAGGGAAATTCTAGACTTTGATCAGGCCCAAAGAGAAAAGTGCTTCAATAGTAAAATGTACATGTGTAATATCTGTTTTTCTGAAAAGCTGGGAAGCGGATGTATGTACTTTATGGAGTGCAGGCACGTGTACTGCAAGGCCTGCTTAAAGGACTACTTTGAAATTCAAATCAAAGATGGGCAGGTCCACTGCCTGAATTGTCCGGAGCCCAAATGTCCTTCTGTTGCTACGCCTGGGCAGGTAAAAAAAAAATCTGTCTGTGGTCAGTCCCTTCAAATATACATAGGGTAGTACCCTATTGTGCCTGTGCATTCACAGGACCCACTGCTTGCAAAAGGGGGCTTTGGTGCTTCTAAAAACAACCCAAAAAAATGAGTGGAAATACTCAATTCCAGAATGAGGATGCCAGCAGAGCTTGCAGAAGGGAGTTCCGCTGACCTGTCCTGATCTGGAAACAAATGTTTCCGTTCATTTCCGGGGTTATTTTTAGAAGCGCCAAAACCCCTTGCACAAGCAGAGGCAGAGCGACCCCGCTGGATACTGCCCATACTGTTTAAGCCCAGTGCCATCTTAAGAGCTCAAAAATAGACAGGGGTTCTGCAGAGGGGAAAGCCCAGATTTCAAAACTGGCCACTTGCTTACAAAAGACTTGTGGTTGTAAAGGACAGTGGCATTAGTAGCACTAAAAATCCTTCATAAAACAGCAGAGTGTCGATCCTGTCATCCTGTATTAACAAAACATACTCTTTAATATTTTGTGGAATCACTTTGCACTTGATGTAAGCACAAATGCAAGTGTATGCTGCTAGTTTTCTGCAGTGGGTGATTGGGTAGATGGCTGCAATAGAAGTGCTCACTAAACTGGAAGGAGTGTGCTGCCTGGAGCCTATTGTGAATCTTTGATACTGTCTGGAATGCCTGGTCTTTGGATATCTTGAACGCATAGAAATAGACAAACTTGGGCACTGATGGTTAAAGGTAGTACATTCCAGGTTAGGATATGAACTGAGAGCCAACACTGCAAGCTGAAGTTTCTATGATAAGGCAATAAGTCTAAATGAGAGAGCATCTTAGTACTTCCACACTTTAAAAAAAACCTTTCTGTCTGTTTCTATAAGCAGACTGTGGGATAGATGTTGCTAGGACATAAGCAGCCATTGTGTGCTTCCTTGTTTTCTGATAATCAAAATTCACCAATGCTGTATTTTATTGATCCCTTTTCTTTTAGGTAAAAGAGCTGGTGGAAGAGCAACTGTTTGCACGTTATGATCGCCTGCTGCTTCAGTCAAGCTTGGACCTGATGGCTGATGTAGTATATTGCCCACGCCCATGCTGCCAAACACCAGTGATGCAGGAACCGTCTGGCACAATGGGCATCTGTTCCAGGTGCAATTATGCTTTTTGTACATTGTGTAAGATGACTTACCATGGTGTCTCCCCCTGTAAAGTCACTGAAGGTGAGTTGGAACCCAAGAAGAAGACTTTTCATGCTGGAATGTTCAGATGATAAGTGCTACATCTATTGTACTTCTCGTTTTGATGTAGGCACCTGTTCAAGGGGATCATAGTAGTCATAGGATAACTAAAGTGAAATTCTCTTAGGATTCAGCTAATTCTGCAGCCTTCCTCCATCACATCTGCCTCTCACCTTTTCTGTTCTCTTACTGATCATTTGACCTCTTCAGCCCACTAGGGGTGAGGGGAAAGTACTGCCTATAAACCAGGGGTCTTCAACTTTTTTGGGCCCATGGGCACATTTGGCATTTTGAAAAAGTGCCCTGGGCACCACCACAAATTAGCTGCTATAGGGGGCTGGAGGGCCAATCACAAAAATTGTGGGAGCGCCCACCCCTTATCTGTGTGTGCGTGTGTGTGTGTGTGTGCGCGTGCGCGCTGTGGACTCTAGCTTCTCTCCCTCTCTCTCTAGCTCCTTTTTCTTTTTTTCCTTTTTTTTGTCTCTCTCCTCTCTCCTGCTACCTCTTTCTTTCTTTCCCTCCCTCTGTCTCTCTGGTTCCTTTCTGTCTGTCTCTCTTTCATTCTCAGTCTCTGGCTCCTCTTCTCTCACTCTCCCCCTCCCTCTCACTCCCCCTTTCTCTTCCCATTCCCATGCAAGTGAATGGAACAATTTCTCCATTCATTTGCATGGGGTAAGAAAAAGACCCTCTGCCAAAAATTGCTGGGTGGTGGTGGTGGTGAACGTCCACACACACGCACACATGCACACACCAAGGATCCTGCTGCCCCAAGTGTTCTTGGTGCGGGTGGACTTGGGGCCCCCCAACTGTTTTTCAGCAGGGGGGCTTTTTCCATCCCTATAATAAAGCTAATGGAAGAATTGCTCCATTGTCTTTAATAGGGACAGGAAAAAACCCTGTTGAAAATCAGCTGGAAGGGGGGCAAATGTCACCCCCCACCAAGGACCTTGTTGCCCCAGGGTCCTGGGGTGTGTGGACTCCCCCCCCCCCACTGTTATTGGCAAGGAGGACTTTTTCCCACTTACAGAAGGGGAAAATAGCATGGCGGGCACCTTAGCTTGGCCTTGCAGGTGCTGCATTAGAGACCCCTGCTATAAAGTGTAGAAGGAGAAGGGCTAATTGGGTAAAAAATAATGAAGCACATAGCTCTGACATTCTGTTGTAAAATCAGTTTTTCTATAATGTAAGCACTTAACTAATTACCTACACTGGCACTTTTTGAAACTCAATTTCGGGGAGGGGATGGGAAATGTTCCAGCCCATAAGACTGCTTCATAGCCCCTATTGTTCTGTATAGGATAAGTATAGAAGGCTGACTAATAATGAATTTTGTTTTGTTTAAGAAGTAAAGTGAGACTGCAACCCACTTAGCTGAGAGTAAGTCCCATTGAATTAAGTGGAACTTACTTCTGAGTAGACATGTATAGGATTGCACTGTTAGACATGTTTGTATAATATGGTTTTAGAAGGCTTAACACATTTTACTCTTTGTTCCATATTTCTCTTAGAGAAGTTAGCGGTCTTGCGCAATAAGTACCTTGAAGCAGATGAAGCCACAAAAAGGTTTTTAGAGCGGCGCTATGGGAAAGGAGTGATGCAAAAGGCTCTGGAGGAGATGAAAAGTAAAAAATGGCTTGAAAAAAACTCCAAATCATGTCCTTACTGTGCAACTCCTATACAGGTGAGATCAGGGCAGAGGGAGTAGACTTGAGAGAATCAAACATTTGTTCTGAGAACTCTTAGGATACTAATTCAGCTACTCATGGGTGAGTAACTTAGAACTTTGATTCTGCTTTGAGTGCCCATGCACAGTTCCATTTATGGGTGATAGCCTCAATCAAAGCCTGACTTTTCTAGAAAACAATTACTGATACGGCTCAAAGGCTGGGACCCCTCCTAGCAAATTAGTTTTTGCAGTTCTAAGAGGAGCTGCAAAGTAGAAGGGACTCACTTTGTATTCTGTTGGTAACTGAATGTGTCAGCCTATGAACATTTCCTCATGAGGTAAAAAATACTGGTCTAAATCTATTTTTTTCCTGCTTTAGGCTATTCTACAAAAATGTAGTGTTGTATTTCCTGTTTTTCATTCCTCGCATTACGTTACTTTTATATTGATTTTCTTGTCATTTTTTGACACATACCCCCCTTCCTTTAGCTTTGGCATTATGCCTGAACGGATGGGGTTTAAAAGATGCTGACATTCTAGGAAGTAATGACCATATTTGATTATTACATGTTGTGTGTTTCTTGTCTCAGGGAAGACTCAAGTTTTCCATATATTAGCATTGTTAAAGGTTGTGTGTAAGCATGCTCTAAGGAATAGATGGGATATTCAGGATAACTGAGAGAGGCCTTACAAGCATATCCTAAGGCCTTCAGATAGGGAGCAAAACTTCCTAAAATTGCTGTTATAAGCGTAAATCAATCTCAGTGGCTCATGAAAGATCTAGAGTTTTAGTTGAGCTACTATCAGAAAGTGGGAAACCTGTGGTAAAAAGTGGGGAAACCACTATTCTATTCAGTGTAGTTAAGTGCAAAGCACACCATTATTCTACATCAGGGATCTCCAACCTTTTTTGGCGGTTGGGCATATTTGGCATTTTGAAAAAGTGCCCTGGGCACCACCACAAATCAGTGCTCTCACTCTCTCTGGCTCCTCTTTTCTCTCTTTCTGGCTCTTCTCTCTCTCTCTCTCTCTCTCTCTCTGGTTTGTTTGTTCATTCTTTCCTTCCTTCCTTTCTCTCTGACTCCTCTTACTTTCCTTCCTTCCTTCCTTCCTTCCTTCCTTGTCTCTTCTCCCCCCCCCCCGTGAGAGCTGGACTGACCCGGGTTCAAAAGCTTACCTAGCCAGTGACCCTCAGTCACGCAGATGGAAGGAGGAGATAACAGCAGTTAATAAAGATTAAAGAGTTTATTTGTAAGACCCAATTACATGGGATTAAGGCAAGCAATGCATCTCTTACTCACCACATGATTGCAGATTCAAATCCAAGACCCCAGTGGTAAGGCTGAGATGAAGTGACTGACTTGAAGTAGAAGTCCAGAACAAGAGAGAGTAGAGCCAGGAAGTCAAGTGAGGGGATGTGTGACTTACCCCAACTTATATAGTAAGACCCTATTTATAGTACCTATAAATAGGATATTACTCACCTATTATATAACCTGTTTTTCACAACATGTTGATTCCAAACTTCTTGTCTCATGGGTCTGACTCATATCACCTTGAGACTATGTCTGGTGACTGAAGACCTTGTGTACTTCACCTCAAGAGACATCCTCCATGTCAGGTGACAATCCTCATTCTGCCCATGCAAAACCTAACATCCCCCTGCTTTTGCATTTGTTGCAGAACGTGGTTATTTACCGAATACAACAGCAACAGCTTTGTTGACATCTGATGCTGTTCTTTCATCTATGGACTTTGATAAAAAAAACTTTGCAGGGATAACTTTACCTGCCAGAAATTTGAACCACCATCAAATCACTTCTGATGTATCCCTCCTAATGACACAGTTTTATTTGCAGACCCAAAACGTTGTGTATTGCTATCTGCCTGCAGCATAGCAATCCTGCCTTGGTTTCCTGAAAAAACTGTAATAGGTTTTTCACATCAATCCCAGCATCATTTAAACATTTTTAACAATTTAAACTATTTAAACACATGCAATAACTATTCAAGCTTTACAATAGCATAATAGTACAATACATAATACAATGTATTCAGTTCAACTTCAGTTGAACTCTAATCTTTAGATTATTATTTCTTGCAAAAATCAATCAAAGTATGGTTATAAAAATAACAAACCTCAGGTGTGTTCTTGTTGTTCTTACTATCACAACCACAACTGGCATTTCTGTGAATCTGTAAGCCACCTGTGCTCTGAGTTGTAAAACTTAGTCTGAAGTGTGATGTTCCCTCCAGATAACACTCAACTCCTTTTCAGAGCTCTCCAAGCATGTCCTGTTGGTCTAACAGTCTGCCTATTACACTGACAGCAATATCTGGCCTTGTTGCTTGCACAATGAAGCAATGCTTCTGTGTTGCATTTAAACTGCTTTTCCATCAGCATGTGCTTGAAAATCCTCAATTATTTGGAGTCTCTCACTGAGTTAACTATCTCCAAATTTTCAATCACATCCATGATTTTCCCTGGTTTGTTGCAGTAGGATACTGCCCTCTTGGTTCCTCCAACTTCTATTTACAGATAAACAGTTGCTTCACCACCAAGCAGTTTCAATTTAAAAAAATGAAATTCCAAACCCTGGATCAATTATATCATATTGCTTTTATCTGTCCAGAAAAAACAATAGATCATCCAACTAACAAAGTACATACAGTCTATGTCCCTGTCCCTCCTGTTTAGCAAACAAACATTGATCTGCCTCTCTGTGCAAATCTCAATTCAGCAACAATGTTTGAGTTCAAAACAGAATTCCAGCCTCTAGCTGATTCTAGCTTTTCCTACAGAAAATCTCAGTTTTCCAAAGACTTCCTCTCATTTAAAATGCTTATGTTCCAATATTTCCAACTGTGAAATATTCATACATTTCTCCACATTCTTAAACATCAGTTTAACTGTTTCCAAAGCAAATTGTTGTTGCACTCATCTTATGATTATCCAGCCCTTTAAACAAGCAACCACCAATCTTGCTATTTTGCACACATAACCTTTTTCCAATCTGGTTAGTTTTCATTTAAAAAATCTATCTGGTAACAATGAGTTCCATGGACTGCTGTTTCTTTCACCAGCTTCCATGTTTTGTTCTTTATCCAAAGAATTCAACTCAGCTTGCATAGCCTGAAGCTATGGTTTAGCTCCTTAACAGACAATTTTTACCTCTTTAAAATTTTGAGTTCAAATGGCTTTTCCTGCAAATTCATCCTGATATCTCACAGGTTGTTTGACTCACCTGTTCCTTTATCTCATCAGTTATCAGGTTCCTGTTCCAATGAACTTGCACCAATGATGAACAATCATTTGTTTAGCCTCCTCTAAACCAAATGTGTATCAGAGTTTGTCAAATTTACCTGACTGTCTTTCAGCAAATGCTTTTCTATTCTGACTCTGAACTTGATGCTTCCCTGCATTAACAGAATTAATTTTGAAAAATCTTACCTTTTTCATTCAGCATTATACTCAACACTTCTAGATAATCTCACTATCCAAGTGTTATTCATGTGAAACACAATATTCTCATTTCTAGAAAAATCTCATGTAAGCCTCTCTTACAGATTTCTTCTAACTTTGAGGTTTATGTACTTACATATCAGATCCAAGATCCTGAAATGTTTCTCCAGAAGATTCTTCTTCATACACAACTGTTGTACAGTTCAACACAGAACTAAAACTTCTATCATGTACATAATCTCAAAACATTTAAGAGCTTCTACCCAAACCTCATTAGCCAAATTAGCATCACCTCTTCTGAGTGTTTGTTTACTCTTCCACACAATCCATGTGTTCAATATCACATCCTGTTAGAAATGCATCTAAATATGCACTGAATTGAACTTCCCCATATCTCAAAAGAAATAGGTAACATGGGTAATATGCTTGTTTCCCACCCAAGCACAAAACACCTTGACTTTGTTCAATACTCCAGCTTTCTATCTAACATGTACACAACCTGTACTTTGTGTATTGATCAATTAACATCATGAAATAACGTGCTTCTCCTCTAAAAACCATCAGAGTTCCACAAGATTACCAAGAACAAATTGAATGAAATGAACTGGTTTTTCAGCTTGCCTTCCAGTTTACCTGTTGAAGCTAGCATCCTTTGTATATGTGCACAAAATTACCTTTCATGTGAAAATTACAATTTTCCAAATGCTTTCCCCAGCACACTGCTTGCATTTTCTTTCACTGCCTGTGAATCTAAATGATCAAACATCATGTGATATGCATGCATGTACATGTCATACATATAAGCATTTAAGTTTTTATAGTTGCAACAGTACAACTTTCCATTTCTTTATTACATCATTACAGTATGATAAAAGAAATAATCCATCTCTTAGCTTTGCCATATAAACATACCTACTAATTATTCAGTATTTTACATTTTGCTACAGAGAAATCCACAATATACTCAAGTCATATACATTCAGTACATTTCCTGACATTTCCAGAGCATATTTTACACTTTCTTGAGTCCAAGTTATTCAAACTTTCAAGAAATACGGTTCCAAAAACATGACTTTCAACCCCTGACCATTTGCATAGTCCTCCTTCTGCTTATTTATGTCCAACACAGAAAGCTTCATTTAAACAATCCACTGCTTTCTGTCCAAACAAAATAATGTCCATTTTGTTATGTCCTGGGTTAAAACACTATGTTTTTCCCATCAGCAGCGCCCCTGCTGATTTCAAGCCCCTTCTTCTGTGATCCCACATGAAGAAAATGAAGAACAGTTTCCCATTTTAAGCACAGCTTTCTCTGTTCAAAACTGCCGCGCTGTTCCCTGCTGTTTTAAAACAACGCCTCCGCTGGTTTAATACAGCCTTCCGTGTAGTATCAAGTTTCCCAAGATACGTTCCAGTCACACGTGACTTTGCTGCGACACATGCTCCAGATGCTTTACCCACGTCAGACGTAATCCACGTCATTTGTAATCCAAGCCACTTGTTGACACAATGCAAGAGATAGCTGATCCGCTGCTGAGCGAAGAAGCAAACTGTAAAAGAAATATGATCCTCCTTGCTGTAGTCTCGTCTCAAATGAGTAGACACAGAGCCTCTTGGAGATATTTCCTTGCCCGATACAGCTCCTTGACAATCACTCCAGCAAGCTGTGGAAAACGAAATCCTTCTGTCCAGCATTGTTCACTGTCAGTAGCCTCGGATTTGCCAAGCCTGGCACCTCTGTTCCAGCTTCTTCCAAAACGAAAAATCTTTCGTCTCTCTGTCCTGCATTCTTCAGTTGTGCTGCATTCTTTCATCCCTGGCATGAAGCCCTGCCAGCCGAAAGATTACAAGCCACACTGCCTTTCCCAGTTTTGTTGACATTCCAAACCGTTCTTACATTTGTAAACAATCTCTTAACTCTATAACTGCTGATCTCCTTCATCCCTGGATTATCTGGACCAACAATCAGGGTTATCTACACCATCTGGCTTATCTCTGCTCGTAATCTGGGCCCATAACCTGATGTGAGAGCTGGACTGACCCGGGTTCAAAAGCTTACCTAGCCAGTGACCCTCAGTCCCAGTCACACAGATGGAAGGAGGAGATAACAGCAGTTAATAAAGATTAAAGAGTTTATTTGTAAGACCCAATTACATGGGATTAAGGCAAGCAATGCATCTCTTACTCACCACATGATTGCAGATTCAAATCCAAGACCCCAGTGGTAACGCTGAGATGAAGTGACTGACTTGAAGTAGAAGTCCAGAACAAGAGAGAGTAGAGCCAGGAAGTCAAGTGAGGGGATGTGTGACTTACCCCAACTTATATAGTAAGACCCTATTTATAGTATCTATAAAAAGGATATTATTCACCTATTATATAACCTGTTATTCACAACATGTTGATTCCAAACTTCTTGTCCCATGGGTCTGACTCTCATCACCTTGAGACCATGTCTGGTGACTGAAGACCTTGTGTACTTCACCTCAAGAGACATCCTCCATGTCAGGTGACAATCCTCGTTCTGCCCATGCAAAACCTACACCCCCATCCCTTTTTCTGACTCCTCTTTCCTTCTTTCTCTCGCTCTAGCTTCTCTCTCTCTTTTGGGCTCTGTCTCTTTCCTTCCTTCCTTCCTTCCTTCCTTCCTTCTCTCTGACTCCTCTTACTTTCCCACCTTCTGTCTCTCTGGCTTTCCTTCCTTACCTCCTTCTGTCATTCTGGCCTTTCTTTCACTCACTTTCTGGCTTCTCTCTCACTCTCTCTGGTTCCTCTTTTCGCTTTCTCTGACTCCTCTTTTCGCTTTCTCTGACTCCTCTTTCTCTCTCTCTCTCTCCCTTTCTCTGGTTCCTTCTTTCCTTCCTTCCCTCTGACTCCTCTTACTTTCCTTCTTTCTGTCTCTCTTTGCTTTCTTTCTTGCTGGCCTTTCTTTCCTTCCTTCCACTCACTTTCTGGCTCCTCTCTCTCTCTCCCCCCCCCCTTCTCCCCATCCTCATGCAATGTATGGAGCAATTTCTCCATTCATTCACTCATTCATTCAATTTGCATGGGGCGAGAAAAAGCCCCTTTGCCAAAAATTTTTGGCTAGGGTGGGGGAAGAGGTCACCCCCACCACCACGAAGGACCCTGTTACCCCAAGGGTTCTTGGTGGGGGGATGGACCTGGCCTCCTCCTCCAGAGTCCAGCCATTTTTTTCAAGGACTTTTTTCCCTTTGCACAAGTGAATGGAGTGAACAGAGGGGTAAAACAGATCAGTGGTTGCCTCAGCCTGGCCTTGCGGGTGCCGTGTTGGAAACCCTTGCCCTACTTACTGTTACTGACTAGCTAAATTACAAGGCCCTAAGAAGAAGGCAGCATGATAATTTTTGGCGAAGATCTTTCAAAGTGTCTGAGATCACTAGACCAATAAAAGATTACACAGTGATGTGGCATCAAGGTTGCAGCGGCTGATTGCTGGTATCTTGGCCAATACTTAGGTGGGAGAGCCACCAGCAAAACTTTGTAGTGTTTTGGGGAAATTCTCTGTTCAGATCTAAAAACCGTGTGTTCAGAATGGGGTCACTGCCTATCCCCATGGTAAAAATCTACTGAATAAGGAGGATGTCCATTGATTTGGCTGTAGAGGGGGTAGAAAGTCTAAGCAGTGAAGTCACAGTGAAATGCAATGCAAAAAGTACAGGCTGACAACTATATTAAAGCTTAAGTGTATGTAAAGTTGTCACAGTGACCATCCATAAAGCATTAATTGACGCCAGTGGGGACTTCTTTAACTACAGCTAACTGCTGTGGGAGGTCATGCATAGGGAGGGAAGAATTAAGCCTCTTCTTCTTGTGTATGCACTTCTGAGTAAGATTAAAATAGAGCTGTATGCTATGTCTTTAATGTACATGTAGTTTGACCCTTAGATCATCATCAGCTATGTGTATGAATCACTCTCAAAGGAACAGAGTAACTTTTTTCTAGAATTCCAGTTAGCAAGTGTAATATTTTTTAAAATACAGATTTCAGCACAAATGGTCGATGCTAACTACAGCTGTTTTTCTGTTACGTTTTCTGTTCTGTTGTAACAATTCTGTTACAACTGATTCTTGAAGTTGTTTGCTGATGTGTTCGTCTTCTTCTCTTCATTCTCAGAAATTAGATGGCTGTAACAAGATGACATGCACTGCTTGCATGACATACTTCTGTTGGAATTGTATGCATTCTCTGTCAAAGACAAAACCATACATGCACTTCACTGATCCATTCTCCCCGTGCTTTAATCGGTATGTATACTTATATACTACTGAAAGACAAAAAATGCTTCAGCTGCATATTGGGATTATTTACTTGTGTTACCAGGAGCTTAAATCTAGAAAACTTTTTGGACAAATTCTCTGTTCAATCTTTTAGAATAGTGGAATAATCAAAACACAACCACATATTGGAGTTCTCTTTTGAGATGCAACAAAACAATGAGTGAATCAGCTAGTTGCTTTTAAATTTGGAGATTGCTCCAAATTCTAGTTGCAGTGTTGACTAATTCATAGTGATTGGGTAGCGCAAAGGCTGACGTCCAAAGAAGAACAAGAGAACTTAAGAATGCTTGGTGGGAAAAGAAAGCTGAAGAAATTCAACAACTTGCAGAATCTCATGATGCACGGGGCTTTTTTAAGGCCACAAGGGCCATTTATGGACCTATCGTACAAACCCTTTACAATCAAAAGATGAAACCAAACTCTTAAAAGACAAAGAGTCTATTGCACTGCAAAAGACAAAGAGTCTATTGGACTGCGTTGGAAAGAGCATTATTATGACCTTTTAAATCGTAAATCTAAGGTGGATAAAGAGATTTTTTCGTAAATCCCGCAAAAACAAATTAGAGAGGAACTTGCAATACTCCCCACTTTGGATGAAGTAAAAAAAGCCATTAATCAAATGAAGAACAACAAAGCTAGTGGACCAGATGGGATTCCTGCTGAAATCTTGGGCCCGAACTTGTACAACATCTTCATAAACTCATTGAAAAAATCTGGATAAGAGAAGAGATCCCAGAAGACTTCAGGGATGCCATAATTATCACCCTCTTTAAGAAGAGTGATAGAACAGACTGTGGAAACTATCGGGGCATTTCTCTCTTAGCTACTGCAGGTAAAATATTTGCTAGGATTCTCACAAACCGTCTTCTATCTATTTCAGAAGAGATCCTCCCTGAAACGCAATATGGTTTCCGCCCCTCTAGAGGGACAGTAGACATGATTTTTACTGCACGTTAGCTCCAAGAAAAATGCAGGGAGCAAAATCAACCCCTTTATATGGCATTTATCGATTTGGCTAAGGCCTTTGATACTGTAGACCGTACAGCTCTCTGGACTACCCTTATGAAAACTGGATGCCCCAATAAATTTGTGAATATCTTGCGACTTCTCCATGACAACATGACGGCAACGGTTTTGGACAACAACGGCTCTCATGGTGCTCCATTTAAAGTGGGATCCGGTGTTAAACAGGGATGTGTTATCACCCCAACATTATTTGCTATTTTCATCGCCATGGTTTTACATCTTGTCTAGGGGAAACTTCCCACTGGTGTGGCAATTATATATCGAACTGATGGAAAGCTTTTTAATCTCAGCAGGCTGAAAGTAAAAAGTAAGGTAATTACAACCTCCGTTGTTGAACTTCAGTATGCTGATGATAATGTGGTCTCTGCACATTCAGAGGATGATCTCCAAACTATCCTAAATGCTTTTGCAGAAGCATACGAAAAACTTGGTCTCTCACTTAACATCAAAAAAACCAAAGTGCTTCATCAGCAAGTGCAAGCTAACCCTTTGGTGATGCCATCTATCCAGCTTGGTGGGACAATACTGGAAAATGTCGATCACTTTCTCTATCTTTCTGTTACAGCTAACATCGACAGTGAAATCCAGCATCGTTTGAGCTCCGCAAGTGCTGCGTTTTCTCGAATGAAACATAGAGTGTTCGAGGATCGGGATATTTGTAAGAAGACCAAAACACTGGTTTATGAAGCCATTGTATTACCAACTTTATTGTATGCCTGCGAAACATGGACTATCTATAAACGTCACTTCCACCTCCTTGAAAGGTTTCATCAACATTGCCTCCGGAAAATCCTGCAAATTACTTGGGAAGATAGGCGAACAAATGTCAGTGTACTGGAAGAAGCAAAGACTACTAGCATTGAAAAAATGATCCTTCGGACTTCCGGGTGAACATGGAGCTTTGAAAGCCGCACAGAAACTCTGTGGGGCAGCTGATATAGCGTTTCCTGGCCAGAGAATGTCTCAGGCTGGGGGATCTACTTCTCATTAGAGAAGCAAAGATCTGAGGTTACCCCCAAATTATCTCATAGGGTCATAAATTGCTTTTTGTCTGTCTTATGGCGGATGAATTTGCGGCTGGTGACCTGCGTTGGGGGGAAATGGCGCTGTATTCGGAGACCGGTTTTACTGATCATCAGAAGTATGCATGTTCGCTTCGAAAATAAAGGAGTATATTTGGATTGGCTAATTTGGAATCTTTCTGCAGCATAGTGGGATTTATAATTAACTGTAAGTAGACTATGTTTATCTGGGAGGCGAAAAAGATAAGAGAGGAAACCTGAAAGGAGGTCTATAAATCTTATATGTTTGGAAGCGTCTTGGAAATATCTATATGCAAGGCAAGATGTTTGCAGTTGCAGCATTCTTAAACCTGTGGAACGAAATGGAGAGAGAAATTCTAAACAGATTGGAAGTAAGAATCCAGACTTTGAACGTAAATCTTAAAGTGGATCAATCAGAAGAACAACGTAAGATGGATTTCTTTACAGGACCGGCAGAGGAGAAGACAGAAGAAGTAAATAAGGATTTGGGAAACATACCAGAAATTCACAGAGACTTTGAAGTTTTAATTGGATTGAATTGGCACGAGAAGACAGTTCAGCAAGAAGTTGTGACGCACTTTTTAAAATCTAAGATGGCGGAGCCGGAGACCGGTATGCAGGAACCCACAAAACAACAGAACAAGCTGATTTCATTCTTGGTTCAAAACCTGGAACTTAATTATTATCCCTTTGACAGAGGAAAGCGATGAAAGACTATCTTCATGGTCTTTTATTGGCAAAAGATAAAGGGTTGATGTATACTGAACTACGTGTCTAGTTGGAAATATAAATAATCTTTTGATTTTAAGTATTAATGGCAAAGGTAAAGGGATTGCTTATATGACTTATTTGAATTTTAAATATTAATGGTGATGTAAGAGAAATTATTATAATTAAGGTATAATTATATTTGGTCTGTTTGGAAATATTTTTTTTTTAAAAAAAAATCTTTTTTTGTTGTTGGGGGTGTTTTGTGGAGGCTTTGAAGTATTAAAGGAGAAGGTCTTTTGTTTTTTGTTCTATAAGTAGCATGATGGCTTATGTGCTTCTGCTGTTTTGTCAGATGTCACTTATTTCTAAATTTTTAGACTTCTCTTTTCTTTTTTCTAAAAAAAAATATCTTGGAGATTAAAAGTGAAGGAATTTCTAGATAGATAGAAATAATGAGTAATTGTAATAATACAAATGTGTTGATTAGATGGTTAGGTACTAGAGAGTGCGGGGGGGAATATAAAATGCTTTTGTTATGTGGTCATTTGCTAATTACTTTATAGTTACTTTTTACTTTTGGGATTCTTAATATACTGTATTTTGGAATTGAAAACACTATTTAATGAAACTATAGGTTCTCTTTTTTGGTGTATCCATAAATGTTGAATTTAATAGATTAAATAGTTGATGTATATTGGGGGAGGGTGGAGACCTCTGGTGTTTGTTCCTTTTAGGGTTCTTTTTTGCCATAACTGGAAGTGATTTTTTGTTAACAGAAAAGATTTTAAGAATAACTGTGGTTGCTTAAGCTGTGGAGAAGATTGGAAGTCCATTATATTTGTGTTTGTGTTTGTTTGTTTGTTTGTTTGTTTTTTATGAATAAAAATTAAAAGTAAAAAAATAGAGAAAAAATGATCCTTCTACGCCAACTTCAGTGGACCGGTCATGTTGTTCGAATGCCTGGCTGCCGTCTCCCAAAGCAGTTACTTTATTCCCAAGTCAAGGATGGAAAGCGGAATATCGGTGGTCAATATAAGAGGTTTAAAGATGTTCATAAGGCTAATCTAAAAAAATGCAATATAAACATCGAAAACTGGGAAGCTCTGGCCCATGAACGATCTAACTGGAGGTTGGCCTTTCACAAAGGTTCTATGGACTTTGAAGAAGCCCGAGTGCAAGGTGAAAGGGAGAAACGTGCTAAGCAAAAAGCACGTCAAATGAAAACTTTACAGGACCATCTTCCATCTGGTAACCTGTGTCCTCACTGTGGGAAGCTGTGTGGATCTAGAATTGGCCTCCACAGTCACTTACGGACCCATCGCTAGATTCTACACAATCTTCTTTAGAATTTCCTCCAATCTTCTTTAGAATTTCCTCCTTTTACCCTGGAAGACAATCTTACTTGGTCACGAGTGATCGCCTGATGATGATGACGAGTGATTGGGTTCACATGACATGACAACCAATCCTGGGTTGCTACCAGTGATGGGTTGTTGTGTTATCCAAACCCAGATGACCGATCCCATTGGGGGTTGGGGTAATCGGCTAGTGAGCCCCTGGCAAGAGCGGCAAAATACCCTTGGTGCTCTTGCCATAGGGCTCCTGGGTGAATGTCAGTGCCAGCTACCCTCAAAGTGCCCAAGTGCACTTGCGGGCAACTGGCACTGACTTCCCACACTACCTGCCACAATTGTGAGCCATTTCGGTCTTGCCGTGGCTTTGTTGCTTATTACCCATTTCCCCCCAGAGATTGGGAAAGCTGGCTGTCAAGCCGGCTTTCGCGATCCCCATTTTGACAGCTACAAGCAGTCCCTTCAAAGTGTCCCAGTGGCACCTTGGAGGGGCTGCCTGTGGTTGTCCAGCTTTTTTTTTTTTTTTTTTTTAATTGTGCACAAAAAAGTGCACACAAGGCATGAGGGATCTTTAGCTGTGCAAAGGTTTTTTTGGGGGGGGATTTAAACCCCCTTCACAGCAAGATCCTCAAAAAGTTCCCCCCATTAGTTCCCACCAGGATGCACATTTTTCACTTTGTTCTGAGCCTCTAGGTGCTCAGGAAATTGCAAATGTGCACTCCACCCCTCTTTTTTCAAGGGGAAAGGAGTTTTGAGAGCTTTGACAGCTACCTGTCATAACTCCAGGTCCCCTGTAAAAGGGGTTTTTGACAGGGCAATGGGTGGTTTTTGTCAGGGACATATACAGCCATATATATGTATACAGGCTTCAAATTCCCGCACTTGCACAACTGCAAATCTCCTCAGTTACGTAAGTGCAGCTAAAAAAACTTTTTAAAAAGAATGAACCTGTTTGTGCACATTTTGTGCACTTGGTTTTTTTTTAATGATCTGCCAGCCATTGACAGTCCCTCCAAGGTGCCACTTGGGCACTTTGAAGAGGCTCTGTCAGTGGCTGTCAAAATGGGGATTTTGAAAGCCAGCTGTCAAGCCAGCTTTTGTGATCTAAGGAAAAACAAACAGGGTAAAGTGCAAAAAAGCTGCAGCAAGCCAAGAATGGCTTGCGATTGCAGCGGGGAGGGGAAGACAAGTTCGTCCTGCCTCAGTGTCCCTTGGGATACCAGCTGGAGGACCAAGGGAGAAGGAGGGGGAGGTGCGAACATCCCATGGTGAGCCCGATGGTTTGTTGCATGCACTGTGGATTGTTTGGCCAACAACCTACGCACCATAACCTATTGCAGAGTGGGTTGGCATGATGTGAAAATGTGCCCTGAGTGTATTTTCACAAAACCTCTGGGAAAGGTGTTAAGTATCTTTTTGTGAGCAGGATGGGCCATAATGTTGAAAAGTTCAACATCATGACAGTGACTGGGTTCATGTGACATGACAACCCATCATGGTTGACGAGCTACAGTGTGTTTTCATGTCATGTGAACCTGGACCTTTTCCTGCAGGTGGCTACCCTGACAAGCCATGGCTTCTTCTAGGGTTGTTGAACTCACAATGGATTGTCATGTCATCTGAACCCAGGCAACCAACCCCATTGTGGGTTGCAGGAATGCATATACATGCATATGTCCCCATCAAAAACCACATTTTAAAAGGAAGCCTGAGCTTCCCTTAAAAGGGTTGGCTCACACTTTTCCACCTTCCTGAGCACTTGGTCTCAGGAAAGGGTGGAAAAGATGCAGGGCACTGAGCAGAGTCAGGTCCAACCAAAAAAACTAGAGGATCTCACAAAGGTGGTGATCTACTCACCACCACCTTTCGCAAGTAATGGTCATTCAAGGCTTTGCTTTCCCTTGATAGCTTGCCTTTTGACAGCTGTCAGAAGAGTGCAAAGTAAAAAATAAACCTATTTGCAGCCTCTCTAAGTCAATGTCAATTGTTGGGTTGGTGCCTGTTGCACTTTGACACCTCTCAGGACATTGTTCAGGTGAGGCTTCCCATTTTGGACCTCCACACTTGGGCAAGTGTGACTAATTTTGGGGCGGAGCCATGCCGGTTATGGAGTAGCAGCCTTCTGCAGAGCTCCCAAGAAAGAACTGATTAAAAGCACAAATCACCCCACCCCCCCAAAAAGAGAGAAATGTGAGTGTTCAACTTTTCCTGTTGTTTTTTTCTTTTTCCTTCTTTTAACGAGGTCTGTGGGGGAAGATCTAAGTGGAGAAAGTAGTAATTAGAATGAGTTACTGTGTTTCTCCGGGCTGCCAGAAGTCCCTATGAAAGCGCGGGATAAAAAACAAAGTCTAATTCCGCAGTGGAAGAGAGAGAAAAAGCATCCGTCTGATGTTAGTTTATCCAGACTGACTAGATTGTCAGCTGATACTAGTTCAACAACAGAATATAACTTACAGTTTAAATCTGGTCAGCCGCAAAAGGGAAAAATAGCTGCGTCACAGTCTGAAGCTAGGAAGACTAAGGGAGATAGCATGGCGGATCCATCTGGCAAATTGCCAGGTGCGAGGTCAAAGAACCCTGGACAGTCTCCAAGCAAAACACACCAGACTTTACCAAACACAGATCAAATGCTGACGCAGCTGACAGCTCTCGTTACAGAGGGAAATGCGTCACTTTCAGAGAAAATGGATAAAAGAAATGATCAGTTGATAGCTCGTATGGATACGATGCAGGAATCTATTGATCGTACTTTGAGTCAAATAAATAAGCTGACTTCTAGAGTGGATGACTTAGAAAAAACTTCAGCTCAGCATGATATGAGATTTAACGAAGTGGAGACACAGATTATTAATTTACAGGACAGGCAACGCCGTCTTAATATTCGGATTTGAGGCTTCCCAAGAGATGCAGGGGAGACTGCAAGCAGTTTAAGAGGTTCAATTTTTGAATGGCTGGGATCAGTTGCCCCCCAAATAAAATGGGAGGATGGAGATTTAGAGAGAGCACACTGTGTGGGTGCTTTTCGGAGAGGATTAACAAACAGAAACATTATACTATGCTTCTCCAGTTTTTATAAGAAGAATATTGTAATGCAAGCTCTGAGACAGAAATCAGTTCAAATAGAATATAGTGGATCTACCTTACAAGTTTATAATGATTTATGTCCTCAAACAATTGCTTGGAGGAGAAGTGTGAAACCGTGCACTGAAGTGCTGAGAAAGAAAGGAATTAAATATAATTGGGGCTACCCAGTATTTCTGTCTTTCGTGTTGGATAACAAGAGATGTAAAATCACATCACACAACCAAGGAATGGGCTTGCTTGGAGAGATGGGACTGTTGGATGGACAGCCTGGAGACTGGAAGAGGCCAGAAGAAACACTTGGAGCTGTGGGAGGAGATATTTAAGTCAAGGTTTTTGGAGTATCGAGGAGCGACTGATGGTGGCAGAGAAGAAGGAAGAAAGAAGAGATGGAGCTGTTTGTTTTTTCTTTGTTGTTTCTTACTGTTGTTCGTCTGTTCCTTTTTTCCCCTTCTGCTTTTTCTTCCTTTGTTTCTGTGTTTTTCTTCACGCATACGTATGATCCCCCCCTTTTCCTTGTTTCTTGCTTTTTCTTTTTCTTTTTTTTCTTGTTCTAATTACTCTTAATACTCACTTCTCTCTTGATGGAAATTTTTTTGTAAAATTTTATATATATATATATATATATATATAAAGCAAACGAAAACAAGGTTAAGAAGGTGATTGAGAGATAAATTTGTGGGAGGGCTTGGGAGGTTGCTGCCCTGAAGGGTTTGGTTTCGTTCCCTCCCCCCTGAGTAGGAGGGTAGGGTTAGAGCGGGGCATGTTGCCCTGGCATGGTAAGGGGGGAGAATTGCATAGATGTGGGATAGGTGGGAGGAGGTGTTTTGTGTTTATTGTTTTCACTAGAGGGGGCCAAAGATTCAGAACTCTTTTAGTATTTGATGGATCCTAAATTGAGAATTTCTACATTGAACGTTAAGGTCCTGGGAACTGTTATAAAAAGGTGACGCATTGAAGCACTCCTAAAGAAAGACAAGGCGGACATTATTTTTCTACAAGAAACGCATCAGTCAAAGAAAGGGGTAAACGAATTAAAGCTGAGGTGGTCCAGTCTGTATGAAACGGCATTTGGATCTTCTAATTCAAAAGGGGTGGCAATTATTATTTCTAAAAACTGTGGTTTTGGAGTTTTAAAGGTTAAGAAGGATGCCAGAGGGAGATACATTATAATTTATGGTACCATGGGGGGAGAAGAATTTGTATTAATTAATGTTTATGCACCAAATCAGAATCAAGGTGAATTTTATCAAATGGTGTTTAAGGAAATGGGTGTTATACAGAATCAGGGGTTATTATGGCGGGTGATTTTAATATGGTGATGGATAAAAGGATAGATAAATCAAACCCCATGGGTGGGGAGATGAGGAACAACGTCACGTTTTTGAATAAGGTGATTACAAAGGAAGGGTTGGTGGATATTTGGAGAGAGGTTAAAGGGCAAGATAGAAGATATACGTATTATTCATCAGCCTTTAAGAATTTTTCTAGGATAGACTATATATTCGTGTCTAGGAGCTTGGTTTCTAGGGTCATGAGTACTGAGATAGGTATTATAAAAGTTACGGATCATGCGCTGGTCAATATGGATCTAAAGATAGGGAAGGATTATAGAGAGGCTAGAAGATGGAGGTTGAATTGTAATATTTTTAAAGCAAAACATATAACAGAAAAGATAGAGAAAGAGATTAGGGAAATTTGGAAATTTAATCAAACAGAGGATTGTAGTCAAGCTATAATATGGGATACTATGAAAAGCGTTATGAGAGGTATAGGAATAAGAGGGAGTTAATTTAAGAAAACAACAGGAGGCTTTTAATAAACAGATAGAAGAAGAGATTAGGGAGTTAGAAGAATCTTTTTTAAAGAATAGGGATAAGAAGGTGTTTGCGGAATTGCAAGCTAAGAGGAAAGAATTTGAGAATAAAGATATAGATAGTGCAAAGGAATTTGATATATATGAAAAGAGAGTTTTTTGAGAATAGTAATAAAAATTCTAAAATGTTAGCTAGATCTGCGCAAAAAAAAAGGGAAAAAATTTAGTGGGGGTGATTAAAGATAAGAAGGGTAAGGAATATAATTTAATGAAGGATAAATTAAAAATATTTCACGAATTTTATTCTGAATTGTATAAGGCTGGTTTATGTTCTGAAGTAAGGATTAAAGAATATATTGAAAAAAAATTGAAAATAAAAATACTAGAAGAGGATAGAGACTATATGGAACAACCTTTCACGGAGTTAGAAATAGAGTTTGCTATAAATAAATTAAAAGATGGTAAAACTCCCGGAATAGATGGCCTAGGGGTTGAATATTATAAGGTTTTTAAGAAAATGGTAATTCCCAAGTTAAAAAACTTGTTTAATGATATTTTACAGGGAGGAGAGATCCCCCTTCTTGGAAACAATCTTTGACCATTTTAATCCTGAAACCAAATAAGGATCTGTCGGACCCAGGATCTTATAGACCAATTTCATTAATTAATCAAGATGCAAAATTAATGACTGCAATATTAGCTAGAAGAATGAATAGGTTTGTTAGTAAATATATTGGGATAGACCAGTGTGGCTTTGTACAAGGTAGACAAATGGCAGACTTGACTAGAAGAGTGCTAAATATTATATATTTAATTAAGAAAAATAATTTGAAGGCAGGGGTTTTAGCATTAGATATTTTCAAGGCCTTTGATTGTGTGGAATGGCCAGCATTAAAGAGGATAATAAAAACTATGGGGTTTGGTGAAAAGTTTCGAGGAGTTATTGATCAATTATACGCTCAAAATATGACATCAGTTGTAGTGAATGATGGTATAACAGATCAAATTTTTCTAGGCCGAGGTACCAGACAGGGCTGTCCCCTTTCACCAATCTTATTTGTGTTAGTTATGGAGATTTTGGCAAATGTAGTTAGAGAGGATAGTAATTTAAAAGGGATTGGGATAAAGGATAGGATAAAAATTAATCTTTTTGCAGATGATACTCTGTTAACAATTGAAAATCCCATGGAAATGATGGATAGGTTAGAGAATCATCTAAAGGAGTTTAGGGATGTTACAGGGTTGCAAGTAAATTGGGATAAATCTGAGATGTTGTTTAATTATAGTAAAATAGAGGAGTTAGAAGGGATTAAAAAAAGATCAAATATTAAGGTAAAAAATATAATTAAATATTTAGGTATAGATATTTTAAAAGAGCTAGAAAAAATAGAGCAAAATTTTAGAAAGTTAAAGAATGAGGTAAAAAAAAGATAGAGGAATATTAAAAAATTGGACTTTCATGGTTTGGTAGAATAGCTTTGATAAAAATGAAGATTTTACCAAAGATAATTTTCTTATTTAGAATGATACCAATGTGTTTTTCAGAGAAGGAAATTAAGGAATGGCAAGCAATAATTAATAATTTTTGTAATGGGGGGGGGGGGAGAAGGCGAGGATTACTAAGAGTAAATGGTATAAATCCCAAAAAGAAGGTGGGCTTGGCCTTCCTAATATCAAGTGGTATTATATAGCTAATCAGTTAAGGTTTATAATGGACATTTTCGTTAAGAAGAATATTATGTGGTTAGAATTAGAAACGCAGGAAATAGAAATTGGGATGGAAAATTTTTTATTTAAAAAAAAAAACTAATAGTAGGGTAAAAAGAATAGAAAATCCCTTCTTGAAAAATATGTTGGGGATTTGGAATAGTAATAGACAGATTTTTATACCAGGGAGATCCCCGTTAACTCCAGTGGTAGCAATGGAGGACTTTCCAGAAAATGCACAGCATTGGGAAGGTATATATAGGGAAAATAACGTTATCAAATTAATGGATTGGATGGGAAAAATTGAGACTAGACAACAAATATTGGAAATGTTTGGGCCAGGTAGAATTTCGTGGTTAAATTGAATGCAATTAGATCAGTGGACTAAGAAATGGAAGAAGAGAAATGAGCATGAGAGGGAACTTACTGGATTTGAAAAGAAAGTGTTGTCTAGAGAACTTATAGAAGGGAATGTTTCTTCCAGAGGGTTAACTAAGGAGATATATAAAATGTTCCAAAGGATTGAAACGAAAAAAGATAACCTTAAGACGATATGGGAAATGGAATTTGAGGAGGAGATATCGAATGCGGGGTGGAGAAATATTTGGGGCAGACGTATATTAAGAAATATGTCAGTAAGGATAAAAGATAATTTTTTAAAAACTATTTGGAGATGGTATCTGACTCCAGTAAGATTAAACAAAATAGATAGTAACTGTGCTCCATTGTGTTGGAGAGGATGTCAGGAACTTGGTACTTATGCTCATATGTGGTGGAGTTGTAAAAGCGTATTGGATTTTTGGAATAAATTTTTTGTAGAAATTTCAGAAATTATTGGCATTAATTTGGAGGTCTGTCCAAAATTAGCATTGTTATCAATAACGGAGAAACTTCTGTGCTCACAAGAGAAAAAGGAATTAATTGTAAGTTTATTAGCGGCAGGGAGATTACTGATAGCAAGGAATTGGAAAGTTCAACACCAGTATTTAATAATAGATTGGTATAAAGAGGTCTGGGATATTGCTTTAAATGATAAACTAACATGTAGTATTAAATGTAAAAAGGGACAATTAAAGAAAAATAATTTTAAGGATATATGGGGACCATTCTTAGATTATGTTTTAGTAAAGGGAAAAGGGAGTAAGCCATGTCATGATATGATGTATTTTTGGAATATAGATTAATAATGGATTATGTGGATAGAATTTGTTTTGGCCCCGGGGTGATGGGTGCACTTGTAGTTTATGATTTGTAGATTTATGTTGTTTTTTTTCTGTATGTGTGTTCATTTAAAAATAAATAAATAATTTTTTTTAAAAAAAAGTCTGACTAATTTTTTTTTTTAATGAAAAATTTGCACAAATTTCTTGTGCTTAAGTTTTTTTAAAAAAGGAGTGGCGAACCAGTGACAGCCCCTCCAAAGTACCCAAGTGGTTATTTGCAGGGTGGCTTACCATGATGTGTGAACTTGCCCAATATTAAAACTATTTTGACAGTTTTGAAAATGTTAATTGTACTTGGGTTTTTTATTGCATTGAACTGTATTCATATACACACACACACACAGAGAATGATAAATATATTTATATGTTCATAATAATAAATGTCAATCACTACAAATTCTCAGTCCCTGCATATAGTAAACTAGAATATCAGGGAGATGGGTTCTAGCCAGCCTTCTCCCTGCTATCTTTTTAGGAGCAGGATTACCCACCATTTTGTTTGGCATGGAAGTATTCAATCATGTAACTGCTACTTGCAGTGGTGCATAGAGAAAAACTTTTCTATGTAATTCTGCTGCTTGTATGAATGGGCTCTCAGTGGGGAGAAAGAGCCAGTAGGATTGAAAGTGTGAGCTAGACCTCAGTGTGCATGACTTCTTACATGCAGGCAAATGTGGATGGTGTTCTAGTTCATAACTCATTTTCTTGTGTATCACAGGCTATTTCAAGGTTTGCAAAATGATGATGACTTCTGAGATGCGGAGGAAGAGGACTAGTCCCTACCCAGTATCAAAAGCTAAGAAAATCGAACAGAAATGAAGTTGTGCCATGCATGCTCTGTTCAAGCTTATTTTGAACACTGGCAGATAAGACACAAACACTTCAAGATGCTTATAGAACTGCTGTTGTTTGCTGCCACTAGAAGCCTTTAACCTTATGGGGTGGTCTAAGGTCTTTTCTTTTAATTATCAAATACTACAGCAATGAAAATTGAGCAAATGCATTAAAATTTCACAATGTGCTCCTCCTTATACATGGCCCTGTTTCCACTAAAACTGATCCAGGAACAGGTGGGAAATGGTAGAATACAGCCAACTTGTTCTTTACCCTTGTCTAAGGAGCAAGTGTGGTATAAACGTACATGGCTACGAAACCAGAAATTCCTGACTGTTCCAGTGCTGCAAAAACAGCACCTTGTTATGCTAGCATCTGTTCCAGGAGAGGGGAGAGAGACCCCCCCTCCCATGCTTATGAACATGTTCTGGCAAGAGCATGATGTGTCTGAATGTCACCTTTCATGGAACCTTATCCTTCACCTGCTGAAGCAGATTTTCCAACACAGAAGATGGTTGAAATTATTATTTGAACTCTTGACATATGCATTTCTGAAGCTACCCTTCTGTTGTGTCCCACTTGATCACGCCAGACAGTGCAGTTCCAAACAGATTCTTTATTGCTACAAGTAGTACGAAAAGTCCATCCACCTTACACCAGTCCAAGAAACAAGCCAAAAATCAAGACAGTCCAGGGTTCAGAGGGTATGAGATCAAGGGGAATCAAGGAGTGTAGAAGCCTTGCCAGGAACAGCGTCGTTGCTTTCTACACTGAACAAGGGTCTGCAGCTAGACTATAAACCCTGACCCAGCCTCGATCTCAGTCTGAGTCTGGATCTTGGCACAGGTACCGGGCCAGGAGATGCCTGCTACGCCGCCTTCTGCTCACGAGCCTTTCAGCCAGGCGTTTCTCCTGTCGTCTCTGGGCCGGCTGCAACCCTGAGGGGCCCTCCTCCCCTGAGCCCTCCTGATAGCCCAAGGCCAGCGCCTGCAGCTGAGAATCTTTACTCCGCTCTCCCGGCTCCTGTTCCCCAGCGGAGGGGGGACTGTCCACGGTCGCCTGGCCTTGGCTGCAATCAGCCCCAGGTGTGAGCCCTTCACCCAGCTCCAACTCCTCTTCTGTGTCGGAGCTGTTACTGAAGCAAGACCCCACACCTTCCTACCAAGGTATACACGTTTCTCATCCTGCTAGCTCACCCTATGCAAGGCCAACAAATGCCGTGAAATCGCTTTCGTGTGTGTATAAAAATCCTACTAATGAATGCAGGCCACCATTTAGTGGTAACTTGCCAGAGGCACAAACAACTTGCCCTGCACCTCATCAGAAGTCTGGGGAAGGAGAACAACATTCTCCTCACCTGCTGCCACAACATTACAGCAGAGCCACTTACCATGTGGTAAGTTACCATTTCATAAAATAGTTGCATCCACCTTCTACGTATATATTTTAGAGGGCAACAAGTAAATAGGATCCTCTTTCCCTCAGATTCTCCTTCCTCAAAAACCTTGTGTGCTGAGCCCTCATCAACTCCTGCAGCCGTTGTCATCTTCTTCCTGAAAAGGCAATTATTGTAGGCGATGTAGACCACTCTGCATTCTTGTGGTCTTACTGTTTGTTCACTCTTTGGTTCTGTATCAGTTTGTACTGATATTTGTTCGTGTAAAACCTGCAGTTTGGTCATTTCATTAGCAGAACCTTTTAGGCCCCATCTGTGGCATCCCTTCCAGCAATCACAGCATTCTGTAGGTGCTGGTTCCTGTTCCCTAGCCCTCCTTTTCCCTTTCCTGTAACTGCCTCAGTGTAGCATGGCTGGCCTACTTGCTGCCTTCCAAATAACCTGGGGGTTGAGCCAGCTATGAAAGTTGGAGGAGCTAGAAAGAACCAAGGCTTAAGTCCTCTAGTTTTATGTAGAAAATGTGTACCCCTCCTAGCCATTCTGGAACCCCCCCCCAAAAGCCAATTAAACTAAATGCATAACCCTTAGAAGCTACCACATCAGTAGTCAAAGCAAGTCTTTGTCTGTTACCTAAAGGGAGAGTACAGACACCTCATTAATACTGCTAGGGGAGTGAATTCCAGGTCAGAGTGCCATCAGAGGGAAAGGCCTTGAGCCTGGCAATCAGTTCAGACCTCTGGAAAGAGCACTCTCCTAGCAGCCTGCTAGGTGAGTGGAAAAGGGGGTGACCCTTCCAACTTTTCGCTCTAGTCCCACCCACCACCAGCTTGAGGCCTCTGACAGATCATGCCCGAGGGGGAGGACAGCAGTAGAAAACAATCCTCAGAAGCTCTATTTGTGTAATGGTTCAAATGAAGTCGAGAGCAGGATAGTCTCCCAGAAGTGCAATGTTTTAGCAGCTGAGAGGACTTGGAAAGGTGAGCATATAGAACTAGAAGAAGGCTGTGTTCATTTTCTGGGTGAGACACAGCAGATTGAGAACGTTACACATTTTCTCTGATCGGATTTCCTCACTTCCCTTAAAGTCAGGTTCCTGTGAGGCCTAGCTCCATCTTCTTAACTATTATGGAATAAATGCAATTCAGTTCTGTTTTGGAAAATATGTATGAATGCCTTTACTGTTAAAAAAAAGAAAAAAGGAGCAAAAGCTTCACATTTTGCAGATTCCAGTGTTGATAATACATAATTTGTGATTCAAATCCATATCATGTTAAGGGTTACTGGGATGGTGATCTCAAGTACATACCGTAGTGTGATCTATTGAGAATAGGCAGCCTCAGTTCTCACATTTGGTCTTGGTTCTTAAAACAGTGGTGGACTGACACTAGTTTGCTTTGCTGAGAATGTTTGATGCGGCTGCTACTACCTCACACTGGGGGTGGGGGGCAGGGGGAGATTTTTCCAGCGACGGAGTTCAAGAATGTGTTTTGCTGTAGACTTGTATCAAGATAAGAGGAGAGGACGCTTGCTACCCACTCCTTGTAAGTTTAACAAAACGATCTGCTTAGCCAATTACCCAGAATCCGAAGAGGCTAGTCGCTGTATGGCTTCTTTGACGGGCTTCTTTCTGCCCCTATTTCTTTTATACTGTAGAGTGGATCCACAAGTTTGTTGTGAACAAGCATCAGGCCTGATTAAGTGAAACAAAACAGCAGGAACTTAGTTCCAATGGAAATGTCACTAAAATTGTGAATAAAGTAATTTATACCCACTCCTATTCCTTGCTTCCCTCTGTTGTTTTAAAATGTTTATGTAGGGCTAGATAGGACAACCCTTAACGCCTGAGTCACTTAACTGGTAGACTCACTAGATACTTCATTCAGAAGATGAGCTAGTCCAATAAGAGATGAGAAATTGTTTAGTGCATCAGATTGGAATTAGTGTGGCTACTGCTCCACCTACCCCACCGAGCCCCATATTGACAGATAACAGTCCAAAATGCATGACATGCTAACACTACACTTAGTTTCTCTCCAACTTTAAAGAGCAGCCATTGAAGTGAAGTGGGCCTTGGAAAACACAGTGGTGAAGTCACATGGGGGTGAGAAGAAGCTCTCAAGTGTTTTGTTCCAGCCTCATTCCACCGGTGATTTAGGCATGTGATCAGGCTCCAATACACAACATGTCAACAAGGGTATTTGGCAAACCATCTTCCTTATTTGTGTGTTTTTAGGTAAGTGATGAACCCTGTAACTCAACAATGGTGCATTTGCTTACACGTTTATGGGGGTGAATAAAAGTTTGAAGCATGTGAATAGCCAAGTGTGGCACCTTAGGTAGTCTTTACAACACCCACCAAGTACTAGGAGTAGCAAGATAATAGCTGCTGATCAGCTATTGGGAGTTAATCAATTGTTTTAAAGTAGGCATAGGAAACATCCAGGCTTAGAAAACTGACCCCCACCCCCAGTTATTATAGTATGCTATTTTATTTCCATATACATTTAAATAAATGTATCATTTAGCTGCCTTTTGGAATGTTGTGTACAGTTTTGATCACCACTTACCTAAATAAAGGATATCAGAATACTGGAAAGTGTTCAGGAAATATTACGTAGTTTTCCAGTGATAAAAGGCTGAAGGGGGGGGGGTCAGTTCAGAAAAATATTACGGAGATGTAAATGTTGACAGAATTGAATGGTATGGAGTAAAAGTTTTCCTCCACCTCTTTTAATGCTAGAACTCAGGAGTCTCCCAATGAAAGTGACTGGCAATACATTCAGAATAGAAAAAGTAAATATTTCACATGAGTCTAAACTTACGGAATTCACCATTGGCCACCAGCTTGAATAGTTTCAATTCATCCATTTTTCTTTTTTTTATCCATATGCTCACCCTTATCAAGATGGGATTTTGGGTCAAAGAAGCTTGCAGAATAAGACATGCTTCCTATTTTGATAGGTATGCCCAGGTTTTTGGGGGGGGAATGGGGAGAAGGAAGGTTTGGGCAACACGTTTAGACTAGCAAGGATGACAAGGGTGCTAGGTTATAAAAATGACCTGTCTATAGGTGATCATGTGCTCAACCACATTTCAAAAAATGGTAGAACAATAATGGTAAGGAGCAGGGATACTGAAGGTAATAGTCTAAACAAGCCAAAGGCCACTGTAGAAGTTAGTAGCAGTGCAATGAGTTTAAACAGCTTTTATGCTACGAAATAGAGCAATAATCAAGACAGTCTGCATTGGAAGTTACAGTCTTGAGATGCTGCTGGTATTTAAACCCTCCCCACTCCAAAAATAAAACTGATGAGCAGATCAATACATACCTTTTTAAATGTGAGCTAAGAATAGATGCTAGCCCAGTGGAAGATTTTTATAAAACCATTTGTAGGCTTGAGTTACTAAAGATCACTCCTGTGTTTAATGTTGGTTTATACACAATAACAGTCTTTAAATGACTATTCTCAGCCTCCTACAGCTACCTACCTTGAAAGTACTTCACTGTTTTTACTTTAAGCTCCAGTGTGGCATCCTCATCACATACAAAGACAGTACGGGGGTGTTGCTGAAAGGCAGAAACTGTCCACATGTGGTTTACTCCTTCTTCAATAGCTTTGTACAAAGCAAATGCTTTATGGGCTCCTGTGATCAGAATCATAACCTGAATGCAAGACGCACAGGAAACATGGTTAGGCTTAAGCTTTTGATCATGAGCTTCAGAAATACAGAGAAAGTCTCCTTGCTGTTCTCAAATATGTATGGATTTTAAGTTGGGGAAGGTAAGGGGTATGGTGATCTACAGTAGGGATGTACAGATTTTGTTAAATCTGTTCCAACTGTACTTCATCAATTGTCAGGCATCCTTCGTTCTGTTGTCTGCTTAATAGGGATGTACGAGAATTTTGGTCCTGTTTGCAAATGGGCATTAGTGCAAGTATGCACTTGTGTAAATCCCCCTAAAAAGTAAACTCATTTTCAAGTCTGCACAACTCAGAAAAAGCTGGTCTGCTGTGGAATCCGCAGGTCAAGTTCATAGAAATCCGAACTCATTTGAATCTGTTGCAGATTTTTCCGACATCCCTAGTCTTAATACGGATGGGTGACTTGTGGCCCTCCAGATTATGTTGGACTGCAACTTTCATAATCCCTCACCACTGACTCTGCTGCTTAGGGCTGATGGGAGTTGCAGTCCAACATCATTTGGAGGGCCACATGATGCCCATTCCTGGTCTAGAACTCTGCAACCAGAAAACCATCACTTTGCAAATGGAATAAACTATAAGAGGTAAAGAATGCTACTGCAATATTTTAGAATTGTCAAGGGAATCAGGGATAGAAAAGGTGCAAACTGTAACCACAAAAGCAACCTATTTTTTCATTTTAGTGAATGCCTGAAACCTGTCTTTTCACATGAAAGCCAGAAAGTAGAAAGCAGAGTGACACAATTTACAGCAGGCTTGTAAATAGCCACTCCTCTGTGGCAAGTAAGAATGGCCTCCAGGTGAGCAAGTAAGAAAGCTTTTATAAAGTAGATGAGCTATTTTCTTCATGGAGAAGATGTTCCCCAACTTGCATTGATATGCAGACAAATGCAAAAACAAAAAACTGGAAAGCATCAAATACAAACCCACAACAAAGGAAGATCATGTCTAAGGATACTGGAAAATTTATTCCAAGCCCAATGTGTTTCAGCCCACTTTTATTTGGGGGGCTTCCTCAGATCATGTTAAAATTGCCTACAGAGATCTCTAATGCATCTCCAAAACTCAAAAACTGGCAACCAGGACTTCAGACTACTTTTAAGCAATGGATTAAATACCGTACACACACCTCCAATACAGACGTGATAGCCTAGAATTCAATCAAGATGTACCACCAGCCCCAAATCCCCCTTCCTCCTCTCTTAGGTTACTATTGTGCTTCTAACCTCTCTGGCATCCATGACTGTCCCCACTCCAACTGTAAGAGCCATTGTGGGCACTTTGGAGAGGTCTCCATCAAAGAATCTGGCATTAGCCAATATTGTGTCCATAGCCAAGGTCTTCACTCTGGTTCTGGACACCAGGCTTGAGCCTGGCTCATTGAAGGCAATATGACCATCTGGACCGATACCTGTAATACAGATTAGTACTTAGTGATTGAGTATTTGAGCATGATAAGCATGTAATCCTAATAAGTGAGTTGCAAGTATTCTTTTGGGTTGGAGAGTCTGCTCCCTCCCACAGAATCAGGCCCAGCTTGCTCCAAGTTTATCTTCCATACAGAGAAACTGCTCTTTTCCTGTTCATACAAATTATGGGATAGTCCAAATCCTTATTTACAAGGTAGATTTTGGACTTCATCAGGCTATTTAAATGGATGGAGATCAAAAGAGCTGCTTCAGCTCATACAAAGGCCTCTCAAGTTCAGTAGAATGTTTTTTAAACTCTCCGCAGTTTCAAGAGCAATTTGCCATGATGTATGGGGGATGCTGTTCAAGAAAAACAAAGACCAGGTTCGTTGTTTAACCCAGGAATCGCCATGGCTGAGTGAGAGCGAGCAAGCATGCTGCCTCCTGCGTGCTAGTCGCTTCCACTTGCAATCAACAACCGAGAACTCTGGCTTGTTTAGGGGTTAAACAACCCAGAGGTAACCCAACAATCACCCATGGTTTGTTGTTGGGTTATCTCTGGATTGTTTATCCCTAAACAACCCAGAGTTCCTAGGTTCAGATGTCACAGATGTCCTGGGTTGTTGACTGAAAGAGGAAGTGACGACAAGTGCGTGGGAAGCAGTGCACTCTCTTGCTCGGCCACAGCAATTCCTGGGTTAAACAAACCGGTAATTGCTGTTACTTGTGAACTGGGTCAAATCTAAGCCCCCTTGGGGCTTAAGAAACTAGTTGCATGGTTCTTTGGATTCTGGTCCTGGTCTGGATTGTTCTTTGGTAGCCAGTATTGGGATAATTCTTAGACCCATGGTTCTTGAAATACACCCACTCTGTGTGGAGTTAAGTTTAATCTCAAATTCCCATTGATTCTTCCAGCCCAATATGATCCTTCTGTGCTTTGTAGTTCTTTTGAGTTCAATTGGACACTCCCAGTTACGGTAAGTTAAACCACATGCCCTCAACATAGGTATTTTTACTCAATCAAACATCTTGTCGGTTCCACACATGCGTGTACATCACTCGGCATCTTTTCCTTCAATGGCTTATTAGTCTGACTTGCAGCATAACATGAACTGCCCCCACTGCAAATTATGTGCTTTGAGGAGACATGAATGCTCTGTATGACAGCCATCGATCTGTGACGGCCGTTTCAGACACAAGTCGCTGCGTGACAAACACGCATGTGTGAACTCAGCCTCATTCCCCATTCGCTCAAACGCTTACCTCCAACAAAGAGTTCAATCCCTCCAGCTGCTTTGATTTTGTCTTCAAAAGCCTCGCACTCTGCTTGCAAGTCAGTGGCGTTCCCATCCAGAATGTGAGTGTTTTCAGAGGAGATGTCAATGTGCTTGAAGAAGTTGTTCCACATGAAGGAGTGGTAGCTTTCTGGATGATCCCTTGGAAGGCCTGACAGAAGAGTGCATTACTTCAGGTCTATCATTATTCTATATCCCACCTTTCTGTCCAAAATAATACTCAAGTGGCAATTTACAAGAGCTGTAGCACAGTAGCAGGGCACCTACTTCACATGCAGAAGTTCAATCCCTGGCATCTCCAGTTTATTTTTATTTGTGTTATTTGTATACCGCTTAAATATAATAAAATCTCGGCTAGACAGTTAAAAAGCATCTGGTAGCAGGTGCTGAGAAAGGCCCCTGTCTGAGACTGCTGTCAGTCAGAGTTGACAATACAGGGCTAGATGGACAATAGTTGGACCAGGGCAGGGCAGGGCAGGGCAGCTTCCTAGGTTCCATGTGATACATTAAAACAGTGTTCTCCAACCTTGGGTCCCCAGATGTTTTTGGCCTACAACTCCCAGCATGCCCCAGCCAGCGTAGCCAAAAACATCTGGGGACCCAAGGTTGGAGAACACTGCATTAAAATGTCAAAATACAGAACTGGTCTAGCACAACTGGTCTAGCACCCAAGAACGATACTATCGTTGAGGCAACTAGGTCCTAGGATGCATTTCCCCCACTCTTGTGAGGCTGAACAATATGGCTATTTTTCAATCACGCATTCTAAATTTTACGTTTATATATCACTGGCAGGGGGAAAGAAAGTTTTTGTGTCTGCCCTATCATTTCATGGAGGGAGTTTCAGTGGGAGAGTTAGAGAATAATTATGGTGACCCATAGCACTTCTTGCCTTCTGAGGCAGAGAAAAACAAACAAACAAACCTCAAAGCCTGATTTTTATTCAGATCAGGATGACAGTGCTGCGCTCTTAGAAATCCAGGAAAATTATCTTTATGTTTGTTCTGAACATCTGGGTCTGATAAAGAACATTGCAAAGTTTGGAAACTTGCAAAACACTTTAAATTATGAGTTGGTCTAACTGCAGCAACATTCCAATGTACTGAGTTTAAAACACATGTGCACATTTGGATGCAATAAACTTACAAATATCCACCTATCACAAAACTGACTACTTTATGGCCGAAAAAGACTCCGGAAAAGGTGCCCAGCCAGATTTGTTCCTTTGAATTTTGGATTGGGGGGGGGGATTTACTTTGTTCTGATCTAATACAATTTCTGTAATGGATTAGATGTTTTGTTGGTTGTTCGGTCTTTTTGTATATGTTAAAATTCAAATAAACAAATTAAAAAAAAAAAAAACATGTGCACGCCTATTTTATGCTCAGTTAAAGTGTCTCAGTCATTATTTGAAGGTTAGTAAAATAGGTGGGAACTGCAAGGAGCACTGCTGATAAGGGTTCCAGTCAGCCAAGCCCACCTCCAGGATACGATAAGCTGTAAGGAGCTTAAAGAGGGCATTCCACTCTACACCCCAGTTTTCCATTTTTCTTTTCCAACTAAAACTCCAAATTCCATGACTAACAAGTATGATATCATTGGGGTTGCCCCCCCCCCCAGTATGCAGATACCTGTCTCCTGTTTCTTGGTGGCCCCATTTTGGCTCCAGTCCTGTTGGCACTCACCACCCTGAGTTCACTCATAGAGGGTGTGGTGGACAGTGCATGTCCTTAAAATCAACTGATCCCAACAGGGATATCATGGAGGGCCCATCTCAGGAAGCCAGTCCCTGCAGGCAGTGCAGAAATGTCTTGGACAGGTTCAGGGTTTGCCTGGAGAGTCTCCTCTCTCACACAACAAAAGCCTGGCCTACGCAACTACTACTACATCCTATGAAGAATGGCTGTTCCTCAGAAACTGCAGTGGAGGCAATTTGGGAAGGAAGAGAGAAAGGATTCCTTGACATGAATTTGGGAGGAACTATCTTTCCCAACCCATCTCCCTGCCCCACTGCTCTTTTAACAAGAAGCAAAGGGTAAAGTCTGGCTTGGAGAAACAGCTCAACCCTGTTCTTGCTCAAGAACATGGAAATGGCAAAGTCAGTAGGAGTGAGGAATCCCAACACCTACCCCTTAAGTTAGCATGGCTAGCTGGGGCATGCTGGGAGTTGTAGGTTTTTTTTCTGTCTAAACATGCATAGGATTGCACCTTTAGCCATCTTCCCACCCACCCCTACTGCCTTTTACTAGAGTCGGCTACTTGATTGCCCACCCATAGTTTTGAAAGACAGTACCTTAAAAAGAAATAATGCTTAGTATTTTTATAGGTTCAAGCCACTTTACATCATCACAGTAATCCTTACAGCAACCCTGTAAGATATGAAAATGATAATATAGTCCTATCGCACATAGGGGAGTGAGGCAGAGAGAGAATGACTTGCCTTAGGCTACCTATTGAGTTGCTGCTAGGATGTGAGATACAAACCAGCAATTTCCTGGTTTACAGCTCAGTTCCCAAGCACTATTTTATTTTTCATTTGTTAAATCTATATCCCACATTTCCACTAAAATCACTACTACATTACAAAAATAAATCTGTGACCCAGTTCACACGTAATGGCAATCGTAGGTTAATTAACCCAAGAATTGCCAAAATCTAGTGGGAGTGAGTGAGCATGCTGCTTCCAGCATGCCTCTCACTTCAGCTTTCAATTAACAACCTACAATCACTCCGCTTGTAGGCTGTTATCGTGATGTCTGAACCTGGACATTCTGGGTTGCTCTGGGGTTAAACAACCTAGACTTAATCCAACAACAAACCATAGGTTAACTCTGCGTTGTTTAACCCACAAACAACCCAGAGTGTCTGGATTTAGACGGAAGCTCACTGGGTGACTTTGGGCCAGTCACTGACTCTCAGCCTAACCTACCTCACAGGGTTGTTGTGAGGATAAAATGGAGAGGAAGAGGATCATGTAAGCCGCCTTGGGTTCCTTGACGGAAAGAAGGCAGGATATAAATACAATAAATAAATAAATATTAATTGAAAGCAGAAGTGACAAGCAAGCCAGAGGCATTGTGCTCACTCCCACTAGATTTTGGCAATTGGTGGGTTAATTAACCAAAGATTGACATTACAGGTGAACAGGGTCTGAGTTTAATTAAGCACAGTAGATAATATCTGTGCGCAAGGGATAGCTATCGTTTCTTCCCCCTTACAGTTCTTAACGTAAAGGAGACTCACCCACATATTCATCCATATTGAAGGTTTTCACGTATTTGAAAGAGAGATCTCCATTCTTGTAATATTCTATTAGTTTTTTGTAACATCCTAATGGAGTACTTCCTGAAGATGAAAGAAAGCAGTGCGCAGTCAGCGGAGTGTAATTCTGCACCAAGCAAATGGTAAGCCACATGCGTTGGGACTTAAAAATCACCCCATTGTGAACAGAACAGCCTTCCCCAACCTGGCACCCTCCGGATGTGTTGGACTACAATTTCCATCTTCCTCAGCTGGCAGGGCTATTGGCCTTGCCAGCTCTAGATGATGGAAGTTGTAGTCCAACACATCTGGAGGGCACCAGGCTAGGAGAGGCTGCTACTGAAGGGCTCAAAGGCATTCTTTGCAAGTCAATCCCAGCTCCATCCACTTACCGTAGTTTCATTCTTGATCGGGACTTAGTGCCTGCAAGCCCACACTGGCACCCCAGTTCCAAAGCCCATATATTCGTAGAAGAATTTTCTGCCCACAGTAGCAAAGCACTCTTCCAAGTACTGGCATGTAGAGGAAATGAGTCTAACCCCCTTATGTGTACAATGGGGTCCTATATGTATCAGACAGGAATTTGGGGACAATGTTACAACAGAGCATAGTTGCGTAATTAGCTAATCCAGCAGCAGAATCCTGCTCCTCGCCCCCTTATCATATTATCTTAAGGAAAAATGGCTCTCTGGAATACGGTACCTAGGAATATGGTCAATCTCCATCATTAAAGAATGCCTTGAAGCAACATATGGCAGCCCTCTGAGCTCAGTTGTTTTTATAGCCCAATTAGTGGTGTTTCTCATGTTAACCCATGCCAGTGTTGTCTTAGATGGCAAAGAACATGGCAAGCCAGAAATAGCAGTCCCATGTCAAGCTCTCTCCCCCCCCCCCGATCATCTAGTTATTGATCTTTATACATTTGTCCTGCTTCTCAACTAAAATGTTATGCCACCATCAGCACAATCCATCTAGAATTGCCCTGGGTTCTAACACTGTGCTGTGCATTTTATTCATTCCCACCAGCAACAGTCAATGATGTGGAGCAGGGGTGGGGAAATGCACAAAGCTGAATGTAGACCTCGACCCGGTGCCCTCCAAATGGGTTGGACTACAGCTCCCATCACCCCCACCCAGCATGGCCAACACATCTGGAGGGCACCAGGCTGGGGAAGGCTGAATTAGGCAGAATGGAAGGGGAGAGGGGAACTCAGCATGGGGTGCTGCCGTTGTTTTCAACAATACACCTGTGCTCCTTGTAACATTGTTGAAAAGCAGGTCTACATGCCTGCTCTTACGTTGAGCATAATGTGGGCAATGCATCCAGAGGCTGGGCCCCGCCAAGGGAAGAAGCTGATCCACCAACTATGTTTTACATAGCCCAAAAGCAGCCTCAGAATCCTACGGGATGAGTCAATCTGGGAATAATGAGTGTGGCATGTGCGGATCGTAACGCCTTCATACAACTGCCAAATAGACAAGTTATAAGTAAGCTTACAAGCTCTTGAAGTATTACTACATGGGATATTTTTGTTATGCTTTGCAAAACAGAGATGCCTTCACTTGCTAATCGCTTGTGGCAAATATTCTGTGTAAAGTGTGATGCCTTGATTATGATATTACATAGGCACAGTGCTCCAGCTGTGTAAGAGCAAACAATTGTGAGTGGGAAGGAACCAAAGTTGCTGCTCTGCTCATCACAAAGCACCCCACCCTCACTCTTATAACTTACCAGTGGGAAGCCCAAGGGTAAAATATTTGCTTGGACCCGGATTAAACTGGATGATTCGATTCCTAATATACTTTGCAGCCCATTCACTGGCCTGAGCATAATTCTCTAAAATGATTAGTTTCATCCTAACCTGTAAATTTGAAAAAATGGTTTGATTAATAGATTGCAAATGAGGGTGGAGAATGAGGGAGGAGAGGTTTGACCAGCTACCGGTAATATGAACAGAAACTATCATTGGCTCCTTAAGTCAGCAGCAGTTTTTCAGCTTAGGTGCATTCTGCCTTCAAGAGCTACTGAGAAGGAAATCATGCTTAGGTAGAAAATAATTAGGGTATCTAATTATTCTTCAAATGAAACAAAAGACAGATTACCGTATTCAGAGTCAGTACCGTAAATTGTAAGACTTGAGTTATGCTGTATGTCATGTCGTGTTTTTGGTTTACATCCCATTTGAAGAGCTCCTGACATGGAACAGCAATTATATCAGAGATGGGCAACTTGTGGCCCTCCAGATGTTGTGGGACTACATCAGCCCTCACCATTGGCTGGGTTGGCTAAGGCTGATGGGAGTTGCAGTCCAACAATATCTGGAGGGCCACAAGTTGCCCACCTCTGAATTATACAGATAAGAAAAGACAACAGCTCCCAGGTCCTAAAGGGCACCCAGTACTTACAAAAAAGCTCAAATTACTCATGCTACTTCTTTCTCCTCTTTTTTTTTATAATGTGGAAGTGTGACTCTCACCCATGGGAAGATTCACGACTTGGAACTCCCCTGCAGTAGGCCACCTCGCTCTTTTTCTCTCCTCCTATCCCTTTTCAAAACCTATTGCTTCATTAAAGCCATCATAGCCCTTCTGTGCTCTCTTCTAGCAGTAAATTTGCCATCTGCATTGTGTCTCTTTCAAGTCATCTTCTGGCCTCTACTTTTGTTCTGTCAATCAAATTTACGAATAATGTTACCTTGTGTCAACACTGGGCAGTGTTCCATTTTTAAGTTGAAAAGAACAAAACCCTGGGAACAGATGACTTGGAACTCGCCATTTACAGTGCAAAGAAGCTGTGCAAGCCCTACTCCAGCCATTACAGTTGAAGCAAGAAAAGAAACAGCCCACCGGAAGAGCACATCCTTTACATGCAGAAGGTCCCAGGTTCAATCCTCGGCCTCTCCAGTTAAACCAATCTCCAGCAACAGGGCTGGAAAAAAACTCTTCCTGAGATGCTGGAAAACCTCTGCTGGTCTAAGTAGACTAGGCTGGGCTCGATGGACCAATGGCAAACTTGGTGCAAGGCAGCTTCGTGGGTATTCCACGCTCTACAGAAGACAATGGCAACATAACTGAGCACTGCTAGAGGAGCAGCGCCATCATCATGCTGCCGATACTCTTCCCTTGTCTAAGGACTGGGCTACTACTATTTCATGCCTCAGTCCTTTCTCCTGCTCCCCTTTTGCTCTGAACTCATGTGCCCCTCCTGACATCTGCACCTCTGCCTTATTTCAAATGTTTGGACAGCCATCAACACCCATCTTTTTCTGAGCCTTTTCCCCTCTGATCTCTGCCTCTTCTCCTTCCTTCTGTTTTCCTTCTCTATTACTGGTGTGTGTGTGTGTGTGTGTGTGCGCGCGCGCGCATTTGAAGGGGACGGTTGTAAGCCTGCAGACAAGGAGATGGATCCAGACTTAGGTAATCATACTTAAGAGTCAGCCTCTGCAATCATTGGGACTTAAAGTGAGTCATCACTAACCTAAGTCCCATTGCTTTACATGGCTGTACTCTTAAGTATGACTAAGTCTGGATCCTGCCCAGGGCTTTGTTCTTCTTAACTTAACAATTGAACAGTGTTGACACAATGTAACATTATTCGTAAATTTGATTGACAGAACAAAAGTAGAGGCAGAAGATGACTTGAAAGACTAGAGACACAATGCAGATGGCAAGTTTACTGCTAGAAGAGAGCACAGAAGGGCTATGATGGCTTTGAAAAGGGATAGGATGGTGAGTCAGGGGAGGAGAGGAAAAGAGAGAAGTGGCTTACTGCAGGGGTGGGCATAAGGTAGATCTGGATCAACTGGTAGATCTCTGGGTGATTTTCAGTAGATTGGCAAGGATTCCTGATTCCCTATTGTTTAACTACAGCAGCAACAAGTGACCCCCGCCCACACACACACCTTAAATTATACTGCTTAAATTAAGAAAGTTTGGGCTTAACCAGGAGTGGACCATTGTGTGGAAGGACTATGAGCTGTGTTCAGTTCTGGCACTCAGAACAAATTCCTGGGCTCAGAATTCTTTAATTCTATGTGTGCGTCTTTTGCACAGGCTCTGGTTGGTGGATCTTGGGGTTCTAGGAAAAAACAAAGTAGATCCTACAAGCCTGAAGTCTGCCCATGCCTGGCCTCCTGGATGGGGAGCAGGAGAGCGCTCCACACTGAGTAAGCGGCATTCATTTATCCCATTTTCCCTCCAAACATCCCTCCGAGATGGGTAGGTTAAGGAGAGCATAGCACATAGCAGGCTTTTCAGTCTCCTGCATGTTTGTGTATCAAGCTGTTGTTCAAGCTGCAGAAGCAGTAGGGCCAGATGCAGCCGAAGCCGAGGCCAGCCAGTGGGCACCATTTGCACCTAGAGATTCTCCCAAAACAAGACTAAGCAACCTATCCACAATACCCACTGGATACCTTATAAAAAGAAATGACAAATACCACTCTCCAGTGAACTGAGAGTGGAGCAACAGGTTCTAAATCAACTGTCCCCACCAAGGTGCCCTCCAGACTTTTTGGAATAAAACTCCCAGCATTCCTGACCATTGGCCATGCTGGCTGGGGCTGATGGGAGTTGAAGTCCAAGACATCCAGAGAGCACCAGGTGGGGGAAGGCTGTTCTACAGGCCCCTTTTCAGGCCCCAAGGGTCAGATGCATCACACATATTAGAGCTCCCTTCTATATGCCACATTGCATCAGTCAGGCAGAAACAAGATCCAGTCTTTGTTCCTTATGCACACAGTCATCCCCGACACGGATTAAGTGCCACACTTTACAATATAAACATTAGGAACTGGGAAGCTCTGGCCCATGGACGCTTTAACTGGAGGTTGGCCTTTCACAAAGGTTCCATGGAGTGCAAGGTGGAAGGGAGAAACGTGCTAAGCGAAAAGCACGTCAAAGGAATCCTTTACAGGACCATCTTCCATCTGGTAACCTGTGTCCTCACTGTGGGAAGCTGTGTGGATCTAGAATTGGCCTCCACACAGTCACTTACGGAACCATCGTTAGAGTCTACACATTTTTTTTTTAGAATTTCCTCTTTTTATCATTTTCTTTCTGTAATTTTATTCTGGAAGACATTCTTACTCGGTCACGAGTGATCACCTACTACTACTACTACTACTACTACTACTACTATAGCTGTGCAGATTGGAAACAGAAAGCCCGCTCTCCCGCTTCACTTTAGCCACTCGAGCTGCGGATAATGTCACTAATCCATTTAAAAGATGGTTAAGGGAAGTTTGCATGATATTGAGCAGGCTCCCTAGCCCAGCCTTCCCCAACCCGGTGCCCTCCAGATGTGTTAAGACTACAACTCCCAGCATGCCACCCAGCATGCTGGGAGTTATAGCCCAACACACCTGGAGGGCACCGGGTTGGGGAAGGCTGCTCTAAAGGGAGCCTCCGTGGCAGGCAGCAACGCCAGCGTTTCATTTCCCCCGGCCGGCGTGAGCCAAAAAGAGATCGGGGACAGAGGCACAGGAAACAGGAAAGGGAAGTTTCTTCAAGCACAACGCTGAGGCAGGGAAAGAGGCGAGAGAGTCCCTCCGCGCAGGCTCCCCGAGGCACGGGAGTCCAGCCGACGGCGGCTGTCCTGCAACAGGTTCCAAGTTCTTTGGAGCAAAACATGCCCCGACCGCAGACATTCTGCCCCCACCCCAGCTACAGCGCATCCCTCTTTTCCGTGCGGCGGCAGCGGCACCCCTACATCGCCCTCGCCACCAAATCAGAGAACCGGAGCGCTTTCCTTCCACACACTCACCGTTCCGCCGCCGCCGCCGCTGCCGCCGCCGGTCCTCCTTCGGGCTGTCTTCCAGCCTGGCCCGCCTCATTATGACCTCACGCAGTCATATGAGCGATCACGTTTCGAAAATCGCTGAGCCAGCATCGCCGCCTCTCCGGTCTACCCTCCTCTAATCCGGCCGCCACCAGAGTGCAGCAGACGCGGCTGAGCTTCTGGTTTTCTCTTCTCTGTTACCACGCGCTTCCTTCCGCCTCGGAGCTAGAGATTAAGCTCTTCTTGTAATGTTTTCTACTGGGGAATCAGAAGATAGTTCTGGTTTGATAGATGGGACCTGGGGTGCTCCTGTTGGGAGTTCCACGCCAGCCAGCCAGCCACGGCCCCTTCCAGGATATTCCATTTCACTCCCTTCCATTCCTCTCCCGCCCCCAACATTTGGGGGTGTTTCCAGATGAGGCTTTTATTGTACAATTACCCTGCTCCATTCTCGGAATTTGACGGAGGTCCAGATGGCATTTACCATTTGTAACCTGTGTTTTCCCACAATTGCTTCCTGCTTTTGGTGCTACCAGATGAGCCTTTTATCGTGCCATCGCTGTGCCCCATTCACTGAATTTTAGGGAATCGAGATGACACTGCCTTCCACTCATAAGCCTCCCATGTTTTCCCACACTTCTTCCATCTTTGTTTCTTGCCATGGAAAATCTGTCACAGAAGAAAAGATGGATGGAATAGCTGCACAATGCCTTCTGACTGTTACTGCTAGTGCTAGCCTAGGACCCCTGCATCGGGAAGCACCCAGCAAATCCATTAAGGAGAGAAAGATGGAATAGCTGCATAAGATCTTTGGAATGGTAGCGCTAGGAGCCCTCTATCTGGAAGCACCCCTAGTCCTCCTGTTCCACAGGTTTTTTTTTAAACAACATTTGGGTTCCTCCAAGCCAAATCACACTCACTAGGAAGCAACCCTCATTGAACACCATGGAACTACTCCTGAGTAAATGTGGATTTATTACATCCCACTGTTACTCTACGGCAGTGTTCTCCAACCTTGGGTCCCCAGATGTTTTTGGCCTACAACTCCCAGCATGCCCCAGCATAGCATGGCTGGGGCATGCTGGGAGTTGTAGGCCAAAAACATCTGGGGACCCAAGGTTGGAGAACACTGCTCTAGGGCAGTGATGGAGAACGTATGGCACACGTGCCACAGATGGCACGCAGGGACCTCTCTGTGGACACTCAAGCCATTGGTCGCCAGATCGCAAAAAGACCGTCCCCTTCTGCATTCAGCGTCGGGTTTCCATAGTAACTCCTCTCCACTCATTCCTTGCTGGCCTCCACAGGCAGGCACACTCCAACATCTCCACCCGCAGAAGCGGACTGTGCAGGCACCCAGCCCTCCTTCTAACTGAACAGACAGCTCAGAAGCACAGCGCGTGTGCACCCGAATCTTTGTGCGCCCGGTGAAGAGCCATGCCCTGAGACAGAGCAGGGCGCGATTAGCTAGTGCCCCCTCCTCCTTCCTGCCAAATTTAAGGCACTTTGAAATAAATAAGTAGGTTTTGTGTTGCAATTTGGGCACTTAGGCTCAAAAAGGTTCACCATCACTGCTCTAGGGAGCTCAAGGTGGCATACATGGCATACATGGTTCTCAAACCCCCCACACACACACTATTATCCTCACAACTACAACAACCCTATGAGGTATGTCAGACTGAGAGATGGTGACTGGTCCTAGGTTTGCATGCAAGGCCTGAAGATCTAGCAGGGCTTTCCTCTGCTCCATATTAATAAGATAGAATTATAATGGCTTTTCTCAATGTAATGTGAGCATTTGACTCTTGCCATTATATGAGCCATTTCTGGGGTTATTTGATGATTCCTGTAAATTAAATGCAACCAATCTGGTTCTCTTCAAATAACTCAATCTGATTAGAGTTTTCTTTAGTCCCCTAGCAACAAGCACTGATCTGAGGCCAGATGGGTTGCATTTAGTCCAGGACAGAGATATGATGGCCCAGAAAAAAAAACTGGAAAAATTAGGGGGGAAACATTTTTCCCCAGGAAAAAATGGGTTTTTCCTAATTTTTCAGGAAAAATGTTTTCTCCCCCCTCAAATTTTCCCCGGGGGGAAATGGGGAGAAAACATTTTTTCCTGAATTTTTCCAGTTTTTCTCCAGGCCTTCACACCTCTAGTCCAGGAGTGCTGTAAAAGTGACATTTATAGACAAGTGGGACCTGTAACAAAATATTGCATTGTGGAATACTCCTGTTCAGGGCGTGTGTGCCAGAGAGCCAGCCATGCCCCTTTTCCAGGATACTCCATTTCACCCCCCCTCCTTTTCTGCTTCCAACCCCTCCAGCATATGCTCATGCTCAGTCCTCTCTGGTCTGGTTCCCTCCCCTCGATCCCATAGGATCTCTAACTATTTTTTGTACATCTGCAAACCTTTCGGTTCCTCCAAACTTGCTGATACATTCCTCTTGTGTGTGGATGATGTTGTTTTGGCTCTATAAGGATCCACACCCTGAGAATGAGTTTGCTATAGTATAGGATAAAAGATCCAAAAGAGCATGAACACAACTGGCAACAAAGTAAATGCTGCAAGGGTCTTAGTATAGCGTATTGAGCTTTTCCATCTCCTGCTGCATCTTTGCATGTCAGGCCACAGATGCTGGGCCAGTTGTTTTTTTAAGGGGCAAACTTAGGGAGCATTCAGACATTCAACTTAAGGAGCATCTGCATCTGAGAAAGCATCATATGGGGCTGCTGGGACAATGCCCTTTTTGACATGACCTTGAGATGACCTTGGGATCTTAGCTGTTGTTTTTCTTTTCTTTTTTTTAAATATTTTTTATTTACATTTTTTTAAACAATACAAAGAAAATAACACACACATATAACTAATATAGTGCTCCCATCACCATGGGACCAAATAATACAATGACTCTATAATTGTTCATTATTCCAAAAATACAACATATCTTGACAGGGTAAAGTCCCTTTCCCCTTTTTTAACACATATTCCAGAAATAAACCCCAAATATCCTTGAAAATATTTTTCTTTAATTGACCCCTTTTGCATTTGATATTACAAGTCAACATATCATTCAATGCCATATCCCATACTTCTTTATACCAATCAGTAATAGTGAAAACTTGCTGAATTTTCCATTTCCTTGCTATCATTAGTCTACCTGCCGTTAACAAATTTATAGTAATTCTTTAACATTTTGAGGACCGATCACCTTTTCCGTTATTGATAGCAAAGCTAGTTTAGGACAAACCTCTAAATCAGCTCCAACAATTTCTGATATTTCCTCAAAAATCATTTTCCAAAAATCCATTACATTTTTACAACTCCACCACATATGAGCATATGTACCCAACTCCTGACATCCTCGCCAACACATTGGAGAACATTTATTATCTATTCTATTTAATCTCACCGGAGTCAAATACCATCTCCAAATTAGCTTATAAAAATTCTCTTTAATTCTTATAGACATATTTTTCAATATTCGCCTATCCCAAATCTTGTTCCACTCGTCCGTTGATATTTCCTCTTCAAACTCTGTATCCCAAACTATTTTAAGATTTTCTGCTTGCTCTTCTGATTTCTGCAACATTTTATATAACATCTTTGTAAGACCCCTAGCTGATGCATTTCCTTCTATGAGTTCTCTGGACATAACCAACTGCTCAAATGCGGTGAAATCCCTTTCATGCTCATGTCTCCTCTTCCATTTCTTACCCCATTGTACTAATTGAATTAAATTTAACCACGAAATTCTTCCTGCCCCAACCCTATCAATTATTTGCTGTCTTGTCTCCATTTTTTCCAGCCAATCCATTAAACTTATCACCTTTTTCTCTCTAAAAATTCGTTCTAAATGTCTAACATTCTCGGGAAAATCCTCCATAACCACCACTGGAGTAAGCGGGGATATACCTGGTAAAAATATTTCCTTATTTCTACCCCAAATTTCTAACATATTTTTTAAAAAGGGATTTTCTAATCTTTTTGTCATAATATGTCTTTGTTTTGTAAATAAAAATTTATCCACCCTATTACCCAATTCAAATGCTTCTATTTCCCACCATATAAAATCTTTTCTAGCAATAATATCCATAATATATCTAAGCTGATTAGCTATATAATACCATTTTAAATTAGGGAGACCAAGTCCCCCTATTTTTTGAGCTTTATACCATCTATTCTTAGTAATCCTTGATCTTTTCCCCCCATTGCAATAGCTATTTAACATTACTTGCCAATCTTTGATTTCTTTCTCTGATATCTTATATGGTATCATTCTAAATAAAAAATTAAACTTCAGTAAAATCTTCATTTTAATCAAAGCTATCCTACCGAACCATGATAGTCCCAATTTTTTTATAATCCTCTATTTTACCGAAATAGAGAAACGATGGATCAGATGGGGGTTCAAATTCAAGAGCTGCAAGTCAGAGTTGATAAGGTGGAAAAACTCCAGGCGAAGGATGAAAAAAGTTTTGAAAAGTATGAAATGAAATTTAATGAGATGGAAATACAGATGATCAACATGCAAGACAGGCAACGCCGTTCTAACATCCGGATCAGAGGCTTCCCCATGGAGATGGGAGAGACTGGATATAAGTTAAGAGGCAGTATTTTGGAATGGATGAATGAAGCTGTCTCTGGTGATACAGATCTCTGGGATGATATGGACATTGAGATAGTGCATAGAGTGGGAGCATTAAGGCGTGGCATGACATCCAGAGATGTTGTAATGAAATTTGCAAATTTATACAAGAAGGATGTCTTCATGAAAGCGATTAGAAAGCAAGGTCAAGTAGCTTTTAAGGGAGCTACTTTGCAAATCTACAATGATCTCTGTCAGCAAACAATTAATTGGAGGCGAAGTGTTAAACCGTGTACAGCAGTCTTGATCAGAAAGGGAATACAATACAACTGGGGTTATCCGGTCTTTCTTACTTTTTTGTGGAACAGTAAGAGATACAAGATCTCATCATGTGTCCAAGGCATGGGCCTGCTGGGAGAGTTGGGGCTTCATGATGATGCGGAGGGTCCAGAATTTATGGGTCAACTGGAAGAAGAAGGAGCAAGCGGAGGAATTGTATAAGAGGTTGTTTCAGCACGAGAAGAAAAAAGAAAGAGAAAATGTTTTATAAAGAAGTTATCCGGGAGGGAATGAGGGGCTGCTGTTCGGGCGGGTGATGGTTCCTTCCCCCCCCCCCTGGGATAGGTGGGTAGGTTTAGGGTGGGGCAAGATGCCCTGGCTTAGCAGGGGGGATAGTTTAGATGAATGTGTGGGTGGGTTAATGGGCTTGTTATTGTTTAGTATACTCACTTTTAGGGACCAAAAAAGAAAAAAATGATGTTAATAGATGGATTATAAGTTAAGAATTTCAACTTTAAATGTTAAGGGGCTAGGTTCAGTTACCAAGAGGAGGCGAATAGAAGCACTTCTTAAGAAGGATAAGGCAGATATTATATTCTTGCAAGAAACGCACCAGGCAAGGAAAGGAGTCAATGAATTGAAACTGAGGTGGTCTAGAATATATGAGATAGCATGTGGATCATCTAAATCAAGAGGAGTAGCAATCATAATTTCAAAGAATTGTGGTTTTAATGTTTTAAAGGTGAAAAAGGATGGTACAGGTAGATATATTATAATGTATGGGACCTTGGGAGGAGAAGAATATGTTATAGTTAATGTTTATGCTCCCAATCAAAATCAAGGAGAATTTTATCAACATGTGTTTAAAGAATTGGGTAATTTTCAAAATCAAAGGGTTATTATGGCTGGGGACTTTAACATGGTATTGGATAGAAGAAAAGACAAATCCAATCCGACGAGAGAAGATCAGAGAAATAATTTAACGATTTTGAATAAGTTAATTAGTAAGGAAGGGTTGCTAGATGTTTGGAGAGGGGTCAAGGGGAACGAGGAAAGATATACATTCTACTCAACAGCAACTAAGAATTATTCTAGGATAGATTTTATATTTGTGTCCAGGACACTGTTTTCAAGGGTCTTGGGCACAGAGATAGGAGTGATAAAAGTTACAGATCATGCATTGGTTAATATGGATTTGAAGATACATAAGGATTATAGAGAAGCGAAAAGATGGAGATTGAATTGTAATATTTTTCGTTTTAAACATTTAACAGAAAAAATAGAGACGGAATTGAGGGAAATTTGGGAATTTAATCAAACAGAAGAATGTACTGAAGCGATAATATGGGATACAATGAAGAGTGTAATGAGAGGAATAGGATTGAGAGAGGCAATAAATTTGAGGAAACAACAAGAAGTTTTTTATCAAAAGCTAGAGGGGGAGATTAGGGATTTGGAAAAGAATTATTTAGAGAAGAGGGATAAAAATATTTTTGCAGAATTACAGGGTAAAAGGAAAGAATTGGAGAATAAAGAATTGGACAGGGTACAAAGGATTTTGATTTATACAAAAAGGGAGTATTTTGAGAATAGTAATAAAAATTCTAAAATGTTGGCTACATTAGCACAAAAAAAAGAAAGAAAAAAGCTTAGTGGGGGTGATTAAAGATAAGAGGGGCAAAGAATATAATTTATTAAAGGATAAACTGAAAATTTTCCATGAATATTACACGGAGTTATAGAAGGCAGGAAAATGGTCGGAAGCTGAGAGTAGAAAATATATCGAAAAAATTTTAAAAATAAAAATCCAGGAAGAAGATAGAGAGAAAATGGAGCAACCATTCACGGAAATCGAAATAGAAAATGCTATAAATAAATTGAAAAAGGTAAAACGCCAGGATTGGATGGTCTGGGGGCGGAATATTATAAAGTTTTTTAAAAAATGTTAATTCCAAAGTTAAAACAGTTGTTTAATGATATTTTACAGGGGGGAGAGATCCCCCCGTCGTGGAAACAGTCCTTGACTATTTTAATCCCGAAACCAAGGAAGGATTTAGCAGAACCAGGTTCTTATAGACCAATATCATTAATTAATCAAGATGCTAAATTATTGACAGCAATTTTAGCTAGAAGAATGAATAGTTTTCTAAATAAGTATATAGCGATAGATCAATGTGGTTTCATTCAAGGAAGACAAATGGCAGACTTAACAAGAAGGGTTCTGAATATAATATATTTAATAAAGAAAAATAATTTGAAAGCGGGGGTTCTTGCATTGGATATTTTAAAAGCCTTTGATTGTGTGGAATGGCCTGCATTAAAGATGTTAATAAAAACTATGGGGTTTGGAGAAAAATTTATAGGTATTACTAATCAATTATATACTCATAATGTTACGTCGGTAATTGTAAATGATGGAATAACAGAAACGATTAACCTAGGCCGGGGAACTAGACAGGGTTGTCCCTTTCCCCAGTATTATTTGTGTTAGTTATGGAATTGTTAGCGAATGCGATAAGACAGGAGAGGAAATTACTGGGGATAGGGATAGAGGCTAAATGTAAGATAAACCTTTTTGCAGATGATCTATTGTTAACATAAGAAAGGCCTATGGAAAATTGGGATTGGATAGAGAAACATTTAGATGAATTTAGAGAAGTAACGGGGTTAAAAGTTAATTGGGATAAATCGGAGATAATGACATTTAATTATAGTAAACTGGAGGAAAGGGGATTTAAACAAAGGAAAGTTGATATAAAGATAAAAAATATATTTAAATATTTAGGTATTGATATATTAAAAGATATGGATAAAATAGGGGAATGGAATTTTAAAAAATTTAAAAGATGAAGTTAAAAATAAGCTGTTGTTTTTCTGTGAGGATTGCAATATCTAGGAATCTGATACAAGCACGGACTGTTTGATCATAACTACTTCTTCTGGTGTAAGCAGTCTTATCAGCCTATATGACTCACTGAAAACCTGCTGAGTCTGTTCATTTGTCAGTATCGTAAACGGGCAAAATCAGTGTGAAATAAAACACTTCTATTAATAAAACCCACAAGTCCAGTTTCTGTAATCTTGCACAGTCAAAATTATTCAGTAGTCTTATGTGGTACAAATATAGACAAGGCTCATGAGGGCATATAATATAACCAGCATGGACTTTGTATGTGGTTGCTATGCCAACCGGGGGGAGTCCTCAGAAAGCCTTAAAAGATAAATGTTAATGACAGGCACAGAAGTGGGTCACCAGACCAGATAAGACAGCCCAGGCCTCTCCCAGCAGTTGCTCTCAGTGGAAGTATGGAGATCAGTCCTGGAAACAGAGAAAACTGCCTTATACTGAGACAGGCCATTGATTCATCTACCTCAGTACTCTCTACACTGCAATGACTGACACAAGCTCTCCAGGGTTTCAGACAGGAGTCCTTCTGTCTGAAACCCTGGAGCCCTACCTGCCTGGAGATGCTGGGGACTCAACTTTGGGAACTCTGGCATGCAAAGAAGTAGTTAGGTTAACTGTGGGTTGTTTAACCCAGGTTTGTATGTCAGGTAGCAATCTCAAACCAGTCTGATCAGGGGTTGAATAATCAAAAAGGCTCTGCCTGGCATCCACCATGGCAAATCGTGAGTTAATTAACCCATGATTTACCAAGGTTATGTGTGCACAGCCCCAAAGAGTCACTCACATATGATTATGGACTGGCCAGCACCACCAGCCTATGCAAGGGGAATCTAACCTTTCAACACAGAAGCAGGGCCAGCCTATGATTAGGCAGAGTAAAATGGTCGCCTCAGATGGCAGATGCTGGAAGGGGGCAGCAAAGTGTTGGAGGCAGGGCAAGGCCAGCCCTTTCATGAGGCGGGGTGAATCCCCCACCTCAGGGAGTGGATTCCGAAGGTTGCCAGATCCTGTGTCCTGGCTTGCGGCCACCAGTAGAACAGCACGCCCTGCCCGGCTCTGTGCTGGTCACTCTCCTGCTTTGGCAAATGCTCTCTGCACAGCTTTCTGGAGCACCACCCACCTGATGCCTTGCTTTGAGGACCCCTCAGAGTGTGGCACCACCATGCGGGTAGACTCACTGGGAAGCCCCGCTCGCCACTCAGAAGAGACAGAGGGCAGGGCAGCTCTCCAGAGAGCCTAGTCCAAATGCCTTGCTGTGAGGGGGGTCCTTCTTCAGAGGGAGGCATTAGGGAGTATATGGCCCTGGAAATTGCCTGTGCTGCCACAGCAGACAGGTCTCCAGGGCCACCTCCCCATCAATGCCTCGCTCTGAGGAAGGACCCCTCAGAGCAAGGCATCAAGGGAGAGGTCTGCAGTGCACTGGATGTGGGGAAGGGAGGGGGCAGGGGCTGCTGCCAGCGGCATCATCATGTTCGGGGGTTGGTGGCAGGGGCAGCTGTCATCGTCATGGGGAGAGAAGAGAGGGCAGCAGCACAAACTCCTGCCTCAGGCGGTGGGAGCTCCTGTGCTGGCCCTGGTTGGAGAAGAGACCCGTGTGCCATGCTACCTCCTCTACACCTTCCAAGTCAGTTTGCTGCCTTCAAGGGCAGTGGAGGACGCTGTCCCATCATGTGTTAAAGTCAGATTTGGCAGCCAAGGGTGATTCAAGGGTTCCCCCAGTTCTGTCTGCACTAGTGCGGCCTGTGTCAAGTAGTCCAGTATATCCTCACTCCCTCCACCTCAGGATGATATCACTGCTCCTATATTGCATGTGAGCGTGGAGATCAGTGATTCAGTGCTGCATCCCACTTCCCTTCCCCAACGGCCATGGAGCAGGAGTGCAGAATCTCTGGTCCAGGGTCATATCGGGCCCTCCTGGGGTTCCAATCAGGCCCTTCAGAGTTTCCCCAGGTGTCCACCCCCATTTCCCATAACCACTGATCATTTGGTGGTTTCCCAGGTTTTGTGCAGTCTTCCCCCCATTCTAAATGGTTGAAATGCCTCTTCTAAGGCTTCCTTACTGGCAGAGCTTTAAACAAAGATATGCTGGTATTCGTGGCCCCGCCCCTTTTCCATTTGGTCCCACCCACTTTGCCTTCAGTCCTTCCTACCACTGGAATGCGACCTCTGAGAGCTTCTCCAAAATGGAATTTGGCCCTCAGTCTGAAACAAGTTTAACACCCCTGCCATACAGTGACCGTTGGAAGTTGCCTCATACAGCGTCAGACCATGCGTCCATCTTTCCCGGTATTGTTGACACTGATTGGCAGCGGCGCTCTGGGGATTCAGGCAGGAATTTTTTCAGTGGAGGCTGGTGGTGACTCCTATTTTGGTGGGGCTCATCATCCATTGCAGCTTTTATTCTGAGCTTTATAGGAGCTATCTATGGTGCTCCATGGTGGTGAACCTATTTTGGGGATGGAGTTCAGCACCATGGGATAGCTCCTATAAAGCTCAGAATAAAAGCTGCAATGGATGAGGAGCCCCACCAAAATAGGAGTCCCCAGCCTCCCCTGAATTTCTTCCAGCCCTACCTGGAGATTGAACCTGCGACCTTCTACACGCAAAACATGTGCTCTACCACTGAGCTAGGGCCAACCCCTTGAGTGATGAATGTATCCAACATGTTGTTGGTTTAATTTTTTTCATGGCACGCCTCCGCCTCTCTTGTGGCACACAGATTGAGAATCACTGGAGTAACCAGTAATGGACTAGATGGGTTAATGGTCTGAGGGTGCTTCCAGGTGGGTGCCTCCTTAGCATCAAGAACCATCAGTTTCACTGAGACACTAGTGGAATTGTAATGGACAGTATAAGAGCCATTGTGGCATAGTGGTTAGAGTGTTGGACTGGGGAGGCGTGGGTTCAAGTCCCCATTCAGCCATGAAAGTCACTGGATGACTTTGGGCCAGTTACTGACTCGCAGCCTAAACTACCTCATGGAGAGGAGGAGGATCATGTATGCTGCCTTGCCTTGGACTCTTTGTTAGAAAATGTAAATGATATAACTGTAACAAGTAATAAATAAGGCAGCTTCATTCCCTCTGAATGTTCTAATCTCTTACAAGTTGATATATCCTTTGCTTTGAGTTAAAATGACAATCTTTTCCTAAAGGGCCGCCGTATTGAAAAGGCCCCAACAAGTACACTGTTAGAAACAGCTACAGCATTTAAATGTGGCAGGCACATTTTGCATGGCAACTGTCAATGTGACATTGGGATGGGGAAGAGGCTGTTATTACTCAAGAGAAGATACAACCTTTCATCAAGCAAAGGTCACTTCTCTCTGGGAATAGCTATAAACATGGTTTGGTAGAAGTAAACAAGTAAGCTGCCAATTCCAAGCCGAACATTTAAGTGGCTTTTTAAGAAGAGGGATCCCCAGCTTCTCAAAGAGTATTACCTGAAAATTATATAAACAGACCTCCTCACACACACACACACAGAGCTCAAGATAGAATGATGATTGTCCACAGTGTATCTTCCTTCTCTTATTCAGGGCTTAATTAGAGCCAGCGCTGCTTGCTAGCATCTAACTCAGGGGTGGGCAACTTGTGGCCCTCCAGGTATTTGGGCCTACAACTCCCCTCACCATTGGCTATGCTGGCTAAGACTGATGGGAGTTGTAGGCCAAAACATCTGGAGGCCCACCCTTGGTCTAATCCGGGACTCTCCAACCTTGAGTCCCCAGATGTTGCTGGCCTACAGCTCCCAGCATGCCCAGCTAATGGCAAGGGATTCTGGGAGCTGTAGTCCAGCAACATCTGGGGACCCAAGGTTGGAGAGCCCTGGTCTAATCCCACTGTAACAGGATGCATTTTCATTAACTTTGGCTGGCACAAGGCCTATCACAGCTGCCTAGAGCATATTAATGTAGCTGCTTCGTGCATTCAAGGGTGATGGTGCATTTATAGTGTTCTACTGTAACATGTGAAGCAGTCCTTAAATTTCTATACTAAAAAAACCTTCTCCACTTTCTATCCCCTATTAATAAAAGCACATGTATGCCCAGAGAGTGGAAGAGCATGTCTACCTTAGAGTTTGTACCACTTTTATACCAGTTTAATTGTCATGGCTTTCCCCAAAGAATCTTGGGAATTTCAGTTTGTTGTGGGTGCAGACTTTGTCATATAGATAGACCTAAAATTCTCTAAAGGCACTTATGTGAGAAATTGCTCTATTTTCTTTACAATAAAGGAGATCTAGGAAACATTTTTTAAAGAATGCCCTATCAAAATAATGCGGAGGGGGGATCTTTAAAACCTCAGCATTCCTTAGCTCTGCAAGCTATCTGCAAGCAAACAAATATAAAATTCAGTTCAGTAGAACACAGAAATAGGAAGGGAAAGATGAATGGGAACTTGGAAGCTGCTTTATATGTGATATGGGCAACTGCAAGAAAGTACTATAAACACAATCTAATTACCGGTATCCTGTTAACGCTGAGTTCCAAAGAGCAACATCCAGGCATTTTGCTCCTATCAGAGAAGTTAGAAACTTATTTGCCACTAATGACTGAAATGAAAACGAACAGGCATAAATTCATTTTAATAGGTGTACTGTTCAGTACTGCTGCTTTCCCCATCAGGATTGGTTACACAATATGCAGTTCCCAGATAATTAACACCACATTACAAATGGAATGAGTGCAGACAGCCTCTGCTCAAGTTATGCCTTTCAACCACATGGCTTCTTCCTTCCTTCTCTGCTTTCCCAATCCCAACCAAGGTAATCATTTACATTTGTTTTCCAATTACCAAAACATCAAGGGGAGGGGAAATCCCCCCAGCCTTTTACAAAAGTGACTAATAAATGTCTGGTTTTTTAAAAAAAATTAAACACTAGAATATGATCCCACCAAAGTTACGGTAAGTGTTTCTACGTCCCATTGATTTCACTGAAAGAGCTGAGAATGTGCTTAGGACTGCAATCCCATATACTTACTTGAGAAAGTCTCATTGAACTTATTGGGCTCTGGAGTGAACATGTATAGGATGGGGCTGTATATCTCCTCTATTAACATAAATAGGGCCTAAAAATGCTTAACCTTGGCTGCACATTTGTTAATCTAATCTAAATAACTGGGACACAGTCTAGCCAAAGTTACCGTAAGCACTTTTGTGCTCAACAAGTCTTGTTGATTTTAATGGAAATCAGTGGAACACTTTGGCTAACCGGTGCTCTTGGTTCTTGTATACCGTACTTTGAATTGTACATAAAGGAGATAAGCAAGCCTAGAACAATATGCATCCTTGAACATATCTGATACTTCCCTGTGGCTGCATCTTCTCACTGAGCAACCTATAAGCTTCTGAGGAGCCCCTGAGTTCCCTGGAACACAATCAAAAACTGCTGGTTTAAAATAATCACAAGGATGCATGCTGTATGTCAGTGTCACCAATTTATCAGACTAGCAATTGATATAGTCAACAGCAGACTCCAAAATCTTTTGATGTATTGCCCTCCCCCCCATCATCTTCCTCAGTTTTCTTGGCTTGTCAAGTAGCACGTCAGAAATGTAACCTGTTGATCATTTGGCATGGAAAGATCAGCAACTAGCAAGCGAAGAGAGATCTGAAAGTGTCAGAAACATGTTACATTAAAATATTTGAGGCTGGCTTAAAAATAAAAAGATGTCAGTAACATTTGTAATTTGGTTTGTATTTGGGTATCTAAGACTTTATGACATATTGGTACTCCAAAAACAACAAATACATTTTTACAGATCTGTGAGGATCTGCTTCCACAGGAACAAAGATTTAAATTTTCTTGATTTTGTTTATGACAAGGAGTGTAGATTATATGATATAATAGAAAGTTCATATAATCTAATGTTCCATGCCATAAGTAAAATCATGAAAATGTAAAGTCCTGGGTAAAATAGTGCATATTGGCAATTTTTGAAATTCTTTCTACCATACCCCAATAGTAAAGAATGTGTTTCAGTGTTCAACATAATTAAAAAATATGAAAATCTCACCCTGCAATTTCTACACAGGTTTCCACTTGCATAATCCGTCATTCCACTATGTTGAGGTGGGTGAAGAAAGCTGGAAGAGTGACCCACATTGATATTCTGACTGTGCCTTGCACTTGCAGAAGTGATGGTAAATTGTGGGCTAGAAGCATATGGTTCTTGACTGCAGCAAACTCTGTGGTCTCTGAATTAGGAGCTGATGTGATATCAGAGGTTCAATGTTGTACCTCTCAGATCACAGGAATTGTGGTCAAGATCTTCCCTCTTTTCTTATGATTTCTCATTAACGTACACTAAGGAAAGCTGGAATGATTTGCATGATAGAAAGAAGTTCAGCTCTGAACTAGCCCTAACTCTGGGGTACAGAATCTCTTTATTTATTTTTATTTATTTATTATATTTATACCCCGCCTTTTTTCCTGCAAGGAACCCAAGGCGGCTTATATTCTCCTCCTCCTCTCCATTTTATCCTCACAACAACCCTGTGAGGTAGGTTAGGTTGAGAGTCAGTGACTGGCCCAGTCACCCAGTGAGTTTCATGGCCGAGTGGGGACTAGAACCCGGATCTCCTGATTCCCAGTCCAACACTCTCACCACTACACCACACTGGCTCTTTCAGTCTGGGGGGGCAAATTTCATTTTGGGGAAGCTCTTTGGGGCCACATTCCAGTGGGCAGGACTAAAGGCAAAAAGGGATGCCAAAAATACAAAACATACCATCATATTGTAGCTTAAAGCTCTGACTGCCAGTAACGAAGCCTCAGGAGAGGCATTTCCACCTTTTAGAATGAGGGAAAAAACAGCACACAAGCCAGGAAACCACCAAAGGATTGGTGGTTGGGAGAAAGGCGTTGAAGCCAAAGGAAGGTGCGCAGGGGATTTGGCCCCTGGGGCCTGAGATTCTGCACCCTTGCCCTAGTTAAACTTACCTGTCTGTGGTGTCATTATGTATCATGTAATAATCAGTTTCAGCTGATTCATTTTGGCTGTTTGTTCTTGGGATAATCTTAGCCTCAGTGTCTTGTTCTGTAAAATGAGCCACCTTGGGTTCATTGCAGGTGAAAAAGGCAGGATATACATATAATAAATAAATAAATAAATGGACAAATATTTTGTAGATGCTTAATTTGTCACCCGTCTAATGCATGCATATAGGGGACTTGAGCCCCACGCCCCTGGGGTGAAAAAGGCTCGCACTATCCCAATTGTTTTTAGATATATGCGACGTGTTGTATGTTTGTGGTTTTTATAATATATGCTTACGGTTTTAATCTTTGTAAACCGCCCAGAAAGCTGCGGATGTTGGGCGGTTTATAGAAATGTAATAAATGAAAAATGAAAGGGATCGTGCGTCTTCAAAGAATGAGCGCGAGGATCACTCGTCTCAGAGGCTGCGTTGACGAAGGCGAGGAGCAGCAGCCGAGGCGCGGAGGCCTGGAGGAGGCGGCGGCGGCGGCGGCGGCGGCGGCGAAGCGCGAGGGGAGGGAGGAGAAAGAAAGGGAAGGGCTGGGAGCTTCAGTAGGCAGCAGCGGTGGCGGCAGCAGCGAGTGACCCGGCTGGCTGGCTGGCTGGCTGCCTGCCGCCCTCCTCCACCTCCAAGCCCAGCAGCGGCAGCGCCCATTGGGGGACGGGAGTCAGCGTGAGCCGTCCCCAACGGGGCTTCCGCCCGGTCTCTCCGCGCACGGCACTCAGAGGAGCCGCCTCGTTATTTCCCCCTCACTCGCTCAGTTCCTGCCCAAGCGCCATGGCGGCGGCGGCCGAGCCCAGCAGTAGCGGCGGCCGATACCAGCAGGTGAGGAGCGGGCTGGAGCTGGGCAGAACGGATCACGCGGGTGCCGCGGCTTTTTAGGCCGCCATCGGTCGGGGTGTGGTGGGCAACAAGCCAGCCCCGCTCTTGGGGGGGGGGTGCGTCTGTTTCTGACCCACATTTAAGACGTGGAGTTTCGGCCTAGGAAGGATGGGAGGGGGAGGAGACTAGACTACACTACACCCCCTGCTCTTTCTAGGATCGAGATTCCGCCTCCTTCACCCATTTTGGCCCTTTATTGATAAGACCATTACAGTGGTTTCCCCGCCCCTGGTTCAAATCGCTCATCCACTTCCCCTTATTCCCTAAAGGAGAAGGGAGATTCAATTTAACCCACCCCACACTTACACTTAAAAAACAACAACCAACTAAATTATTTCTGTAGCAGGCGTGGAACGGGATGAGCAAAGTAATTCTGCTCCCCTTTCTTCGGCGATCTGATCGTAATCTAGGAAAAGGTTCAAATATTCTGTCCTGAATTATACTTTCGCCGTTCGTTTGGTTGCTGGGGTTCCTACTTGTGTTATTAATAGATTTTACGTAGATTTTTAAGGATGGACTGTTAAGATTTACGAGTTACCCACTGTAATCACCTTCCCATGCTCGAAATCCGGGTGATTACAATCAGAGTGGTAGAAGGATTTTAATCTGCGTTGTTTGTGAGTGTGGAACTGGGGTGGTAATTATCCTGGATTAATTAACACTCCGTACAAGATTATGATGTAGGAAACAATTCAGTCAGCACGCTTCTCAGTCTCCTGATGAGGGGTGGGGACGGCCCCATGTTCAAAGTAAAGAGTAAAAACCCAGCAGCTAATCAAGAACCATGTGCATTCTCTGACTCTTAACCTTCACAGTGTTGAGACTTAAATGCAGCCTCCTAAATAGTCTCTTTGTCTGGTTCTTGAAGTTCAGCATTTTGGAATTGCGATTAAATGTACCTAATGCAAATTTGAAATTTACCTAATTGAGTTGTTACTGGGAGGCTGCCTGTGGATGTTTGGGATCAGCATGGTTACCCTAGAATAGGTCCTTCTTCAGTTGGACTTTAGTGGGATTCATTTGTACTAAAGTGACTTGAAGGTTGTGCTTTTAGAATTTATTTTGAGGTTTCTTTTGAAGTTGCTGTTCACAAGGTCATGTTATTACATGAGAACCTCCTCTTTCAGGTAAAGGTCTAAAGAGAATACCACATCTGCCTGTTGAGTTTTTGTGACTGCAGAAGATGCGCTATATCAGAGATTAGTAACTTGTGGCCCTCCAGATGTTTTGGCCTACAACTCCTATCAGCCCTAGCCAGCATAGCTAACGGTGAAGGATGATGGGAGTTGTAGGCCAAAACATCTGGAGGGCCACAAGTTGCCCACCCCTGCTCTATAATATATCTTCATTCATCTTGAGATGGATTCAAGCATGGTTGGTAATCTAAATAAAAGGGATTCTGGAATTTAAAGTGAGATTTGCTGATGGGAAATGGTGAGAAGGTTGTGATAATAAGTGAGATAAGACTATGAAAGGGTGACTGAATTTAACTTGATGTTAAATCTCAAAACAAAGTAAAAAAGACCCAAAGGTGTAGTTGTTTTTAAGTCAGCACTCAGATTTTGTAGTTCATCTGGGATGGTTTAAAAGTTTTCTGGGAATTTTGACATAGCACGGTGTTGGATTGGATAGCCCATAAATGTCCTTATGTGTCTATGTCCAATTGAGGAATAGGAGATGATACACATTGGGACTGAACGGGCAGTCAAGAGTAGAACTGTAAGGCTGAATTGAAGTACATTTGCTGCAGCCATATTTGCAGTTTTGTGCACACTTGGTTTCCAGTCCATATAATTGTGGAAGCTGCTATAATGGACATTTTTCAATAATTATACAGTTGCAGCGCATCTCTTCCTCATGGGAATTGAAAGGAACTTCCTCTGTGCTTCAGTAAATACAATGCTGTAACAAGGGCCAAACCATCACCTTTAGGCCTGTGTTAATGCTGGGTTGGGAGCAAAGGGAGTAAACCAAAGAGAAGCTAAAAAGAGATTCCCAATCGACTAACAGAGTTGGTTATTGAATGGAGTCTGCTGTCAAACTCCAGGAAGCTCTCTTTGTGTGATATACATTGTAATCCTATATGTATCTACTCAGGGGTAAGTCCCATTCTATAGGACTTACTCCCAAGTAAGTGTGTATAGGATTGCAGCTATAGTCACTTTGTGTTGTCTTATATTAATTGGATTAGTTGTTAGTCCTGGTTTACAAGCTAAGCACTTCACATGCAACAAGAGAGACTTCTAAAGAGTGATATTTTTTCCACTAAAATTAACATATATAGATAACAATATTGCTTTTTTGTTTTCATTTTACTTTTGCTTTAATCTTTCCTTTTTATCTTTTAGTTGGCCATTCCCTGTCCTGTGAATGGAAAACCTTGAGGCAGTGAACAGCCTTTTATGAGTGTCTTTTGAGGACATTGTTTCTGTTGAACAAAATTAATTGCACAGTTTGCTTACTCAGCAGTTTCAAATCCTTATTCCAGTGAGCCTTTCAAACAAAGATAGATTACTCATCTTTTTGGGAGGGAATTAATTTCATTTGGAATCCATGTTTGGGAGACTCTATGTACATGTAGTTTAGCATAGGCCAGACCTGATGGATGTGTACTGTAAAGATTGTCTGTATTTTCCTCACAGTGATATAAAGTGTGTGTGTGATGAGTGATAAGTGATAAGTGATCACTGCTGGAAGGCATGTAATTCTGTGATAGCACATAGCCTTTTAACTCTGTGTGGTATTTTGTTAGATTGTTGGCACTGGATGGCATTGTTTGGAAAGAGAGATAAGCCTTTCACTCCTAGTTTGGCACAGTGGGAGCTCTGACTGTGTTAAGCCCCTATGTTCAAAATGAGGAAGTTTTCAAGTCTAATAAATGTATGGTGGTTCTTATTTCCTGTTGGCTAATTCATTTAATCATATTCCTTCCATATTTTTGGACTTATTTCAGCAGATGAGGGTTGGTGTTTCAACTTTCTCAAAATTATTTTGTAGAATTCTGAGAACGGCCTCCAAACTACATATTGCCCGTAACTGGCACAAACTGTGGCCCTTACACTATGTCAAGGAGATGAATTAAAATGTTCAGGACCAAATATTGGTTATTAGGGATAATAAAAATCAATTAAAATGAAAGCTCTGGGGCACTTTTATTTGTTATATTTATATCCTGGCCAAGGAAGTCATGGCAGTCTACATGTGATTGCCCCTATTTTTTTCCTCACAACAACCCTGGGAAATAGGTTAAGCTGAAAGAGAGTTACAGGCCCAAGGTCATCCAGTGAGCTTTGTGACTGAATGGGAATTTGAACCCAGGTCCAATTCCAACCTTCTATCTACTATATTACACTGTCTCTTCCACCCAATACCACATAGTTAGAATATATTTCGGATTTTAATTTTGTATCATTACTACTTCAAGTTCACTATTGCATCTTAGATTTGGGCCTCCCAAATGGAGATGGAAATGATATGGATTTGACAGTGGTTAGCTTATCTACAGGTTATAGATTTCATATTATTTATTTATTATTACATTTCTATACTGCCCCACAGCTGAAGCTCTCTGAGCGGTTCACAACAATTAAAACCATAAAATACAGTATAAAAATTTAAAACTACAGTATAAAATAGGAGTAAAAGTCAAAATAAAACCTAGCAGTGGTACAGAGATTTAAAATACAGTAAAGGATTTAAAACAGAGACTAAAAGGCTAAAATTCTTGGGAAAATAAGGCTGTGTAAAAAAATAAATAAAACTAGAATTTGTACAATTAATAGTACTAAAATTAGTTGGTTGGGTATTGTCATCCTGCAATATGGTCAGTTAGCAAAGCCTGGGCGGGGAAACAGGAACTTGGTGTTTAGAAGTGGTGGTGGTGGTGGTGGTGGTGGTGGTGATGATGATGATGATGATGATAAGTATTTTTATGCCACTCCTTGGCCAAAGCCACTCCCAGAGTGGCTTATATATAATAAATTAAGCAAGACAGTCCCTGCCCACAGGCTTACAATCTAAAAAGACATAACACACATGGAAAAAGGAACAGGGAGAGAAGAAGGAAACAAAAATATTTCAGCAGGGCTGGTGGAATGGCCCTGTTCTCCTTCTCATCTCCCTCAGCTCAGCCTGCTGGAATGGTTCACTTCTCAGATTCACTGTTCCTCCCTGTCTTTGTCCCATTAATGGACTGGCTCTGATGTCTCCTGTGGGCTTTGTATGATGGAAGGCTGAAGGTAGGTAAATATAGATAGGGTTTTATAGGAAGAGCCAGAGCAGTAGGGTTTTTAAAGAATGATCCTATAGATATGTTCTTTAAAAAAAACACAACATTGTGCAGGTCCTGTTTCATCCCTGATCTATGTATGTGCACATTGAATTAAGTTCTAGTTATGTAAACAGTCTGTTTACTTGTGTACCAAAGGCTTAATGAAAGCAGACTGAACATTTTGGGCTTCCAAGAACTGGATATTGTACTAACAGGTGATGGACAACAGAATATACTGTCTTATCAAGCAGGATGGAGCAGATAAGATCCTATTCTGTTTACTGTAAGTGGAGTGTTTATGTATAAACTTTGGGGCTGCTTGACAGAACTGCAACTGCTCTGTGATAACTTGTTTGTGTGAAACATCCACTGCAGATTACCGGTAATTATAGGCTCATCTTACTGTTAAAGCAGTACCCTTGTTTCAGCTTGCAGGGAATTCAAGAGAAGTTTAGAAGGTAAAGTCTTTCAGATGACATTTCTGTTGCATTGTGTTGTAGAGCTTGCAGGCCCAGTGGTGTATTTAGCTTTGGTTAACTTCAAATGAATTATGGTAGGCTAAGAAGTGGATACAGATTTAGGTTTGGGGTGCCACCTAAGGTTGACACAAACAATTCATAAGTCTGTAAAGAGAGGACAAAGTGTTAGGAAGCTGGACAACTATACTCTTAGGATAGGGTTGTAATATCAGTTTGAGTAGGTTAGATCTAGAGTTCTGTGAATGGAGTCCCAAGTCCCTGCACCCCAAAAATCTGCTCCAGAGGATTGGGATGTTCCAGAATGATGCCAGAGGTGCTATGTAGAGCTGAAGAAGGAATCAGTGAAAATTGCCTCCCCTCCCAACTTTCATTCACAGAAGCCTCTGCTAGATCATGGCATTTTCATGAACAGAAAGACTCCTGTTCACAGAGGGGCACTTTTGGATCCAACCCATTGTCTCTGAAACCTCAGTTCTGAACATACTAGATGGAAATAAATCCCGCAGAAATATGGAGCCTACTTCTGTGTAATATTTTAATGATCAGAGCATCCTAATCAACAGAGCATAAAAGGTTATTAGTTTGTGTGTGTTTTTCTTCCAAATCTATTCTTTTGAAGAAGGAAAGAAGCACCTGATGTAGTTGAATTAGAAAGGAATCTATAGAGTTAAAATTGGGCATGCTCCTCTACTTAGACTGATAGAAAGTTAGTGTAATGTGTATGCTCTGTTTGCATATTGTATGTTTGCACAGGTGTTGTTTCCTACCATGTGTACTGCTGCATTTATTACATTTTGAGAATAGCTGTAGAATATATCCTAATATAATTTCTGGAAAAAATAATGGTGGTGCAATAAAGACTTAGAGCAAGTGCATGAAATTCCCAAATATATATGATTTAGGTTGCAGTCTTAAACACACTTACTAGAGAGTAAGCCACATTGAACAGAGTGGGCTTACTTCTGAATAAACATAGCTTGGATTGTGCTGTTATGTTATAAAAGTTTGCAGAAGGATGATGTAAATGTCCATTTTAACTTTTTAGTATTTTAATGTAGCACAATCACATTTCCATGGTGTTTTAAAAGATTATCCAAACAAAATTAACAACCACAAGAGCCTTGATGAAAGCTTGCAGTGGGGGGGAAAAGAGGGAAAATTTAGAAGGAGAAGGAAAAAGGAGGATAAAATATCAACGTGAGCAATTGGAATTTCATACCAACTTAGTATGTAATACTACATAATTTTTTAATATATTGACTATAAGCAGAGTGGTACTAGTCAATAGGGGACACATTAACAGGGGATAACCAAGGATTTCATTTGATTGCAAGATGATTATGACTTACCAAAATGATGTGCTCTCAAAGAAGGCATGTGGTGTTCTTACAGTGCAATCCTGTGCATATTTACTTATATGTAAATCTCTCTAAGTTCCATATGGCTTCCTCTCAAGTAAGTATGTATAAGATTGTGGTTTTAGATGTATTAATAGATATATTTCCAATAGGGAAGCATTAATATCCTAGTATGAAGTGATGGTGAGATATAAATTGGAATATTCTCTATTTTGTTAGCCACAGTTGAATTCATACTGGAGCAAGTGCAAAGAACTAGAATGATTAACCAAAGTATATATAGGCAGGTAAATTAGTAAGCTAGTTTGTGAGCTAGTAACTTCTGTAGACTTATTTATAATGCTGCTTTGGGATTAAAAAGGAGTTTGAGAGGAAATATGATGGTATTTATATTCTGCAGATATACTAAGATGGTAACATGGTAGATGGTGGGGGTGGGAGTTGTTTGAAATTTAAGAAGGCTGAATGCAATAACCATATGAAATGAAAATAAACTCAATGTAGAGATTTCTAATTATTAAAAATATGACATTTTAATAACTTCCCTAAAACAATAATGGGAGTGAAACATTCATTTGCTTAAGAAATGTAAAGTTACCTCTGCTACAGGCACCTTCGAGGTGATGCATTTAGTTTGCTGCTGTTTACAGTTTGAGGTTTATTGTAATCTGGATTATGTGAATATAAATGGTCGGAGATTATTCTACGGGGGACTCTATAAGGTAGTAGTTTGGCTGATGCTCTTTGGTATCCTCTCAGGCTCCCGATTCTATAAAGAGGATAGAAATTGGCGTAGGGTAGGCACACCGTGTAACACCAAAGGGGCCTGGTTTAACTAGATTAAAACCCAGTTCAAACGTGATGGCGAAGGGAGGCTGCCTTTTGCTGAGTCAGGCCATTGGTCCATCTAGCCCAGTGTTGTCAGTACTGACTGGCAGCAGTTCTGCAGGGTTTCAGGAAGGATTTTTTCCTAGTCCTACCTGGAGATGCCAGGGATTGAACCTGGGCCCTTCTGCGTACAAAGCAGGAGCTCTACCACTGAACCACAGTCCCTCCACTGTTCCTTCCTGTGCATCCAGCAGGCTGGCGGCAAAGGCATGGATTGCTCTGTTTCTTTGTCACGTTTCTATTCTGGATGTGCAGAAGGTTTGCCTGCTGTGCATCTAGCATAGAAACACAGCAGGCTGGCAGTAGAGGAAAGGAGCACTCTTTTCCTCTGCCACCAGCCCTCTTGATTTCTATGCTGGACAGGTAGGAGGGAGCTTCACCGCCTGTGCAACCAGTATGGAAGCACAGTAGGCTGTAGGAGGAAGGATGAGGCGTTCCATGCCTCCTCTGGCAGCCCTCTTGCTTTCTGTGCTGGTCTGGTCGGAGAAGAGGCAAAGTGTCCTGCTCCACACTCGGCATAGAAATGCAGTGGGCTGCCAGCAGTGGGGCCAAACTCTCTGGCTTGCTCACTCACGTGGGTGAAATTTCTACTACCTTTGGCAACCAGATGAGTGGTTAAAAACAAGGCTGGCATCAGAACACATTTCAGTATCGCAAGTAGTTTTTAGTAGTTTGGGTACATGAGGAAATTATTTTTGAAAAGCTTTCCATGCTTAAAAATAAATAAATAATGTGGAATGATTTAAAATCAGAAGCACATTTGGGTGATGTGTCACATAGTAGTTGTTCCAATATGGCTGAAGAAATGTATGTTCAAAAATGAGTGGCTGGAAAATTACTAACATTTGACTAGTGCTGATCCAGTGAAACTTGCACACTGCAGTGGGGAATGGCTCTCCTTGGGACTTTCAGCACTGAACAGAAATGCAGATCTAAGTGACTCATGCTTCTGCCTGATGTGTGTGTGTGTGTGTGTGTGTGTGTGTCGTGTGTCATTTCATAATCCTTCATTGGCAGCATCTCATGTATCATCCCATCCAAAAGCATGGCAGAAGTTGGTTTCCAACTTTCCATACACTGGAGCGAATCATTTTGCTCTTCAGAAGATATGTACTTCTAAATGTATCCATGTACATGTATGCTATGAAGGCAGAGGGCTTATGGCTGGGTAAGCCAGAGCCAATAACGAGGTGGCAGACTGTAATAACCAGTGTTATATATTACCTTTAGGCAGATTGAGAAGAATGGATTGTATTTTACTTGTTTTATTGTGAAATGCTAGGGCAATCATCCTCAGTATCTTTTTTCACATCTCTACTAGAGATCTTGGAGAACTCCCCTGTGTTGCCATAGCAACAGGATGAGATTTGAGGAGTGGTAGCTGCAGTCTAGAGGCTCACATGCATTGCCATTCTGGGCCTGTTCAGCAGGTTTTGCACACAAGTTAAGATACACAATTCAGTAATAGAAATGTATGTTTAATAATCCAGCTTTCTATGATGGTCTTGGTAAGAAGGCGTAAAACGTTCTAGACCAGGGCTTTCCAACCTTGGGTCCCCAGATGTTGCTGGACTACAGCTCCCAGAATCCCTTGCCATTAGCCATGCTGGCTGGGTATGCTGGGAGCTGTAGGCCAGCAACACCTGGGGACCCACGATTGGAGAGGCCTGTTCTAGACTGATACATAAGCAGTTGTGAATGAGTGTCTGTGTCAATTCTCCTGTCATCTCAAGGCCTGTAGCAGAATGGAGAAGCTTTTATGGAGAAAAATGGGAGAGCAAAAAAGGTTAGGAACTACTTTTTAATGCTCAACATTTTTAATACAAGCATTTCAGCTTGTTGTGTTAACATTTGGGAGTGTGTGGGGAGGACGATGGATTTCTCTTGGAGATTCCTTGGTCTCTTTCATTATTGTTCCAATTTCATTGGAACAGGCTTACTGTCATGGCATGACCTTTTTTGTTCTTTAAATTAAGAAGCATCATAATAGCTAGTAAACAAAGTACACATTCTTCATTAAAATAGCATGCACAGAACTCAAGACTTCTTTTTTTTAAAAAATACTCTTAGTAAGGGTACAATCCTATGCATGTTTAGACAGAAAAAAGTCCTACATGGCTGGCTGGGGAATGCTGGGAGCTGTAGGAGTTTTTTTTCCTAAGTATGCTGATAGGATTGTGTCATAAGAGTCCTGATGGACAATGGAAAAAGTAGAAGATACTCAGATAATTTGAAAAAGTAGAATATACTGAAGTACCTAATGAAAGAGTCACATAAGAAATGTCATAAATTGTACTAGAATTAAGTGTTTTCCTAGCAAAATTTTGATTCAGAAATGTACGTGTGATCATATTGCATTGCAAGAAGGATTATAATTGTTGTAAATGGCCCAGAGAACTTCAGCTATTGGGTGGTATAGAAATAAAATTAAATAAATAAATAAATAAATAAATAGAGCACGATTCTAAGGAATTGATGCTTGATAGAAAGAGGGCTCCGAGATCTGAGTCCTCTGTCTATCCTATGCCCTGCTGGCAAGAGCCAGGCAGAGCGGAAGGGGGATGGAGGCGAAAATACCTCCTATTCCTCCTGTTTTTTACATTTTCAGAGCATCTAGCTAGCCTACCTTGTTGGGGGCTGGATGTGCGATGGAGCGTCTTTAGGATCCTGCAGATCCTGGTCTCTCTTCCTCCCTCCGTTCCCCATCCACCATCCTGCCCCCTTTTCCTTCTCCATGAGTGACCTTGGAAGAGTATCTGCCACGTGTGGAGTGGGTGAACAATCCAATTTCGGATTTCCCCTCCTGAAGTCATAGCAGTGTCCACCATATTCTGTGGTCCCGGGGATGCTCTGTTAGTCATTTTGTCTAAACAGAGCAAATAGTTTAATCAACCTTTCATGCTTTAAATGAAATGTACTTCGTCAGTCTCAAAATCACAAAACTATAATTGTCCTGATTATGCTGATCATTTCAAACTTTGTTCAGGCCTTGTTCCATACCATTCAGTAGCCAATCCTCAAAAAATAAAACTCACTTGCAATGCTGCAGTGAGAATTGGCCAGTCTTATGGTATCAAGGACCCATTTGGCCATGTAAAATTGTATGAATTGTTCTTCCTACTGCATGGATCCTTGCTGTGCTAATGGGCACTCAGTAGAATTTTAGGTGGTTGGCATTATTGAAAAAGATGCTGTGTGCTTTGTCCATTAAGACAAGAATCACTTTCATGTTACTGGAGAGGCATGCTGTTGTTGAGTCTTGAAATATTTGAATTTATAGCTTGCCTCTAATAGAACAATTGAATAGGATGAAAGGACATCTCATGCACTAGACTGGACTGTAGCAAGAGTCATTGAAATAATCCAGATTATAGTGTGTTATAAATATCATGACACATTAAAAAGAATCCAGCATATAAACAAAGAATATGATTGCATGTGCGCACGCGCACACACACACACCTGAAATTTTTCTTAGTAAAAAGTCATTTATCTTCTGCAGAACCCAATTATCAGCATATTTTCTTGGCCATTTACGGTAGTTCCTTCTTTCCCCCCACCTTTATTCTACCATTCTATCCGGTATCATTATGTCACTTTCTCAGCAATTTCAATTTTGTTTCCCTTCCCTATGGGTCCCATCATTCAAATCTTACAATCCCCCCCCCCATTTCTTCCTTGTATCCAGTATGCAAGAGCAGCAATCCTCCTTCATGAAAATGGCTGTAATCCTGTCGATGGCACTTCTTCCTTGATTGTGTGCATGTCCTCAAATTTGCTCTAAAGGTTCACTTCTTTCACATGTCCTTCTGCATTACACAAAGTATATGCAAAGTAATCACATTGTGATTTGTCTTATGCCCCCCCTCGGTTTTTGCAAATTTATTAGAACTTCTGGGTTAACTGACAGCTGAGAGGATGGAGGAGGGAAATGGCTAGAATTATAGTGAGAAGTAGAGAGAGAATGGTGGAGAAAAGGTCTTCCCTAAGCTTGTAGTTTCGTAGGCTTGGGAACCACTTCAGCCTAGCTGTTCAGCAAATTTTGTTGCAGACAGTTGCTTTAGCCACAGGATACTCAGTTCAGACTGCTCTGGGGACTATTGAAAGGCTACATGGCTTACATAAAATATCCATGATCAAACTACATATACAGATGGTTCTTAATGTGCAGGGTTTCCTTGGTCTTTATACTCTTCTGGGCAACAGAATAAATTGCTTTTGAAACTGTGACTTTCAAAAGTATTTTCTGGCATGGCAAACTCTTGCATGCACATATAGTAGCTCTTTTTATTCTAGCTTGACAGGGTGTGTGTGTGTGTATACATATATATGATTTGTTAGAAAAATATTTTTTAAAATGTGATTATAGTATGTATCTTATTTTTAAGATAAAATAACCTGTTTAAAAGAAAATCTGAGTTCAGTTCAAACAAACATTAAGACTGAAGTTATTGTCAGATGCAAGTCATCATCAAACATAAGTGTGACCATTACCAGATATGGTCATAGTGGGAAACCATGGTTTCCCAATGTGAGAATGAGCCTGCACAATCCTTGGTCTCCTATGCTTCCCCTCCTCCTTTCAACACAAAGAGAGGTCATCAAAAGCTTTTGCTTTAGAATTAATCATAGTTCCCTGTTACTTCCGAACTTGGGAAACTGTGGTTTGCTTGAAGTGAAGTTAACAAATGAGGATATTAAACTGTGAATTGTTCCTAGTTTGTTTAACTATCCATAGTTAGAACAAATCACAGTTCCCCAAGTCTTCTAGCTTGTGGAAAGAAAGAAGAGACTGAAGGGAGAGTGTGTGAGATCAAAGCTTGTGCAGACTCTTCTTTCTTGTAACAGAAAATAATGATTTAAACAACTGATTTAAAAATGCTTTGTTTCACAAAACATTTACGGTACCTACCTTTAAAAAAATATTTTTAATTTGTTGTTAGTGACTTCTAATTTCTGCAGTTACTGTTAAAATTAACCTGTTTTCTTTTGTCTTTGCTTTATTATCAGATCTGCATTTTTCATTTTGTCCGTGCTGTGTTAAAGTGAAAATGTTTCTGTTCAGTTGCAGAACGAGGAGGAGCCTGGTGAGAATCCACAAGTTGTAAATGATTTTCCACCACCTTACAGCAGCATTTCTGGGGAGAACGCAGGTAAAACAAACAAACAAACTTGCTCACTGACATCTGATATTAGAAAAGCTTGCTGATGAATGGAAAGATAGCAAGGTTATGTTCAGACAGCCTAAATTCATGGAAAAATATGTGATTGCATAAAGCAGGGGTGGGGAACCTCGTTTAGACTGATGGCCAAATTCATTTCAGAGTTGCTCTCGGAGGCCACATTCCAGTGGTTGGCAGGGCCAAAAATCCCAGCATAATGTAGCTTTAAGCTCTTATTGCCAGTAATGTCTTAGGAGAGGTATTCCAATATTTTAGAATAGGGAAAAAACTGCAGAAAAGCTGGGAAATCACCAAATGATCGGTGATTGGGGGGAAAGGGCATGGACATCTGGGGAGCCTTGGAGGGCTGGATTTGGCCCCTGGGCCTGAGGTTCCCCACCCCTTGCATAAAGCCACCTCTGCCAAACAGTGCTCATCTTTCATTCCACAATGATTGGTGGAAGCATAGACAGAAGGCTAACTTTGAGAGCTATGAAGCACTGCTGTCTAGCTAATTTTATATTGCATTACATTTGTGACTGTGAAGCCTTTCCACCAACTGTGTGTATGTGTCAGGAAGTGGAAAAAGAAACAGCTTATTTTCTTCTTTTGGTCCTGCTACTTCTATATTGTGGTCTCTACGACTCACGCGTATGGGGTTCTGTGCCTGTGCAGAGCCCTGTTTGGAGTATTTTAGAGCTGAGCTGATTCCCACCATTCCCCTCAGTTCCCAGTCTGCCGGCACAGCAGTGTTAGGAACATTCTCTCCTTGTGGAGATTTTTTACAGGTCTTTCACAGAAACGTGCTGAGCTGATATTATCCATATTTGTTTTACTCTTGTCCCCTATCTCGTTATCTTCCATCCTTTATCAGTTTTGCATTTTTTTTCTGTTTTGGTGGGCCTTGGGCATCCCTCACCGCTTGGGGTGCTTACAGCCTCCAAGGTGCTGTTCAAGAAATATGTTCATTACGGAGGGAAGAGTCCTCCGATGTATGGTCATTCCTGGTTTTTGCTCTGTCTAGGGGGGGGCACCTTATTGATATATGTATCCATTGTGAAACCTTTAGGAAACAAGCTCGAAGAAACAGATCTTCTCTCCTTTGAGCCCTCATTTGGGAGCAAGTCCTGAAGGCTGCCAATTCCACAGCTCAGAATTGACCTCTTCATACAGCCTCTTTGTCAATCTGTTCAAAACCAGCCCCGCCCATCTCCTCACTAACATCAGAGGTGCAGCTGGCTGGAGTCACTCCTTTAGGATTGGAGTCTGCCCCTCAGTCAGTTCCTTCAGTTGCGGCCTCCACCTTGGTACCAGGCCTTGTATTGATGCGGTCTGCAGCTGCACTGAACTCCAATGCTCCCCCAATCCCGGGGTGATCTCTGTCTCTGGACAACCAAAGATGGCTAAGTCTAAGCATCTGTTATCCACACCAGCTGAGACTCCACCCAAGAAAAGAAATAAGAGGAGGGACAGTCTGAGACATGTGCCTCCATCCCCTTTACTGGGGTCGAAACCTTTAGATTGGACTACTGTGATATCATCTTCATATGGGGTTCTCTCAGAGCCACAAAAATTGATGGCAGTCTCGATCCCTCTGCTGCCCTCACTCCTTCAGTTGCCTATTCTTATACTGGAGAAGATGTAAATGGTGCTAGAACTAGAGATGTGAAGGCCTAGAAAAAGACAGGAAAAATTGGGGGTGGGGAATGTTTTTTCCCCAGCAACCATTTTTGTCTTTTTCTCATGCTGTCTAGGGGCCATAGGATCGCTCTCTAAGTAGCCTTGTTCCTATGGCATAGGCATGAGATTGACACCGCCACTAGAGACAACATTTCAAAATGAACACATACTAAGATATTAATTAATGGAAATTATTTACAAAAGTGAATAAAATGTAACTCTTCAAATAATAGGTTGATATTGCTAAAGGTTCCTAAATTAAATATAGTTGCTTACCATATAGAGCCAGTGTGGCATAGTGGTGAGAGTGTTGGACTGGGACTCGGGAGATCTGGGTTCTAGGCCCCGCTCGGCCATGAGACTCACTGGGTGACTTTGGGCCAGTCACTGACTCTCAGCCTAACCTACCTCACAGGGTTGTTGTGAGGATAAAATGGAGAGGAGGAGGAGGATTATGTAAGCCGCCTTGGGTTCCTTGCAGGAAAAAAGGCGGGGTATAAATATAATAAATAAATAAATTCCTAAGCTGAGTCTTTCCCAGCTAAATAAAATCTGAATACGTAGCTTTTCCTTTAGACCAGATTTCTGTAAATTCCACCCCACAAACAGGAACAGGTTTAGGAATTTCCTTAAACCTCCTTACAAACAGCAACAGATGCTGTATACCAGTCATCCTCTGCCTCCAGTTCTTCCTTTTTTGTGAACCGTCCAGAGAGCTTCGGCTATTGGGCTGTATAGAAATGTAATATCCTATAAATAAATAAAATTCGTCCTATAAATAAATACAGTAATACCTTGGATTGCAAGCATAATTCGTTCCGGAACCGTGCTTGTAATCAAAACACTCTTATATTGTTGTGGAAAAATTGATCTACTGCGTTGTGTTTTTAAGAGGTTCTTAGAGAGGAAAGTTTATTAGTGAATTCACGGATGGCATCTGAGCACAGTCAGGAATGCCAACAAGAACACAAGGGAGACACTTCCATTTATACTGAATAATATCATGTAGAGGTCAGGTGACAATTGAGTCAGTACAGGAAACTGAGAGACAATTCAAAAGGAGACATTTAAACAAAAACAAAAGATCAGGTATTGCCCATCTTCCAGCCATCATGCTAATCAGTAGTCTTTCCCAAAGTGATAATCCCAAGGTGATACTGGCTCACAGTACTTTTAGCATAAGCAGGAAAGAGGGTTAGGCAAATCAATAGATGGGTGATTTGCCCCCAGGGTTGTTCTACAGAAGGTCAAGGAAAGGGTCTGACTCTTGACATGTCAGGACATGTTTCTGTAAGGTAGAAGGAAAGGTCTGACTTCCAGGCCTTTCTGTTTAAACTAAAGCCTGGACAAATTTTACTTCTACATTCCCCCATTTTGTGCTTTTATAGCACAACTAACATTTGTAACTTATTCTATGCAAATATTCTGTAAGCGGTTCCATTCAGCATCTAATGCTTCCTTTTCCTTTTCTCTCCCTTGATCAATCCTTTCAAGCATCATTATTATTATTTTTCTTTCTGAGTCAATACAGAGCTTTTACTTCTGCTGCATGTAGTAAAACAACACTTGCTTAACAACAATAATATATATAAAACCCAACAAATACAAGCAATAGGGTTATTAATCCATGAACAATTGCTCTACCCCAACTTCCTAGGTTTGGTATCCAGCTTGTTAGCCAAGACCATATTTCCAGGCTTTTGTCAGGGGCAACAAAAGCAATTTCACGTATCTTTTCTGATTGTAATTATCAGGAATAAACACACAACTCTTGACCAATCAAGGCGCATACTCCACCTTTTGAGGCAAACACCATGTCTAATGTCATCTTTGGCAGTATTATTTTGCATTGTGGCATTGCGAAAACACTGCCCTTTCCCTGTAAGGGTACAGTCTCACAGTTTATCATTAAAACTCTTCCAGGTACTACATTTAAGAGAATTGCCCATAGTTTGATTACTTCGGGAGAACTAATTTCCATAATTGGTGCAGAATATGGGTTTGGCAGTATGGTTATTTCTCCAATCTCCGTGAGGGGTGAAATAATGCTTACATTGACTTTGTCCTACAAATGTGGAGGGCTGATTTTGTGTTTTGTTGCATGTAAAACACCATTCCCCCAATGTAGGAACAACTTGCAACAACTGGACCCTTTAGAGTACAAGGGTCTGTTGGTGAAGGTCAAGTTTACTAGTGTAATGGGCACTGGCCACATGGGAACTCCTCCCTGGGAATGTACTGGCATGTGGCTACATACCCTTAGCAGTTGGTAGCATTAAATCTTTGTGCAAACTTTAAAGAAAGCTGAATGTAAGTATTTTCCTGGAAGGCAGATTGGATGAGGACTATGAGCTCTAAGAATATAACCATACTCCATTTGGCCATATTGTTTCAAATATTAATATATATATCAATTAAGGCAAAAGAACCACCAGTCACTAACAAGAGCACAACTACAGGTGTTTCTTGTTCTGACTTTGATGTACTAAAGGGCTGATAAGTAAGGCTCCTGGCTCAGGCTGAGGTGGTGTTCTTCTAAAATGATGACATCAGTTCTTCTCGTCCGATCCTCTGGGTGTTGTCTTTGATGGTCGTCCCGTCCGAGGTCTGAGATGATATTGATGTCCTGGCACAAATTCTTCTGTTTCAGGGGAAGAGGTTACTAGCACATTTCACCCTGAATTGGTGGAGGCGTTATTGTGTCCTCATTCTCATCGTGGCATAGAGATGTTGGGAGGCTTGGATCCACGTCTGGAGTCCTTGGCACTTCACAGCTTTAAAGTACCTGGTATGGTGCTTTTCCACTTTGGATCCAGCAGATTATCTTCTTTGATGTATCTTAATACGAATCCAGTCACTTGGTTCAATAGTGTCCTTCAGTGCTGGGCTGGTGCTGAGCCACCTCTATCTGTGAATGAAAAGTCTTCACACATCTCATTAGGGCCTTGCAGTAATTTTGAATTGTATCATCAAGCAGGTGTATATGTCTGGCTAGGCCTAGATTGGTGTCTCATTAATATCTCATGAGGGGACAAGTCCTGTTACTTGATTTGCTGTGGATCTCATACTCATGAAGGCTATGGGCAGTGCATCTAGCCATTTTAGTCTTGTCTCTGCACATATTCTAGCCAGTTTGCTTTTCAGTATTCTATTATGTCTTTCTATAGCTCCCGGAGATTGTGGATGATACAGGCAATGGAAATGTTGCTGGACTTGTAATGTCCTGCACACTTCTCTTACCACCTGTCCAGTAAAATGTGATCTCCTGTCACTGTTGATGGAGCAAGGTATTCTGAATCTGGGGATCAATTATTTTAGCAATTCTTTTTGCTTACTGTTGTGGTGTCAGCCTTCACGCAAGGGTATGCTTCAACCCATTTTAGAATACATATAAATAACTACAAGAACATATTGATAGGAACAACACTTGGGCATTTCAATAAAATCAATTTGTATATTTACAAAAGGTCCCCAGGGTGTGGGGTGCATGCTCATTTTGGTTTTTTATTTTTTTTATATTTTTTTTTACAGGCTTACCACTGTTATGAGCCTGGCATACTGCACATTGGGCACAGGACTGAGTTGCTGCAGATGTAAAATTTAATCCAAACCAATCTTTGTTAAACAATTCAATGATCCCCCCTCTGCTCACATGCGACAATCTATGGAGCATGTGAGTAATTTAGGGAAAAGAACTCTGGGCATCACTAGGCGGCCGTCCGAATGATGCCATAGAGTCTTTAGAGAGAAAGCAATTTGCCAAATTTCCATGTCCCTCCCCCCCCCCCCATTTTCTGGGGTCAAATTCTGGATAGCAGCAAGATTTTGCAACTCAGGTGTGACATTGCTATAAATAAATGCAGGAAAAATTTACCTTTTGAACTTAGGCTTGCCTGTCTTTTGCCAAGAAGTCGGGAGGGGTTAACAATAAAAATCTTTAGCAAGGTAAACCAAGCTTTAGAAAACTAACCAAATGCTACCTTTTAAAACACAACAAAGCCAAAAAAATTAGGCACTTATGCAACCAAAGGTTTAAAAATACTGGGATGCCAAAACTATTAGCAATTAGAAGCTGCAATTTTAAAATGCAGTGGCAACTGTGATGGGATTCATAGATTAGAGTTGGAAGGGGCCTACAAGGCCATCGAGTCCAACCCCCCCACGCTCAGACAAGCTGAGCCAGCATGAGCCACGAAGGGAGCACTTGTGTAATTTAAACTAGAACACTTTTCTTGAAAACCAGCCTAATAACAATAAAGTGAAACAGGAATTGCAATTCTTTTAGTATCTTGGTGCTACTGTGCTATGTTGCACCCAAATACTATTTAACAAAAGTTTTCTGCTAGCTTGCCATAAAGCTACTAGCCAAGCATAAATTCTGAAATTAAACTGCCCAAATTAACCAACGATGCCTTGTTGGTTTGCCTTTGGCAAAAAACCAACTAAGCATGGATTGTGTTAAAGAGGGGAGGGGTAAAATTCAGGGAAGCCCACTCTAACAAAACTGGGCACTAAAACTTAAAGGCAAAACTTGAATGCAGCCACAAACACTCATGAGTGTTGCTGCCATTTTAAAAAATATTTTGTTTGATTTTTTCTAGCAGCTATAACAAATATTTTTTTTTCTTCTCATTTTGGGACTTCTCGCCTCTAGTTCAGATCTGAGGAAGTGTGTGCTTTGGTTAGGAGCGAGCACACTCTCTCTCTTCACTAAACACAGGACTGGTGGAGACTCCAAAAGGCACCAAAACTTTGCTTATGCTCAGGAACTCTTTGCACAAAAAGCTCACAAATGTTTTTGTTATTGTTGTTGTTTTTCTTTAACACAACACAGGGTTCTTTGAGTACTTCTTGGCATTCTTAGATCTTGTGTTTGGCTTTTAATCTATTAGGAATGTGGCAACTGGGCAAGCAGGCAGGGGTTTTACTTTAAAGGGACAGCTGCACTTACTGACTTTTTTCTTCTTCTTTTGCCTCTCTTTAGATCTAGTTGTTGGATTTGCAAGCTAATCAACTTATACATTCTTTTCCCCCCCCCTTCTTATTTAGGATGTCCATGCAGTGGTTGGCATAATTGGTTAAATCTGCCAGGTTTGCAGTTTGTCATCCTACACATACTGTCTTCAGCTGCTCTCCTACTTTAGGTAACAGTCCTGCAACAAATGCTTTCTGGATAGTATGAGGGGCATTCTTTCTTGGCATCTCTTATTCTCAAAAATCTCAAAAATACTTCTTTTATTTACAGGTATTAATCTTGATCTAGTCAGTTTTAGGTTTCACTACTGTAGTAAGGGCATCTCTAGAATATTTCATTGCTGAAGCCTTCAATTTGTAGAACATTTAACTTCTTTGCTTTGACTCTGATTTCTCATAGAAGTGCATCAAGTAATTTCATTTGCATCTCTATCAATTTAACAGGATCATTAAACTTTGGATCAGTTACTGGCCATTTCTTTTTCTTTCTTTTTTCCCCCCTTTCTTTCTTAAGACTACTGTTGGCAGAACAAGTCTTAAGTAATTGATTTAAGTCTATCCAGCTAGGGTTATAAATAATTACAGTCTCAAATTCTTCCTTGAATTTGACTGGTTCTTCTCACATGTTAGGAAATTATTTTACTATATTCCTTAAATCTCTTGGTGTCTATGGGTCATGGACATCCACTAGAGTCCTATCTCTTGCAGGTACCTCTTACTTAGTGGAGCCAGGGTGACTGACCCATAATTTGGGGTGACTAACAGTCTTTGAGAAGGAACAGAGCCAGGCAAGGTGGTTGCTTCTGGGTTCTTAATTTTTCTGGGCATCTAGTTCCTTCTGTTAACTGCTCTTTCTGGCTAGGCAGAGGTGGGTTAGGGTGAAGGAGTGGCCACTGGGGTAGTTTCAGCATCATCATGCGAAAAACTTCTACTTTCATCTTCATTTTGGGGTCTTCTCATGTAGGTAAGGATAATCATCTACAGGATCTTGCTTTTTCTTCCCAAAAAATCATTTTTCTTCGCTAGCAATGGATATAGGAGCCAATGGTGGTGGTTGGCTGCAGGCCTCCTTAAATTTTAGTTAATCTTTTAATATATATATTTGAATCTTTCAAGCTTTTAAGCTTGGATTCATGCATGCATTTTGAAGCTTCTTCATACCAATTAAAATACACTTCCCATTGAGTCTGAGGTACCTTGCTTCCTCATGACTCGAGCGCTCCCCTTAAGTGCACTATCCTGTCCAAGTCAAACTTTCCTCCCAGTGGGAACTGTTTACTAGGATCATCCTTTGTCATGACATTCCATTTCTCGAGAAATTTACACACCTACCTATGGCCATAAGGTGTGTACCTATAACATGCTAGCATTCCCTTGGGGGGGATCTCCTTTGATCTTGCACCCCCTATTCCTCACACTCATACAGGACACTCATCCAGGGCAAACTTATTGAGGGATGTTCCTCATTTGAGTCTCAGACAGCGGCTCAACACCTTGATCGGCTCACTCAGTCTTTCAACTGCGGCACAATCCCTTTTTGTCGGCTCAGTCAGTCTTATGACTTCAAATGGGACTCATGAGTCTTGGAAACAGGAAAGGGATTTAGTTGCTCCACTGGGACACAGGGTTCCACCACACACTGGTTTAGTATGTGGTTTAAGTCCTGGTCCTGATCAGCAGATTCATGAACAGTCACACGTCACTGGGTCACGAGGTTCCACTGAGCCCACTTGCTTTTGAAACACTGCCGATCATTGGGTTTCCCCTCACGAACAGGTTCAGGGCGTCTTGACTCAGCTTAAGTCTCAGACCTGGTCAGCAACTTATACATACTCATCCGTGAGATTTTTAGGAAGATGTGCCTTTTCCACACAGTAAAACCATGGGTACTGGGCAAATTGGGAAAAGGGAAAAGGGTCTGTCTGTTGGGGCACGAGGTTCAGCTTTCGCCTAGTCCCAGCCCTGGTCAACAGCTCATAAATCTAGCAATCATATTTTCACAGACATGCATACAATCCTATAGGAAATTTCTTTCGTCTCTAAAACCTCATGGACTCAAAGTTCAGATCGCGTTGGAGGGAAAGGATAGTCTGCTAGAAACAGAAGGACACACACCAAAAACCCAAAAGAGATTTCAAAAGGTCTCTTACCTGGGTTTTGGCGCCTGGGAGTTTAGTGGTGTTTCCCTGTTTCAGGCAGGTCCAGTCCCTTGAAGCGATCCGAGTCACGGCACCAAGATTGTTGTGGAAAAATTGATCTACCGCGTTGTGTTTTTAAGAGGTTCTTAGAGAGGAAAGTTTATTAGTGAATTCACGGATGGCATCTGAGCACAGTCAGGAATGCCAACAAGAACACAAGGGAGACACTTCCATTTATACTGAATAATATCATGTAGAGGTCAGGTGACAATTGAGTCAGTACAGGAAACAGAGACAATTCAAAAGGAGACATTTAAACAAAAACAAAAGATCAGGTATTGCCCATCTTCCAGCCATCATGCTAATCAGTAGTCTTTCCCAAAGTGATAATCCCAAGGTGATACTGGCTCACAGTACTTTTAGCATAAGCAGGAAAGAGGGTTAGGCAAATCAATAGATGGGTGATTTGCCCCCAGGGTTGTTCTACAGAAGGTCAAGGAAAGGGTCTGACTCTTGACATGTCAGGACATGTTTCTGTAAGGTAGAAGGAAAGGTCTGACTTCCAGGCCTTTCTGTTTAAACTAAAGCCTGGACAAATTTTACTTCTACAATATCAAAGTGAGTTTCTGGCGGGCGTGAGCGGGCCCGATTTTGGCCTGCTACACCCGCTCGAGGCGAGCAGTTAATCCCTACAACTTGTCTTGCAAGACCTTGCTCGTTTATCAAGTCAAACTTTTAAAAAAAATTTTTATTGTCTTGCAAAACGCTCTCAGACCAAGTTACTTGCAATCCAAGGTATTACTGTAAAATTCTGGCTACTTGTATGATTCAGATGTTTCAGGCACCACTTGCTGAAGTTCCCTTTAATCACACATACAATAGGAACCTAAAATGTGTTATGTATAACTTGGTTTGCTCATAAAATTATCATGTTTGGTATATTAAAGTTGAAAGTATAATTTATGCAGACAATGATCACAAATTTATTGAGTTTACTTTTAAAAGTTTTTAATTTTAATGATAAGTTGATGAGCAAACCAAGTTACCGGTATACATAATATAATTTATGTTTCTAAATGAGCAAGCCAAGTTATACATAATATAATTTATGTTCCTAAAGCAGTCTTCTCCAACCTGGTGCCCTCCAGGTGTTTTGGACTACAATGACTAGCATTCCTGACCATTGGCCATGCTGCCTGAGAGCTGAAGTCTCAAACATTTGCAGGGCACCAGGTTAGAGAACACTGTCCTAAAGCAACAAAGTGACTTTAGCTCTGTAAAGAGTGCTTTAAAAAAAGTATTACTTATTTTTCAATTTCCCCCCTAATTTTTGTTTCCCCCCGAAAACCCCTAGAAAAAAAGACAGGTAGAGTTTGATGGTGCTTCAGCAATTTCCTGTCTCTTTGTGGAAGATTATCATGCTGTTGGATACTGCCCCTCAGTCTCAGGGTGCTTTGCCAGATTTCTGCATCTCTTGGGAGTCTGACTACCACCCTTCTTACCATCGTTGGGAGCCAGCCTGGAGGAATCCCCTTTGGAATCGCTACTGTTGCTTTCCATCCTCTACTATACTGGAGATGAACTATCATATACAAGTTATGGCAGATGAAAAGGGGATCACTGTTACTATCATCAACCTAGTCAGTTCCTTCTCCATATTCCAGCAGCCATTGTTGCCATCGAAGAGTAACTTCAAGAGACCCCAAGCCACGTGAGCCAATTCTGATGAGGCCAACCTTGACTGAGACGTTGCCAACTATGGCCTTCCCTTTGAGACTGACCCCTACAGTATTGTCAGTCTTCTCTCATTGCTGTGGCTTGGCTCCAGGCCAGCAAATACATTTTCTACCTCCTCGACCATTGGTTCTTCCATTTCTGCATCAGCTCCATCAACTGCTCCCCTCTCAGGAATGACTAGTTTGTCTTCGAACCCACTGTCTTTAGTGTCAGTGGTATCAGTATTGACATCCTCTGTTTCAGTCTCAAAACCTGTTGCTGGTTTCATTCCGAACTCTGATGCACTGCTCTCCGTTTTCTGATGGTGGGGTATGCTGGCCATTGGCGTGTTTCTCACCAAGGAGAATGCTCAGTGCTCCCTCTATTGCAGCAGGGCAGCAGTGCACCCATCATCTCTGGTGGGTGCATTTCTGCACAATCATGGGGGGCTGCTGCTTTATGTATTTCCACCATTCCCTTTTATCACAAGGGTTATGGCCAAAAACCAAGCAGTCAATGCAAATTGCATTCTGGTCACACCATAGTGGCCTTGCCAACTGGCATTAGCCATGCTCCTACTATGGCTTATCGGAAGTTTTTACATTTTCCAGCTTACAGTGATCTTCTCACCCAGGATTGCAACAGGGTGTGTCACCCTGACCTGACAACACTCTCTCTAGTGGTGTGCTCATCTACCTGGTTGGTGCCTTTCCCAGGAGGTTCTTCAAGTTCTAGATGCAGCCAGGAAGCCAGCCACACAATGATCCTACAAGGCAAAGTAGGCTAGATTCAGCCATTACCTTGATCACAAGGGAATTCACGCTATAGACTGTGACATTTCTCAAGTTCTCAAGTTCCTCCTGGCTTTGAAGAATGAAGGATTGGCACTGTCATCCCTCCAGGTATATTTGACTGCAGTATTGGCCTCCTACATTACAGTGGATGAGTCATCTGTATATTCATATCCAACAGTGAAGCTCTTTTTGAAAGGCCTGGGCAACCTATAGCCACCTGTTCCCACTCCAGTGCCTGCTTGGAGTCTTTCAGTGGTCTTGACATAGCTCATGGTGAAACAGTTTAAGCCTGTGGTTACCTGGGACATCTGGCTCCTCTCCCTGAAAAGTGGCCTTTTTGATAGTTCTGACTTCTGCTTGACTTGCTAGTGAACGTTTTGCTTTGTGGCATGATCAACTTTACCTCATCTTCCATAGAGACAAGGTGGTCCTTTGGCCAGATACTACCTTCCTTCCCAAAGTTGTTGCTCATTTTCACCTTGTGCAAGATATAACTTTGCCCATATTTATACAGAATCCCACTTCGCCTCTGGAAGTTGCCTTGCATTCCTTAGATGTTTGCCATGCCTTGACATTTTATGTGGACCATTTTATGTGGACCATTTTGCAGTACCACTAGGTTTTTTGTTTTCTAGGAAGGACCACGTCATGGTCAACCTGTTTTTTTGCAAAGGTTTGCAAAATGGGTTACCTCTGCTATTATCCCTTTGTTATCAACTTTCATGCCTGCCTTTTCCTGTTGGTGAACGTAGCCACTCTGTGAGGTCTGTGGCTTCATAGATTTCATAGATCATAGAGTTGGAAGGAGCCTACAAGGCCATCGAGTCCAACCCCCTGCTCAATGCAGGAAACTAGAGGAGGGGTCTCCCATCCAAGTAACAACCAGGCCTGACCCTGCTTAGCTTTCCACGCTCAGACAAGCTGAGCTCCCCTGCCTGATCTTTGCCAAGTTGCAATGTGGTCCCAACCTTACATGTTCATTCGGCATTACTGGTTGGATATGCGGGCAAGAGCAGATGCAGCCTTTGGCTGTGTGATTCTTTCTTCGCTGTGGTATCTGCCCGCCTCCAATAAATTTAAGCTTGCTAATCTCCCATATGTGTGAGTGTCAGTGGGTCCATTGGAAGAGGAACATCAAATCCTCCTTGTTCCCTTACTTCCATAGATCACGTGGCCACAGACTCTTAAAGAAACTTGTATTTATTACTCAAAGGGTGTCAAGTTATAACACTGGTAGCCAACACAAAATAAAGTGTAAACCCCCAAGCCAGGGAAACGCCTCATAGAAGTTCCTTATAACAAAGTCTCTTTAAGGTTGTGAGCCTTGGCTTACAGCCAGCTGAACCCCACTGCTCCCTCTGTCTTCCAAATCTGTTTGGAAAATTAGCTCTGGGCCAGGAGTTCCTTTTCCTTGACCTTATCCTGCTGTTGTTCCTTGAGACTGGTATTTTTACCAGCCCTCTTGCATCTCCACTGAGGACCCAGATAGTCAGTTACCACAGGATTGTGGCAGGATGTTTGCCTGTGTCTTGTTCCCAGTAGCTCACCCAATCTGGAGATGAGCAAGTTCTTCTGCTAAGTATCTTTTCACCTGCATCTCTGGTCTCTGTTTCTTCCTGCCAGGTAAGTATAGATTTCTCCACCCTTTTCTCTCTGTCCTCTCTAGCCCCCAATGGCTCTTATTCCTTTGCCCAAGGCATTAACAGCTGCAGGAATCAGGCTAGGGAATGAAATACCTCTTTCGGCTGTTCTTTTCCTCCACATGGTTTCACTTTCTCGCCCTCCTCCCAACTCCCAGAGATCTCCGCCTTCTACCTCTTGCTTGTCTCTGTCTTGTTTTCTCCATCCTCTTCCTTTTGCCTGAATGCTGCCTTGTTATTAGCATCTCCTGTTGCAGCCCCACCCCCCAGGACTCTGGCCAGCTGAGCTGCATCTCCCTGCTACTTCCCAGGCATGCTGCATAGTAGCAACAACTGCTTGTTTGGCCTCCTGCATTTGTTGTCGATCCCAAACAGTCTGTTTGCACTTCTCCTTGCTGCCTCAGTTGAGAGGTGAGTGGCCTTAGGAGTGAAATATTTGCAACAGGGTCTCCTAGGGCAGGGCATGCCTTGGTGATCCCTGATGAGTCGTCACAGTGAGTCACAGAGACCATGAAGGAGGAGAATGGGTTGCTGACCTTTAACTGTAGTTCTTTGAGTGGTCATCTGTGAACTCACACAACCCGTCGTCCTCCCCACTTTGATGTCTTACTTGGCATTGTTTCTGCTGTCACTGGGAACTGAGCGTGAATGCCCTCTGTCCTTCCTTCACCACTGATGAAGGGAGGACAGGCTCCTGCCAAAACTCTGCTCAGCTCTAGGACGTTCCAGATGAGCCTCTGCACAAGCACAGAATCCAATATGTGCGAGTACACAGATAACCACTTGAAGAACTACAGTTATAGATAAGCAATCTCTCCTTCCTGTCACAAATGAGCTAACATGGATATTACACAGCGCCACAATGAAGACCAGATCTTCACTTCTTTGCACATCTGACTGCTCAGCTGCTCAGTTAAGTTCCTATAAGTTGTTAACATTTGATCTGAACAGCTGAGCTATTGCTTGTGCAACATATTTAAAAACACTGGCTAATTATTGCTTTCTGCTTGCAGAACGTATCTTCCTCTAAGCCTTCATTGTATCTCTAAGGATTCTGCAGATGATATGCCTTCTTTGTGCTCAGCTGTAATGACAGGCTATGATCATCTTTTAAGTCCCTAACCATCTGAGCTTCAAATTGGCACCTAGGAATATATTTGCATGCAACACAGAATTAATAGGATGAATCAAAACATCTTAATCTGCTTCTTGGTGACATTCATATGATTACATTCCTAATTGATATCAGTATAGCTGTGACAACTTTGCAGTTTGCAAATGAAATTAACACTGATTGTCTTAATAGGTTGCACAGAAAGATCCCTTCTTACATGCTATCACATCTGAATAAAGGGCCATTAAGCTGTGCTACTGCCACTTGCACAATAGTTTGCTATCTTCATTCCATCCATTCTTTAGTAACAAACCAGATCATTAGTTTTGAATGGACTAGTCATATCAGACGCTCGTATACTGTACAAGGAAAAGCTAAAGAAGGAAATAGGAATACATATTGAAATAAATTAAAGCACATGCCGTATTGAAATCAGTGGGATGTAAAAGTTCTTAAATTCGTCTGGATCATACTCATAATATAACTGTATAGTTCATACAGTATATCCCTATCAGTGTGCCTTGGGCACAAATCCTGTGCACATTTACTTGGGAGTAAGTCTGGATGAGTACAGTGAGACTTACTTTAGAGTAAACAAGCATAGGATTGTGCTCTTGGTCATATGAAATATCACTTGTTTTATATAAATTACCTAGTGAATGTGCTGTTTTATTCATTTTCGTTATTAAGGTGTTAGTACAAAGCACCAAAATACTTGGAGCAAGAAGAGCGAGAAAAGGGTGATTTAGAGGAGAGATGAAAAGGCTGGGAAGTAGGGGTAAAAAGGACGTCTGTGCAGGGACAGGTATTTTATAGGCCAAAAAAGATTAAGACAATTGACTGATCAAGTAACGGTGAAGTATTTTTAAAGCATTACTGTCAAGAGGGAAAAGATAATCATCAACAGTTTGATACTTAGGCTAATTATAAAAGCCCAGTTAGATAGCTGTTAACTGTCAAAATGCAATGAATTCAGTTGATTAGTTTTATTATCTTTTTATTCCACCTTTCCCCCAAGGAGCTCAGGGTGGCATAAAGAGCCCCTCCCATTTTTCCTCACAACACTCCCTTGGGGTAGGTTAGGCTGAGAATATGTGACTGGCCCAACGTCACCCAATGAGCTTCATAGGCTCAGGGAGGATTTGAACCTGGCTGCCCATGGTCCTACCCTGACTCATTACCTAGTAGGCCAGGGGTGGGGAACCTCCAGCCCACAGGCCAAATTTGACCCACCAGACTGCCTCATCTGGCCTGCAGAGGCCTCAGTGGAGGCCCCTCCCCAAAGCCCTGCCCCCTCTGAGAAAGAAGAGGGGGCAGGAGAACAACTGTGCCGCAGCCTTGAGGAGCGCTTGCCGAGGTCGTGGCTCAGTTCGCTTCATTTCTCCCTCACCTTTCCTGATCAAGGAAGGGGAAGCTAAGCCGTCTTAGGAATCAGATGGTGCCTTGAAGAGCTGCTCCTCCCGGTGCCGGCTGTGTCCCTTTCTCCCTGCAGAGAGAGGCACAAAGCGATCATTCCGTGCCTCTCTGTGCACAGGGAAAGGGGACTGGATGATGTCGGGGTTGTGCTATGGGGGAGGGGCTTTGGCCCCCTGACATCATCTGGCCCCCAGGAGATGTTTTGGGAGGCGATCTGGCCCTCAGGACCAATTTGGTTCCCCACCCCTGCAGTAGGCAGCGGCCTTGCTGCCGACGACTATTTGTGTTCCTATTTTGCGATGCCTGGGGTTATAGCTGGCAGCCAGTGGGACAAGCTTTGCTGTATTGCTAGGTTTGCCCCTGGACTGCTGTGGGCAAGGTTCTTTCACATCAGCCATTGCTTACATTTGACACTGCCACCCTACTCAGTGGTATCTTTGGAATATTGGGCAATATTTGACCGCATTCAAATAATATGTGGTTAATTGGCTGGCATGTCAATCCTACATGCATATTAGGTGAAGCAGTTGGATGCCTTCAGAAAGTATCTCATATCCTTAAAAGTTGTTCTTGGAAATCTTTGTTACAATAAATCTTTTCTCAGGACATATGCTCTATTCATTCATTTGTAGGCATGTCTCAGGTGTCCACTTCTGACGTACAGATTTGTGGGTGGGAGACGGGGGGGACGGGGACTGCCTTGAGTGCTGTGGTAGCTCAGTGATTTTTGCAACAACTTTGCGTCAAGTTAATATCCATCAGAGCAGCATTTGACATTTAGTATTCTACTGTCCGTCTCTGACAAGTAACAGTTGCTTCCAGGAGGTAATGTGTCTCCATTCTACTATAATGGTCTCTGCGGCAGTAACAGGAATACCACCATGCAGCCTCCATTCAGTTCTGCCTTGGGTACGAACAGAACAGCGCTATGACTGCAGTGCACAGCCCTCATTTGCCTCTTACCTTTAACGAACCACTTTCTTTTTAAGGCTAGAAGGAGACAAAGTGGAATGCTCAGCCTTAGGGGCCACAGCTCAGATGTAGAGCACCTGCTTTGCATGCAGAAGGTCCCAGGTTCAGTCCCTGGAATCTCCAGGTAGGGCTGAAAAAATCCTGAAACCCTGGAGAGCTGCTGCAGTCAGAACAGACAACACTGGGCTTAGATGGACCCATGGATTGATTCAGCATAAGGCAGCATCCGATATCCCTGCCCTTCTATAGAAGTTCATACAGAGCTCTCTTCTCCCATCTAGCCTTAAAGAGCTATCAAATTTCACTTCTGTAGGTTCTGTACTTATTTCAAACGCATTGGCTAGGTGTAAGTATAGTGCTACCATAGATCTTGGTAGTTTGAGAATAATACCCCAAATTGCCTTCTTTTTGTTGAAAAGTCCATAGTAGCTTAGGAAAGGGATGGTCCCACCAAATGTAACTAGATCCCTCTATTTACATTTTTACTCTACACTCGTGTGTGTGTGTGTGTGTGTGTGTGTGTGTGTGTGTTTGTATGCCTGCCAGCTGAAGATAACACTTCTTGCAGCTGATGGTGAACTCTAGTCCACAAAAGCTTATGTTTGAATAAATTTGTTAATTTGTTAAGGTTCCACAATATTCTTTTCTGTTGCACTTTCAATCTTCCAAAGTGTCAAAGTCCATGAGTTTGTTCAATTAGCGTCCATGGTAGAATAACCAGAATCCAACACCTGTTGTCAGTCTTGCTTGGCTGCATGTTACCCAAAACTTATTTTATTCACTTCTCCATGCAATCTTCTGATTGACAAGAGCGGTCGGATGAAATTGTACTGCACACGTATTTACAGTGCAGACCTATTTTTGTTTACTTAAGACGTAGGTCCCTTTGTATTCATTGAGGCTTACTCCCAGTTAAGTGTGTATAGGGCTGTAGCCTTAATGAGTTTTCTACTATTTTTACTTTTTTGATTGTAAAATGTCGACTTTTGAAATGCAAAATGTTGATCCTGTAACACAGTTCCATTCACAAACAAATTAATCTTTCCCCAGATAGTAGGTTATAGCTTTTAGTACATAAATGTTCATTACTCTGATAATTAACTTGTATCTCCCCCCCACCCCCAGTGTATTTTGACTACAAAGATGAGACTGGGTTTCCTAAACCTCCTTCTTACAATGTAGCCACAACACTGCCTACTTATGATGAAGCAGAGAGAACTAAGGCAGAAGCTACCGTTCCCTTAGTTCCTGGAAGGGTAAGTGCGCTTTGATGCTGTGTGCCTTTGTGTTGCCTAAATGAAGCAAAACACTTTGAGGGAAATGTAATGTTGTTCGTGTATGATTTTGTTGTACATTTTCAAAGACTCAGAATACATTTTTTTCCCCTTAAGGACATATTTCGATCACTGCAGTGCTCTGAGGAGTCTCCCCCCCCCCCCCCGTGTGTGTGTGTGTGTGTGTGTGTGTGTGTATCTTAAGTAACTTTCCAAGGTGCCATGTACACTGATGCAGTGTATGAATAAATAATATTAATAACAATTTATCAGTTCAGCTCATAATGTTTTGGCAAATATAGTGCCTTTAAGTGCTATCAGATCCCACCCCTCACCCCATTTTAAGTAGAAGATTACTTATGGCCTTCCATCATTTAGTTGTCTTTAGTTATGGCCTCTCATATTTAAAAAATGTGTATACAAAAGTTTTTCTGAGAAGGAAGGACTGGTTGCTGCATGGTTGTTCTCTTTTGGGAAAAATAATGTAAACCACATGCTGATAATATGGTCCAGATTAGTTTCAGCTGGACATTTGCTAGCCATCTTGACCCATTTCTTCTTAGGAGGAAGACTTTGTGGCACGGGATGACTTTGATGACACTGACCAGCTAAGGATAGGAAATGATGGCATTTTCATGCTGACGTTCTTCAGTAAGTACATTTTAAAAGATGAACCTTAGGTGTCAGAGTTGTTAGCAAGATTGAACAAACATTTTACTTTCATATTGTAAGGTAGTCCATTACTATATTGGGCTCCTTCTGATTCAATTATTGATTATCCAGATTGATTGTGTGGCACATGCCTGCCATGCCCATTTTGGAGTGTGGTTGTGTATGGACAGCCAAATGGCATCCTGGACAAATCATTTTTGAGCAAAGCAGGGTTTTGTAGTTATTTGGGATGCACTGCAGCAATCTCTCAATCTCGAAAGAAGAGGGTAGTGTGACAGAGCAAATTTAGCCACTAGTTATCAGGGATGGGATCCTGTTCATGCTATGTTTGCATTTTATATTGGTGGGCTAGGAATGGAACTTTCAGAAAAATGGAAGGGTGGAGTGAACATGTCTGCTTAAGAATGTAAGATGAGGCCAGAAGCCCCATCTTGTCCAGCGTCCTGTTTCTACAGTGGCCCACCAGATGTTTCTAGGAAGCGCATAAGCAGGACATGAGAGCAATAGTCCTCTCCTGTTGTTGCTCCCCAGAAACTGGTAGTGAGAGGCATACAGAGTCTGGAGCCTGGAGGTTGCTTCTAGCCATTATGATTAGTAGCTATTGATAGACTCCCCTTAAGAGAAGTCTACAGTTGGTGCTGCATAGGTGATGCCAGTAGCTTGTGTCTGTAGTTACATTTCCAAAAACCTATCCTCATTTTTCATAAAAGCGTTTTTGTAACTATCCTATTAATCTCAGCAGTGTCATATAGCAATGAGCTTTGTTCTTATGTTCATTGCACTTTTAAAGGTAACTTTTTAAGTTATAGAATTATAGTAGTAGTAGTAGTAGTAGTAGTAGTAGTAGTAGTAGTAGTAATAATAATAATAATAGTAATAGGCTCAAATTAGAATCAGTTATTTGATTGCTTGTGGTACAGTAGGAACCAGTAGACATCTTCTCTTCTTTGCTTTGTCAGTGGCATTCCTTTTCAACTGGATTGGATTCTTCCTCTCTTTCTGCCTGACTACCTCAGCAGCAGGAAGATATGGGGCCATTTCTGGATTTGGTCTCTCTCTCATTAAGTGGATTCTGATTGTAAGGGTAAGTTGCAGAGTGGAAAAAGAAGGCTGCACAAATAGGAGAGGCCACTGTATTTGATACTGTAATAAATAATGTGACTCCTCTCTTTGTGAGAGTCCTGGAGACAAAATTTGGTCAGACCATATTAATAGTTCTATATGTATTATATTAAGGAACTACAACCTGATTGAGTCACTAACCGTAGGTAAGTGTTGTGAAATTCTAAACCCCATGGTCTTTACAACCACCAAACCTGATTTCTGAAATGGAAATTATGCAGAATAACTTAATGTGCTTCTTTGCACTAATTAGCATATTTTATTTATTTATTTATTTAATACATTTTCTACTGCCCAATAGCCGAAGCTCTCTGGGCGGTTTACAACAGTTAAAACCATAAAATACAATATAATATAAATATAAGATTTAAAACCACAGATTGAAAAACAAGCAGCAAAGCTAGCAGCAGCAGTTCAAATTACAATATTTGCAGAAATTATTCTTAGGGGGCAATTCTTTGGGACTCTCAGCAATTGAGGAAGAAGGATAATAGACACAGAGACATGGGCTGGGGCTCCAGAAGCATGGTTGATAGTTGTACTACGCTCAGTCTTCCACCCTCTGGAAATCCCCCTTTTGGACCTTATGAATATTCTTGGGGTGGGGGTGTTTGCAAAAGCTGCCAACGTTTTTTTAGGTTTCTTCCACGCTCTCATGGATGAGGGTGAATGAGAAGTGATATGAAAGCAACTTTGATCATGCTGCTGAGTTAGATGCCATATTTGTTATCTGCAGCATGATGGCTGTTGTGCAGATTTTCAGAACCCCTGTGTATATAGTGTTGACACCCTCCATTGCATTGGCCATGGGTGCCAATGCATGGCTTCTAAACAGGGTGTCAGAGCATTTTGATTTCTCTCAAACTCCCTTGCTTTCCTATCTTATTTATTTATTTATTATATTTATTATATTTATACCACACCTTTTTTTCCTGAAAGGAACCCAAGGCGGCTTACATAATCCTCCTCCTCCTCCATTTTATCCTCACAACAACCCTGTGAGGTAGGTTAGGCTGAGAGTCAGTGACTGGCCCAAAGTCACCCAGTGAGTTTCATGGCCGAGCAGGGACTAGAACCCGGATCTCCTGAGTCCCAGTCCAACACTCTAACCACTACTCTAACCACTCTAACCACTACATTTACCTTTGCATTGAGCATCACTTAGGCATATTTATTTATTTATTTATTATATTTATACCCTGCCTTTTTTCCTGAAAGGAACCCAAGGAGGCTTACATAATCCTCCTCCTCTCTATTTTATCTATATGTTAGAAGAGTTGTGAATTGAATATATTCAATTCATAGTTGATGTTTTTCATCCTTCCTCAGTAGAAAGACATTTTCCAGAGAAATAAGATGTATTTTCCCAACTACAGTAATGCTGTCCATGCACTGTTATTCTTGTCTGAATGGTCCCATAATAGCATGTCCTTCTCCCAAGGCAGGCTGATCAGAAGTTGTTATAGAATAACTGCATGAAACATGCCACTAGTTCATTAACCTTTGGGGAAAGCAATTTCAGGAAGTAAACCTAATTAGATGGGTAATGGCCCTCCTAGGAGGGCCACCATACAGTCAGTCCACCAAATTGGGGCAGGTCTGTGAAAGACTCTGTTGTTTAATGATATGGGGTGAAGCATGACTAGATGTGGGGTGAAGCATGACCAGAAGGTTGGAGACTGAAAGACTCTTCGTTTGGTGTAATGTATTCCCACAGATACTTGGGACTGATTGCTAAGATATCTGATATAGGTGAATGAGCAAATGTTGTAATTGAAACTTCCTGCTGGTGTGACATATGTGAAGCTCCAAAGGGAGACTAGAAGTAATGGAATACTGGCTTGCCACAGTCTATCACCTAACTGTGTTACTGTGAAAAAAGGGAGTTGCGTTCAGATACAGCCTGAGTCATAAGGTTGATTAGAATTTATTAAAGACTGTAGCTACTGAGTAGGTTTTGAGAACCAGTTGTTGTTGGGTTTTTTTTAAAAAAAAATATTGGTCACCTTCTTGAAGTGTAGAATGTCTTAATAAAGCCAACTTGCCTTTTATTAGGTCATAGAATCATAGAATAGTAGAGTTGGAAGGGGCCAACAAGGCCATCGAGTCCAATCCCCTGCTCAGTGCAGGAACCCAAGTCAAAGCATCCCTGACAGATGACTGTCCAGACAGTCCAGCTGCACTTTGAATGCCTCCAGTGTGGGAGAGCCCACTACCTCCCTAGGTAGTTGGTTCCATTGGCGTATTGCTCTAACAGTCAGAATTTTTTCCTGATGTCCAGGCGGAATCTGACTTCCTGTAGCTTGAGCCCATTATTTCGTGTCTGGGATGATCGAGAAGAGATCCTGGCCCTCCTCTGAGTGGCAGCCTTTCAAGTACTTGAAGAGTACGATCATATCTCCCCAGTCTTCTCTTTTGAAGGCTAAACATGCCCTGTTCTTTCAGTCTCTCCTCATAGGGCTTTGTTTCCAGTCCCCTAATCATCTTTGTTGCCCTCCTCTGAACCCTTTCCAGTTTGTCTACATCCTTCTTAAAGTGTGGTGCCCAGAATTGAACGCAGTACTCAAGATGAGGCCTAACCAGTGCTGAGTAGAGGGGAACTAGTACTTCCCGCTATTTAGAAGCTATACTTCTATTAATGCAGCCCAAAATAACATTTGCCTTTTTTGCAACCACATCACATTGCTGGCTCATATTCAGCTTGTGATCTACAACAATTCCAAGATCCTTCTCACTTGTAGTATTGTTGAGCCAAGTATTCCCCATCCTGTAACTGTGCATTTGGTTTCTTTTTCCTAGGTGCAGCACTTGGCATTTATCCCTATTAAATTTTGTTCTGTTGTTTTCAGCCCAACGCTGCATGTGTAAAATGTACCTGCTTGTTAAGTGAATTCTACCTTCAATGCACCTTTAATTTACGAAAAGGGGCAGGAGAGAAAATGCCTCAACCTGGGCATAATGTATATTTTGGGAATGAACAATTTGAGTGGCTGAAAGGATTGACAGTTTGAAAAGCTCATACTTTCAGGAAAAGGTTATGGCAGTTTAAATGATGCCAACACATTTTGTATGCATTGGGGAGACGACAATAAATTGGCTGCTGTGGGGGTTTGGGGGCATGGAAGAATTTTTTATTTTTTATGATTGAATTACCGTAACTCCAGACATGAGCCAGAGAATTCTGGGTTGAGACTGGTTCTCATTTATAAAATCTTCTGTGTTTCAGTAGTTGCATTTTGCATGAGGCATGATCTAAGGCAGCCTCCCCCAACCTAGCACCCTCTAGATGTTTTGGACCCATCAGCTCCAGCCAGCATGGCCAATGATCAGGAATGCTGGGAGTTGTCGTCCAAAACATTTGAAGGGCACCAGGTTGAGGAAGACTGATCTAAAGCCTTGCACTGCAGGGGCTTTCTGTTTTTGTCTTAAGAATGGAAGAATCAATATGTATTAACCCAGTATTGTTGACTCTGATTGGCAGCAGCTCTCCAGGGCCTCAGGCAGAGAAGGTTTCTTCCCTTGACCTGCTACCTGAGCTCCCTTTTAATTGGAGAAGGCAGGGATTGACCCTGGAGCTGTCTGCATGTGAGGCATGTGCTTTACCAATGAGCTACAGTCCCTCCCCTATACATTTATATGCTGCTTTTCTGCCTCATACAGCCCCCCCCCAGCAGCTCACAAGCATAATAAAAATAAGTAAAATCAGTTTTAAAAACAAACAACTCAGTTGCAGAAATAGCAGCATCATAAAACAAAATTTGGGGATCAGATAGCATAAAAAGCACATTGAAACAACAGTTTGAACAATATTTCTGAAGTCTGGGAGGGAAGGGGTAAGCAAGTCTCCTTTGGGAGTGCGTTTAAGAGTCTAAGCATCACCACTGAGAAGGCCCTATCCCCTGTATTCCCCAAGTGAACCCCAGGTGGTGGCAGAATTCAGAGCAGAGCCTCCCCAGAAGATCTTTAACAAGCAGGCAGAATCCTACAGTAGCAGGTGATATCTTTAGATATCTGGGACCCAAACTGTACAGGACTTTAAAGGTAACAGCTAGCACTTTGAATTAACTTTGGAAACATACCAGGAGCCAATGCAGATTAAATAGCAGTTGAGTTGCATGCTATGGATATTGGGTCCCCATTAACAGCTCGGTATCAGCTTTGTGTACCAGCTGTGGTTTTCGAACAGTCTTCAAAGGCAGCCCCACGTAGAGTTCATTCCAGTAGTCCAACCTGGATGGTACCAAAGCATGTGTGATAGTGGCCAAATCAACCTTCGCCAGAAAGGACTGCAATTGGTGCACTAACCAAAGCTGTGCGAATACTCTCCTGGCTATGGCCACAACCTGCCCCTCCAAAGGCAGGGTTGGGTCCAAAAGCACTCCTAGACTGCGAACCTGATCTCCGATGGTGTGGGACATAAAGACCCAGTTCACACACAATGACAACCCATGGGTTGTTGGGGCCTTGTGAGAGCGAGCAAGCTGCCTCCTGCTGCTCACTGCTTCTGCTTTGTATCCAATTTCTCACACAACCCAGGAGCACCCTGAGTTGTTCAGCGTCGCATCAAACAACCCAGGAATGGGGCGTTCCTGTGTTGTTTGAGAAAGCAGATGCAAAGTGGAACAGTGAATGTGCGGGAGGCAGCATGCTCACCTAGCCAGTGTGGCTCTGCCAATTAATGGGATTTATTTATTTATTTATTTATTTATTTATTTAAAACATTTATTTACCGCCCATCAGCCAAAAGGCTCCCTGGGCGGTTTACAAAAACAATACCAAGAAACCAATAAAAACAGCAAAAACATAAACATATTAAAATACACCAAGGTAAAAACAAGCAGCCAAATAAATTCAATTCCGAGGTACAGTGGTGATAATAAAAAGAATAAAAGGAATAAAATAATCCATTAAAATACTGGGCAAATAAAAAGGTCTTCACCTGGCGCCTAAAAGCATAGAGGGTAGGCGCCAGGCGGACCTCCTTGGGGAGTTGATTCCATAGATGGGGTGCCACAACCCACGATTTGGCATTATGCATGAACCAGGTCAAAGTGTATGACTGAAAACCCACGTACAACTGGATGAAGTAACTGTTAGAAGGAGAACATTTACATATCTTCACAATCTGATCTTAGCAGCATTACTGAGAGCTATAGCAGCAGTCCCCAACCTTTTTGGCACAGGGACCGGTTTCGTGGAAGACAATTTTTTCACGGACCGGGGGTGTGTGTCGCCCACCGCTCACCTGCTGTGCTGGCAGGGATTTATCCGAGAGTCAAACTCGCCCTGCTCGGCCCTCCCGAGACTCTCGGCGACTTGCCTGCTGCCACTCAACCCAAACGCACCGGGGAAAGGACCTACGAGGTCCTCGACACATCACTTCCTGGTTCTCCTGCGCTGCTCTTTTTACCTAAATACCATGGTAAAGTACATTAAAACGGCCGTGATTTGCTATTCGCGGCCATTTTAAGGTACTTTACCACAGTATTTACGTAAAAAGGGCAGCGCAGGAGAACCAGGAAGTGACACGACAGGTTTCCCGTCTCGTCACTTCCGGTTTTCCAGAAATGCTTGCCAGGAGGCGAGCAGAGGGGCGCGCAGCGGGGGGGTGCTCGCTGGAGCTTGCGAGCACCCCGAGAGCCAGCTGGGGTGCTTGCGGTGCATCCCGGCCCGTCTCTCCTGTCTCGTCACTTCCGGTTTTCCGGAAATGCTCGCCGGGAGGTGAGCAGAGGGAGGAGTGGCGGGGGGGTTGCTCGCCAAAGCTCGCGAGCACCCCAAGAGCCAGGTGGGGTGCTTGCGGCGCATCCCGTCCCATCTCTCCCGGTGCATCCCAGCCCAAATCTCCCGTCGCATCACTTCCAGTTTTCCGGAAATGCTCACCGGGAGGTGGGCAGAGGGAGGAGCGGCGGGGGGGGTCCTCGCCGGAGCTCGCAAGCACCCCAAGAGCCAGGGGGCTGCTCGTGGCGCAGCCCGGCCCGGTTCCTAACAGGCCACGGACCGGTACCGGTCCGCGGCCCAGGGGTTGGGGACCCCTGAGCTATAGGATGATGCAGGTCAGCATAAGAGGCAACAATATTTGTTCACCAGACTTTGTTACGAAATAGTTTGTATTTGAGGAAGAAATACTGCACATATGCTGAATTCCTCTAGGAACCATAGTGTGTGCTTGCTCACCTTTTCAAAGGAACAATTTGCTCCCATGCTAACGTAATATGTTAACAGTAAACATGTTACTCGCATGTTAACAGTAAAGTAGTTCATTTCTGAACATTTGGTGCTGCCCCTCAGCAGAGAGTAAACTACTGCTGTCACAGTTTGCTTTGTACCCATGCTGAGAAGGAAAACAACAGCTACTGTATCTCCTTTTTCCTTGTGCTAAGAAAATATAAGTGATGCTGCTTTTGACACTGTACCGATCTATTTCTGCTCAGGAGTATGGAAGTAGCTTGCACCATCTCATTTCAGCCATTTAGAGGAGATGGCAATAAATTACCAGTAGTAATTTTAACCATGAACTACCACTGATACTTGCAATACGAGGAGCATATCCAGCAGTAATTCCAGCAGTTAGCTTGTAATAAAATGCCACTGTGAAAAATTCTGCAACTGCATACCAATTGACCTTACAATTTCTACCTTTTTTTAAAAGTTCTCCACCTATTTCCCTGGTTACTTTGATGGTCAGTACTGGTTGTGGTGGGTGTTCCTTGTAATAGGTAAGTGTGTCAAAAGTGAATTTCAGAATTTTACCTTGGTGTCATGTATAAAGTTCCTGATGTCTAGTTATTCTTCCTAAGGGGAGAAATCAGTATTGACTTCTAATAATAAATGTAGTGTGTTTTTAATGTTATTTCAGAAACAGACTTTTCTGCCAGTCTTTTAGATTAGTTCCTAGACTGGTCACTTGAGAGGTGTTTAAGAATTTGGGCAGATTTTTAAAACATTTTGTAGAGTGCAAAGGAATCCTGCCATCTAGTGGAGGTTTCATTGTTTGCATGTGAAAAAAACCCCTCCAACAATCTTGTTTGACAATTTTATTGCCCAGCTGCAAGTCTAAGGGCTCAACCTGATACGTTACATGTTCAGGGTCTCCCACTGGTTTGTTTGTCTGTTTGTTTCAGAGGCAGGCAACATGGTGCCCGTGGGCACCAGTGCACCCTCAGACACCTTTCTTGGTGCCTACCAAGGTGCCCTGCTTTTAATATTTATTTATTTTTAAATAACAAAATGTCTTACCAGCCTACTGGAATCACTTCAAAGCAAAGTGAGGGCCTCTAGCTGTTCCCATCCGTATTTCAGTGAATGCCGCACATGGGCCTCAGAGACATTCTTAGGAAATGAAGATGGCAGGGGGCTTCGGGCCAATGCTTTCATCTGTAATACACCCATTTTGTGGTGGTGCCCAGGAGAGTTTCTCAAATTGCCAGCTGTGGCCATGGGCCCAAAAAGGTTGCCTACCCTCTTATTTACTTCAAAACAGCACCTTCTGTACTGTTTTCCCACTTCAAATACTTCCCCCTTCCCGACGCTACTATTACCTCTATAGCGGGGGTAGGGGAAGATAGATACAATGCTGTACCTGACCCCACCCCCTGGGCTAATGGCAATTCTGTGAGTAGCAGGTGGATTTAGATTGGGAAATGGTGTGGGAGGAAAGGGTGAGACACTTTCCCCATATCAAATTAGCAGCCCCACCTGGCTGTTTTGAAATAAAGGTGGGACATTGTCTCCATTGATACCCCAACCCAATGCCACATTTAATTTGGCCCTCATTGACCGTGAGAAATGTTAGTGATGTCAACTATTTCAGAAGAGGGCATTTCTCAAAAATGAGGGGATCAGTTGAAGGGGAGAGTCAGGTGGGTCAAATCCCTTCAGGAAACTTGCAGGTTATACAGAACCACTATAAGACAGGCTCAGATAAAACATATACCACAAATTAGAAAGGGTACAACCAAGTTCAGGAGCATCACAGTGTGGTTAAATAACAGTATCAAGGAGATAATAAAAAGGACTGAAAGCTTCCTTTAAAAAGTAGACATCTTGTAAAAACACACACATAGATGTTTAGTCAAATAAATCAGGAACAGGAAACTAGCCAGGTTGGTGGTTTGACCTTCAGACAAAAGGTGTGAAGGGAACTGGAAGAGGACAAGAAGTTATTAAATTATTGCATTGATCTTCACCAAAGAAGATGTTGAGAGGTACCATTGTTTTCAGGGAAGTCTTCTGAGGAACTGTGGCACATAGAGGTGACAAAGAATGAAATTTAGAGCTAATTGACAAATTACACATTAACTGACCCAGGTCAGCTCTAAGAGCAAAGTATGGGCTAGTTCATATGACCCAGGCGGTGAGCGGGGGAGGCACCACGCGGCCGTCTGCGGGGTCCGGCAGGGCACCGCAGACGACCTGCGCCCCGCACGCGTGGGCAGACCGCGGTGGAGCCAGCAGTCCCTGCACCACAATGCGGGCCTCCCAACGCTAGGGGGCAGCAGCTCGGGATGCCCAGCGGGGTCTTTTGCCCCTACAGGCCAGGGCGGCCACAGCTCCAGCTGCTCTGGGCTGCCATCTCTATGCGGCCACGGGAGGCCCCTGCGGGACGGCCGCCCGCTTTTCACATGGCAGGGTGGCCACATGCGGTAGGGGCTTACCCCTCTACCACCCATGGTGACTTTCCATGCTTCCTGTGCGCGGCCATCCCGCAGGGGCGCCCCCAGCCGGCGTTTGCACGACATGGGAACCTCAGGGGGCTTCTGCTCCCCCGCGGATTCCGTGTCGTGTGAACCGGCCCTATGTTTGTTGTCTTAAGCATGGGCTTCAGGCTCCCATTTCGCATGCAAGGGGAGGAAATTTAATGTTTCCATTCCTGGTTTAAAAGAAATTGCAGCTTGTTGTTGCATCCAAATGTGGGTAATTTGTGGCTTGTTGAACAAGCCACCATATACCAGGTTTGGGTCCAGTTTCTTCAAAACCAGGAATGGAAAGGTTAAATATCCTCTCCTTGCACATGAAAGACAGTGGGAAATTGTATAGGCCCAAGGCTCATGCTGGCTGGCTCATGCTCATAGCAACAAAACATGGCTTGTTGTTAAGTCTGAACCAGACCACAGGGTCTGGATAACGTTCACTTGAGAGCTCTTATCTCAAAAATGAAATCAGCTGCCTTCCCAGAGAATGGAGAGGTAGCCAGTGTAACACCAATTTTTTAAAAAAGGGATTCAAAGGGGAGGGGTAATCCAGGAAATTGCACACTTGTCAGTCTAATTTCTGTTCAAGGTTAATTGGTAGAAAGCGGAATTAAAGTTGAAATTATTAAGAATATAGCTCGATGGCTAGAGGGTTGGTGGAGGAAGACTCTAGATTAATCTGACGAAACGCAGGTCACTGTAAGACCTATTCTGTGGTAGCAATGGTAGCGAAGAAGTTGTATTTCTTTGCCACCATTGTATCAGCACAATGTCACCTAGCAGAGTTGATTCGAGTAGTAAAGGGGCTGTTACGTTCTAGGCCCCAGAGTACTGAGGGGAAGCTTCATTAACCAACTTTGGTAACCTTCCCCAGTGGCTTCACATAGATGTAAAAAAGTATTGGAGACAAAATAGAGCCCTGAGGAAACCCACTGATCAAAGGACTGAGCAGTACTCACCCAGCACCACCTTCTGGGTGTGTTCAGCCAGGTAGAATTGGAACTACTGTAAAACAAGTGCCCCCAAGTCCTATCCTGGCCAAAGGTCCCAGGAAGATACCATGGTTGATGGTATTGAATGCTACTGGGAGGTCCCACAGAACCAACAGGAACACACTCCCCCTGTCTAGTTCCTAGCACGGGTCATCCACCAAGGCTGTTTCCATCACAAAACCAGGCCTGAACCAAGGTTGGAAAGGATCCAAAGAATCCACTTCATTCAAGAAAGCCTGGAGTTGAGTTGCTACCACTTGTTCTAGGACCTTGCTAAAAATGGAATTTTAGAGACTGGTAGATAATGATGCTTTTCTGAACAGTGGTCTCACCACAGCGTCTTCTAAAGGAATAGGGTCACTGCATTTCCAGCCTCCACCACTTAACTGGCCAATTGCCCTCTGGCAGCTTTTACTAACCAGGATGGGCAAAGTTCCAACAAACAAGTGGTTGGCCTCACTCCTCCAAACAACTTTCCCACATCCTCAGGCTGAACAAGATGACTGGATAAGAGGATGAGTCTTGTTATGAATCAATAACTGGTTAAAGAAGAGGCAGCAGAGGGTAGGAATAAATTGACAGTTTTCCCAATGGAGAGAAATTAGCAGTGTGGTCCCCTGAGCACCTGTATGAGTAGTAGTAGTAGTAGTAGTAGGATGATGATGATGATGATGTGGTGGTCCCCTACGCATCTGTATTAGTAGTCATCGTTGTATTTCCAGAAGGATCTCTCCAAACTGCATGAATGGGCAATAAAATAGCAAATGAGATTCAGTGTGAGGAAGTATGAGACTGTGAGAAAGATGAACAATGGGAAAGCTAAGATACAGCCCCAAACTGCATGACTGTTGTATTAATTATTAGTCAGAAGCCTCAGGCTCATTCACCCCTCCCATGTGACAATTCCCTGCCATTTATCCTGGTATTGTCTGAACCAGCAAACAATGGTTTAGCTTACCTATGGTTTGACTTTATGGTTGAGCCACCACAATGAGAAAACACAAGAAAGAAAACCATGAAAAATTCAAAACTGATAGTGAGTAAAATGGGCCTTGTCTTTCCCAGGAAAAGAATATGGCTGGGTTCACGCAACATGACAGCCCACACTTGAGATTGAGTATGGGTTGAGTCAGTTTGGGTTGTCATTGAATCTTGGGTTATTGTTGAACTGTGTGTTGTTGTGTTGTGTGAACCCAATCACGCTAACAAACTATGGTTTGTTAACCACGAGCAACCCACAGTTCACAACCCAACAACAAACCATGGGTTCTCTTCATGGGTTGTTTGTGGTTAACGAAACATGGTTTGTTACCATAGCTAGGTTCACACAATGCAACAACAAACCATGGTTCAATGACAACCCACACTCGACTTTGAGTGTGGGTTGTCATGGTGTGTGAACCCAGTTGCTGTGTATGTAAAATAATTGTGTTCTTTTTCCTAGGCTTTCTCCTGTTTCTCAGAGGATTTATAAATTATGCAAAGGTTCGGAAGATGCCAGATACGTTTTCTACTCTTCCCAGGACTAGAGTTCTCTTTATTTACTAAAGGTAATACTTTGGTGAGGCTGCTTTAATTCCTATTGTGTGCGTATTTGCTTGCTAAAAACTAGGGAATTTCACATTCTAAGGCTTATTTCATGTTGTTCATATAGTGTCAATGGCAGATTTATTTTATTTGTGGTGTTCATATATACTGTCACTATGATCCTAGACACATTTCCATGAAGTTATGTCCCATTGATTTCAGTGGAAATTGCTTCTTTAAAAATGTTGTTTGGGTATATTGCCCAAAGCTTTTGTATACTTAGAATTAAAGTTAGAAGGCATACAAAACAAGCTAGAGGGCAGCTTTCTATCCCAAGAAACACTGTGAACACTGAAAAAGCAATTGCTTCTCCCAGAGGGCCTCAAGGATGTATATTTGAAATAACTTGGCAAATCATTTTGATTTCTTCCAAAGAATTAAGGCTTAGCAGAACCTAGGGACATCGAAAGCTGCCTTTTACTGAGTGAGATCTAAGCCCAGTATTGTCGACACTGGCTGGCAGCAGTTCCCCAGGGTTTCAGGCAGGAGTTTTTCCAGACCTACCTGGAGATGCAGCAATAGGTACATCTGCACAAATGTCATGTGAGAACCTCTGTGTGCTCACCTGCGAAGCAGGTGTTCGCTGCTGGATTAGAGGGGCCCAGAAGGGAGTCTGTAATTCAAAATATTTGAGAGACACTGTCTTAGAAGCACGCCACAGAAACTATTATTCAAGAGATATTCTGTCCAGGACAGTAGTGGAAAAATGAAAGTTTAAGTTGGATGTTATTAAACATACATCCTTTTAAAACTGAGCCTTAGTTTTCTTTTCCCACTTTTCTTTTTAGCAGGCCAGCAACCACACAAGCTGTAAAAGGTTTGCCTTTCCTTCCAGTAGTTAATGAGATACGTAGCTAGACCACACACAGAGTGCAGATTCCTTTAGCAATGGTGGAACACTTATATATAAAAAAAAAAAGCAAGAAAAAAAATCAACATCGTGACACGGGCCATGTAAGAACTGCAGTTGGCACCCACCACCTTAGAACTGGAAAAAGCTATAAAAAAAGAAATGCTCTGTGGTTAGGGTTTCTTTGCTTCCTTAGCAGGGTCTGCGGTATCCTCTGTAGTCCTCCTGGATCTTAAATTCACACTGAATTACAGACTTCCCTGCTCAGTTCCTTCCAGTGCTAAAACTTCAGTTGATGAGCAGGCCACTCCTGTTCTTTTGCTCTTGCTGGGACCAGTGTTTTATTCTTTTCCCAAGTTTAGCTTTTTCAAGTAGAAGGTTACGGAACTAAGAAGAGTACTTGTTATTTGTGGTGCAGTGTGATCCTGGGCATCTTTGCCCATTAGTAAGCCTGTCTGAGTTCAATGGGCCTTACTTCAAAGTAAGCATGCATAGCATTATGCCCTTGATCTTATTTCCATGTGAGAGGCCTTGGTGCCTGTGTGACCACAGCTAAGGGACTGAGAGCCAACCACAGAATTGCACAATCCTTAGAGCCAACCTGCTCCTTTCCTTGCACAAACTCCCCCTGCTTCCTTTAATTCTGGTTTGTCAACATTAACCAGTGTGCTCTCATTACCTAGGTCAGTGATGGCGAACCTATGGCACGCGTGCCACAGGTGGCACGTGTGGACCACTCTGCTGACACGTGAGACATAGGTCACCAGGAGAGTCACCATGCTGTGCGCCCGGGCTCAGGCCGCGACGTGGCGGGCCGGCCGGCCTACCTGTTGCCTCCTTGCCGCCCGCGCTGGACCCGCCGCCGCCCGTCGCGTCATGTCCGGCGCGCTGGATCCCCGCGGTCTGTTTTTGGCAGCGGCGGGGGGGGAAACCAGGGCAACTGGGCTGTTTAAGCCCTGTTGCCCTGGTTCCCCCCCACTGCCAAAAACAGAGCGCGGGGATCCAGCATGCAGGACATGACGCGTCGGGCAGCGATGGCGGGTCCAGAGGCGGCGGCGGCGGCTTGAGCGGCGCGGAGAACGCTCCGCGCCGCTCAGAAGAGCGATGGGCGGCGGCAGCAGCAGCCTTCGCCTTTGGGCATTCCTTCTCATCACTTTCGTCAAAGCAGTCTGGCAGCCCATCACACTGCCAGTGCCAGGCTCCCGGGATACAACGTCCATTACTGCACATGAAGTTTCCAGGAATATTACATTCATTTGTGAAATTATTCCAAGGCAACAGTTGTCCTTCCGCCGAGCCCAGGAGCAGCCACAGCAGCCACATGCCCCAGCGCCACGGCCGCTCTGCAAAGTTTCGGGGCTCTCCCAAGCGTCTCCGCCTCTCGGCTTGAGCCCGGCCCAGGCCCAGGCTGCCGCTGTACAGGAGGAGGAGGAGGAAGGGAAAGAGGAGGGCCAGGGGGAGGCTCCTTGCCAGCCAGCCAGCCGGACCCTCACGCTTGCTCTCGCTCTCTCTGTCACACACACATACACGCCCTTCCGCGCTCTTCGCGGCAAGGCGAGTTAGCATTGCACCGACGACCAGGCTGCCCCCCCACCCCCGAGCACAGGCTGCCCCCCGAACACAAACACACCCCTCCCTGCCCTGCCTTGCTGCAGCGCTCCAGTTTCCCGAACCCCGAGCTGCTGCACACTTAGCATGGTGAGGAGCCGTCATCCCTGCACTCTTTCCGTTGGGAAGGTGTCCAGCGGCGGCAGCAGTTTGGGTTCCGCTTCGGGGCGGCGACGGAGGCCGGGCTGGAGCCGGTAGCACTGGGCAAGCCCGAGCAAATCCGCCGTGTGAGGGCAAGCTGGAGCTTCGTCGCAATCGTGCCCACCGGTGAGCGAGCCCGCCCAGCCGTCCCGTCCCGGCGGGCTTCATTCGGACCTTTCGCCCAGCGAGGCGGTGGCCAGTCGTCAGCCCTGGGAGACACCGGCCTCTCTTTGAGCTGCCAGCCGTGACTACAGTGGCAGCGTTTGGTGCCTGAACGGGGCGGGGGCTCGGGCTGGTTTCCCGCAGTTTGCCCCGCCGAAGGCTGCGTTTGGGACCAGGGGCTCTCCCGCCCGCTCACCCGCCCCTGCTCTCCTCTCCCTCCACAGGCTGTTTGTATCACTGAAAGCCCTGTTTCAATGAAAAAAACTGTTTGTATCATTGAAAGCCCTGTTTATTTATTTTATTTATCATATTTATACCCCGCCTTTTTTCCTGCAAGGAACCCAAGGCGGCTTACATGATCCTCCTCCTCCTCCTCTCCATTTTACCCTCACAACAACCCTGTTAGGTAGGTTAGGCTGTGAGGTAGGTTAGGCTGAGAGTCAGTGACTGACCCAAAGTTATTGTGTTATTCTTTTAAGACAAAAGATGTTAATTAGTTCAGACAACTGTATGAGTTGTTTTTACTAAACTAAAACCCCAGTATTCAGGTTTAATTGCAGTGTTGGCACTTTGAAATAAATAAGTTGGTTTTGTGTTGCAGTTTGGGCACTCGGGCTCAAAAAGGTTTGCCATCACTGTCATAGGGCCTTGTTTCCAGTCCCTTTATCATCCTTGTTGCCCTCCTCTGAACCCTCTCCAGTTTGTCTACGTCCTTCTTAAAGTGTGGTGCCCAGAACTGGACGCAGTACTCAAGATGAGGCCTAACCAGTGCTGAGTAAAGGGGAATTATCACTTCCTGCTCCCGCGAGAAGAGCAACAGGAAGTCGCATCACAGAAGCAGAAGTGACCAAATTAGGTTAATCCTAATAGAATGCTTGTTTCCTTGTTTTCTGCCCTCATATCCATAAGGCCAGTGGGGTTTTCAGATTCCAGGCTATTGTACATAAATGCGGTACTACTAATGTAACTTGTGACGAAGACACCAGAACAGCATTTGCCCTTGGGCAGAGTCCTACTCGACACTACTGCTAACGTTAATTACATTGTACTAGTGTGAGTGACCTCTAGCGCAACACCACTAGCATTTGCTGGTGGGATGGATTTTCACTAGAGGTTGCTTAGGCTGGCATGGCTAGGCAACCTTTTTGGATTCCTGGGCACATTTGACATTTTAAAAATTGTTCCAGTCATCACCACAAATTGCTGTTGGGCGGGGGGGGGGGGATGTTGGGACTTTACTTGCCCTGCCCTCCAGCTATTCTTTGGCAGGGGAATTTGTCCAGACCTCTATTCAAGTCAATGGAGCAGTGTCCCCTGTCAAAAAAAATAATGGCTGGAGGGTGGGAAGCTCACCCACCACCAAGGACCCTGTTGCCCCAAGAGCCTTAGTGGGGAATGGGTTCTATTTAAGGCACTTCTATTTAAGTCAACTCTGTTTAAGTCAATGGAGTGATATTGCTCCATTGACTTGAATAAAGGTAGGGAAAAGCATGCTGATTGAGAGATGAAGGGGCAGCAGTGTTGAGCGGAGGGCCTCGCGGGCACACTCAGGGGTCTTGGCACCACCAGTGCACCCCCAGGCGCTGCCTTGCCAACCCCTGCGCTAGTGCAAAGTAATTTACATTAGCTGGTGTCGAATAGGATACTGCCTTTTGTTAATTTCTGTATGTCTTGCTGCTCTTAGAGGTACAAACCCTCTATCAGGAAAAAAAATGGCAGTCCTGTTTATGACTGTTACATACGAGAATACCAAGAAAAGCAAAGGGAATCTTGTCTCCTTTTTTGCTTTTAGTGTGTTCCAGTGCTGGGTGAGTCTGCTGGTTTAAATTGTAGTCTAAATTTACCCTTGTGTAATTGGGAAGATTCTTTCAGTCTTTTTTCCTGTTTGGTTTTGGAGGAAAGGGAGAAATAGGGTTGCCATTCATTGTGCCCCTACTTCTGTGGCATACGAAAAAAAAGAAAGAAAAGAAAGCTTGACATTATAAATGTCTGCGTTGGAAACAGTTTGAGGCAGAAGAGTGAGGTCAGAATAAAAGGTGGCAACATGAGTGAGGTGGGTAGGAGGAACAACTGATACAAAAAAGAGTGAATAGTTGTGCCATCTCTGATGATTTGTGCATGCAAAATGTTTTCTGGTATCCTGACCTTTTTTGTCAATGTCCTTCTCTTAGCTTAAATAGTAATGATACTTTTGCTCCTTTCAGGACTGATGTTTTCTGGCAACATTTTCCTGCATTAATGAATCCTCCCTCAAGTAGTAAGTGGACACCTGCAGGAAGTGAATCACGACTCAGAACACAGAAGAAAAATAATAATTAATCACCTGCTTTAAAATAAAATACTGTTGAAAAAAGAAGCATTTATTTCTATTTGTTTCTAGATGTAAAATTTTAATAGTTTAATGCAGAACTCCTGTAATCATTGAATCATTAGTGGCTAATGTTTGAAACGGCTCTTGCAATCAAGTCTGTGATGTTACTAATAATGCCTTATATAGTATTTGTAGTCCTTTAAATAGCATGAGCTATTGCCCTGTAGCCAGAAGGGGTCAGTCTTGCTTTTTATTTTCCTTCTTAAAATGAACTTAGAATATGTTTTCTTAGTGTAAGATACGTAATAATGCTGGCCATTGTGAAAGGGGTGTTCTTGGAACTTTAGAATCTTGTTTTGACTGTATTTCTGCACATAGTCTGTAACTGTTGTTAAAATAAAATGAAAACAACCTGGAAGTAAAACCTACATGCACAATGTGGATGTTTTTAAGGTATAATAATGAAAGAATATTACTAAGAAGGTGGTACACGTATTAATTTTTGGTAATATATATTCAGTACTTCTTCCTGTAGTAATGCACACTTTTTGGGAAAGGGCTCCCACAGTGCATATTGGTGTCAGATTCAAATAATTTGATAATGCGGTGTATAAAATCAGAAAACTGATCACCGTTTTTGTTGACTTTAGGACTCTTGAGATGGTTCTTAACATACCTGTACTTCTTGCTTCTAATTTCTGGTGCATTTAAATATAGAATAATGTGCACATTTGTGATTTCTGCAAAGCAGTAATTCAGAGTTTTATTATGTTAAAAGTGTAAATATAGCAGAAAGTTAATAAATGTCACTTATACTAATAGGGTTTTCTTTTTGCTGTACATCAGTATTTATAAAGGGACCTATTTGTTTCTTATGTGTTAAAAAAAACATACACATAATTCATGGCTACTGAATTACACAGACACAATAGTAAGAGCCAAATAATAACTTTAGGGTTATCTCAGTTATTTTACTATGATTTTTTATTAAGTGGAGCCAGTAATGGAGCGTACTATTTTGGCATTTCATCCCCTGTCTTAGAAGTCACCCCACTTTAGACTTCTGTGCTGCATTGTCCTAAATTATTTTGGCCTGTTGACTCACTTTGTGGATCCTGCCATTTGAGAACCGTGGTCCTTCCTCAGGTAATGTTGCCAAAGAAGGCACATGCTCCTTCCTGACCAATCCCAGGTATGTTTTGTGTGTTGCTTAATCATATCTGGAGACAAAATCAAATCCCAACCCCTGTTAATGCAATATTGGTGGCTGTGTGCCATTCTTGTACTCTCCATGAAAGCTTATGAGGAAGATAATGGAGCGACTTGCGATTTCCCACAAACTTCTTGTTTCTATTCCAACTTACTCTGGGACCTTCGAGCAGGTTACATGGTCATAATGCCCCCTACTCCTGATGTTCAGGCTGGGAGGACCATTGCTTTGACAGCTGAAATGGCACCATCCACACAGAGGAAGGAGGTGTCAGCAGGCTTGGGGGAACCCCAAGATTTACGAATTTTGAAAACAATCTTTTGAAAAATGATGATCTAAGGACAGGAATCCCCAAAATAGCACAATGAGGGCAGAGCGTGCTCAGTTTCCACAGACTGCTGACTGTTGCCTGGAGGGAGGGGGGATGAAATGGAGGAGGATCTGGCTGGCTGGCTGTTTGGAAGCCTGAATAGGTTGCAGGTCCTACTTGCCTTTGCTGTGCCTTGCTCAGTCCCACATCTGGAAGCCATCCCTGCCCCGCCCTCTATACACACACACTGTTTTGGCATGTGCCCTGATTCCCAAACTCATTCCCCTGTTAACATCTGCTTAGGAATGGAGCCTTAGTTATACTTCCAAAGGCTTAAACAGTGGGCACAGTGTCCATGCATGGCGGGATCCCATATGCCATAAGAGCCCTGTTCATGCTGTGTCCATGACATGCACACACAAGAACTATGCCTGATTGTTATGGGGAATGGGAGGCATGCACATGCCTTCTGTAGCCTCCTTCCTGGCACCCTGAGTGCCCTGCACATACACAAGATGAAAAGGGCAAAATAGGGCTATGTTATACCCAGCATCCAATCTGCATTTTGTCCACTATTTTTATTTTTATTCAAGTGTTTTAAATTTCTCAACTGCTCTTGGTGGTAGTGATTTATTTTTTTAAACAGCCTAGTATCACATGACAATGTATTTTCTCAAATGTGTTCTAGTGAGCCCATAATATTTGCTGTTGTGGCACAGCTCTTCTCCATTATGCGCTGGGATGGTGTGTTAAATTTGTAGCACAGTGATAGATTTAGCATCTCCTTTCAGACGATATACATACAGGAGACTTGGTGATGAAAGCTTTATTGTACCTGGTGTGGCATGATTTCATGGTTCATTCGATAATATCCTTTGTTTTACTGCAGCGCTTTAATTTTTTTCCTTTCTTTTTTGCTTGTTGTATCAGTCACTGGAGCAAGAACATTAATTGGCTTTAACCTTTCAAGGGAATTATATGATGGATTTTAATCTGGTGCCTCACAGCGGCCTATTTAGGTCAGGATGGCTTCCTTCCCACCAAAACAGCAGGGAAAACTGCTGATGATGTAAAAATATTTGGCCAAATTCTTGATTCCCTTGTAAGAATGTTCAGTGTGTGTGTTTAATATGTACAACAAATTACAGACATAACTCCCCAAGTAACCCCTTGTTTCTTATAAAGAGGCACTGATAAGGATTAACCAATGGAGATGCTGTTTTTTCCAAAGAGGTGTCAGATCCCTTCTTCCTCTGGTCATTTCCTGAGATGTTTAAAAGAAGCATACCTGGTAATGGTAGTATTTTGACTGTCTTGGAGAGGTGGGTAAAGCAGTCTTTTCATTTGCAAAGAGATGCGGATCATTAACAGTTTCAGCTTTGGTAGTGGTAGGGTGGGAAGCACATGTGATAATTTTTACAAAACACAAAAGTAGTCATGGGGACCCTTTTTTGGGGTGTGTGTGCCAAAGTCCATATTAGTGTAATATCTTTATTGAGCCAACCAAAAGGTCACCAAAAAAGTGCAAGTTTTCAAGATCTCTTGATCAGGCATAATTTTGAGGTCAGCTCATCCCAACTGAGCTGTCATGCAGGTTGTGTTTTTAAAACATATTCAGACTTGCTCAGCTCCAAGAACACAGGCGTAGGCTACAATCCTATACTAAGCATCCTGGGAGTAAGTCCCACTGAATTTAGTGGGCCTTACTTTGGGGGGGGGGGGGCAGGTATAGGATTTAGTCACTGAGTATAAAAAAAATGTTTGCTGATATTCTAACATTTCTGTTTTGAGAACCAGAGCACTCAAATTTTAAAGATCTTAGAAATGGCAATTATTGTTTAAGCATAATTACTTGGAAGTAAATCCCATTGAAATCAATGTAACTTTCTGAATGTTTAGGATTAGGGTATTGCCCTTCCCAGGCTCCATATAGTGTAACCCTTAGTAAATTGCTAATCTGAACCTGTTTATCTGAACCTTTTCTCAATATTTTTATGTCTCTCTCCACCCCCATGATAGGTGGATAATATGGCAGAGATGATGTCCTTTTATCCATTTTTAATACTACATTGAAAACACCCATATTACATCTCATTTCCCCACCTGGAGAACTGGAAATTGCTCAAAGAAAGAAGAATGTGTTTCAGAACTGTCAGTAACTGACATCATCATCATCATCATCATCATCATCATCATCTATTATCCCGCTTTTCTCCCAACACTGGGACCCAAGGCGGCTCACAGCCTTTAAAACTCATACAATTAAAACAGAAATAGAAAAATACAAAAGTTAAAAATAAAATTAAATCATCAATAATATCACGTTAAAAACAGTACAATATACATAACAGAGTAAAAACAGCATTCCATCACATCACAGGCTAGTCCCAAATGCCTTCCGAAAAAGCAAGGTCTTTGCCTGCCTCCAGAAGCTTACCAGGGACGGCGCCACTCTAACCTCCCTGGGGAGGGAATTTCCAGAGTGCTGGGGCAGCCACCGAGAAGGCCCTCTTCCGTGTTCCCAGCAGGCATTCCTATGATGGTGGTGGAACCAAAAGAAGGGCCTCCCCTGAGGATCTCAAAGTATGGGCAGGCTCGTAGGGGAGAATACTGGTCTTTCAGATAACCTGGACCCGAGCCGTATAGAGCTGTATAGGTTATAACCAGCACTTCAAATTGTGCCTGGAAACAGACTAGGAGCCGGTGAAGCTGTTGTAACAGAGGAGTTGTATGCTCCCTGTAACCAGCCCCAGTTAGCAGTCTGACAGCGCCTCTTTGAAGCAGCTGAAGTTTCCGAACACTCTTCGGAGGCAGCCCCACATAGAGCGCATTACAGTAATCCAAACAGGATGTAACGAAGGCATGTGTCACTGTGGCCAAATCAGACGTCTCCGGGAACGGGCGCAGCTGGCGCACTAGCTTTAACTGTGCAAATGCACTCCTGGCCACCGCCGAAACCTGGGCATCCAGGTTCAGGGCTGAATCCAGAAGTACACCCAAGCTGTGAACCTGTGTCTTCAGGGGAAGTGTGACCCCGTCCAACACAAGCTGACTCCCTATTCCCTGATCTGCCTTCCGACTGACCAGGAGCACCTCTGTCTTGACTGGATTAAGCTTCAATTTGTTTTGCTCTTATCCAGTCCATTACCGCCGACAGACACCGGTTTAGCACAGCAACAGCTTCCTTGGAATTAGATAGAAGGGAAAAATAGAGTTGGGTGTCATCAGCATACTGGTGACACCGAACCCCAAAACTCCGGACAACTTCTCCCAACGGCTTCATGTATATATTAAATAGCATGGGGGCAGGGCCGGTGCTACCATTAGGCCAACTAGGCAGCCGCCTAGGGCGCAGGGCTAAAGGGGGCGCCAGAAACGCCTTGAAAAAAAATACAGTGCTCTCAAGTGGGAAGGCGGGGCGCTAAATGTCTGATCTTGCCTAGGGCACCAAACTGCCTTGCACCGGTCCTGCATGGGGGGACAAGACAGAACCCTGAGAAACTCCACAGGCCAACGGCCAGGGAGTCAAACAGAAGTCCCCCAGCACCACCTTCTGGGTCTGCCCCTCCAGGAAGAAATGGAGCCACTGTAAAACAGTGCCTCCAAGACCCATCCCAGCGAGGCGGCCCAGAAGGATACCATGGTCGATGGTATGCTGAGATGTCTAGCAGAACCAACAGGGACACACTCCCCCTGTCTAGTTCCTGGCGTAGGTCATCTACCAAGGCAACCAGAGCTATTTCTGTCCCATAACCAGGCCTGAAGCCAGGTATAGGTACCGTATTTAAAATACCTATACCTATATTCATGGCATAGATAATGCCATGAAACTGTAATTGGAAACTTTTAAATATATATATACCAAATTGGATGCGAGATGGGACAGGGTGAGATGGGGAGGATGATCAAGCCGTTTCCTGATGCTGCTCACAATACTCAGCATTCTGTCTCCCCACCCTCTGCCCCACAGTGCCTTTCTTCCCAGATTCCCTGAGGTCTTTGCAAAGAGAGAAGCAAGATCTTGCATGCTATTTTATAGACTGGGAAGCAGAGGTTAAGACTTCGAAAATACTTTTAACAATCTATGCAGTTTTTACAGACTTACAACCCAGGAATTCTTGGCTTCTGCTTCCTTCTTGTCATAAAAGGGTTATTTTGCGCCAAGCCTTTAATAAGCTCAATAAATCATGTGTATCATTATTTAAGCAAATAATGGAGATGTTCTGGATAGACGTTGCTTTAAGTTGGAACTGGTGTTTGGTTTTATTATTTTGACTGGTTCTTGTTTAAAATGGGTGGGGGAGTTTTTTCTGTCAAGGCCACATTCCCTCCAGGATAATCTGCTGCGGGCCGCATGCCAGCTGTGGGCAGAGCTAAAGGCACTGGTAGGCGGGGCCAGAGCCAAAAGTGGGTGGGGCCAGTGCCCCCCCCGCCCCGCCGACATGCACCCCTTCACTCTGTCCCTGCTTTCTCCTGCCCAGCAGGCTGCCTGCCAGGGGAGGAACAGAACTCTCTTGGAAAAGGCCTGAACTGATCGCATGCAGAAGGCTTTTGAAATTAGGCCTCGTGGGGCCCTAGGGTGACCAGTTGCCCACCCCTGAAAAAAGAAAAAGCCCTCCCTGGAACTTATTCTAAGCAAACTCTTTAGTTCTTTTGAAAGGAGAAGGTAAGAGGCAGATACAGTTAATGATCTGAGGAACTATGAAATCAGTGGCACACCTAACGGCATAAAGACTGTAGTAGGATAAAGAAGAGATGTATCAAACGTAACTCGGCCAAATGAAATCCAGTGAGAGTTCAGATTCTTATGCAAAAGTTGGCATTACTTCTAGTCAGTCTTCATGCTTGTGGTAAAACCTTGCACTACAGCAGCTTTCCCCAACCTGTGCCCTGCTGACTGGTAACGATGAGGGTGGTTGTAGTCCAACCCATCTGAAGGGCACTGGTTCGAAGAAGGCTGCACTGCAGTGTGAAATAGGAGCCAGTGAATACTGAGAAATTAAACACGTTTCTCTGTTCCAACTTTTTACATTCTGTTATGACTGGCCAAAAGGTTATAGAACAGCCTTCTCCAACCTGGTGCCCTCCAGATGGGTTGGACTACAACTCCCATCATTCAATGGCCATGGTGGTAGTCATAGTCCAACACATTTAGAGGGCACTAGGTTGGGGAAGGCTGTTAAAATATGTTCTTTGATAACTTTTTCTCTTCACCGAAAATGGGTTATTCTAGATAATATACTTAATTAAATGCATTACACTTCTTGGCTTGTCAAGGTGTTGATAGGTTTATAGGTGGAGGTGTGTGTGTGTGCGTGTGTGTGTGCGCACGCGCATGTGTTTCACACCCTCCAACATTTCACATATCAAAGTAGGGACACATGTGAATTTGTAAGAGGTATGGTTAAGAAACATGACGGTGTGATCAAGAGGGCGTGGCCAGGCAACATGAGGGCATGACCAAGGGTATGGCCAGGCAACCAGAGGGCATAGTCAGGTACAAAAGTTATTACAGGAAACACACAAAATCTTATATATTATAATTATTACATTATTATATATTATTTTATAACTTTATAAGTGGCTTTTGTAAAAAAATTTTTTTACCTTAAACCCTTAATTGTTGATATCTGGTGTTTTTCATGGGAGGGGGGGTCAGTGCTTGCAGAGCAATCTCTTTTTGTTTTAAAATGGTCAGGATTGGCACAAATTCAACAGGTGAAGCTTACCCACCCACCCCACACCCCCAAACATGGAGCTTCAGGGAGAAGGGGAAGTTTCTTGCATTTCCTTCTGACACTGTAAACTCACCTGTTAGAGGCACAGAGTCAGCTCTGTTAGGAAATAAAATCTTTGGCAATATAAAGATAGGAATCGTGATAAATTCCATTTACCTCTCTGTCGGTCCAGGCTTTCACCCAGCTAATCCCTTTCCCACAGTAGGGTGCAGCAGAGGCAGCAGGTAGAGCATGTGCGTGCGCGCACACACACACATCCTCGCCTGGCCCACCCAGCGTAGCAGCGTCCGTCCGTTCCCTCCCTGCTTTGTTTCTGTCAGGATTTTAAACATAGTCCCTTTTTGTATATCTTTGTTCGAGCCTAACAGTCAGTGACTGGCCCAAAGTCACCCAGTGAGCTTCATGGCTGAGTGGGGACTCGAACCCAGATCTCATGAGTCCCAGGCCAACACTCTTAACCACTGCGCCACACTGGCTCTCGCTGTTTACTGCAATGAACACTGGGGGAACATGGTTGTTGCGTTAAGTAGCCCCACGTCCTAGCAACGTGGTGAACCGCACTTGTGCAGGCACGTGATGTCCTAATAACTGATGTCAGTCTTCCCCAACCTGAAACCCCAACTCCAGATGTTTGGGGTTTCACTTCTGATCAGCCCCAGCCAGCATGGCCAGTGGTCAGGAATGCTGGTAGTAGTCATCCAAAGCATTTGGATGGCACCAGGCTGGGGAAAGCTGACCTATACACTTAAGTAATATTGATAACAAAATGGGAATGGGCGGGAGCAGTAGTCACAGACACATGGGACACAAAGGCACTCTTGTATGTTAGCCAAATAGTGTTCAAATAGACCTGCCGGAAGCACCAGGAACATAATATCAGCACCTTCTCTCTCTCTCTCTCTCTCTCTGGGTTTATTTGCGCCAACCGGTCAGCCACATGTTTACCTTTGCATTGATGGTGCAAAGTCTAGCATTTCAGCTGGATCACATTGGCGCAACGTGGGTTGTCCTCTGCAGCAAACAGCTTCCACGTGGGTTCGTGGGAGGGGGAGGAGGTTTTGTGTAACAAAGACAGGTGCGGTTTTCTCAAGATGTTTACATTTTCCTGGATCTATCGGGTTTTTAAATGGTTTATTTAGGAAAGTGCACCAAGACGCCTGCGTTGACTGAGCTGTACATGACACCTAGAACAAATACTATCTGGTTTCACTGGGCAAGGTCCTCTGTGCTTCCCTGGGGTGTGGGACCTCGGCCTGTCAAACAAGCAATCAGTAGCGATGATGTGAAAGAGGATGAGGCATGAGAGCAGCTGGAGACGATGGCAGTGAGAAGAAGGTGGACTCACTGAGGGAGGGGGGCCATTGAGGGTGTCAAAATGGTCAAAAACCTGGAGGCAGCACAGCCTTAGTCCTGCCTCTTACTGCCTCTGATCTAGCTTTCTCCTCTGTCACTCACCTTGGCTTGACATCATGACTTTGAACCAATGCATAGATATTGATCGACTCTAGATTATCTCTTGTGGACATGATGACTTCCTGCTCTGGTGCTGCTGAGCTGTCAACATGCCTTTTTATGTTGCTTCAACTTGTGTTTGATAACCTTCAGATCTCTAGCTTTGATTTTCATCCCAGACCCAGGTAGCAGCTTGTGCTTTATTGTTTTTACGTTGCTGTTGTAATATCTCTCCCTCCTGGTCTTTCCAATAGCCCTTTGCAAGCAACTCCCTTGCTTATCTTAACTTTTGCTTAGGGCACAAGTTTTTATATAATCATGATTGCTCCATTTAAAAAAGTGTCCCGGTGACCCAAGGTTGCTAATTGGCTTGACCTGATGCTCATCTGAGCCCCATTGAACTGGGCGGTCTTCTGATACAAATAGGGAAGCTGCATTTTGGGCTATTGGTTGCTATGCAGGACTAGTTTGCCCACTACTGCAGTTGAATCAGGACCTTGGTATATTGCAGGGGTGGGGAACCTCTTTCAGCTCGAGGGCCAAATTCAATTTCAGAGATGCTCTCGGGGGCCACGTTTCATTGGTGGGTGGGGCTGAAAGCAAAAGGGCCTGGGGCCAAAAATATAAAACATGCCAGCATATTGCAGCTTAAAGCTGTTTGTGCCAGTAATGGAGCCTTAGGAGAGGCAGGTCAACCTTTTTGAAAGGGGGAAAACTGCACAAGCACCGGGAAACCACCAAACAATCGGTAGTTGGGGGAAGGGGGATGTGGCCAGGGGAAGGGGGCGCAGCCATCTGGGGAACTCCAGAGGGCAGATTTGGGCCCTGGGCCTGAGGTTCCACCCCCTTGGTATATTAGCTTTCTATACTTTGCACCTTATCTCACTGTGAAAATAAGTTGAAAGGCTCCTCTGACTTCACCCATGAATGCATGAGGTGTGGTGATGAGGCATGTATTGCTGGATGTATTGTTTTCATGTTATTCATACTTGTATGTGGCTTTGTTCAAGCTGGGGCAGGAGAGGTGGAAGGTATCTCTGCTTTTGCTGCTGAGGTCAGGCAGGAGCGGTCTGAGAAGAGGGAAAGGGCCTCTGCTTCCCAGATGTGTGTGTCCTCTGCCTGCATGTTTCCCCTCTGTTAGGAGAGGAACTAACAAGGATGTGTTTTGGAAGTGGCAGTTCCACTCAGGGGAACAAAGCAGTGCTCCTTGTATAATCCTTTTTACTGGAGTGCTAGTATGAATCTAGTTCTATGCTTCTCAAAGTGTGAGGTGGCCCTTCCTAAAGTGGTGGTGGTGGTGGTGGTGTGTGTGTGTGTGTGTGTGTGTGTGTGTGAGAGAGAGAGAGAGAGAGAGAGGGAGAGAGAGAGAGGAGAAGAGAACAGTGAATAGAAGCAGCAAATGAATATGAGGAGAAGGGAATTCCCTGGTGCAAAGAAATACAGAAATTAAAAAAGTGGGTGGAAGCATCTGATGAGGATCCAGAAGTTTGGGAGAAGGGCTGGCCCTTGGGTAGTGGTGGTGATGGAGTGGATCAGGAAGGGGAAGAACACTGACTGGGGCAGGATGAGGCCAGGAAGATGGAATAATTAGAAGGAGGGGGATGGAGTCAGGACAAGGGGCTGGAAAGATGGGGAGGCACTACTAATTGTCTGCTCTGAGCTGTTCACCTTGCAGTGGGCTTCCATATCCTCAATGGAAAATAAGAAAAAGGAGCTGCCCAATGTCCTGACTGCCTCAAACAGGGTGGCCATGTGTTCTCTTTTTACAGAAGACCATCCTCTAATTAAAGGTGTCCTCCATTTGAAGGGCTATCCAGTCTAAGTCTGGCTTAAAGATGAAGAACCATCAGAAAGCTGAGCCCAGGGGCCCCAAAGGGACCCATCGGCAATTACCACCTGGACAGGGAGGCACACTGATCACCTGGTCACGGCCTGCCCCACTGTGAAATTGTATCTCTAATTAAATTACAATAATGATTTCTACATTTGCATTCATATATTTATATCACCATATATATATATATATATATATATATATATATATAATATTTATTGTGAAGAAAAGCGTCAGAGTTTCCTGCACCACACACACACACCTCCACGCGTGTAAACAAGGTAATCCCAGCTGGAGGTTGGGAATCCCATGCAAATGTACATAGCTTTCTCTGATGGCGCCTCAGAGTCTCCCATGTCCCTTTGATGCCGCTGTGCCTCAGATATTTGCATGCAAATGTGGCCCAAGCATTCTATTCATGATCAAGGAGCCACCCCTCCTCTGCTTGGCCCAGATGAAGTTCATCCTGATTGGCTAAAGACAGCTGGGCCACTGAAAGGAGGGGTGGGGAGAATCTATACTGCCTACCGTGGCTTTTTGGTTTTGTTGTTGTCTAGACGTGAAGAAGCGTGGAGTAGGGCTTTTGCTGAGGCAAGCCCTAGAGAAGACCAACCCCCAGGCAAAGAGAGTAAGTTCTTGGGTATTTATATAGTAAAGGAACTTGTTTTTGTTATTTTGTAGCTCTACTTGTATGTATCAAAGTGTCTCCCCCACCTTTCTCCCTCTTCCCTCATTCCCCACCTTTTATTGTAATCTGTTTACCTTAAATAAACTTTCCTGGTTTTACCCCACACAGTGTGTGCTTGTGTGGTTCCTCTGTGGTTCAGTGCTAAATCCAGTGTATAGACAAGGGCAAGGCCCTGAGAGAATCAGTGTCAAGACGGCAGAGCTAAGGCTGGCAGTTTTGCACCTTTGATCTCTGGTCTTGAGTAAAGGACCGGTTGGCAGTCCTTCACATTTATATTTATTATATTTATACCCCGCCTTTTTTCCTGCAAGGAACCCAAGGTGGCTTACATAATCCTCCTGCTGCTGCTGCTGCTGCTGCTGCTCCTCCTCCTCCTCTCCATTTTATCCTCACAACAACCCTGTGAGGTAGGTGAGGCTGAGAGTCAGTGACTGGCCCAAAGTCACCCAGTGAGTTTCATGGCCGAGAGGGGACTAGAACCTGGATCTCCCGAATCCCAGTCTAACACTCTCACCACTATGCCACACTGGCTCTCCAGTGTGCAGATTCTATGCAGATTCTATGCAAATCGTATGCAGATTCTATGCAAATTGATACCCTCTTCTGTCTTCTTTTTTGGTGATACTACATTAAGTGGCCACCCTAGCCCCAAATGGTGAGAAGGTCATCACATCACAAGGGTGGTGGTGGGTGCAGGAACTTGTGTCAGGCAAGGAAGGCATGCAGACACCCGGGTCACAGTTGGTGCAGTGCACTGCTTGAGCCCTCATAAGACAAAGCCCCCCCCCCCCCCGCTCTGTGTCCCGCTGTGCCATAGTTTGAAATCCATTCCAGGTTAGGAAAGTGCTCCTGATGTGAGGGGGCCTGAAAACCACCAAGTGGGCACGGAAACCACAGAGGGTGCCTGAAAACTACCCAAGCAGGCATGGAAGGTATATGGTCTCTGTGCGCGCCTGTGTGTGGCGGCAGCGGCGCTGGGTGGGGGAACTGCAAGCAACAAAAGACCAATCTTGGATGATGATGAGTATAGTTCAACTAAGTGCCCCTTAGGGTCAGGATGTAGCTGGAAATGTCTGCATCAGCTGCTAGCCTCGATATAGCTTGGGTTTGTTTTTGGGTTGTTTTTTTTTTGGAAACACACATTCTTCTGAGCCTGGCAACTCCAACCCAAAGCCGTGTCTCCTGTTTTTTAGCCAGCTGTGGAATCCCCTGAGTCCACTGTGAAATGGGACACAAGTGCAGCAGTCCGGTCCTGGCTGAAGATTTGTACCCTGAAAGCAACAAAAGGAGATCTCTCTCTTTCTCTCTGGCAGCTTAAAAAACCAACAACCACAACAGAAAACCAGAAGCAGCATACCATCTATAATTAAAGACGCAGTGGCTGTAATGGGAATGGATTTTTGAACTCAAGGCAAATCCCTTCTGGCACTTCCTGTGCCTAATAACCATCAAGAGAAGGCAAAAAACAAACAAAAAAATCAAACAAATCCAATTGGCTCCAGCTGCTAAATCTATAACAAGCAAAAAGAGTGCAGGAGAGGCAAGAAAGGAAAGTGAACCCAAGTAACAGCACTCAAAACCCCACACGGATGCATGTGCTCAGAATCTGAAATGGCTCCATCCAGAAGGGCTCAAAGAAAGGTCAAGACTAGGGAGCCCTGCCTCAGCTGGCCTTCTGCCAGGATGGTGGCGGGCAAGGGGTGAGTGTGGCGCTGGAACTGACCTTAAAGCCCATCCAATGTGCTCCTATATGGCAGCTTCGCACTTAATATTGTTTCGAGCTGTAATCTGGGCTTGATATGAGCCACAGTTTAGCAGGGCTCCGATAGAAGCCATGTTTGAGTGCTCAGCTCAGCTTTGGAACGTGCAAAGTGATAAAGGGGACGGGGGTTCCTCTGACCATTTGCAGTGAGCTCCAGTCCCACAATGGACTAATGACAACAGATCTGTCTGAATATATCAGCCATTTGGGGACAAAAGTTCCAGTTCAGATGCTATGGTTTCCTGGCTTGAGCTGTAGCACTTCTCTGTGGGCAAAAACTGTTTAAAAATCTAGGCCAAAATATTCCTCTCCAGGATTTCTCCCCCTTCACCAGGGTCTGCTAACAATCCTTGTGGCGATAGGATTGTCTCTCTTGCTGCTGCTGCTGCTGCTGCTGCTGCTGCTGCTACTGGGAAACAACAGAAGGCCATTGTGGTCAGGGCTACATCAGAAGGTCAGCCTGGTTGGAGATCTGCTAAGGTCCAAACCCCAGCAAGGGTCCGCCCTCAAGAACCTTGTGGATAAGGTGGCCTCTTCTGAATTGCTGAAAAAATAAAAGAGGAAATGCATTGCCGAAAAGGAGAACAAAAGAGGACACCAGTTTGCATTAAATATGTGTGGATGCAGATTTAGAAATTATTATTAGAATTTAAATAGAAATACAGTCCGTCTCACCCTAGTGGGGAAGACTGTGACCCGGTGACCTGTGTGTCTGCCTGTTCAGTCTGCTGTCCAGGTGCTGTGGATGGGCAACCGTTCTGATGGTTCTTTAGCTTTCAGCTGGATTTGGACTGGGCAGCCCTTCAACTAGAGGGCCATCCTCTGCGAAAGAGGACACCTGGCCACCCTACCTGTGGACCTGCTGCTCCTCTTCCTCGTGAGCGCCACCTGCTTGCTCACCTTCCCACTCCCTTTGGTTCAGAAGAGGTAAGCAGATGAGAACTGCTATGGCAGTGAGAAGGAGGGGGCAGATGTCACCATCTGCTTGCTCACTCTAGGGTAGCCAGGGGTCCTACTTTTACAGTGGACGGTCCTCTGTTTTAGAGAGCTGGCAGAGGACAGTCCTCTGCTTGGCAGTGTCCTCAATTTGAAGGCCTGTCCAGTCCAGGTTCTTTTAAGGTCAAAGCAGCCTAAGGAGGGAGAGCTGAAAAGGGTTCTGGAAGCTGCCATCAGCAGTTAGCACCTGGTCAGCAGACTGAGCGAACACCCAGGCCACCTGGTCAGTCTTTGTAACTATGGTGAGATGTATCATATTTCTATTTAAATTATACAACTATTATTTCTAAATTTGTGCACACATATGCAAATGTTATGCAAATTGGCATCCTCTTTTTATGGTGATGCAATTCCTCTTTTTGGGCAATGTGTGAGTGGCCACCGTATCGCCGGCTCTGTGTCAAGAGAGCAGCAGCAGAGGAGGGTTCCTCCTAGAGAAGGGGGGCACTGGGGAAGTCTTCCCCAAAGGCCCCACAAAACTGAAAGCTGGCACTGAATATGGTAGTGATAAGGTGTGTGTGTGTGTGTGTGTGTGTTGGGGTGCGTGTGTAGCGAACGGGACCCCTCCTCCAAACCTCACACCCTCAATGTGTATCACCAAGTGCCCCCTTGTATTGGTCACTTCAGACTTTAAGCTGTCTTCTTAAGCTGCGTTAGCCGATGATATGTCTTAGGCCTTATATGTAGCTGTTCACCCACGTTTGTCTTTATTAAGAGCAGTTTGTTTTATTTGATTACTTGAAGTAGGGTGCCCCTCCGTTAATTCCCTTCTTACTTTCCTGTCCACCAGTCAGACTCTGGAGAATTAGAACTTTGAATAAAAAGGTTGATTTATTGTTCTAACAAAGTCTCTAAACTGATATTCAACTCAGGCACAGGTAACTTGGGTTTTCAACAGTTAATCCAAACTTGTTCTTTGCTTAGATTCAGGTTAAAGGCAGGCAGATGTTATACAGTGCTCTTTGTATCAACTTGGCTTGGTTACTTGAAGTTACAGTATCAGACCAGGGAACTTAACTGTCCCTGTCACTAGTCCAGAGCTTCACCTTCTTCCTCAGACAGAAGGTCCTTCACTCCCTAAGCGGAAACTCCTGTGAAGTGTTCTATACTAACCCCTTCACGTTTGCTTTCTCACAACTTAGTCACTAGATTTCCTGTCTGAACTCTTCTCTTCAGTACCACCTTTCCCTACCTACTCTATTAACCTCCCACTCCCTCTCTCACTCCAACCCACTCTCTCCCCAACTGACAACCGACTCCCTTTTAACTGCCAACTCCCTGGGGTTCTATGCTCTCTGCTTCAACCAATCAGAGCCTCTGGAATGTTCAGGTTGGCCCTCCCCGGGCTTCTGCCTGTCACTCCACTACAGGGGGCTTGCCCCCAGTGTTGTTCCTGGGGTCAGTGCCATTGGTGAAACTAGGCTGCAACTGTGTCTGGGCAGCGGGGGCCGCACTGTGTGTCTTGTAGCAGGCATCCTTAAGGGTTGACTTGCGGGCCTGACACATAGCTAAGTGGTATGATCACAGTGGAGACATGCCTTGTGGTGAGAGTGTGAGGCACCCATGTCAGGTTACCACATGCACATATGAGGCCTGGCCGGCCAACGTCCCTGGCAGACATTCCTGGCCAGTATTGGATAGACAAAAGTTCCTGTAGTCCTCCAGCTTGTACATAGAGCTGGAGTTCCTGTAGTCCTCCAGCTTGTACACGAGGCATTTGTTGTGTGCTCATCATTCCCTACTTATGGTTGTTTACAGATTCTTTAGTTGACATTGTGACCCTCCACTTTCACGTCTTTGTCTAAACAGCACTTTTGGCGGGGGGTGGGTGGGTTAGAGCACGGAAAATGCGGTAGTTAATTGTAAAAGTGAAAGAAAATGCTTTTTCCACTTGTGTAATTGTGCTATTCTGCTATACCACAGCAACACCTAGAAGTTATGTTGTAGAAAAGCAGGAGAGGAAACATGTAGTGCTTGGATCTCAATTCGTATAGTGCTTGGAGCTCAATTTGGCAATGAAACTGAAAGTAGATACAACAGATTAACAACCTTGTGTAGAAAAGCCCATAGTATTGCTGTTTCCCCCCCCCCTTCCCACTTCTCCCTCCCCATCACCCATGACTCCCACTTGCAACCTGTGTGTGTTGGGGGGAGAGCAACAAAGGCTGCTGTTGTCACAGTGTGGTTCCTCCTTCCTTGTGGATTGACCTTGGCATCTTGCACTGTGTGCAGGCCCGGTGCAAGGCAATTTGGTGCCCTAGGCAAGATCAGATATTTAGCGCCCCCCCTTCCCACTTGAGCCCTCCCTCCCTCCAGCCCTATGCCCATTATGAAATAAATTTCCCTCCCTGGGAACTGCCGAGCCCCATAGAAAAACTTTGTGGACTTTGAGACTTTTCCTTTCTGTTCACGAGGAAAGCAAAGAGGCAACATCAGCCCAGCTATGCCAGGAACTCCCAAGGGCCTTCTCCTACTCCATATATATGTAAAAGCCTGTCTCCTCCTGCAGGCAGCACAAGGGATATGAAAAAAGGATGTGAGAGAGGTGTGGTGAGGAATAGAGACAAAAGGGCGTCTTGCAGCCTGTCCTACCTCGCAGGATGGAGGTGCAGAGACACCGGTTTGACTCGTACACCTTCTGGGTTGCAGGGGGGGGGATGCATGTAGTAGAAACATAGCAAAGAGAGAGCCCGTGGATCATCTGGTTCAAATTTAGGAGGGGATTTACGAAACTTGCTGCTTCCCCTCCTCTCTCTATCACTTTGTTGCAATATTTCTTTATCAGAATAATGTATATTATCCTGTCTTTCCCTTTACCAGCCTAGTGCTCAAGGCAGACAACAATATTCAAAGTACAGTAAAGAAAACATCAACAGCTCAGGGCACAATCCTAAACACGTTGAGGCAGAAAAAAGCCCCGCAACTCCCAGCATTCACCAGCCAGCATGGCTGGCTGTTGGAACGCTGGGAGTTGTGGGGCTTTTTTCTACCTCAACATGCATAGGATTGCGCATGGCTGGCTGGGGAATGCTGGGAGTTGTAGGATTCCCCCCCCTCCAAACATGCATAGGATTGCATCCTAAAACCATTTAAAACCAAAACACAGAAAAGCATGGTAAATAATTAAAACATTGGAGCCCCAGCTAGCTTAAAATACCTTTCCTTCCCTCCCTGGTTGCTGGAAATAACTGCTTTCAGGGGACCTTGAGCTGAGGAACCTGAGGCTCACGCGAGGGATGGAAGGCGAAGGAGGTGTTTGCAGGTGCATCCTTGAGAGGGAAGGCGAAGGAGGTGCATCCTTCCAGCCGCCCACCAGCCTCCCATCATTGGCCCCTGCCTGCCTCCCCTCCTCCAGTCTGTAGCCTTCTCTGCCTCTTTTGATGCTGGTTGTGAGGAGGAGCCTGCCTGCTGCTGTTCCTGGTAAGGAGCTGGAGGAGAGAGGGGGAGGGGTGCGCTTCTTTCGCCTTCCCTTCCCCGCCAAGGACATGATTGGTAAAACAAACTTGGTAAAATACGTGATGTATTTTTCCCCCCCAAGGCATTTCTGGCGCCTCCTTTAGCCCAGCGCCCTAGGCAGCCGCCTAGTTGGCCTAATGGTAGCACCGGCCCTGACTGTGTGGCCTGCTCGAAGGAGAGTGCATGATATTCCATAGAATCATAGAATCATAGAAAAGTAGAGTTGGAAGGGGCCTACAAGGCCATCGAGTCCAACCCCCTGCTCAATGCAGGAATCCAGGTCAAAGCATCTCTGACAGATGTCTGTCCAGCCGCACCTTGAATGCCTCCAGACTGGGAGAGCCCACCACCTCCCTAGGTAGTTGATTCCATTGTCTTATTGCTCTGACAGTCAGGAAATTTTTCCTGATGTTTAGGTGGAATCTAGGTTCCTGTAACTTGAGCCCATTATTCCGTGTCCTGCAAACTGGGATGAACGAGAAGAGATCTTTGCCCTCCTCTGTGTGACATCCCTTCAAATACTGGAAGAGTGCGATCATATCTCCCCTCAGTCTCCTCTTCTGAAGGCTAAACATGCCCAGTTCTTTCAGTCTCTCCTCATAGGGCCTTGTTTCCAGTCCCTTTATCATCCTTGTTGCCCTCCTCTGAACCCTCTCCAGTTTGTCTATGTCCTTGTTAAAGTGAGGTGCCCAGAACTGGACGCAGTACTCAAGATGAGGCCTAACCAGTGCCGAGTAAAGGGGAATTATCACTTCCCGCGATTTGGAAGCTATACTTCTATTAATACAGCCCAAAATTGCATTTGCCTTCTTTGCAGCCACGTCGCATTGCTGGCTCATATTCAGTTTGTGATCTACCACAATTCCAAGATCCTTCTCACTTGTAGTATTGTTGAGCCAAGTGTCCCCCATTCTGTAACTCTGCATTTGGTTTCCTCTCCCTAGGTGCAGCACTTGGCATTTATCCCTGTTAAATTTCATTCTGTTGTTTTCGGCCCAGCGCTCCAGCCTATCGAGGTCACTTTGAATTTTGTTTCTGTCTTCCAGAGTATTAGCTGTTCCACCCAACTTTGTGTCATCTGCAAATTTGATAAGCATTCCCTGTACCTCCTCATCCAAGTCATTAATAAAAATGTTGAAGAGCACCGGGCCCAGGACCGAGCCCTGTGGTACCCCACTCGTTACCTCTCCCCAGTTTGAGAAGGAACCATTGATAAGCACTCTTTGAGTCCGATTCTTTAGCCAATTGTGGATCCACCTGATAGTTGTTCCATCTAGCCCACTCTTAGCTAGCTTACTAATCAGGATATCATGAGGCACTTTGTCGAAAGCTTTGCTGAAGTCCAGGTATATAATGTCCACAGCATTCCCACAGTCCACAAGGGAGGTTACCCGATCAAAAAATGAGATCAGATTAGTCCGACAGGATTTGTTCTTGACAAATCCATGCTGGCTTCTAGTAATCACTGCATTGTTTTCAAGGTGCTTGCAGACTGACTTCTTTATAATCTGCTCAAAAATCTTCCCGGGGATTGATGTCAGACTGACTGGCCTATAGTTCCCAGGTTCCTCCTTCTTGCCCTTTTTGAAGATGGGAACAACATTTGCCCTCCTCCAGTCGTCTGGCACTTCACCTGTCCTCCATGATTTCTCAAAGATAATAGACAGTGGTTCTGAGAGTTCTTCTGCCAGTTCCTTTATTACTCTAGGATGCAGCTCATCAGGCCCTGGAGATTTAAACTCGTTCAGAGTAATCAGGTGCTCCTTGACCATTTGCCTATCAATCTCAAGCTGCAATTCTGCCCCTTCAGTCTGCACTTCAGGTTTGCCAGGGGGGTCATAGACCCTCTTTTGGGAGAAGACCGAGCCGAAGTAGGAATTGAACACTTCCGCCTTTTCTTTGTCTTCTGTTATCAATTTGCCATCCTCATTGCGTAGTTGAACCACCAGTTCTTTCTTCTGTCTTTTACTGTGCATGTATCTGAAGAAAGCTTTTTTGTTGCTTTTAGCATTCCTCGCTAACCTTAGCTCATTCTCAGCTTTAGCCTTCCTGACACTATTCCTGCAGTTCTGTGCTACCTGCCTGTACTCTTCCCCTGTAGCCTGTCCTTCCTTCCACTTCCTATACGTGTCCTTTTTTGTTTTCAGGTCATCTTTGAGTTTATTGTGAAGCCACATTGGCTTCTTCTTTTGCCCTCTGCCTTTTTTCCTTGTGGGAATTGTTTGCAATTGTGCCTTTAAAATTTCCTTTTTTAAAAACTCCCACCCCTCCTGGGCTCCCTTTTTCGTGAGAGTCACTTGCCATGGGATCTTACTAATCATTGTTCTGAGTTTGTTAAAATTGGCTGTCCTAAAATCCAGGGTACGTGTTTGGCTACACTCAGCTTTTGCTTCCGTTAGAATCAAGAACTCAAGTATAACATGGTCACTTTCCCCCAGAGTTCCCGAAACTGCCACTTTATCCACTAACTCGTCTCTGTTGGTTAGAATCAGGTCAAGGATAGCCGATCCTCTAGTTCCTTCCTCCACTTTCTGTAGGAGGAAGTTATCAGCAGCACAGCTCAGGAATTTCTTGGAGGGGCCATGTTTGGCTGAATAAGTCTCCCAACAGATATCAGGGAAATTGAAGTCTCCCATTACTACCACATCATGCCTCCTTGAAACACTGGCAATTTGCTTTTCAAAAGTTCCATCCTCGTCTTCTCCTTGATTGGGTGGTCGGTAGTAGACTCCAACCGCCATGTTCGCTTTATTCTTTGCCCCCTTTATTTTAACCCAGATGCTCTCAATGGGGCTGCCAAGCTCCTCTTCCTGTATCTCTGTGCAGAGATACGTATTTTTAACATACAGTGCAACTCCACCTCCCTTTCTGTTGCTTCTGTTCCTTTTGAACAAGTTATACCCTTCAATTGCTGTATTCCAGTCATGGGAGTCATCCCACCAGGTTTCAGTTATCCCTATCAAGTCGTACTTGCCCTCATGTATCAAAAGTTCAAGTTCGTCTTGTTTATTGCCCATACTCTGGGCATTAGTATAGAGACATTGAAGACTATGTGCTTTATAGTCCGACATTCCCCCTACATTTTGTGGTAGACTATCAATGGGCACCGCTGGAGCTGTTCTCTCCATTGTGGCATAGAGGCCTTCTTCCATTGGTACCCCCGAGTTTATGTCTCCCTCCCCTGTTGGATTCAGTTTAAAGCCCTCCTGATTAAGTTCCTCATGCTGTGTCCAAACACATTCTTCCCAGTCCTTGTGAGGTGCAACCCATCCTTTGCCAGCAGTCCATCTTCCAGGAAGTGTAGCCCGTGGTCCCAGAATCCAAATCCCTCACGTCGGCTCCACCTTCGTAGCCAGTCATTCACTCGGAGTATTTTTCTTTCCTTCCCGGTGGCTGGGGCTTCTGCACACAACTCGCCTTGCATTGCAGCGTGTCTCTTCCTTCTGCAAGGTGCTTGCTGTGTACATAATATGTATTGTACTGCAGTTAGGGGTGTGAGTTCCTGGATGCCTTTCAAGGCTCTTTCAGGGCTGCTGGTTGCGGCGTGCTTATCTTTTTGCGGTGTCTTTTTTTCTGGCTGTTTATTCTTCCTGATGCAGTGGGGCAGGCAGGGGCCATGTTTCCACAGATGCTGGCACCGACAAGAGGGAGGAAACAGCAGTTGCCATCCACACTGGATGGTCCTCAAGGATTGTGACTGCCTGTTCAACAGAAGTGAATATCAGAACTGTCCTGATGGATCAGGGCAAGAGACCTCGATGGTCAAGCATTCTGTTTCCAACAGGGGCTGGTTAGACGCTTACCAGAAGAGCATGAAGGCCTTCCCTATTGTTTGCCCCAAGCGTCTGGTATTGAGAAGTTTCCCAAGGAAACTCTGGTTGGTACCCCAGTGGTTAAAAAAGAACAAAAGTAACGGTTTGCTACTTTTTAATGACATCCATAATCTACTGCCTGAAATTTCAGCCACATTTTGTCTCATAGCAGCGACTGTCACTGGTGCAGTGCCGGCTCCAGGTTTTTGGGGGCCCTTGGGCAGGACACCTTCAGTGGCCCCCTCCCTCAGTGAGTCTGCCTTCTCTCCGCCATTACCACCACCTGCTTTTGCTCCTCCTCCTCTTTCTCCTCATTGCTCCCACTTGCTTGTTTGACAGGCAGAGAACCAGGGAGCGAGCAGGCAGTGGCTTCTCCTTGGTCCTCGTTCTCAGCACCACCACCACCACCGCTGTCTGGGCCAGAGCAAGAGACAGGAGAACAAGCAGTTTGCAATGCTGAAGAGGAGGAGCAGGCCCAGGGGGCTCTTGTCAGTGGGCCCCTGCTGGAGTGTGGGCCCTCAGCAGGTGCCTGACCATGCCTACCCTTGGTGCTGGCCTTTCACTGGTGATTGGTGCTTTCCCCCATATTGTGACAGTGGACATTTTTCTGTGTCAAGACGAGGTTTGGTGCATACAGTGCACACTTACTCAGGGATGCCATAACAGTTGGTTTCACAGTCCTAACATTTTGTGTGACTAGTCTTTGTTCTCGTGCTGGTCTGCTACTATTTGCTGACCAGAAGACGCCAAGTAGCATGTCCTGGTGCAAACAGAGGTATAGTGGCAGCCATGTTGGCCTGACCACTGGACTAGGATGCCTGGAATGTTGCTACAAGTCAGTGAGATTAGCAGAGCACTGGTTTTAGTTAATAAGATTGGGAAATTTAGGGGCAAACTGCACATGATATTAAATGTGTTTTTGCATGTACAGTATAGTACAAGTTTTTTAAAAAAAATACCAATAGCATCAGCTGCTGAGGGCGGGGTGATAATTAGCAAGATCAGAGCAGACATGGAGAGGGAATTTACCCCATTTCTTCCCTTGCTGTGTCTTGGAGAAAATCCCTCTTCTGAAGCTGGTTAGTATTTGCACTGGGAATAAAAGCTATACAACCAGATGAACAAAGCTTTAAAACAATCATTCTGCAACCTGTTGTTTACACACTGGGCTAGCTACTGGGGTTAATCAGACATAGACAGGTGTTATATAACTGTGCCATTCTCAGACACTGCAAAAACATTTGAAATTATACGGCCAGAAGGGACATTAAAGTAATCTATTCTGACCTTCCACACTGTGGACAGAGACCCAAACATTCTGTAGGACGTGGAATATGTTAAATAACTTAAGGAAACTCAGCTGGCTCAGGCGGAACAGTGGTAACAGCAATAGAGAGTGCAGATATTTGACCACAGTCCCTTTTCCAGTCTGGAAAGATGTCTGTGGAAAAACATAGGGAGTTGAAGAGTGCTTCCGCTGAAAGCCTTAGGGCCACTTGCAGGGCATATCTCTGAAGAGATATATATCTTTGTTTCAGCTTGGAGGCCATGGCTGTTCCTGTATACAAAGAGTTTGTTTTCATGGTAAGCTGAAACATCTGTAACTGTCAATAGTTTGGCTGAACTAGCCTCCCTTCTATCAGTGTCACCTGTGAATAGGACACCTCAGGTAAGGAATTGTAATATAGGCAAAAGCAGACATCCCGTGCTTGTGCTAATGAAGCCTTGCTACCAATAGCACATGCATTGGGGCGGTGTGCGTGTGTGTGTGTGTGTGTGTGTGTGTGTGTGTGTGTGAGAGAGAGAGAGAGAGAGAGAGAGAGAGAGAGAGAGAGAGAGTCTCCGGGAGGGGGAGAGAGAAAGGTGGGTGACAGAATGGAGGAAAATGTTCTATGGTCTGCTGATTGAGATGTAGGTCGGTAGGGTATTGTGTGCTTAGGCTGCAAGCCTCTTGTCATGCTTTTAGCAGGAAATGCCAGAATTTCCCTTTTGCATCTTGATAACTTTGTTTATGACAGCAGCAGAAAGGCGGCTGTGGTGGGTTCCATTTTTGGTGTTCTGAGGAGCTCTCCATTCAAATATTCAGGCCCGCCTGATGCAAAGGAGGACACTATGAGGCTTTAATTATTTCTCTCTCACTGTTGTTTACAGGTGTTTCAGACATCGTCATAACCCTCCAGTTTTGCTTCTGCTTTTTAAGAGCACTTACCTAGGGGTTGTTTTTTTTTTGGAACTGGGAAAATCCAGTATATTTTGGCATTGCCTAACAAAGCACAAGTCACCTTGAGTTCCTTGCAAGAAAAAAGGCGGGCTATAAATATAATAAATAAATAAATAAATAAATAAAGTCCCCACCAGCGAAGTTGCGTTATTCCGTTATATCACAGCACCACCTAGAGATACAGGACCGCTCTATCACAGTATTGCCTACTTCACTGGTGGTACTACATGAAGTTATTTTCCTTTTCTGGAAAGGCAGGAAAGGAAGGTAACTTCCTTAATTCTGCAATGAACCCGGAAGTATAAACAGCAGGTTAAACAGCCTTGTCTACAAAGCTCATCCACGTTACTCCTTGCATTCCACATACAGAACTGGCCAGACTGCTGGCATCTTACTTTAACCCTTGCAACAGGATAGTGTTCTGCACCACACTTGAGGGTAGTAGGCTAGCTTAGGGGGTTGGCTGCCTGTCACACATGGCTCTGTCCTCAAACACATTGATGCCGCTTGCTCACCGCGCCACCTGGCGACTGCTCACTGCCTGCTCAAACTAGTGCTGGAATTCAGCAACGGCAGTGCCGATGTGTGTCACGTCTGCAGAGCAGCACACATGCAATGCCAGCCGCAGTGCATGGCCTGGCCTGGCCTGGCCTGCCTGGCTGGCAGGCTCTCTACCTGCTCCCTCAGTCGGGGCATTTCCCAATGGCTTTGTCTGGGAGGCACTGGGAGAAGGCAAGCAGGCAAGACAAGACAGTGAGCCAATCCAGGTCACCAAAAAGCGAACATCACAACTGCTGGTAACTGCTGAGAGAGTCAGGGGACAGTTTTGGGGGCACTGCCACCACTGCACCCCCCCTCCGACCCGCCAACTCACTGCCTAATGGTAGGTCTTGCTGAAATACATGGGAGAAATGCTTGGGGCCAGGGTATCTGAGAGACTGGCTCCTCCCGTATGAACTTGCCTGGCACCTGCGTTCTTCATCTGAGGCTCTGTTATGTGTCCCACCTCCTGGAGAGTTTGGCTGGGTGGGGCACATAACAGCGCTTTCAGTGTTGCAGCGCCCTGTTATGGAACTCCCTTCCCAGGGAGGTTAGGTTGGCTCCCTTGTTATTGGCTTGTAGACAGCTGGTAAAAACTACACGGTTCTTAATCATTTACTGATTAAGGCTGCTCATTGATTTTAGAAGGTTCCCCTGTGTTATTGTTATGTACTTTATGAGTTTTGTTTGAAATGGTTGCATATTACTGTATTTATCTTTTAATTGTAAATTGCCTCGATCACTCATTGAGTGGAAGGGCGCTTCAAAAATACATTAAGGGTGCAATCCTATGCATGTTTAGACAGAAAAAAGTCCTATAACTCCCAGCATTCCCCAGCCAGCCATGCTAGCTGGGGAATCCTGGGAATTGTAGGCCTTTTTTCTGACTTAAAATGCATAGGATTGCGCTCTAAATAAATAAATAAAACGAATAAAGTCATTGAAATACATTGAATTCAATATAAATGTCTCAGGAAAAAGATACACCTCCCTTACACGCACACACTATTTTCTACCTGGTGGACTTCAGGGTTCTAGTAAAAAAAAGAAAAAGTAGTAGATCTAGGAAGTTTGAAGCTTGTCCATTCCTAGAGTAGGCAATATTGGGCTAGATGGACTAATTGTCCAACTCAGTATGAGGAAACAGCATATATTCATCTGCAATAGGAATGATTTGCTGAGGCTAGATCATATATTGTGTCAGATTGGCAGTGCACGGCTGGCTCTAGGATTTGGACAAGACACCGTCAATGGTCCCCCTCCTTGCTCGGTGAGTCTGCAGTCTCACCACCATGGTCACCAGCTGCTCTTGCTCCTCATCTACTTTCTCATCTTTGCTACCACTTGCTTGCTTGACAGGCAGAGAGCCAGGGAGCAAGCAGGCCGCCCGTGGCATCTCCTGCTCCTCCCTCTCACCACCACCATGGTCTGGATCGGAGGGAGTGGCAGGGGAACAAGCAGGTTGCAATGGTGAAGGCGAGCAACAGCTCCAGGGGGCTCTTGTCAGGGCCCCCCCGCTGGGGTGTGGGCCCTCAGCAGGTGCCTGACCATGCCTTCTCTCGAATAAAGAAGACTGGTTTTATTTTGAATTTACTAAGGGACGTATCAGATGATGATGATCAAGCTAAAATTATATATTTGCTATCTGATTCTGACAAATTTGTGGGAGACAGAGTCGTGAGATTTGCAGTGGCTGCCCAAAAGCTGAGGAGAAGTTATGCCGAGGCCAATATGGTGAACTGTAAGGATTTAATTTGATGGTTTGAATGTATGTATCGGTGGCTCTTATTGTATTTTTAAATTAAATATGTATTGTCTTAGCTCTAGTTTTATTGCTGGGATGTATTTTGTGTGATCCCTAAGGGATATTCACGGGTTTCATTTTGACAGAGACTCCTGTTTTAATTTTATCCTTTTATAAAGTTTGTGTGTATGTATCTGTAGGTTTTGGTTGACATGACCTTGATGGTTGAAACAACAAATAAACACACTGTACAGCAGACTGGTTTTGCCAGTCATGCCAAGGTAAGGGTTAGGGTATGGCTATTCCCAAGTGTGAGCCACACAAGTGATTGGCACTTTCCAGGAGCAGGGCAAAGATTGGGCCATGGTATTTTACACTCTTTCTTTTATTTATTTCAGGAAATTTCTACCCTGCCTTTTGGCACCCAACAGAGCCCCCAAGGCAGCTGTCAAATTAAATATACTAACCCCCTTGTCACTGGTTTTCTCTTTCTTTCATTTTGGGCAGAATGAAATGCTGTGTGATGTTGAGCAGCTCTTATTAATATTTCTTATTATTTATTTAAAACATTTTAATGCTCTTGCTGACAATGGTATAGTGTGGGGTAGATGAAATGGGACACTACTGAAGGGTAAAGCTTAAAAAAAAAGAGGGCTTTCCCCCCACCAAGCCCTCTTTGTTGTGGATGTCAAGGGGGAAAAGGAGGAAATGTCCTATACAATGTAAAATAATTTTTTAAAAGGCAGTGACAGCATTGAACAAATGGAGGTATTTACTGGTACGGTATATGCTTTGGACAGTCAGAGCTTGTTGTGTCTATTAACAGGCCAAAAGGGAGACTGACTGTGCTTGTGATAAAAGTTAATGATTTCCGGATGTTGTAAGGAGCAGTCAAAAAACATCTTAGTCCTGTACAGTCTTGTGCTACAAAACACACTGTACTTTGCTCAGATGTGTTGTCTAGGATTACTGAATGATGAGGGACCTTCAATTGCCGGTATTGTTTGCATTGCAGGGTAACATATCGAGCCTTTTTAATTAAAAATAAAATAAAAGGTTACCATCTTCCTCCTCAGGTGGTGCCCAGGATAAAGCCCAATCGTCTCTTCTTAGGTGATAAGCATTAGGGAGCAAGAGATGTGCTTGGTTGAATCGAATGACCTTTCTGGTTCCATAAAAGATGAGAAACCCATGAGGTTGTGGCTCTTGGGGACGCATTCAAAGCGTCTAGATGCTACAGCAGGGGTAAGCAATCTGGTGGCCCTCCAGATGTTTTGGACTCCAACTCCCATCAGCCCAAAGCCAGCATGGCCGATGGTCAGCGCTTATTGGAGTTGTAGTCCAAAACATCTGGAGGACACAGTGTTGCCTACGCCTACACTATAGACTTAAAGTGTTCTCCACGGAGAACTCTGGGAGCTGTAGCTTTGTGAAGAGAGCTAGTGATTTGTTGCAGAGTTGTTAGAACCTTCACCAGGCTACAGCTTTGAGGATTCTATGGGGGAAGCCATGACAATTAAACTGATATGCATTTGTAGCACAGGCAAATCCACAGGATGGTCATTGCATCCAGTGACTGCAGTTATACTCTCTGTTAGTGCTGGGAGGTACCCATGCATACACTGGGACCTGGCAGTTTTGAAATATTTATGTCTCAATCCTCTCTCCAAATGGATTTATTTTATTATTTATTATTATATTTATACCCCGCCTTTTTCCGGCAAGGAACCCAAGGCGGCTTACATAATCCTCCTCCTCCTCTCCATTTTATCTTCACAACAACCCTGTGAGGTAGGTTAGGCTGAGAGTCAGTGACTGGCCCAAAGTCACCCAGTGAGTTTCATGGCTGAGCTCACTGAGCGGGGACTAGAACCTGGATCTCCCAAGTCCCAGTCCAATGCTCTAACTACTACGCCACACTGGCTTATTAGGTATTATTAGGTTCTTGGCACACAAAAATGGATAGGGTTCCTCCTGCAATTATTGTGTGGCGTATAATATCACAACAATTACACTATGATCCATTTTCTCATGCTGTATTCTCTATGGGGAAACCCAAATTTAAAAATTGATAAGAATTTTTTTATGTGGCATAGACATGGATGGATAAGTTGATTTTTATCTTGGATCAATTAGTAGGTGCTGATGATGAGTTTTTGTCATTCTCAGCTTTGCGTGCCAAATACATTTGCCCGCTGTGGCTGAATGGCAAAACTTTCAGTTGAAACATTTGTTAGAATCTAGGTTTATCCCTGCCGCTTTTACAGCTTCAGAGTCTCCTTCGCCATAGGAAGTACTTATTGAGGTTGATCAGTTATATTGACCCACAATCCATGTTTATAAATGCAGTCATGCCTTGGATTGAGAGCATAATTCGTTCCGGAAACGTGCTTGTAATCCCAAACACTCTTATATCAAAACGAAATCCCCCCAAAAAAATTTGTACAGAGATTTTTAATTTAAGCTGTACTACAGTACTTGTATTGCAAGACGTCGCTTGTATATCAAGTAAATAAATAAATAAATAAATATTTTAAAAATTGCTTGTCTTGCAAAATGCTCTCAAACCAAGTTACTTGCAATCCAAGGTATTACTATACTTATTATCGGTGAATAAATATGATACATAGGGTCTTAATCAGGAATGGAGTAGGGAACTGGACTGTCCTATTCTGCCTAATGAATATGGATTGTTGTTTTTCTGTCTGTGCCAGAAGCATAAATGGATCTTAGGTTACGTCTTATTCAGCAAAAACTTTTGTTTCATGTTTATTGGACATCACAACATCTTTTTAATAAGGGTTTGCCTCAGTCAGCTAATTGCTGGAGCTGCAATACTGTGAATGCTTCATTTACCCATATGTTTTGGCAATGTCCAATAGTTGCCTCTTTTTGGGAGGAGGTCATAATACAGATAAACTTAGTATTGGAATGCTCTTTAATATTTACTGATGCACATGTTCTCTTAAGTTATTTACCTGTTGATTGGAAGTTAGCGCAAGGTCAACATAAATGGATTTTCCATGCCCATTTGACAGCTAAGAGACTGATATTACAGCATTGGAAAGATAAATGTCCATATCTCATAACACAATGGATTAATAACGCTTTCGACATTTGAATGGGTGGTATTTAGACACCACCTGCAGTTGGATAAGTATATGGATATTTGGTCATCCTTTCTTGAAGCTTATGCATAATTGTTTTTATTGATAGCTGTATTTTCATATACACATATATACTCACAGGTACATATTTCATATGCACCTATTGGAAGTGACTCATTTCAATTTATGTAAGAAAATTGTATCCCCCCCCCCTTCTTCTTACGGTTTTGTTTTGCTTGGTTGAAATTCACAATAGATTTGAGCACTGCTGGCTCTAGGTATTTGGGCTCTGTGGAGTGCTGAAGCCTCTCTCCTGCTGGCTTCTGGGAGTCTTGCTCATCTGCCCTCTGGTTCTGAGATGCTGCTTGTTTTCAGTCCTTTTACTGCATCCATTAAGGACTAGGAACTTGCTTAAAAAGCAATGTCGCTGAAATTCTGTGCCATATATTGAATTCTGTGCTTCAGTGTAGTACTATTTCAGAAACTGAGAACACAAGAGCTCTACATGTAACCTATTATTCTATTTGCTCAGCCACCAGATGTTGTCATATGATTAACACCTGATTACTTGGATTCTGAGTTATTGAAGGGCATTGATAACAAAGTTGACTAAGCTATCCCACATAGAGAAACCATTCTTTTGATTATTGCCTTTCAGAGTCCTCTGTGTAAGCTGTAGATGCATTGAAAAAAAGAATACAAAGGAACGGCATATAGTCTAAACTTGCTTTCATAAATTGCTATAAAAGGGAGGCACACTGCAGAATAATAAAAAAAAGTTATCTTATCTTGTTTGTTTCAGCATGATCTGAGAACGGCTTTAGGCTACATCCAGCAATTTAGCTTCTAGATCAAATGCTACTGTTGTCTTATTCTAGGAACCACAGGGTGTTAAAAGGACTGGCCCTGCCTTGTATATTTCTAGAAAACAAAGCTCTGCAATCAGGCGATTCCATCCTGCTGTTAAACAGAGACTTGAAGACTTCCTTCAAACTTCCTTTCCATCTCCTAACAATTAGCACACAGCCTGCATTCTCCAGACTTCCTGGGTCCAATACTGCTGAACCCAGCAGCTGGGGACTCTCTTACAGCCCCCGCCCCCCAAGCTGCATGCTATCTTCACTGGGCAACTAGAGAAGGCCATGTTGACCCTGGACATTCAAGGTTAGGAGTCACGTCCCTTCATGCTTTTCACGTGATACTTCATGATGTCACTTCCAAGTTCCTGCTCTCTTTGACTCACACTACTAAATTGATCAATACAGCTTACTATCAGCCATGCTAGCTCATCTCTGTTGCATTTTTTTCTTCCATGAGGCAGTGGTATCCATAAAGGTTCTTTTCTATTATTTGTAAGTTGAGAAAAATGTAAGTCTCTCCCACTCATAATTCATCCGAAGAACTGTTGCCACCAAAAACTGTATTCCTGAGGTGCATGAATTAGATTTTGGAGATGAGGCTCTCTTTAGAATCCAACTCCAATTGACCGAAACATAGGGTTGTTTCCAACTGTGCCCATTTGCCCTGTGTCCATTTCCAACTGCATCTGTCTGCTGGTGGAACAGAATCTCCTTCGCCCTTGAAGTCCTCTGCTTGCCCCAAAATCTATTCTGGAGGGCTGGGGGACTCTCCAGAGCAGATGTGGGGTGTGTTTTGGGGATGCAGAGATGAGGTGAGGAAGGGGACGTCCCATTGCACATACAGAAGTCCACTCACATGATGTTGGATGTCACCTGCAAGTTCTCACCATTGCAAGGTGTAGTGACACCTCCAGTACTCCACAACCCATTGGGCAAGTCCAAAATAGAGAAGAGAATATATGCATCATGATGCCATGTTAGGTCTGCCTCTGAAGTTGTGTTATATCACATATGGCTGGCGGTATATTCTGAGGCAGCAGCCTGATCCAACCCCATGGTCAAAGGTCCCCCCTCCCTGATCTTCTTCTTAAAATTGGATATCCCCTGTCCAGTTGTAGACTTCTGGGGCCAGGGCAGCCCCAAGCAGTTGTGAGCTCTAGTCCAATGTCCCAGAGAATATTGAGACACAAATATCAGGTTCTGCTCACCTCTTGCATCACACACTGCTTCATTAGCAACCCCTAAAAATATTGCCACCTCAAGTGACCACATGGGTCAAACTAGCCCCTGTCTGAGTTTCTGGGTGATATGGATTGCCTTGCCTCAAAGAGGGAAAAGGGAAAGGCAAGATGCTGTCTAGATTCACTGTAAATGGTTTTGTAAAACAACTTGTCATATCCGCACCCAGTCCTAAAGAGTTGGGATGGCTATATTTAAACACATCCTCTCCCCTTGGGTTATTCCACCCCTTTCTTATCCTCCTTCATTTCAGTCATTCCTTCCACTCCCTTGTCAATATTTTTTTTTAATACAAAATGAATTCAAATCAGGTGGTTTCCTTCTTCTCATTCCCTTTTTGTCCCACCCAAATTAAGAAATCCACACTTGCCTCTCCCTGTGCAAACAAATAACCCTCCCTCATACCTATTCTCTGATGTTAAATCAAATCAAGTCTCTCCTCCACTTCACCCACACACCCAAAATCCTCAACCATACTCTCATCTTCTGTGTCAGTTGGCATTTATCAAGCTGTAAGAAACCGCACATCTGTTCTAAATGTATTAGATCTTTGGCACACACCTTAGTCTAGAAACATCATCAAATATACCCATGGCTCTACCATTAGGCAGAGTGAGGTGACCACCTCAGGTGGTGGATGCTGTGGGGTGGGGTGGAGTCCTCCCTAAAATCCCTAAGCTAGACTGCTGCCCTCAGGTGCAGTGGAAGTTCTGGCTGGCCACTTGATGTCCTGGCTGGGCCTGTAGCCAGGAGTGGGCTGGAGGGGGCCTGCCCCCCCAATTTTCTCTGCCCCCTAAGTTTGTGTGTGTGTTGTTGTTGTTTTACAAATAAATAATTAAAAACAGTTTACATTTTTTTCTTTAAAAGGCCTGCAAACCAGATGAACTGTCCCCCATTTTTTTTGTGTCCCCCAGAATTTTTAGGCTGACTATGGGCCTGATCCTGACCTCATGCATAGGCGTATATGCACCCCAAATACCGTGTGCTGTTTTCTCACCAGGCTACTCCATCCCACTCTCCACGCACCTTCACTTCCAGGCTGAGGCAGCTGGACATGGAACCCCCGCATCTCTCTTTCAGGGTGAAATCCTGAGCCTTGACAAGTCTACTATCAATTAAGAAATGCAAAACATGTGAGTGTAACCCCACCCCCCCCAATTTAAAAAACACTGGTGTATAACATGTCTCCAAGAAATATACAAAGTTGAATGAAGAATTATTGTGATGATTCCAAAGGCAACGAAGTAATCTTTTTGTTATGTATTTACTTACAAAATAATATGCAAACATTCCCAGATCTTTGTATGAAAAGGGCCGTCCCTGAGTTGAAGGCCCTCTGCTTTCCGACGATGAGTAAAAAGAATTCATTATTCTGCATGGCTTATCAGCTTTACAACCATGGGGAGCATTTGAGCAGGCTCCATTTGTATTAGATGAAGTCCATTTTTGTGGCAAGTAACATGGGCATTCTGTGGTTGCCTGGACACGACACGGAAGGCAGCTACCACAGCACATGACCCCTCAAAAGGTGAGTGATGTACTTTAATGTTGTTCATGCAAAGTGTTTGAGTGTATTTGCCAACCAGCTTGTTATTAATGTGGTCCAGAAGTTTCTAAAGCCTCTTGGGAACAGGTGCAGAGAAGGTTTCATAGCAACCACTGATAAAGCAAGCACCTACATCTGAAGACGGAACCGGGATGTTCTTCTCAAGACTGGGAGAAGGCTGAAAACTAGAATCCCTATTACATAGGAATGATCTTTGGGTGGAATTGAGTCCAATATAACACAGGATTCTTCCCACAATGGAAGAACAGCCTTAAGGGGAAATTGTTGTGTTTCCTTAAGGGGAAATCGTTGTGCTTCCAGGTGAGTTAAAATGGTGCCATCATTTCTCAACACATAAAACTGGTTTGCACAACTTTAAATCAAAGGAACTGCACTAGGATTTGGGCCAATCCAACTAAAGTTAGCCATGGCTAAGTCCCATTGAAGGCAATGTGTCAAGTAACTCCCATAGCTTTCGGTGGGAGGGGCAGGGCAATCCAGCTAGGATGGCTGCTGCTACCCCAGACCTAACATTGGAGTAATGTGTAAACACCATCCTATATAACAACACTGACAGATGTTATCACACCATTCTTACAAGTTCATGTAAGACACCTCCCTATCTGCCATGCACAAAAGGCACTCATCCGCATATGGAAAAATCATAACAATGGCATCCAAGCACACAAGTGGGCATCCAGGAATAGCTGATAGTGTCTTCCCTAGTGCAGCCCACCATGGTCCAGGGGGCAGGAAAGCAGCAACTGCCACCTCTTCCTACAAGCCCCAGGGCTTCAAATCCCCTGGTGGCAGCATCAAATCTACTTCAAAGGTCAAGATAGTCTGTGAAAAATTGCTCCTTCTCCAGGCAAACTCTTTGGTACCATGGCTATCAAAAAGGAGGAAATGCATCACCAAAAAAGAGGACTAAAGAGGACGGTGGTTTGCATAAAATTTGCATATGCTTATCTGTATCGATGCAAATTTAGAAATTATAATGTAAATAGAAATACAGTACATCTCTCCATAGTGGGGGGAACTGCGACCAGGTGACCCGTGTGTGCCTCGCTCAGTCTGCTCCCCAGATGCTCACTGTTGAAGGGCCACTTCAAGGCCCAGCTCTTCCTTCTGGCGGTTCTTTATCTTTACATGGGGGGGGGGGGGCTTGGACTGGACAGCCCTTCAAACAGAGGATTCCTTCAAAATAGAGGACAGGGTCATTGTGGAGTGGGTGGGAGAGCAATGGCCGTGACTAGTTGCGAAAAGGTCCAGCTAGCGACAGTGGAACACATGAACAAGGAAGAGTATGAGCCACAACAGGGAGCTCACAGGGGCCAGGCCAGCGCCAGGCTACCCCTCTATCTTCCCTGTGGCAGATGGTGCCAGCAGCACCAGCAGCAGCAGCAGCAGCAGCAGCAAAGGAGCTGGTCTCTAGCCAGCAAGTGCTGCCACTTTAATTTTCCAAATAATGTATCTGGGGCCCCAACAGAGTGTTGCTCCCAGAGTGCCATTCTGTTGGGGCACCAGAGGCATTGGGGAAAAAAAATTAAAATCACCCCCAGCACTTCCTTGCTAGAGACCAGCCTTTCTTTGCTGCTGCTGGCGCCTGCGAGCCACAAAGTAAGGGGGGGGGGGAAGGAGCGTCGCTGCTGCCCAGGAAGGGAGCATGGGGGGGGGGTTTCCACTGGCTCCACCTTCACTACCGGGGGTGGGCTCTGCCAACTCCACCACTGCCCCCCCACCAGGGAGCTTCATTGCCACGGAGGGCCCCACCCATGGGAGCTGCTGAGGACCATCAGACCTTGTGCTGGCCCTGCATAACTGCCTCTCACTTTTTTCCAGCCCCCTTTGTCCTATTCATTCATCCTTGAGTGCGTTTGGTTGGTAATGCCTTCTGGCTAATCACCCAGAAGACTTTACTATCCATCCCCCTTCCTGCCCCTCATGCAGAACTTCGGTGGGGTGCCAGCAGGAAGCCAGCCAGGAGGGCACGGGGCTGACGGAACCTCCACCCTTCCCATTTCCCATGCTCTGAGTGGCAAGGCCACGGGGAAGGCGCAGGCCTCTAGCCCTGCTGGGGCACTGTGCCCCTGGTCCCCTGAGGTGAGTACCAAGGCAGGGTTGCCCTATCTGTGAGCCTTCGCAAGAACAGTGCCAGAGCTGAAACAGCCCCCACTATTGCTGAGCAAGGTAGGTGGTGTTATATGAGCGACGTGGAGAAACGGGGCTTCCATCCCTTCCGTTCTTGCAGGGCCCCTGTGCCTTTGAGAGGAAGAGAGATGATGTAACTGGTTGGTCTGCCACAGATGCTGCATCCCCCAAGGTGACTACTGTTGCCACCTCTGATACACTTCTGTCTGCCAGGCCCAGGAGCCCAGGAACAACAAAGGGGGCAACCTCACTGAGGAACTGCTGGCTTCCCACTGTTCCCTGCTGCTGGTGGTCTTGCATGACCAAGGAGGGAGTGGGAAATGCCCTCCCGCTGTGAGTGTTGGAGAACTGTCTGGTTGCCTGTAGAGCAGTGTTCTCCAACCTTGGGTCCCCAGATGTTTTTGGCCTATAACTCCCAGCATGCCCCAGCCAGCTGGCTGGGGCATGCTGGGAGTTGTAGGCCAAAAACATCTGGGGACCCAAGGTTGGAGAACACTGCTGTAGAGACCAGACAGACATGGGACATCTGATTCTGATGAGTAAAGCACAGCAGTTGTCTTTTCCATTCTGTGTGCCCCTATCCCATGGGGCTCTCCCTTTGGGGATTCACCTGTTGGGGAAGATGATGTGGTTATTAGCACAATATCTACTCATCCCATGCAGGAAATGTCATTGGAACATTGCCTCCAGTGACTATTCAGCTCCATGTGTCCTGCCTCATATCCCGCAAGGAAGAATGGACCATGTGTCAGCAGTACAAATAATGGAGGGGAGTGTTTGATGCTGGAACATCAGAAGAGCCATTCTGGATCACACCAAAGGCCTATCTAGCCCAGCATTCTGTCCCCACAGTGGCCAATCAGATGTTTATGGGAGGCCCACAAGCAGGACATGAGCTGAATAGCACCCACCAACTTGTGTTCCCCAGAAACTGCTTCTGATCCTGGAGGCAGTATATAGCCATCATGACTAGTAACCATTGATAGTAGCCGTATCCTCTCTATGACTTTATCTAATCCCCCTTTAAAGCTGCCCAAGTTGGCAGCATTTGCTACATCTTGTGGAAGTGAATTCCATAGTTTAACTTTGTTTATCAGCAAAGGAGGCCACAACTACCAATTATTTTAACTGGTGTATGGTGAGAACTTATTTGCCACTTCTGGTGTGTGGCCAACAGATCCTACCTTTCTGCAGCTTGTATACATCATCATATCCCCCATGTGGGAGGCCCTGCTACAGTTAGTGGAGTAAGGGAGGGTTGGTGATCCAGTACATGGTGTCTCCATATTGCATGGTATGAGGTGAGGCTGAATGTGGCCATGAGTAACTTTGGGGTGCTCAGGTTGAAGGATTTAGGGTAGCTGGTTGGCCACTGTTTAAACAGAATGCTGGATTAGACCATTCTTTTTAATGGCCTGGTTCTGCTGCATGCCTCTTCTTGTGTTCTGATATTCTTAAAATAGCCTATCTACTTATATAACCATTAGAAAAACTTGGTATTGTTTTGTGATTTGATAAGGATCGTGGATACTTTGAACTGGGAGCTAAAGATCAGAATGATGATCTTATTCTTCTGGGGTTTTTTGGTCTGCAATCTTTGATCACCCCAGTGGTACTGGACATTTCATAAATCACCACCACAGCATGAAGACTCTGACTTGGTACCGGGCCTTTTGAACTTGCAGGGATATTTCAGAAGGATGCAAGAAAGAAATTTGTGAATGGGACCTGAAGAACATTCTTTTCTCATTTGGTTGCCTAATAGTTCTGCTTTCAAGTGGGAGGTTGGATTCGTGACAGCTCTAATAAGAAACAATTGCGCAATGTTGTGCAAATATCTGTGAACTAAAATTACCTCCCACAGCAAATTTCAAAAGAGTACTTTCATACCAAAAATGGCCTTAAGCAGCTGCAACAGGTTCCATCTTTCGCACTAGCAACCAGGCCCCAGTCTTCTGCCTTTCATTTCATGGAAGGTATCATATGGATGGGCCATGGGCCAGCTATTGGAAAAACAACAACAAATCATCTTAACACTGCAGCCTTAGAGAAATAAATCATGGGGTATCATGATGTCGTGCCTTCCCAACATTTCAGAAACGCAACGATGGATGCTCTTTTCTTTTTGTAACACCCCTGGCCCCGATTCATATGCCAAGGATAATACACCTCATTATGCTGAAGGCTCCTTCATGCCTGCTGTATGGGCCATTCATTTGTTCTGCAACAGTCTGTCCTTCCCTAAAACGGTATTTGATTAAAGGCATACTAGAACAACATAGTTATTGCCCTATAACTGCAGTTTCCAACGTGTTGCCCATGGTCACCCCTCTTGATGCCTATCAGGCTCTCTGCCCCTCCTGATTTTTATTTTATTTCCTAAGATTTCAAAACATTATTTTTTTTTAACTTGGGAGACCAGCACGCTTCAAAGTGAAGTGCTACCCTCCGTGCCATCTTTGTTTGGGTTCATAAGAGTGCTTTTGTATTTTGGAACTCAGACCCCACCCTGCCTTGTAATTACCGGTAGGTTCTTGGGCAAATTACATTTCTTTTAGCCTCACCACTTTACCTTCTGGGAAATGAGTGTTTTGTGACTGACCAAGCTTACCATATATAAATGGACAAGTCCCACCCCCCACCCCATGGCAGGCATTTTGTGAGAGCACCCACAATACGTTCTCAAAATTCCAAAGGTGTCCACAAACCCCAAAAGGTTGGGGACACCTGCTCTATAGTATCAATACTTCAAAATGGACTTTGCTGAAGTGTAGTGTGTGAATCAGCAGGCTGTGCATGCATATAGCCTGCTTAAATCTCACAGACTTCACTGGGATTTAAGCAGGATAGCTGTGTGCAGGATTAGAGCCTTAGTGTCCATATGTATCTACTGGTATTTACATGCTAGCATGCTAGATGGAGTGACTATCCATCCCACTCAAAGATCCAGGGCCAAACCAGATGTGAGGCTAATTGAGTGAATGGCTTTTAAAAAAGCAATAGGCAGTCATGGGAAGCCCAGTCCAGATTGAGACATGGGGAGGGGAGCTTTAACTCCCCCGCCGCCTGCAGCCTTGATCTGGATCGGGGGATCGGTCGTGCATTGATTTCCATTGGAAGAAAGGTTCCCATCAAAGCTTTTCTCCCAGTCCAAAAAGCTTGCACATGAAGGGGTGTGGGAAGGAATCAGGATCACGACTGCAGCAGGGGCAAAGGGTTAAAACCCTCTACACACCTGCCAGGGTCCCAGTTTGGATCCCTAACCCATGCCATGCCCGCTATTTACTTTTAAAAAGCCATTCACCCCATTTCCAATTGTGTGAATAGTATCTCATCTAGTTTAGCTTTTCGCTTCTTAGAAAGCTGAGGGAGTGAGCTGAAACCTGAAGGAAGACAACTTTAGCAAGTAACAAAATGTTTCAAAACACATCCCCAAAAGGAAGAGAGAGATACGTACCCCCCCCATAGTAAAGAGGGACCATTGGAGTGTATGTGATGTCATCACTCCAGAATTGCTTTTCAGATCAGGAAAAAAAAGAAATCCTCATAGAGTTCCGGATGTTTCCCCTGTTTATTGTTTTGTACTCATTTCTGTTGTTTTTGTGTCCCCCCCCCATTGCGCACATGCTTGGATCCATCTGTGTTCATTTCCATGTCCCTTCTTTTTCCTGAGTACAGGCTGCTAAGGAAGAACTATCTAAATAATTGCTCCCAGGGAGCTGAGCGTGAGCAAGCAGGGCCCATTTTGGTTTAAAACAAAAAACAAAACTGCCTCGGCATTGACTCATAGCTAGAATTTTGGCAAAGAGAGGTGACATGATGAGCGCAAGGACATGTCAGCTACAAGGAGGTTTTGCTCTTTTTTTGGCATCAACATCCTTGCCTGTTGTGTAGCAGGGATATTTATCAGACAAGAACAATTCATTACCCAATCCCTATCCAGCTGGAGATCTAGAGGAAGGAGTGTTTTATGGCCACAAACTTCCTGAATTTGCTCTGAATTACCTCATGCATATTTGAAACAATAAGCATGTACAGCCAAGAATATTTGGCTGAATGCATGAGGCTGTTCCAGGAGAGGAAAATGAACTTCCTGCAAGATGCCTCTTTCCCTCCTCCCTCATGGAGATTTCGGCTTCGTTCTGTCTGAAGCAATTTGGGCCTCCCAAAAGAACACTTGTGGTCCCAAGTGGCAGAAGGAGGTCTCTCACATGACTCACTTTATGTTGAAGGACAACTCAAGCATTGAGCACATAAGGCGTTCCTCAGCATACGCACAGAATTTTAAAAGAACAAAGTGAAGAGATGAAATTAATGCTATTCAAAGTTTAGGTTGCTGTTCTGGAGAATCTATATTTTTCTTGAGCAATCTGACTTTTTCTATCTGTGCTAAATGTCCAGCAATTCTGTTTCGAATCATAATTTGTTGGCCTCTCACTTCTGTAATTCTTCCTTTACATTGTTTTTTCTTAGGCATAGTTAAGGCAGAACTTGGATGAACTGGATATTGTAAATATAGTTGCCATTGTACTTAAATATGGGCTGGATTTGCACAGTAGCTTTTTGAGGGGGAGAGGTGAATTGCTAAGAACAACACAATTTAGGTTCATTCTACATGTTACACTTACCACCATGTTTTAGTCTATTTTCACGCAGGCCTGGTTTGGATGTACATATCTCAGCTTAATAAGTCGAGATATGCACCAGCCTTGTGCCAATGCACTCCATCTGCACACCAACTCTTCACTCCTCCTTCTTAGGGTGCTGTGCTTAACCCGGGAAGTCTTCAGTTAACCCGCATTTCCCCCTATGTCTGAACTGGGAAACAATGGTTACCAGAACCAGAAAAGGCCAGCTCCATAAACCAATTTAAAACTATGGTTTCATATCCTGACTTGTTCTGAACCTGCTAATCATAATTTCATGGTGTGGAGAAAGCCTGAACACACATACACACCCACACACAGCTTCCCCTTAGCAACCGCACATAACTCTCCCTGGCCACCCCTGTCTGCATAATCCCCCCCCGGGGGGGGGGGAGATGGGCAGGAGATGCAGGATCAGCCAGACAGGTATCACACATATCTTCAATGGGACACATCAGCCCGAATCCACAAAGAAGAAGTATGGACCATCAGGAAGGCAGGGCAGTCTCAAAGAGCTGCAAAGTATTCCTTACACTCAAAGGCGCCACCTTTTTCCTCTGGCAGGAATAAGCCCACCTGATCAAAGGGGGCAGGGATAAGCCCACCTGATCAGTCAGGGGCGGGGAGGAGGGAGGAAGGGGTAGAAAACCCCTCTACCAACCCGACACGGGCTGTTGGGAACATGAGTGCGCTGACAACATTCACATCCAGCTGTGGCTGGGTCAAGCAGTTCTCTTCCCCAGGCCAGGCGGGCTCGGAGTCAGGCTGGAAATCGGACGGCGTAGAGTCTCTGGACTGAGGTAACTCATTGCCGCAATACACTAGCCTGGGAACCCGTTCATTCATAAAATCTGAGGTCACGCTCAGGTCTTGTTGATGTTATAGTATTCCTAGAAGTCTATTAGTTCCGCTCCATTTAACCTATAGTAAATAAACATCTATTCTTGGTACAGATAGACTCCTGTGCTTCCTTTATGCCACGTATGGGTTCTAGTCAATTACACTTGCGTTAACGGGCTATATCTCAGTGGCGGTTAACCTGTTAAGTGCCGAACTCATGCCGAAGACCCAGTCTTCCACACACGGTTTAGACATAATGGGAAACTATGGATAACTGAAGACAGGCAGGATTAATTTTGCAGCAGCATGCTGAGAAGGGATGGAGGGAGGGGATGCATGCTCAGGAGCAAAACTCGTTCCTATCTCAGTTTATCAAGCTAAGATATGTATATCTTAACTGGTTTATATAGTCTGTGTAATGTCTTTCACGGTGTAGCTGGCTTTTTGGATATTGTGCTTTCCACCTCAGCAATCTAGCTCTTACATTCTGTGATCCTTTGGCATGGTAATTCCCCCCCACCCCCCGTGGTGTTTGGAATGCTTGCACTGTGTTTGTGTGGGATGCAGTTTTCAGTGGCATTATGCATTTGCCGGGACAGTTGGTGCAGTCGCAAGAGCATCTGAGTGACTGTACGCTATCGGGTGTTCAATTTTCAAAGGTTGTTGTGCCTGATGGAACTGGTATGAGGAAATCTATGAGAGTAGATTTTATTTTTACAATCAAATGATATTAATTTACCAAGACAAAGACCAAAAAAAAAAAAACCCAAAGAAAAAGAAAGGTAATTACATCAAGTTTAAATCTAGGTGTTGACAGAGTGTGTTTTAACATATTTAACATATTTTCCCTTATAGTAAAGTAAAAATATGGGTGGAATCCCAAGCAGCCAATGGATTCTATGAGGGTGACTTTTTGCTTCACAGAGCTGATAGTGCATGCTCTGCCAGATCTTGTTTTAGAGCTTTTCTACATGAGGCATTTATTGTGTGCTCGTGATTCCTTACTCATGGTTGTTTACAGGCTCTTTAAATGATGACATGATCCTCCAGTTTCGCTTCTGTTTTTTCAGAGCACTTTCCCCTTTTTTTTTTTTTTTATTTAAAGAATGGGGAAATGGGGTATTATATTAGAATGGGGAGAATGGTGTTGTTTTCCTTGTGTATTTGAGCTATTCCACTATAGCACAGCTCCACCTAGAGGTTATGTAGCAGAAAAGCAGGAAAGGAAGAGCTCTTTGTGTAGAGCTTGGATCTCAATGCTGCGACGAAACCCAAAGTAGATACTGTGATTAACAGCCCCTTAGATGTCTGTGTTTCCCCCTCTCCTCCTTTTTTGGAGTGATATTTATGCAAGGCATACACTTAAAAGCTATTTACATCCTGACCTTCTCTAGTCATACATAAGAATGGCATTTACCCATGACTGGCATCATAGATTTCATAGATCATAGATCATAGAGTTGGAAGGAGCCTACAAGGCTATCGAGTCCAACCCCCTGCTCAATGCAGGAAACTAGAGGAGGGGTCTTCCATCCAAGTAACAACCAGGCTTGACCCTGCTTCACTTTCCACGCTAAGACAAGCTGAGCCTGCGTAAGCCACAGGCCTGTATCAGATTGTGGATGGGGATCTTCTACATTCAGATGTGCATCAAAACGCTTGTCTGCTGAAAGCAATGCAGTGCAGATAGACAACATCCACATTTGAATGCATATTCTAATCTGCACCCAAATGGCCATTTGATACACACCTGTGATCCATGTGATACCTGTGCAGGACAGGAGCTATCTTACACATCTAGCTTTTCTTCTCTAGATTGGGGCATTTGGATTCTTTGCCTATGCCTGGTTATCATACCATAACCGTAATCACTTTTAATGCATTTTTAAACACACACACACACACACACAGCAAATTGTGTGTCAAATAATGAAGAATTGAGGTTGGACTTTAAACTTAGTGGTAAAGGTGCCATGTTGGTTATGAGCAAAAAACAGCTCCAGCAGTTTCTTTTGGAATGTTACCAAGAACTTGCACGTAAAGTGGCTAAACGAAACAACGCTGGAACACCACCACAGAAAGTTTCTTAAATGTTTGGGGGGGGGGGGGGGGATAACTACCATGTCACACATCGTATTGTATGCAACCAACTACATACACATATGGGAACATGCCAATTGTAATCTTCCAAAATAACGATATGGTAACATTTAGACAGGGTCTTAACAATATGGTAAATAGCTGAAATTTGTCCTAGCAAAAAATTGCTGTTCCAGATTGGAATTTAAGAACAGTCCAGCATGAATCATTCTTATTGTGGTCACAGTTTTTCCTCTCATTAATCTAGGCTATATCTCTTCAATATAACAAAATGAACCGATGAAATTACTAACCAAGATGTACGCACGCTCTCCTCCAGGTCAACAGAATATTTCACAGCCACTTCTTACTAGGCAGTTGCTGGCAACGGAGGGCTGCTAGTGCTGCCAGTCAAAAGGCATTGTGCAGATGAAGGGCTCCTAGTGCTCTTAGGAGTACAAATCTGTATGTGCAAAGACAATAAGTAAGACAGAATAAGGGCACTGATCCCACAACACTCCTAAGTTCTTACACCTTGGGAGCTTCCGGACAAGGCTGTTATTGTACAATAGTTCATGGAATTTTGCAGGATGTGGGTGTTCCAGATGACTTTGTCTTCAAGCTGTGTAACCTGCCCATGTTTTCTCACACCATTTCTTCTGTCTTTTTTATCACTAGAAAAAAAATGCATTGAGATGGAATAGCTGCCTTTCGACTGGTAGCACTGGGAGCCCTCCGTCTGGATGCACCCTGTGCATATGTGTGAAAGTGAAATAATGAAAGCACCAACTGCGGCTGAAATACCCACTGAGCTGGCAGCAAGCCCCAATGAACTTGATGGACCTCATTGCTGAGTGGACGTGTAGGATTGCACTGTGATTTACAAAACTTGGGGTCCTTTTAAATTATTTATTTCTTTAATACATTTTCCACTGCCCAATAGCCGAAGCTCTCTGGGCGGTTTACAACAGTTAAAACCATAAAATACAATATAATATAAATATGAAATTTAAAACCACAGATTAAAAACAAACAGCAGAGCTAGCAGCAGCAGTTACAATAACAGAGTTAGAAACTACAAGATTAAAATGATTAAAATGCCTGGGAGAATAAAAAGGTCTTCACCTGGCGCCGGAAAGAGTACAATGTGGGCGCCTGGCGAGCCTCTTTGCGGATCTCATTCCACAACCGGGGTGCTACAGCAGAAAAGGCCCTTCTCCTGGTAGCCACCTGCCTCACTTCTTTTGGCAGGGGCTCTTGGAGAAGGACCGCTGACGAAGATCTTAATGTCCGGGCAGGTACATATGGGAGGAGAGGAGACGATCCTTCAGATACCCTGGCCCCAAGCCATTTAGGGCTTTGAATGTTAATACCAGCACTTTGAATTGGGCCCGGAAACAGACTGGCAGCCAGTGCAGATGAGAAAGCATCTCATCTGGCATAATATGTTCACGTTGGCCAGTCCCCGTTAATAATCTCGCTGCCCTATTTTGGACCAGCTGAAGTTTCCAGACCATTTTCGGAATGAGGGGGTTGATTTGTCAAAACCCAGGGTCCCTTTAAAATGGGGGGGGGGTGTTGTGCAGGAATTGGGTGGATTTTTACTGGGGCATACCTCTGAGTATGTTCCAGTCAAAATCCCCATGATCCCCCTCAAAGCCCCCATTTCAAAGGGACCCAAGTGAGTTGCTAGCCATGGGTCTTTACCCACGGTGGAATCAGTCATCCGAGTTCGGATGACATGACAACCCACCGTGGGGAAAACAAACCCTAGAACAGTCCATGGGTTCTTATAGTGGGTAGTTTTTTTTTCAAACTATCCACGCTGGGTTCGCACGACACAACAACCAATTATTCACTGTTATCCTTGGTTAGTTGTTGTGTCATGCGAACCCAGTCAGTGATATCAATTCACTACACTTAAATGTTGGAATGACCTACCTTATATCAGAGATAGAAGCTTCATACACCATACTTTTTCAATTAATTTGATTTGACTTAATATTGGTATGCCGCTCTTCTGCAAACAAGTTTGCGCTTGGCCATAACAGCTGCATCAAATGACATTTCAGTCAAACTAAACAAAAGCAATACAATATAGACATGTTAAATTCATACAGAAAATATCACAAAACAGTTCAATAAATTTTAGAAACATACATTTCAGTTACATAGTAATATCAACATTGGCTACCTAGCTAGCACAATATTAATTAACACTGACTACATACAGGTCTGTGGCTCACGCTGGCTCAGCTTGTCTGAGCGTGGAAAGCTAAGCAGGGTCAGGCCTGGTTATTACTTGGATGGGAGACCCCTCCTCTAGTTTCCTGCATTGAGAAGGGGGTTGGACTCGATAGCCTTGTAGTAGGCTCCTTCCAACTCTATGATCTATGAAATCTATGAAATAATCCAGTTGACTAACCAAATATCAATTAACAGTGATTAAGCCAATAATGTTGCTTAGCAAATAAACAATATTCACTGCTCTCTCAATAATGGCACCCAGCCCAAGCAACGTGATGCAGAAAACACAATTCCCCCAAAGGGATCAGACAATTCCAGCTGGCAAGAAAGCTTCACATACCAACTATGACCACATACTGCCAGCCTCTCATTCTGTCATAAGTGGACCCCCCTACCCCCAAATCATGTCACTAAGGCAGGTGTATGTGTATGTCCTTTGTGTCCTACTCCCAATTAAGCCCTCCCCTCACCAGGACCCAAATCCTCAGTATGAATTGAGCGTAGACACTAGTTCACACATTCAACTGTAAATCAGAAAGTGCTGGTTTACGCACTTACCTATCAGGAAATCCCATATGGTGGAGCATTAGGTACTTGTGTGCATCCTAGAACACATGTACTGTATAGTGGATTTCCTGCATTGGCAGAAAGTTGAACTAGAGATGACATTTGAGATCCCTTCTAATTCTATGACTATGAAGATGCCCAATTTCTTTCCACACTTTTAAAAGCTGGAATGATTACACGGATCGTGTGTGTGTGTGTGTGTGTGTGTGTGTGTGTGTCCGTCGTTACTGATGTATCCTCCAGATCACACATTATGTCTTGTGCAGTGAAGCCCCATCATGCTAGATACCTTAACAAGTGCATGTGATTCTCAGATAAGTGAAGATGTGTGAACTGGTTTCAACTGTTGAATACTCAAGTGATGAAGAAAAATGCATGTGTGAACTGCTACTATGAGTGCCTCCTGGCAATTTCTCAGATTGCCTTTCTTGATTCCATCAGTGTGCCCAGGTTCACACAGCATGGACACCAACAGAGTGCTCTTGGTGACTATCCAACTCTTTCCCTTCCTCCCTGGAGACTCTCCAAAGCCAAAGCTGGAGATTTTAATTTTATTTCAATGCACATTTTAATCTAATTTTATTTAGGTGTTTGGATTGATACCTACCATGACCCCACCCCACCCCCACCCCAGTTAGAATTGTAAATAAAGAAATATTGTATAATTTGCCATTTATCTACAGGGGTCGATCCAAGCCAGCTGTTGCACACTGTATACGAACAGCTTTAGGCAATGCTAATGTCCCATGGTGGGCTCCTCTGGGGAGAGCATTCTACAGCTGCAGAACCATGTCCAAGAAAGGTCTACTTCAACCTTCCCCAACCTAGTGCCCCCCAGATGTGTTGGACTACAACTCCCAGCATTCCCCAGCCAGCAAGTGTGAACTGTTACTATGAGTGTCCCCTGGGAATCTCTCAGATTGGCTTTCTTCAGTATTCCATCAGTGTGTCCGGGTTCAAACCACATGGACACCAAGAGAGTGCTTAGCACATCTGGAGGGTACCGGCTTAGGGAAGGGTGGTCTACTCAAATCTGCATCAAGCCAACTTCCCTGATATTTGGAACCCAAAGCAAACCTTCTGCAGATGATCTCATCTGGTGTGACAGGCCATATGTTGTGCATTCCCCTGTGGGCAACACAGAACTGAGTTGGCTCTACGGCACTCTTTCTTAAGACTGGAAGCTTGTCTGTGTTTCCAGGATATGGTACAGCTCCAAGCAAATGAGAAATTGTGCTTCCCTTCCTTGTGTACTCCCTTGCCCAGAGCTGTTACCCAGACCAGCACTTGGCTATGAGAAGTGCTGCCTGTATTGTCCTTGCCTATATTGCGTCCTTTGAGACTGAGTGTTTGCAGTTCTCTTCTGCTCTTTCCCCTCCTCTCTGCATGTGAACAATGGATACAAACTGCCGACCATAGAGAACATGGCAACATGTAAGCAAATATGGAAAACATTAAGCATTATTTAGCAACATAGACCGCATGCAGCTGTTATGGTGCATTTATGCAAGCTATCGGTGGAATTCAATTAGGATTTTTAAAAGGGGAAAACAGGGTTATTTCCGTCTTTCTTTCCATTTTGGTGTGAATGGCCACCAGATGGGAAGAACAGCATGCGTCCAGAAGCATTCACTAATTTTACAGCAATATTTTTCCTACACTTGTTTGACACAGAAATTCTCTTGACTTCAGGGCAGCCTTGTGTTTTCCTGTGCACTGTAAGCCAGCCATTAGAAAGGAATCTTCTTAGCTTCTGCACAGAGATGCTGGGGGGTCCAGCGAGTGGAATGTCACACTGTGGACCTCAGAAGCCTGCATCTGAGACCCCCACATTAGCTGCAATGGCTCTAGTGCAGAGGTCCTCAAACTACGGCCCGCGGGCCACATCCGGCCCGCTGGGTCTTTTCATCTGGCCCGGCGGCCGATCTAACTTGTGAGGGAAGGGGAGGAGAGCCGGCTGAGCTGGCAGGGGGGGGCACGGGCCGCCTGCCCGCCACCCTGCATCTCCTGCTGGGGGGGGAGGGGAGGAAGGGCGGCTTAGCCGGTGGTGGGGCGCGGACAGCGCCCATCCTCCTCCCTTCTCGTCCACCCGCGCAGGCTTACTTCATCCGCCTCGCCGCCCGCTGATCCCGGCGCGTCATTTCCGGCGCGGCAGAAGTTATGCGACCCTGCTCCGTCATATCCATTCTGGACCCCGCCCACGCTGTTTTTAAAAACTGGGTGCGGGTGGAGTCCAGGATGGATGCGACGAAGCAGCTCCGGCAGCGGCGGACTCGGGCGGAGGTGGAGGCGGTGGCAGCGGCAGCAGCGCGCAGGGGACCAGGTAGGACGGCGGCAGGGTGCGAGTTACGGCGGGGGTTGCGGGTTACGGTGGTGGGAGGTGGCGGGGGTGGGTTACGGCGGTGAGGGGTGGCAGGGGGGTGGCGGGGGGCTTTACCTCATCCACCTCACCGCCCACTGGTCCCGTCGCGTCCATCCTGGACCCCGCTCGCGCTCTGTTTTTCAAAACTGAGCGCGGGCAGAGTCCAGGATGGATGCAACGGAGCAGCTCAGGCGGAGGCAGCGGCAGCAGGAGCAGCGCGCAGGGGACCAGGTAGGATGGGGTGGGTTATGGCAGCAGGGGGGTGGGTTACGGTGGCGGGGGGCAGGGGACGGACTCAGGCGGAGGCGGTGGGGGGATGGGGGCGGGGGGTCCTGCAGCAGCAACGGGGGGGGCAGCATGAAGGAGGCGGAACAGGGGAGCCGAGGGCCGCCGCCAGCTGAGCTGCGGCAGGGCCCTGGGGGCGGTGGTGGCCGGTGAGTCCCAGTGAGTCCGGCCCCCTAACAATCTGAGGGACAATGAACTACCCCCCCGTTTAAAAAGTTTGAGGACCCCTGCTCGAGTGGCTGGCTTTGAGCAAGTCATTTCCTTTCATTGTCTGTTTCACATTGGTACAATAGGAACAGCAAAATCATCTCCCTCGGTGTTTTTCAAACTCTATTCTTTTCCATATGTTTACCATGAAACATTTGTAAGTTGCAGAGGATCCTGGGCATATTTTAAGCATAAGCAGAACCAGAGAAGCACACCCTCAACAAGCAACTTGCCCCCTGCCCCCAATATATATATATATATATATATATATATATATATGATGCATGCCAGTCATGACTAAGTTAAGTCCTATTGATTTCAATGGGTCTACTCTAGGTATGAATGAATCTGGATCCAACCCAACATATAGGACCAATCTCGTCCCCTCCAAGATGCACTTTGCCTCATCAATCTCTTCCCCCCCCCCTCCACTTTTGGTTCCACTACTGATTCTAAGGTGCATTCTTAGTCGATGCAGGGTGCCAGCCAGGCCCACTGGAATGTTCTGTCATCCTGCTCAACCCTCCCCCACCCTTCAGTTTAATACTGCAGGGGAAGGTCCGCGATGTTGGACAAATTGTCTTTCAAGGACTAATATTTCTTCACTGAGGAACCCTCGATAAGACTTTGAGGAATGCTTAGGAACACAGTTTGAAAACCTCGGCCTATCTCTCTCATCATGCATTTTTGATGGAATTAAGATTAAAAGTGACATACAGCAATGAATACCGGTAAGAAATGAACAGCACAGAAACACATTTGGTAATTGTGTACTGCTCTTAGCCATTGAAAAGACATCAGCCATTTACCACTGTCAGCATTCAAGTTCCCAGACACAGGGTGAGTTCACAAGTCATGACAACACACCCTACAAATAAGCTACAAAGGATGGGTTGATTGTGAAACAACCCACAGCGTGCCCAATAGACAATCAGGCTCACCATGGGTTGTCCCCCACTCCTTCCCCTTTGGCCCTCCCACAGGTATCCCAGGGACCCCATGACAGGACCCATCTTGTCTGCCGTCCCCGCCACGATCGCGGGCCCATTTGCGCTCGCTGTGGCTTCCCCTGCCCCCTTTACCCATTTCCCCTCTTTTTTTGGAGATTGCGTTTCATGATCTCTGATTTGACAGCTAGTGAAAGCCCCTTCAAAGTGCCCATGTGGCACATTGGAGGGGCTGTCACTGATTCATCACCCCCCTTTTTTTTAAGAAAGAGAAAATTGCACTCCAAATGTGCACAATTCTTTTCATATCTTTAAAATATTTCTAGTCGGACTTGTGCAAGTCTGCACTTGTGCACCCTTTGTGTGCATCCTTTGCTGCCTAGAAAACAAGGAGACAAAGAGAGATAAAAAAAAATACCCTAAGAAAGATGCAAAGAAGAACCAAGAGATGAGCTCTTCATCATATTAAACCCAGCAGTGGCAGTGGTTGGACCAAGGCAAAGGTGACCTGGATCCAACCCTTCCTGCCCATGCAGTCCTCTCCTCTGTGTTTTTACTCAGAATCTAATCCCACTGAATTTCTGACAGGGCAGCTTAGCTCTCTCATTTAGGACAGGTTGGCAGAGACCTGAGACTCAGTGACATTGGTTTATTGGTGTGGATTAATGCCACAACCACTCTTCAGAGGTCACGGCACTTAACCTTAGAAATTTTAAATCAGTTAACCACAGAGCTAAAGGCTCATGGCTTAGATTACGGAACAATACAAAAGCAGGTGCATAATTATAGTTAGACACATAATCTTGGAATAACAGTGACGGTTCAAAGCACTTTCTATACAGGGAGACAGCATTCATCTACCTGCATAGTTTTTGCCAAAAAGAAAACTTTTCACCCCTTCTTTAAAACAGGAGCTTATACATTGGCGAGGGCCCCCTCAAGCACCCCCTTTGCGGCAAGAACCTCAGCATTTTTTAATTGGACTCATGTATCCAGAGGGTGCCCTCACTTTTGCACTTGTTCCTGAGATTCTATCGTCTCGGGAACATGCAAAAATAGAAGCCATCAGAAAGCAAAGCTCCATTTTTAATGTGGGATTTAGAAGGGGTTAAAAATTTCTTTTTTCACTGGATTGATTAAAGTCAGCATTATATCAATGCTGCACTTGTGGTCGTCTGGCAAAGGCTTCCCCCACTTACCGCCACCACCGTGATCTCCCCCAAAATAGTTTAAAAAATAAAAGTCAAGCCACGGTGAGCCCAAAACAGTTCATGGCGGTGGGGAGGGGGGGGAACATTGGTGCTCCCACGGTGTCCCCTCGGACATCCACGGGAGGACTGAGCGGGGAGGCAGGCGGCACTCTACCCACGATGCACTTGATCATCTGTCAGGTGCATTTTGGGTAAGGTGATTTATAAGCCACACTGTGTAGCTTGCTCCACAGTGTGGCTTACTGCGTCATCCGAGCCTTAGTTTCTTCAACATACAAGATGCTTTAGAGAGTAATACTGTATAAGCAAACGACAAGTCCTTGCCTCAAAGAGTTTCAACAATTTAAAAAAGGCCATTCTCCTTCAAACTAAAAGAAATGGAAAAATTTCTGTGGCAACCCTTGAGATCAAGGGGAAAATAACCTTTAATACAGTAAATATGTAGCTGCCCAAAGCTGAAATGCTGCTCCAGTGGAGGAAGGCTTGTTATATGTACAGCTATTTCCCCATGCAAAAAGGGAAGTTGCTCAGCTTATTCCAAGCCAATTCGAGATAAACTAGATCACTTCATACTCCCAGTCAGGGTACAGCGAGATCTAATCCTTCCCTCAGCCTTCTAAAAGCCTCCACCTCCCTTTCTCCCACCTATTCATGAAGTCTCCCTCCCTCCCGTCTGCCCACTCGTCTTGTCTTGTGGCTATTGTTGCTGTGGTTCAAGTGGGGGAGAAGTCCTCCCCGCCTCCTGGTTGTCCTGATTGCTCATCTGAACGTGCATAGGATTGTGCCTTTACTATATGTATGAGATTTATGGTGCAATCCTATGCATGACTACTCAGAGATAAGGCCCATTAAGTTAAATGGGGCTTTCTCCCAGGAAAGTGGGTATAGGATTGTGGTCTCAAAAGTATAAATGTCTTAGCTTTATTCAAACAATAATTACAAATATACCCAGTTTAGAGATGGAAGTGCCAACTGTGGCAGCTCCCCCGCCCCCACTTGTTTCCTTTGAGATTAATGTGTGCAGGCTGAAGCTCCCCGTGATTAATCTGAGTACAGAGCTTAGTAAATTTTACATCATCATCATCATCATCATCATCATCATCATCATCATCATGGGTCTGCGTGTAATCTGAACACGCACCTCTTTTGAAGCACGTCCCATGAACTGAAGTGGGACTTATTTCCAAGGAAGTGCACATGCATTATTATTATTATTGTTGTTGTTGTTGTTTGTATACCACTCCATATCTAAGTGAATTCCAGAGTGGTGAACAATAAAAAGATAAAAACAGATAAAAGAAACAAAAAACAATACATTGAAAACCAAGTAAACATTACAGTGGTGGTTGGGCAGCAGAGAAGGCTTCCTGGAACAAGGAGGTTGAGCGCACAAATTTGCCCCCTGAAGATTCAGATGAGTGGCCCTTGCCAGCCTTTGTGCGCAGGGGTCGAGTGAAGAAACAACCCCACCCCACCCTGATGTCACAGAAGCAAAGGGGAGGAATGGAGGTTGTGAAGACAAAAATATATGTTGATGGTTGATAGTGGGAAGCAATTGGATGATCTTAACTTGGATTCCTGCATTGAGCAGGGGGTTGGACTCGATGGCCTTATAGGCCCCATCGAGCTCTACTATGATTCTATGATTCTTCATCAGGTGTGTGTGTGTGTGTGTGTGTAATAGGAGTGGGGGTGGGGAGCTGACTGGATGTTGTAGTCAGGATGTCTGCTAGGGTGGCCAGTTATACATTACAAAAAAAAAAAAAAAGGACAAAAGAGGACACAGGGTTGCACAAAAATTGCGTATGCTAATTTATATGTTTAGATGCAAATTTAGAAATAGTTAATATAATTCAAATAGAAATACAATACATCTCACCGTAGTGGAGAAGACTGAGCAGGTGACCTGTGTGTGCCTGCTCAGTCTGCTGTCCAAGTGCTAAGAGTTGGTGGGCAACCGCAAGGTCCGCTGCTCTCCCTCCTTATGGTTCTTTATCTTTAATCTAAACCTGACTTGGACTGGACAGCTCTTCAAACAGAGGACTGCCCTCTGTAAGGTAGGACACCTAACCACCCTAAACTGCCTGCATAGTCAGAGTCTTAAGATAATATGAAGGAAAAGGGTTTCCAGACATTCAAATTGGGCTCTGCCAGGTGATGTGATGGTTTCAGTGCTCCCAGGACGACTGGGGGAAAGAAAGTAGCACACGGTTGTAGGTCCTCCATTTTTAAAAATATAAAATCCAGCCGTTAACTCAAAGCTGTCGATCATTTTAAAAAACATTAATAATAATAATAATAATAATAATAATAATAATTTATATTGCGCTCTACACCAGAGCGCAGTACAATATACAAAATAACTCAAACAAAAATCATTACAATTTAACTAAACTACATTAAAATACTTTAAATGGACTACAATCCAGGTAAATTTAAATTAACAACAAATAATTAAAACCATCAAGCTATAAAACTAAAATCATAGCAATTATCCAGTTCACACTAAGTCTAACACCTATGTCTCCAAGTTGAACAGATAGGTTTTCAGATTACGCTTGAATTTACTCAACTCCGATTCCATCCGAAGGTGTAAAGGAAGAGAGTTCCATAATCGAGGAGCCAAATGAGAAAATGCCCGGAGCCTAGAATTTGCCACCTTCGTCCAAGGCACTTCCAAAAACCCTGAGTCTGCAGATCGAGTTCTCCTAAGAGGTGAGTGCCATATGACCAACTCAGCCAAATAAGTGGGAAGGGAAGAGCGTAGTGCCTTAAATGTCAAGACAAGAAGTTTGAAATAAGTCCTTGCCCTGACCGGCAACCGGTGCAATGCTCTACGATGACAAGAAACATGGGAATAATGGGCCAAGGGGCAATTATGGGGCAATAAAATCCAGAAGTCAGACTTTCTCCAATAAGGAGAGAAATATTCAGGCATGTGGCTTATGCTGGCTTGTCTGAGCGTGGAAAGCTAAGCAGGGTCAAGGCTGGTTGTTACTTAGATGGGAGACCCCTCCTCTAGTTTCCTGCATTGAGCAGGGGGTTGGACTCAATAGCCTTGTAGGCTCCTTCCAACTCTATGATCTATGAAACACTGGGAAAAGATGGAGGAGGCAAATGGATGATGACATTGTGTGGACTGCCTGTCAAATGTGAGTGAATGAGCCATGACTTATTCCACAATAAATCCTTGTCTGGAAGCAGCCCCGAAGTCATGGTGGAGTTCATCACTCTACTGACCCTTTTCTGCCCTCATGGGATTCAACGGCCAACCTCTCCTTCCATTTGCGGGTTTGAATGTTTGAAACTTGTTCAAGGCAGCAACACTGTGCTAGAGAATGCAAACCAATATAATACCGCACAGCCTCAGACTACAATATGCAGGCCACTGCTGTCAGGACTAGCTCCAGGTTTGAGGGAACTGTTGGCAAAGTGCCCTCCAGTGGGTCCCCTCCTACATCAGTGGGCAACCTGCAAGTTACCTGGCAGGCAGCGGTGGGTGGCAGTGCTCAGATTAGCACCAGACAGCAGGGTTCAGGAGCCAGATGCTGTTTTAATGTCCCACAGTTGATTGATTGATTGATTGATGTGATTTGATTTGTACCCTGCCTCTCTACCAAAAAATGGCACTCAAGGTGACTCAGCATAGTGTCAATGCCCTCAGCATAGTGTCACTCCAGAGTATTATGGGAAATCTAAACCATGGGGCCCTGGCAGCTGCCCAAGAGTGCCATATAGTGGCACCAGGCCTGACGATTGTATGCAGACCCTATTTCAGAAGTGCTGGAAGTGGGTTACTCAGTGCAATGTAGTAAGATGCTTTCGACAACTTTCTTGTCAACTGCTGTGAGAGTTCTGAGAAGCCCTGGCAACATGATCAAAACACTAGGTGATTTCATATGGCTGGTTCACCACTTGATAAAGGCAGTACCATGTGATGACTAGCATGTGTGAATGGCCCATTGCAGATATAGCGCCATAGCTGGAATGTCCACACAGCCCAATATTCAATTCAGATATAATGCTTTCGTTAGTTCACACAATCAGCTGCCAGTCATCATGTGTAGCAAAATCATGACGTGCCATGCACGTGTGAACCTGCCTTTGTCTCTTGTCTTCCACTTCTTGGGGAAAGAAGGCACCCCTGAAACATATGGTGTTTGTTTTCGCATGTGTTGTTTCCGCTTGGCTTCATACATTTGCTCATCTGGTGCATTTATGGCTTCTAAGTCTAAACTTAAAACAGAGGCTAGGCTGGATTTTGTGGGGAACATATGGGCAGATGGAAAATAAACAGCCCAAAGAATCTCTGGCTAATAGAGCTGTGTACTATGAGATGATACCAAAAAACAGGAGGTCCAATACATCAGGGAGTCATCAGCAGACTTGGCAAAGTTACAGCAGAGCTGTGTTCTTCCACTTTTCTCATCTCAAAAGGAATTGTCAAAATGAAGCCTATTTTCATGCTTCGTGGAAGTGGCCCATCATATGCAGGCTCCTTGGAGAGTATGTTATGACTTGTAAAAATAGTAGAGAGAGACAGAGAGAGAAGATAGTGTGGTGGGCTAAGAAGTAAAAAGCAAAGGAACTACCATGTGACAGGAAGTGGAAGTCCAGGAGGACTTGGCCTTGTTGCTTTCAGTTATTCTCCCTGGAACTCACTTTAGCCTGTGTGGATTGCATATTTGTCTGTAGTATAGGAGGAGAGAATTGCAGGATGACCACGGCAATAACGTCAACACAGAGTGATGCCCATGTCCATGCCACATCTAACCATCTTTTCCCCCACCCCACCCCCTGGAAGGATGGGAAGGTCTTGTGCAAATGCATCCATGGTTCTTCCAGACGGAGGGCTCCTAGCTCTACCAAACAGAAGTCATTGTGCAGCTGCTCCATTTTTAGCTCCTTGATGGATTTTCTCCATAAGGAAAAAGAGAGGAGAAGAAGAAGAAGTGGGAAAACATGGGAGGGCTGCAAGTAGAAGAAGATGATTTCTGGACCCCCATAAACTTCTGTGAATGCGGCAGAGGAATGGCTGCATTCACGGAAGCACCCCCAGAATGTGTAAAAACAAACAAAACACCTGGACTGGCATTTCCTCATATTAAAAATTATTGTCCTGTCACCATGTTAACTCATTTCAATGTTTTTTTTTGGAGGAGGAAGAACTAAAAGTAGAGCAACAGGAAATAAATGTCTCATTGGAATGTATGATTTGGTATTGTAAAAACAAGGATAGAGAAAGATTAAAGTCTAATTATAAAGAGCATGTATATGGTATGGTCAGACATGAGAAGGAATTATCTCCATGCATATCACCAATGACTGCAATATTTTATAACAAAGGGATACAGGACAGATCATTTATGGATGTGTAATACTCAGGTATAGGAAGGAGCAAGTATAAGCATGGTAGAAAACAGAATAATAAAGACATACAAAATTATCTCTTTATTAATGTGTGGATACAGACACCCTTACTTCCTGTATTTCCAAGTCAGGCATGTTGTGAATACATCAACTGAATATGGACCTCATTAACTGAATATGGATTTTTAAGAAATTATTCTGAATTTGAGAAGTTAATATCAGCTAAACGAGCAAAGAACTTATTCAGGAAAGCTTATATAGCCAGCAATGTAACCTATATCAACAAAAATGAGAAAGAGATTTAGGGCAAGTGATTTCAGTAGAGTTCTGGAAATGGGTCTAGGAGAACGTTCCCTCATAAGCCCTATGTTTAAATCTAAAGGGGAGTTTATATAAACTGATTTTAAGTTTTATCTAGCACCTAAAAGATTAAGATGTATATATCCAGGTACAGATTATATATGTTGGAGCTGTGGATATGTGAGAGCAGATACATCACATATCTTTTGGTATTGTCCAAATGTTAAGATCTGTTGGAAATGGATTCTAGAAGATATCCATGAAATGACAGATATAATCTGATTTACAATCCGTTCATTGTTCTTTTGCATATGTGAAGCATGACATGCCTCAAGAAGATTGCGAAATTATCATTAAGGCTGCAATCCTACACCCATTTACCCAGGAGTAAGCCCCATTGAACTCAATGGGACTTACTTCTGAATAGACATGTGTAGGATTGCTCTGTCAATTGCTAATGGATGCTAAGAAGATCCCTGCTGGATCAGACCAAGGGTTCATCTAGTCCAGCATTCTGTTCACACAGTGGCCAACCAGCTGTCTGTGGGCATACACATAATTGTCAATTGATTGGAATAATGATATGAATGAGTGTACAGAAGAAATGTTATACAATTATACATGAGATTGTATTATTTATAATTAATCATAAAAACAAAACAACAAAATACTCCTAGTGTTTTATTGCCACTTTAACATGGAAAATTATGAACAGGGCAGCCATTTCCTATAGTGGTGAGGCAAAATTAGCAAGATGAGCAAGGAATGTACTGTGATCTCAGTATAATTATGGGTATCTAGACACATTGATATCATTATTAAACTTGGGGAGATGGTCACTGCTGCAACATTCTCTTGATGGAGAAAGCTCAGTTAATTCAGCCAAAGTGGAATAATTTCCAGTTCATTCATGTCTAGTCAGCAGTAGCTGGACAGAATCACGTGGCTCTGATTTTTCTCCTCTCCTATCAGCTATATTCAGTGGCTGAATGTGCTTTACTCTGTCAGGCTCCAGGCACACAGCCAATGAGAAGCTGCCAATGAGAAGCCAACTCTGCCTGGCCTGCTGCCTTGACTAAGCCTCTGAGAAAACTGATATCTGGCTTTTCACCGATCACCTTGAGTATATGTCTAATTATTCCAAGCTGAAAAGTAAGTGTTATGTGACTTAATGCTACTTTAATAACTGACAGTGGTTTATATGATGCTGGTTGCTGGTTTTGTGCTTAGGGGAAGTGACACTTCAGGAGAGTAAGACTAAACTTCCAGAATATATGTGAGGAGAAAGGGGGGGGGGTCTGGGTTATCGAGGCCACGGGCAGAAAAGCAGATAATGTCATGCAATCTTGCCTAATGCAAGAGACAGGTTAACTAAAAATCAGTATCTCCCACTCCTAGAATAAGTAACATTACTACTGTACATCACTCTAGATTGAAATCAGACATAAAATGGGAATGTACGTGCTGAATATTTCAGCAATTGTACAGAGCAGTTAAATTATCTGCAGCTTGCTTCATTTGGCTAATTATTAATACAGACGGATGTAAATATTTGGATTAGATTTCATCCTCTTTGCCTGTTTTCCGTTCATGTATCACTTATGTCCTTGGAAAGCAGTATCTTCAAGTTTCATACACAGCCACACTGAATAATAAGACAGTTTCAGTTAGCGATTACGATCCATTTGGTGGTTGGCCGTTACTTACAAATGTTCACCGATACTGTAGCGTTTTTTCAACCTGGGCACTTCATTACGCCTCTTCTTCTCATCTGTGTGTAGCATGAGAATATCGTTTCTCATATTTTCCCAGTAGTCCCCTTGGTCTACACACCTGGAAGGCAGGGGTGTATGATGGTGGTTGCCAGCTCCTTACCAAAGAAAGCTTTGGGAGGGGTGCGTCCCGCATCCCAGCAATCCCATCAGTGTTGGGATAAGTCACACCTGCCAATTTCCCCCTTTCTCTGGAAAAAGGAAAAAGGCACAGGAGGAACACCCTTTAAGACAAGGTGTTGACAACCTTGTAAGGTGTGTCAGTAGCCTGTATAGGCAAGCATCAGTTTGGGCCCTGACGAAAGAAGTGTACTTGTGGGCAATAAAGTTGAGGGCTAGTGAATGCATGCCTGAAACCAAAGAGCAAGCTGCCTTATACTGAATCAGACCATTGCGCCATCCATCTTATTATTATGTACTTTGACTGGCAGCGGCTGTCCAGGGCTGCAGACATGAGTCTTTACCAGCCACAGTATCCTGTCCAAAGGCTTGCCACATTATTGAAGTCCCTGCTCTTGTGCTATTAACATCCTGACACACAGAAATTTAGCAGAAGATGCTCTTTTCAGAGATAAGAGAATGAGAAGAGCCCTGCTGGACCAAACCAAGGGCCTGTCATCTAGTCCAACATCCTGTTTGCACAATGGCCAACCAGATGCCTCTGAGAAGGCCACAAGCCAGAAATGAGGACAAGAGCCCTTGCTCACACTGACTCAGTACTTGGAGCTCTCATATAGCCATCTTCACTAGTAGCCTTACTAGTCCGTGAATGTGTTCAACCCCCCCCCCCGGAAAGCCGTATATACTCGAGTATAAGCCGACCCGAATATAAACCGAGGCCCCTAATTTCACCCCAAAAAACTGGGAAAACTTATTGACTCAAGTATAAGCTTAGGGTGGGAAATGCAGCAGCTATTGGTAAATTTAAAAAATAAAGATACCGTAGATACCAATAAAATTACATTAATTGAGGCATCAGTAGGTTAAATGTTTTTGAATATTTATTTCAAAGAAAAACAGTAAACTAGCTCTGTAAGTGGAAAAGGGGGTCAACAAAAACAATATGGTATCAAAAATACCGTAACTTTAAAAGTACAACAACCTTAGCTCAATCAGCAACCAAGCTAAAACACAAGAGCTAAAATCCTTCAAAACTGGAGTTCTCCTCATCATCATCTGTATGTCCAAACAGAGCTTCAGCTTCAGTAAAATGTAGGAATGTACCGGTAAGTCTATATTTTCAATCTAGCTAGCCTTTCAATCTAGTAGCCAGAGAGGCAGAGACTGTTAAATTATCATTACAAATCCTAGTGTTTGTTAGTAGGATTAGCATAAGTGCATAGAGGTTTTGGTTTTCCTCAAGTTGGAGTTAGAAGAAGAAAGTTTATGTAGATGTACCACCAATTAAGAGACAAAAGCTTGAGTTTCTGGCAGCTATCTCTCAAGCCAGCTTCAACTTCAAGCAAAGCAGGGAGGGGGGAGGTGATTTGTGAGCCAGCTACTGAAGACTTGCTCCAGACGCTGACTCGAGTATAAGCCATGGGGGGCATTTTTCAGCACAAAAATGTGCTGGAAAACTCGGCTTATACTCGAATATCTAGTGGCTGTCAGTCACCATATCTTGTGGCAGAGAATTGCATATGTCAGCTATGCACTCTTAACTATGTACTGCCTTTTGTCTGTCCTGAATCTCCTGCCAGTCAGCTTCAGGGGATGACCCTGGGTTCTAGTATTATGAAAGAGTGAGAAAAATGTCTCCCTATCCATTTTCTCCACACCATGCATAATTTCATACACCTCTATCCTGGCTCCCTCATTCAGCTTGTTTTGAAACTAAAAAGCCCCAAATGACGCAAACTTTCCTCATAGGCAGATTGCTCAGGCCCCTTGGCCTGATCATTTTCATTGCCCTTTTCTGCACCTTTTCAAGCTCTATGGTATGAAGATAGGAGAAAAGTGGCCACCTGACATGGGTGGTAGCTTCAGTATATTTATTTATTTATTTATTTTATTATATTTATGCTCCGCCTTTTTTCCTGCATGGAACCCAAGGCAGCTTACATAATCCTCTTCCTCCTCCTCTCCATTTTATCCTCACAACAACCCTGTGAGGTAGGTTAGGCTGAGAGTCAGTGACTGGCCCAAAGTCACCCAGTGAGTTTCATGGCCGAGCAGGGAGTAGAACCCGGACCTCCCGAGTCCCAGTCCGACACCGTAACCACTATGCCACACTGGCTCTCTATATCCATCCATCTATCTACCATTACAGTTCAAAACCACAAGTTAAGGGTGTTTTCCCCTGCATCGGGTGTGGGAGTATATTAGTGCAATCAGGATCCTTTAGCTCAGTTGAAGCAAGCCAGAGCAAACAGTCAGTGAGCTGAAACAACAAAGGAATGTCGTGATATTTCTTTTTTCCCCAGGTATAGAAATGGAAGTCGTGTCAGAGTAGGGATGTGTGGAAATTCCTCTGTACATTGTTACTAGGTAGAGGAAGTGGTTTACGGTTGAGCTTTTGGTTTCTGCATTACCGAACAGGGGCCAATTTCCACTTATTAAACCAAGTTTGCACTCACCCCTTTGAGCTGCCTAGAGCTATTTTGGTTAGGGTGCAAACTGCTCCGTAGACACGTTTGTGAGGAATAATAATAATAAAACAAGCATTTAACAGTAAAACAAGCTGTCAAAGTACCTCTGATTATTTTCATGAAAAATATTGTCCTCTCCCTTCCTTCGCAGTTACAGGTTTGGGGATAATGGCATGGATCCTAGTAAAACAAAGCAAACATTTTTCTCATTCCGAATAGCATTTGTTTTGGGCTGCTCATATGCACAACTGGATTTTTTTTAGAATAAGGAACGCTGTTAGGCTTCCATCAACCTTCACCTCCTTACATAAGGGGTTGTACAGATAGTGATGTGAGACGGATGTCGCTGCTGGCTGACTTTTTCCATGCTTACTTTAAAACTCCATCGGAGCCATGCACCTCTTGGTCCCTAAGGAGAATTGAAACCATTTGTGTGCTTGCCTTTCCCCTGATATTTACTTTTAATTGTGTTAAAAGCACATATTCTAGGCTCCTTCGTAACCTTGAGGCAGGAAATAAAAGAGGGTGCACAGTTCTGAACAGGGCTTTTTAAAATGTGCAACCAGAAACAACATGTGCATTTCGGGGGCGGGGGGGGGAGTGCAGTTCCAAAAGACCATTTGTGCAGTTCAAAAATTCAAGTCATACAAAGTGGGATTACTTTATCTGATTTAAAAGGGACTGATAACAATGTGAAAGAGAAAAGTCCAGGCTCCTCTAGAACCCCAGGCCCTGATCAAGCATTCAAGATACTTTCTTCTCTTTGATGATCTCACCAAAATATTATCTGCCTGGAAACCCAGTCTTAAGCTTCATAAAGACTACATATTCATCTTGGATTGGATCCAAGATTGTTGTTCCACCAGTGAACAGGTACCATTGGCAGAATGAGGAACCCTCCAGAGCAGATTTGGAGGGTGTGCAGGGGACTGCAAGAGTGGGGTGGGGGGAGATCAGGGGATTTCCATTCCACCAGTGGTGCCATTCCATGGAGGAACAATTATCTTGGATCCAGCCCATTGACTTGACTTTTTTTAAAGAGTTCCCCATTCAGTGTCAATGAAAAAGGGAGTGTTGATCCATGGGCATATAAATCTGGATGAAATTAAAGTGATAAGAAGTGTTCCACCTGTTTTCTATCTCATCTCTTGTGCCTCTAACAGCACAGAAATCAAGCAGATGAAGCTTCTCCTGGCACAGAGCTAAAGTTACGGGGGAAGCCATGCTTGATTAATTTTGGTGACAAGCCCAGACACAGAGAAAATCTATCCTCCTCTTCTCTCCTTATAGCCTAGCCCATGAAGCACTCTTGATGGAGAACATTATGCTGAATTCAATTGAACTTACTGTTGGAAATTGTAATATTGCCTGCTTAAATCAACGAGGTAATGTAACCACTAGCTAGAGTGGGAGGAAACGGTTAATTGAACAATCCCCAGGGGGCATGTTTTGTAACCCCTCCTCCCTACTTCCTGCCTCTCTGTGGCCAGCTCTCTCTTTCTCTCTCTCTTCCTCTCCAATATGATGGACACGTGCATATTAATAGAGGGACTGTAAGTAAAACGAACAAATGTCTTTATTAGTTTTAAACCTTGTATGGACAATCCATTAGCAGGGTTTAACAACCCATGTGGTGATAACAACCAGTTTCAATAACCAGGCTGTGCATAAGGGGGAAAACTCTGCTTCGGCCTAACCAGTATAGGACCAACTCCTTCCCATATCCTCCAACACTTTCTTCTGCGTTTAAGATTACACTGCATGTGTTCACTTTAGGCTTTTAAGAGGCAATACAGTACAGGTACGTCTGTGTGCCTGCCCGCCCACCCACCCTGTACATTCCAAGTGACTTAATGGAACCCTAGCATTGTTCACACACTATTAGCTTTCCCCAACTTGGCGCCCTCCAGATGTTCTGGACTGCAACTCCATGGCTGGGACAGTATGGGAGTTACAAGGCACCAGGTTGGGGAAGGCTGGACTAAATCTTTAGCTTGAAAGATATTGTAACAAGGTTCTGTCTTGGCACTGTACATCGAGGAAAACGAGCCGAGCACTGGCACAAACAAAATACAGTACAAGGATGAAGGGTCTGTCTATGACAGGCTTCCCCAACCTGCCCCCCCCCACTGATGTTTTGGATTGCAGTTCCCAGCAGCCCAAGCCAGCATGACCAAATGGTTGGGGACAATGGGGATTGTAGTTTACGGAGCACCTTTTATCAGCTTAGGCTGATATACCAACTACGTCCTTATCTGGACAGAGATAGCCTAGCTACAGTTATCCATGCTCTGGTAACCTCTCGTTTGGATTACTGCAATGCGTTATACGTGGGGCTGCCTTTGAAAACGGTCTGGAAACTTCAGCTGGTCCAAAATAGGGCAGCGAGATTATTAACCGGGACTGGCCGACGAGAACATATTATGCCAGTGCTTTCTCATCTGCACTGGCTGCCGGTCTGTTTCCAGGCCCGATTCAAAGTGCTGGTGCTAACATTTAAAGCCCTAAACGGCTTGGGGCCAGGGTATCTGAAGGACCGTCTCCTCCATATGTATCTGCCCGGACACTCAGATCTTCCTCAGTGATCCTTCTCTGAGAGCCCCTGCCAAAGGAAGTGAGGCAGCTGGCTACCAGGAGGAGGGCCTTTTCTGCTGTGGCACCCCGATTGTGGAATGAGCTCCCCAAAGAGGTTCGCCTGGCGCCTACTTTGTATTCCTTCCGGTGCCAGGTGAAGACCTTTCTGTTCTCCCAGGCATTTTAATCATTTTAATCATCTTAATTATTTTAATCTGGTAGTTGTTTTTAATTCCATTATTGTAACTGCTGCTGCTAGCTCTGCTGTTTGTTTTTAATCTGTGGTTTTAAATTTTATATTTAAAATTTATTTTATGATTTTAACTGTTGTAAACCGCCCAGAGAGCTTCGGCTATTGGGCGGTATAAAAATGTATTAAATAAATAAATAAATAAATAAATTGTAGTTTAAAACATCTGGAGGGCATGCAACTACTATAGCTCTCACTATGAGACTGTATAATCCATATCGGTTCCTTCACCTCTGCTTTCAAGCACACCCACATCTCCCGCATCTTTAAGGAATCCGCTCATGACCCTTTTCTTTCTCCCCACATCATCTACCCGCTTGCTTCCACCTCATCAGGTGTAGTGTATTGATGTCTTCTTGGGTCCCGGCTCACGAAAGGCAAAGCCACATTGTCCACACTAAAAAGAGTGATGTGATCACTTTGGCTGGGTTTGCATACAGGGAAAGCTGTGTCAGTGAAATTGCAAATTGCAAAATAAATGACCATACTTTTTGGCACCCCTCCAGTCCTCTAGATAATGCATCTATTAAGGTTTCTTTCCTTGAGAAATCAGTGTGCCGCCATTGTCCTGGACTACTACACCTCTTCATCATGCTACATTCCTGATAGGCAAAACCAACAGGAGGCCTGCATATTTCCTCTCGTCCCCTAAATTGTTCAACCCCTATAAAAAGGTAATTAAGAATGTTCCCACATGGGTTGCCCACCTGACCTACTTGTGTCATACTCTGTGTCCTAGACAGCGCAAATGGTGAGATTATTTTTGCTCAGTCATGTGGTGTGATTACTTTGACCATAAAAAGAACCTGACACTCAACTTTATGGCTCTTTAGAGACTTTCTCTGGCTCCTGCTTCTTGTTTCCTGTGTAGCTGGTTGGAGTAGTTACAGTCATGCCTTGGATTGAGAGCATAATTCGTTCCAGAAACGTGCTTGCAATCCAAAACACTCTTATATCAAAACGAAATCCCCCCCCAAAAATTTGTACAGAGATTTTTAATTTAAGCCGTACTACAGTACTTGTATTGCAAGACGTTACTTGTATATCAAGTAAAAAAAAATTAAATAAATATCTAAAAATTTGTTTGTCTTGCAAAACGCTCTCAAACCAAGTTACTTGCAATCCAAGGTATTACTGTATGTGGGCTGGAGCAGCAATGCAGGTCAGTGGATTGCTTCAGTCTGATTTCAAATGAACTAATCCTGTATTATAACATGATGTTCAGTTGAACTTGTACCTAGCATAAAATCATAGGCAAGGACTAGTTAGAAATACTTGCTTGTATTTCTTTTGAATGCCAGTGCCCAAACCCATAGACAAGGGGTGCACAACATGTGGCCCTCCAGATGTTTTGGCCCACAACTCCCATCATCCATCACCATTGGCTATTCTGGCTAGGGCTGATGGGAGTTGTAGGCCAAAATATCTGGAGGACCACAAGTTCCCTACCCTTACCATAGACCTTGCTATGTTCCATTAATAAAATCTTCTCTTGTTCAAGTTCTACTCTAGGTTAGTAAAAAAACCCACCTTCCTCAGCCTGGTGCCCTCTAGATGTGTTAGACTACAACTTCCAATATGGTTGGAGACCTTGCTGGCTTGGGATAATGGGAGTTGTAGTCCAACACATCTGGAGGGCATACAGTTGGGGAAGGCTATTTTAGAACATGTGCTCTCTATTCCTTATTCTCTTGTACTGATCGATCATAAGCTACTGGAGGCACCTGCATTCTGCCACAAGCAAAAGAAGCCCAATATTGACAGATCTGTGAGGAGCAAGCTCACTCTCTGGGAGATGGTATTCAGTGGCCCAGTGAACCATGGATGCTGGTTAGAAAAAGCAGCTCAAGAATGGCTGGTGATAAGTTAGTCTCTGGTGGTCCAGGCATTCAGACTTTTTGGCCCTCTTCTCTTTGACAATGACTGAGTTCAGACAACATGATTACCCATACTCAATGGTTGAGTATGGGTTGAGTGTGGGTTGTCATCAAGCCATGGGTTGTTGTTGAAATGTGGGTTATTGTATTGTGTGAACCCAGCTGCACTAGCAAGCCATGGCTTGTTAACCATGAGTATCCCGTGAAGAGAACCCATGGTTTGTTTTTGGGTTGTACACTGTGGGTTGTTCACCATGGTTTGTTACTTTGTCTGGGTTCAGACAACATGGTAACCCACATTTCAACAGCAACCCATGGCTCAACGACAACCCACACTCAACCCTTGAGTGTGGGTTATTGTGTTGTTTGAACCCAGTATATCTCTTCAGCAACCTTTCAGGTTAAGCATACACATTTTTATTCAACTGACTTCAGTGACTCTTGCTCACTAGCATGTATGCATGGGATTTTAGCCTATTGCCCAGTTCTCAATAAACATCCCCACACACACACACTTAATCCCACCTTTTTGAAAACAATACTACATACTTGTGGTTCGCAAGTTCAGGTTTACACAACAAAGAGTCTTGTGGCACCTTAAAGCTTTCATGGGGACTGTCCACTTCATCAGGTGCATGAAAGCTTATGCTGGAATAAATTTGTTAGTCTTTAAGGTGCCACAAGACTCTTTGTGGTTTTTGCTGCAACAGACTGACATGGCTACCCCTCTGGAAGAAGTTCAGGTTTGAGTATGTTGGTGAAATGATTTGATAAATGTATAAAGTGGTTTATTATTTGCCATGTTGGTGAGAGGAGAGTGGGTGGTTCTGATTTTTCTTGAATCCGTTGCTATAGAGCTCTTTGTCACTTGTGTCCATTGCCTCTGCTCTTCTTTCTGCTTGTAGTTCTCATTCAGCCATCCAGAAGGAGGTGTGCAAAGTTAGCAGACTGTGAAGTTGTGAACTAGAATAATAAGCACCACGGGACTGAGAACAGAGTGCCTGTTTAGAGGATAGTCACAAATTATATTTTCTCTGTGATAAGTAATGCATTTATTTTGTTTATTTCCTAAAATGATTACCCCGTTCTTCAATGGGCAATCAGCATTCTTGGGGTAATTTACAACGGACTTGTACCAAGCCAGATCATTAATTCATTTGGTTCAGCTGGTACCCTCCAGAACTACACCTGGTACCTGTTTTGAACTACAACTTCCATCAGCCCCAGCCAGCATGGCCATTGGTCAGGGATGACAGAAGTTGTAGTCCAAAACGTCTGGAAGGCAGCCAGTTGGGGAAGCTGGTTTACACTTGAGCCTACACTGGCAACAGGTCTCCAGGCTTGCAGACATGAATCTTTTCTAGACCAACCTGGAGATTTCATAGATTTCATAGATCATAGAGTTGGAAGGAGCCTACAAGGCTATCGAGTCCAACCCCCTGCTCAATGCAGGAAACTAGAGGAGGGGTCTCCCATCCAAGTAATAACCAGGCTTGACCCTGCTTAGCTTTCCACGCTCAGACAAGCTGAGCCAGCGTAAGCCACAGCCCTGTTGATGTCAGCTTGAGATCTGTCACTGAGGTATGGCCCTTATAAAATACTTATAAGCAAGAGAAATGAACATTCAGCCATGAACCTGCAAGCATGTGTGATTCAACATTAACAACTGTGCTTTTTCCACCCCTTTCTATGACACCCAGAGCATTTGTTCAAATACAGAGTACTGGAGTTCATTGCACTTGCAACACATAATTGTGGATGTGGTCAAGGTACGGTCATTACACCGGAGGGTGAAATCCCATCCCATTTCATAAATGTACATCATGGGATTGCACTTGTCAGCACATACTGAGGTGAAAGGCTTTCCGGTTAAACTTCAGGTGCTATATATAGGAAAGTAGTGATCTGACTCCATCAGTAGAGGCTGAATGTGATGGTGCAATGCATTTTTCCTTTTGGGCAGCATGAAAAAGCAGGCAGACTTTAAAACATGGATGGGCAATGACAGGAGGTCCAGGGGCAATCCCCCCCCCGCCCGTGAACCACAGTCTTGGTGCCACTGCTGCCGCCCCATGGAATTTTGCAGGGTGGCGGCTGCAATTATTTTTCCTGATTTGCTGCTGATTTTCAGTGGGGAAGCACTATGGAACTCTACAGTTGCCAAATTTTATTTGAAAGCATGCTAAATTCGACAGCTGCAGCATTCTGTTGCAGTTGGTAATTTTTGGGCTGCCACCGCAAATTTTGGTGATGCAGCAGTGGCGGTGGTGGTGGTGGGGCATCCCTGCTTTAGAACATTGCATTCAGCTAACTACTGCTCTGTCTGCTACTCAATTAAAGCAGATTTCACTTAATGGAAGTCACACAATTGAAGAACTTGTACTCTTTTTTATTTTAAAGGTGTAAGTACTACTGAAAACAATTTAGCATACTAAGGACCATTTGAGACATTAAAACCCCCAATGATCCCTGGGGGGAGGGATGCATTTGCATGGACAATGAATGGAACATACAACCTGGGCTTGCAGTGGAGGTAGCTGCTGCTTCTCGGTCAGGATTGCATCCTTTTAAGCAGCACATTTTCGGGAAAGATTGTGGGGTAGCTGTGGATGAATTAATGGGTGGCTTGGGCCACACATTGTGTTGTCCAAAAGAAATGCCTCCCTGGGGCACAATGCAAGGAGGAGACGTTGATTGTCTGAACTGGCCTGAACAGTGTGTGAATCTGCAGATGTGTGAATTATAGCTCTCCTGCTTTAGAATGCAGGGCTGAATTTAATAACCTTTTATTCTTCTGATTGTCTTGTTCATGCCCATCTGGAACACAGTCCACTGAGAAGTTCTCCTGCCCTAACCCAGCTGGAACTAAGGGGAGTTGTGCCTGGGCAGCACAACTGTGATTTTGTGGTGCTCTGTCATACTGTCCACTTTGCTGGGGGCTTCTGCAGGAGACGTGTCTGGTGGATCATGCCCATTCATTCATTCTTTTTTTTCTTTTTTCTTTTGCTTTCCTTTGATAGCTCTAAGAACCATGGTCTAGCCTAGCCTATTGTCTGGCGGCAAACCCGGGGACTGGTCTTGGATGCTGTTCAAACTGAGCTGCTAGTTTTGGAAAACCCTGATGACTGCCATTTAGGTCTTCCAAATTATTGGAATGGGTTTTGTTCAAGCAGGCATACTTTTGACAGATAAAATAGTGGTGGTAAGCAGCAGTAGCCATAGTAACAGCAAATGGTTTGGAAAATGTGCTATACCTCTTTTCAAAACGATCAATAATCTAGAACACCGGTCTTATTGGGTAATATTAACCTGATGAGAAGTTTGATTATATAGCTTGATATTCCGCAAGATTAAGGCTGATTCATCACTTCATGTTTCTCAACTGAACAAACTAGTTAAAATATTCAGTGATAACATGTTTATGTTAAACAGATCTCCTGGACTGGGAGAGACCTGCTTTCTGGTAATGCAAGTAAGATGATATATGGTAGCTATGTCACTCGACAATTACAGCTTCTGTTGATTGTGTGAGCTATTTAGATGGTGTGGCTTCCTGTGACTCATTGTACTCCACCTTGTTCAGGCACTCATACTAGGGCAATCCCCACACCCTAACCCTAGTCAAACTCAGCCACATCGGAACAGTGCCATTTGGCATCCACTTTGCATCTAAGCAAGCAGTCACTCAGGATATGGGGCAAAAATAGACATGGCCATGTATCATGGACAATGATTCATGTGCCTCCTCATGACAATACTCATTCAAGTGTCCGGCTTCTTCTGTTCCTCCTTTGGTTGTGGCAACTGGTAGCACAATCTTGCATCCACTCCAGTGGTATAGAGGAGCCAGGGCTCACAGGGTCGAAGGGCTGGGACTTTTTGATGACATCATCTGCCACCCCCTTCTGGGGGAAAATAGATTTTCCCAGCAACAATAGATTGTTGTGTGAGCTATCTCTATTGTAGTGAGAAGTACAGGCAGTCCCCAAGTTAAGAACGTCCGACTTACAGAGAACCCATACTTAAAAACGGACTTCTGGGTTCCCCGGCACTACGTCATTTACGTAGAGTACATAACGTAGTATACTACGCAATTTGCGTATATGCTGATTTTAACATATAGAATGCTATGCTGTCCTGACTTACATACAAATTCGACTTAAAGACATTCTTAAGAACGGAACTTGTTTGTAACCTGGGGACTGCCTGTATTGGCGGGCGGGGGTGGGGTGGGCTTGGTCTTGGATGGGTATTTAAGTCGCATTAGCTTTACAAAAGACATATAATACACACAGAAAGTGAGTGAGATGAATTAACACAGCTGCCTGGATTTTTGGACTCTCCTTTATTTATTTATTATATTTATACCCCACCTTTTTTCCTGCAAGGAACCCAAGGCGGCTTACATGATCCTCCTCCCCATTTTATCCTCACAACAACAGCCCTGTGAGGTAGGTTAGGCTGAGAGTCAGTGACTGGCCCAAAGTCACCCAGTGAGTTTTATGGCCGAGCGGGGACTAGAATCCAGATCTCCTGAGTCCCAGTCCAACACTCTCACCACTACGCCACACTGGCTCTCCTTGGAGGTATGGCTATGGGGACTGTCACGATGAGTGCCCGCACTTCAAGATTTACTACTACACCATTCAATTATCCATGGAAAAACCAATTATCTAGATATTCAAAGATGAACAAGATGTGATCAACCTTGAAGAGCTGACAGGGTGGGGGGGGGGGAGCCAGAAACCAATCAGCAAATCCAAGATAACTGAGGACAAACAGCAAGCCGTGGAGGACTTTGGGGCAGAGGTCCAGGGCTCCGCTCAGCACAAGGAGCAGGAGCCCCCCCCCCCCAAATGTAGCAGGGCTGACTTACCACATTTTGAAGCCATACACTTTGCCCTCTAAAGCAGTGTTCTCCAACCTTGGGTCCCCAGATGTTTTTGGCCTACAACTCCCAGCATGCCCCAGCCAGCATAGCTGGCTGGGGCATGCTGGGAGTTGTAGGCCAAAAACATCTGGGGACCCAAGGTTGGAGAACACTGCTCTAAAGGGAGGGAGCATAAGGCTGTTAATTCTAGTCTAAAGTTTACCTCGCACCCCTGGCAAGCAGCAGGTAGCTCAGTAGGGCAACAATCAGGTTTACAGACTCACTGGTTTTAATAAGCTTATGTAACTAGCCACTGAAGAATGCGGCAGACCTCCCTTGTGAGATCACGACATCTTCTTTATTTCAAAACCTACAGAGTTTCTTGTGCTCAGACAAGGACTGCGCCCAGGTCACTTGGGTGGGTGTGGTTTCCCCATGGCTAACAATAACTTCCTGCCCCAGGCAGCAAGGTCTATGTACTCCGTGGTCAGGCTGGGCTTAGTTACCGTACATTCTTCTTCATGTTTGTCAGCCACCTCCTTTCTCGGTCTGCCATCCTGCACGTCGCAGCTGTCCTTCTGTTTGGTAATAAATTATACTGGTAGTCATTTGGAAAACATCCTCTTGACAAACCCCAACCCCCTGCTTCCCATATGAATGGCAAGAGGAGACAGAGAAAGATGAACGATTGGATAGAGAAAGATGAACGATTGGATTTTAAAATGTTGAGTAGATCTTGGTGTCCTGTTTTTGGACTTTTTCATTTTATCCTTTTATTAAGCAAGAAACACAGAGTTATAGTAGGAAACCTGAAACTGCTTTCTTCTAACTAGCACATCCATTGGGGAGAAAGTGCATTTTCCCAGCACTGCAACAAAGTTCATATTGGGAAAATTCTATTACCCCTCTCTATCCCCCTATCCTTTGTCTAGCATGTTTACTGAAATAGCATGTGCTACATGGAAGATGGTCACAGGCCTGTGGCTTACGCTGGCTCAGCTTGTCTGAGTGTGGAAAGCTAAGCAGGGTCAGGCCTGGTTATTACTTGGATGGGAGACCCCTCCTCTAGTTTCCTGCATTGAGCAGGGGGTTGGACTCGATAGCCTTGTAGGCTCCTTCCAACTCTATCTATGAAATCTATAAATCTATAACTACTGTGGGCACTTATTAGATAGACCCATGAAATAATAGGCAATGTAGCAACACTAGGCCAAGTCTACCGTGTTTCCCTGAAAATAAGACCTACCCCGAAAATAAGACCTAGTACTATTTTTGGGAATTGCTACTAAAGTATAAGACCTACCCCCAAAATAAGACCTAGTGTGTTTTTCTGAGCCAAAAAAGATATAAGACAGTGTCTTATTTTCGGGGAAACAGGGTAGTAACTACTGTATGCTCTCCAGTGCCTAGTTGGGAGAGGGACACCTGTGGCCCTCCAGATGTTGTTGGACTCCAACTCCCATCAGCCCCAGCTAGTGTGGCAATGATGAGGGAAGATGGGAATTGTAGTCCAATGACAGATTCCTCATCCATGGCCTAGACAGCTGCCAAAGTGTATTTAGAGCAGCCTTCCCCAGCCTGGTGCCATCCAGATGTGTTGGACTGGAACGCCCACCATTTCCAGCCAGCATGGCCATTTGCAGTCTAACACATCTGGATGGCACCAGGCTGGGGAAGGCTGGCCTAGATATTACTGTCTGCTTGTCCAAAAAGGTGTCTGGTAGAGCAGAAATGCTTACGATAATTGCGTAGACTCTTCCATTGATCATTTTATCAGGCAGGTCCTAGGGAGTGTGTTTGATGGACTCAATCAAACAGTTTTCACAGGGATATTATTAATCAATTGATCTTTCCATGAGATAAATTCTGACACATTTCCAGATAGTTTTGAAAGACTACTTTAAAATGAATGCTAAAGCTCCAAAGTTCTAGGAAATGCTCATAGTATTATACTTTTAAGCATACATAGTGCTTGCAAAGAACTTTGCTCTCATGTTTCAGCTGGGTATAAGAGTAACAGGTTTACAACTGGAAATGTTGAGGTGGAGATTGTGAGTTTTTTGGGGGGGCGTGGAATCAGTGTTGAATCTTTTGCTAAGCTGTTGCCTTGAGAAAAATATTGAGCCACCTAGTGAAATAGCTCAAGGCAGACTAATTTTACTTGCACTGCTCTTCCCTTGATATTTTCAGATGCTTCTGTGAAAGTTCCAAAAAGCTATGCACCATTTTGCTGTAAAAGGATGGCAAAATGTGACATTGAATAAATTCTATAGCATCTCAAATGACTCGGTTCCCATGTAATGGTGGCAAATAATGGATTTAGTAACCCATGATTTGCTTTGGCACTTGCTTGGCATGTTCCGTGGCCATTTTGAATATTCAGCACCCAATTGGGGGTTGTTACAGGACGTCGAAACCCAAACACTATAGGTTAATTGCGGGTCAAACAACCCACAGTTAACCTACAGTTAGTAGTCAGGTTAACTGTGGGTTGTTTAAGCCACAATTAACCTATAGTGTCCAGGTTCAGACATCATGTAGCAGCCCCTGATCAACCTAAGTGGGGGCTGAATATTAAAAGAGGCTGTGGGACGCACCTGGCACAAACATGCGAAGAGCCCCATTATTTGTGAATGTATCATAGGAACTAAAGATAGGCCTTATCTACAATATAAAAATGAATATGTATGTTATACCAGTTTAACTGTTGTGGCTTCCCCAAAGTGCGCAAATTATGTTGTGGTGAAGGTGCTGAGAATTCTCTGAGAGTGACGCCAAGCATCCCTCAAAGAACTAGCATTCCTGGGCCAGGGCCAGATAAAGGCCAGCTGATGCCCTAAGCACAGCCTAATAATGGTGCCCCTCACCATTGCTTAGCTGGCAAGACATTAAGACTCAATAAGTGCTGACGGTGAAATAAGACATTAAAAACCAGGGATGGCGACTCGGACTCCAGGACTCGACTCGTGAGTTGGACTGAGTCCCCCCTCTGACTCGAGTCAGACTCGAGTCCCAATATTTTTAATGGGACTCGAGACTTGACTCGGGACTCGAGACCAAGGACTCGTTTTCCAAAATCGTGTTCCTCAAATGCAACATGGATAGGTTTTAGGAAGTACAGCAAGTTTATTTTTTAAAATCATTTCCCTAAAATGCAACCTTTCAGACATTTTGGGTTTGGCTGCCTCTGCCTGCCTGTTTGGGGTTCCCAGCCTCCTCTGCCTGCCTGGTCTCTTCTTAACCAGTTCCACAGTTTGAGTTGTCCAAGACAAAGGCCTCTGCCTGCCTGTTTTGGGGTTCCCAGCCTCCTCTGCCTGCCTGGTCTCTTCTTAACCAGTTCCACAGTTTGAATTGTCCAAGACAAAGGCCTCTGCCTGCCTGTTTTGGGGTTCCCTGCCTCCTCTGCCTGTCTGGTTATTTTGGGTTTGTCTGCCTGGTCTGTTCTTGCCAAAATCAGTTGCAGAGTTTTGTGCCTAGAATTTATTAAAGCCACACATCTGAAATACCGTAGCCTTATTTTGTTGGGGAAACCCCCCATTGATTTTAATAGGGACTCGTGGAGTCAGCTTTGGGAGTGACTCATGACTCGTGAGTCACCATTTTGGACCAAGGACTTGGACTTGGACTCGAGACTCGGGTCCATAGACTCGTGACTCGAAACCAAGGACTCTTCAACATCCCTGTTAAAAACTCAGTTTTCTTCAAGGCCATCCCCCATGCCAGAACACACAACTATATTAAATATAAACTGTTTTTTAAAATATATATTTATTTAACACTAAATAGCAGCAAGCAATATAAGCCAATTACTTACTTATAACTAGGGCAACAGAAAGAAATACAACTTTTCATCACTGTTTTATGCATTTTTTAAATAAAACTGTTACAAGGGGGGAAATGCAAATGCAAAAATTTGTGGTACTCTGGTACTCTGTGGTGCCCCCCTTCCCTTGGTGCCCTGAGCACATGCTCATGTTGCTTACTGGTTAATCCAAGACTGGGCAGGGAGAAGGACTATTCTGCGAGTTTCACAATGCAATCCTATTCAGAGGTAAGTAAGGCCTATTACGTTCAATTGGACTTACTGCTGGGTAAGTGGGTAGAGGGCTGCAGTGCAAGGCCAGTCCTTTGCAGGCAGCCCTCTAAGGCTAAAACTGGGGAGGGGACGTGGGCTCACATGCAAGCCCTTGCCCCCACGTCTCCATCGCCTCAGTCCCCAGCCTTGCTGGATGGAGGGGGGAGGTCTGAAGAGTGCATCTGCTCACAGTTGCTTGAACACGAGAGGAAGCATCACATTCCACTCATGTTCCTGATAAAGCAGGGCTTTTGACCCCGTGGAGGCACTGAGGAGAACTCAAGCAGAAGCCCCCTTCAGGCCAGGCCTTCCCGGTCAGTGCAGGAAGGTTGCACACTGAGGGGATGGGGACACTGGGTGGGTCAAGCCTTGCCTGTGCGCCCCTCCCAACTTCTAGCCCTCGTATGAGCAGGCCGGACGCCTGCATCGGGCTAGCCTTAGGCTGCAGTCCTATACCCACTTCTGGCCATCACATGAGCAGGCCGAACACCTGTGTAGGCCTGCAGTGTTCAGGATATGCCCATAATGCATTGGTCTGAGGGAAGACGCACACTGACTGGACACACTTACAGAAGCAGCTCTGCAGATTGTACAACACAATTCCAATATTACACTTTCGGGGCCGGCCCTGTCATTAGGCAGAGAGACGTGGCTGCCTGAGGCAGCAGATGCTGCAGGGGAGGGAGTGGTGGTAAGATGTTGGAGGACAGAGCTGTGTGTGGCACACAGCTTGCCCTGTGCCCCCCATGGTAGCCTGCTGCCCTCAGGTGCAGTGGAGGACATTGCCCTGCCACCAGGGGAGGCTGGTGACTCCTGTTTTGGTGGGGCTTCTTATCCATTGCAGTTTTAATTTGGAGCTTCATAGGAGCTGTCCATGGTGCTGAACTCCAACGCCAAAATAGGTTCACCACCATGGAGCACCATGGATAGCTCCTATGAAGCTTCAAATAAAAGCGGCAAAACCTGCAATGGATAAGGAGCCCCACCGAAGCAGGAATCACCAGCCTCCCCTGCCTGCCACCAGTGTTGAAGTCAGATTTAGCTGCCAGTCCAGTCAGCTTCTGTACACGGCAAGGGGGTGGGGTGGGTAGCCAGTGCGGTGTAGTGGTTAGAGAGCTGGACTGGGACTCGGGAGATCCAGGTTCTAGTCAACCACTTAGCCATTAAGCTCATGGGGTGACTTTGGGCCAGTCGCTGACTCTCAGCCTAACCTACCTCACAGGGTTGTTGTGAGGATAAAATGGAGAGGAGGATGAGGAGGAATATGTAAGCCGCCTTGGGTTCCTTGCAGGAAAAAAGGCGGGATATAAATATTATATATATATATATATATATATATATATATATATTATCCTTCACTTCAAGTAGCAAAATGACTTGAGCCAGCCCTGACACATTAGAAGTCTTAGGAGAGATGGGTGTACACACCCATATTTCTGAAAAATAACATGGGAAGTGAACCTGAGCCATCCTTTGCTTAAAATGGTGCACTGGTAGAGTTGATAGAAGTACAGTGGTTCACTTTGGAGAAGTATCTCCTTGTCAACTAGGGTGGACATATGTCTGCTTTTACAGAGGACAGTCCTCTATTCGAAAGGCTGCCAAAGGGCTGTCCTCTATTTGAAGGTGTCCTCCGTCTGAAGGACTGTCCACTCCCAAGATTGGTTTCAAGATCAAGAACCATAAGAAATGTGAGCAGGGACCCTGGAGATGCCCATCAACTGTTAGCAGACTGGACAGCGGATTGGACAGGCAGACACACGGGTCACCTGGTCACAGTCTTCCCGGCAATGAAACTGTATTTCTATTACAATGATTTCTAAATTTTATGCAAATCTGTGTCCTTTTTTGTCTTCTTTTATTGGGAATGCATTTCCTCTTTTTTGGTAATGCATAAGTGGCCACCCAATATTACATTATAGAAGGAGGTTGGGATGATGATGATGATGATGATGATGATGATGATGATGATGATGATGATGTTCCCAATCACTAACAAGGTCTCTGCTATTATCACAGCCTGTCACCTCTCATTTAACTCTGTGCTTAAGATTGCTAGGCATTGCCTCTTGGCTTTATGGCTGTTTCAGGCCTAAAGAACCAGGGAGGTGTTATTGGTGTTGAAAGGAGCCACTCAAGCATGACTTTTAGTTAGTGAAAACATGAAATTATATCACTTACGGTTGACATTTCAGGGTTTTCAACTCCTTTGTTTCCTTCAACATATGTAATATTTAGAATAGCTTATGAGAGGCATTGGGTGGGTTCTCAGCATGTCATGGCAACCCACCCTGCGAATAAGCTACGCAGGGTGGGTTGCTCGTGAAACAAAAGTCACGCTGTGCCCGACAGATGATCAGGCTCACTGTAGGTTGCCCCTGCCTCCTTCCGCCCTGTTCCTCTAGCCGGGATCCCAGGGCAGTGTTCTCCAACCTTGGGTCCCCAGATGTTTTTGGCCTACAACTTCCAGCATGCCCCAGCCAGCATAGCTGGCTGGGGCATGCTGGGAGTTGTAGGCCAAAAACATCTGGGGACCCAAGGTTGGAGAACACTGTCCCAGGGGACTTGGCAGCTAAAGCCACCTTGTCTCCTCTCCCCGCCGTGATCAGTGAGCTCTTTCACGCTCGCCACAGGGTCCCCCACCCCCTTACCATAAAACAGATTTAAAATGTTCAAGCGGAAACATTATCATATAATGATGTTATAAACGATATAAAAGAGCAGTATAAAAGCATTCAGAAGGAATAAAAACAAGCGGCATTAAAGCAATGTAGAAAGGATTTCAAAGCCTGGGGAAATAAAAAGATCTTTGCCTCGCACCAAGATCACATCAAGGTAGTTGCCAGATGAGTCTCCCTGGGGAGAAGCTGAGCGTTGCTAAATAAGGGTGCCGCCACCAAGTAGGCTCTTTCCCTGTAGCCACCAGCTGACCCCAGATGGCAGGCACACTCAAAGAAGGGCCCCCATTGGAGATCTTCGCGTGTGGGCAGGCACACATGGAGATAAGTGGTTTTCCAGGTATCCTGATCCCAAGCAGTGAAGGGAATAAAGTTGTATAAATAGGGATTTTAAATACAGATGTATTATATTGATCAACACCAATTCATACAGTTGCCTTTGAATGAGAGGAAAGGAGAAGCAAAGCAGGTTGCCTTGTGGTTTTATGATGACAAGAAATACACTTGCTTACAAGCTGGCTAACTGACCACTGAGGGCTAAACTATATTATTATTTATTATTTATTTCATTTCTAAACCCCCCAATAGCTGAAGCTCTCTGGGGAGTTCACAACAGTAATAATATGTTAGGTTAAGGGCACAATCCTAGGCACGTTCAGACAGAAAAAAGGCCTACAACTCCCAGCATTCTCCAGCCAGCATGGGGCATGCTGGGAGTTGTAGGACCTTTTCCTGTCTAAACGTGCATAGGATTGTGCCCGAAATTTGTTGTTGTTGTTGTTGTTGTTTGTTTGTTTGTTTTAAAATAGCTGCCACCACTGGAGGGGGGCAATCAGGTAGGAAGGGGAAATTTAACCCTTTTCTCTAATATACTTTCCTGCTCCAAAAGACATTTTTAACCCCTTAGAAACCCTACCTTAAAAACAGAGGTTGGCAGTTCGACAGCTCACCTGAGCTGTCAAAGAGCAATTACACCCGTAAATGGGAATCCCGGCTAGTTTTGCATCTTCCAAAGTGGGGGTTAACTTACCTGCACCCCCAGGAGGGGAATGGACAGGGTCGGCACCTGCTGCACTTTGCCAGAAGGTACCCCCACTTCCCATTACCCGCCTCAGGTTCCCAATTGCCACTCCCGCATAGCTACAATCATCTGCAAAATGACTATGAAAGGGCAGCAATATATTTTTTTAAAATAATAATTTTCGCAATTAATTGTGAACATTGGGGTTGGTGGGTGGTTCACATGATCAAACAGTCCACTGTGGCTTATTTAAGTCACGGTGGGCTGCAGCGCATGCTGGTACGGATGGGAGGCTATTTTGAATATTCAAGCCATAGCCGCTGCTTGTCGTGTCATCCAAACCCAGGCAGCAGGGGTTGTGTGAGGATTAAACAATCTTTGCATAACCCAGGGCCTGTTCTAGGGCTATGAGAGGTAGTTTAACCCTCACACCAGGGATGTTGAAGAGTCCTTGGTCTCGAGTCACGAGTCGAGTCACGAGTCTTTGGACCCGAGTCTCGAGTCCGAGTCCGAGTCCTTGGTCCAAAATGGTGACTCACGAGTCCTGAGTCACTCCCAAAACTGACTCCAAGAGTCCCTATTAAAATCAATGGGGTTTCCCCCCAACAAAATAAGGCTACTTCAGATGTGTGGCTTAAATAAATTCTAGGCACAAGTGTGCCTTTTTATTTCAAAACTCTGCAACTGATTTTGGCAAGAACAGACCAGGCAGACAAACCCAAAATAACCAGGCAGGCAGAGGAGGCAGGGAACCCCAAACAGGCGGGCAGGCAGAGGCCTTTGTCTTGGACAATTCAACTGTTGAACAGGTCAAGAAGAGACCAGGCAGGCAGAGGAGGCTGGGAACCCCAAACAGGCAGGCAGAGCCAGCCAAACCCAAAATGTCTGACCCTAACCCAAACCCCCCACAACAACACATCAATCAAAATAAATCTCAACACATCGTTGGGGCTGCGCTCCTGGTAGCTGTCCATAGTGGCCGAGCAGCGGCGCGCCTCGCTTCCATGCGCTCTTCACCGGTGATCGCGCTCCTTCTCGCACAGCCAGAAGACTCGTCAACAGCCCAGGGATGTTGACGAGTCCTTGGTCTCGAGTCCCATTAAAAATATTGGGACTCGAGTCCGAGTCGAGTCAGAGGGGGGACTCAGTCCGACTCACGAGTCGAGTCCTCGAGTCCGAGTCCCCATCCCTGCCTCACACAACTCCCACCACCTGGGTTCGGATGACACAACAAGCCACAGCCACGGCTTGAATATTCAAAAACCGCCCAGCATGTGTGCCGCAGCCGACCGTGGCTTAAACAAGCCACGGTGGGCAATGGTGAACAGGCAAACCGGGTCAATGTTTCCACAATAAACAACGGTTACATGTTAAGCTTTGAGAAAGACTATATCTTCCAAGCTCTTTAACTTTTCCTCTCATCTCACATCTTTTCCATTGTTAAATCCTCTGCTCTCAGAAAACTGGGCTGGGATAGAAGACAGTGATCTTATTCATCTGGTTTGGGAAGCTGATGCTATTTACATGCTCTGCAGTGTTTTGGCCCTTCTGATTTGGTTTCCCATTTTTGGAAAGGGGGGAAAATAACCAAGATTTCCCCCCCCCCCTCTCCTCCACAAAAGGACCCACTTCCCACCCTTCATATTTCTGTTACTTGGTGTGTGCTGAAAATAGCACTTCGGTGGTTTACGGAGAGGATGTACCAGTGTGGATTCCTACAATTTATAAGATGGGACAGGAAGATCTTGATGACTCATAAACACTAACAGATCCTATGTATGCGTTTCTCTTTATTGTTTATTATCCTTAATTCCATGGTTTTCCTCCTTCTGAGCATGTTTGTGTACTTTATACTGTGCCTTCATTTTGTCAGGACAACGTTGTGTGTGGTTCCCACACATGAAAAATGTTGTTGACTGCCTTAAGGCTGTTCCCTGTTCACTTAATTTTTTTTCAAAAAAAAAAAAGGCTCTCAGTGTGGAAACGATGGAGGTTTCCGACTGCACCACCACATCCTGAAATATTGAATGTGGGTCACTTTCCATCACATGCATGACAGCATCTAAATTACCCTGCTCTGATTGGAGCTAGGTTGACGGCTAGCGGCGTGATGTTAACATGTTTCATCTGAGGATCTAATTTCCCTGGGCACTTTCTCAAAGTAGGTCTTTCAAGATAACCTTTTATTACACAGGAAATAATAAACAGTATAAATAATAAACAAAAAAAATATATGTCAGTACCGGGAGCTGGACGGGCAAGAGTTAGCAAAGTCCAAATGCCTACTTGCAGTGAGAAGATTAAACTATAGAAAGCCAAGGATTGCATATTCATGTTTTGGTGTGTGTTTCTTTAAACTTATATTATCTATAGCCATTTTGCAACCAGAGCCAGTGTGGCAGAGAGCCAGTGTAGCGTAGTGGTGAGAGTGTTGGACTGGGACTCAGGAGATCCGGGTTGTTCTAGTTCCTGCTCGGCCATGATTAACCTACCTCACAGGGTTGTTGTGAGGATAAAATGGAGAGGAGGAGGAGGATTATGTAAGCCGCCTTGGGTTCCTTGCAGGAAAAAAGGTGGGGTATAAATATAATAAATAAATAAACATGCATGCCTAGTGCATAAGCCTGCATAGATGGTGACAGACCTGTGTCTTAAAAGTGGATCATAGCCAAACAGCAATCAAGTGGCAGGTTAGGGTGGGGCAATTTCCAGTGGAGGAGAGGCAGGGGTGATGGGTGCCGGGCCCAAGGGGCAGCAGTGGCAGGGGAGGGGGAGGAGGATAAGCTCTACTGCTAGGGTGGCCACTGATGAATTGCCAAAACAGAGGAAATGCATCACCAAGAAAGAGGGCAAAAGATGGCAGCAATTTGCATAAAATGTGCACATAGTCATTTATATGTATAGATGCAAATTAAAGAATTATTATTATAATTTAAATAGAAATACAGTACATCATCTCACTATGGTGTGTGGAAGGCTGTGAGCAGGTGACCTGTGTGCCTTGCTCAGGCTGCTGTCCAGGGGCTGTTGATGGGCCACTTCAAGGCCCGGTTCTTCTTCCTGATGGTTCTTTATCTTTAACCCGGACTTGAACTGGACAGCCCTTCAAACAGAAGGTGCCTGCAGAATAGAGGACTGTTCTCTGGCAGCCCTTCAAATAGAGGACTGACCTCTGTAAAAGAGGACACATTGCCACCCTATCTATACCACAGCCCAGTGATCAACCCCCACCCCGCCCAGCCCAGCCTGCAATTCTTTTACCATGAGGAAAAAAATTGAAGGTAAATTAATGCTTGAGGATATTTATGGAAATGTATTTGCAAACTGCCTGTGACTGTGGTAGAAGCCAGAGACGTTTCAGCAAGCTAGCACTGTTTTTGTGTGTGTGTTTTTAAAAAATTGTAGGCATCCTGCTATGAGGCAAGAATTGTTAAGCTGCCTGGCTATTTTGTCTATCAAGCGCACAACAGAAATTGACTTTGCGGAGATCGATCATGATTGTGCATTGAAAATGGGCAGAAAAATAAAGCTTTAAAGTGAATTTGTCTATTTATAAAATGTTTGCAGCCACGTTGGCCTATTAGGATTTAAAAATAAAATAAAATCAAAACATTGATAGGAGAATACTTTTATTAGAAGTCTGAGGGAGGTTCAGCGGGTGGCAACAAGGAGAGGGCTTCTCAGTGGTGGCCCTCTAATTGTGGAACACTGAGGTCCTCCTGGTGCCAACATTGTCATCCTTTGGCACCAAGTTAAAACTTGCCTCTACTCCCAGGCATTTGACAACATATAATAAGATTTTTAATGGGCCCTGGGCTGTTTATTGTTGAGCGTTATTTATTTATTTATTTATTTTATTATATTATATTTGTTAATCGCCCATCTGTCCGGCCACCCGGCCACCCTGGGTGATGTACAATTAAAACAATACAATAAAACATGATAATTAAAACAGTATTAAAAATTATTTTAAAATCCTAACCCACCCCATATTCCCACCTGAAATACCATGTTTTTAATGCGCAGGGGAAGCTTATCACGGAGGGGGCATGGCGAAGGTCACTAGGGAGGGAGTTCCATAACTTGGGGGCCGCCACAGAGAAGGCCCTCTTCCTAGTCCCCACCAGCCTGGCTGCTCTGACTGATGGGATAAGGAGAAGGCTGTCTGTGACAGATCTTGTTGAGTGGCCTGCTTGATGTTGCTGGAGGCGCTCCTTGAGATAAACTGGGCCAAAGCCGTGTAGGGTTTTAAAGGTCAAAACCAACACCTTGAATTCGGCTTGGCAAGCAACTGGTAGCCAGTGCAACTCCTTAAGCACTGGAGTTTTAAATGGTTTTGTATGTAAATAGTTTTTATATTGTATTTTTAAGTTTTTAAAGTTTTTGTAAACTGACAGTGAGCTTTGGCTATTGGGCAGTATAGAATTGTAGATAATGAATAATAATAATAATAATAATAATAATAATAATAATAATAATAATAATAATAATAGCGAAAGGAATGTGTTTGGAGGTATGGTAGAAAAAGCCCTATGTTGTAATTTCAGAAATGTAGTAAATGTAATTTCAGGAATAAAATAGAATTGTTTTTCATGACTACTGAGATTGTCTGTATAAGATGGGCCCATGGTATACATGTGTGGGGATGGGGTGGGGTGGGGTGGGCGTGTGACAAGTTTGTACAGGCAGTCCCTGGGTTACGAACGAGATCCGTTCGTAAGTCTGTCTTTAAGTCGAATGTGTACATAAGTCGGAACAGAAGCTGGGCAATGTTTTCAAAGTGTCGCAAAGTATAGTGTGTGCGTTTGTAAGTACGAACCATTGTGTTTAACTCAGATTTTTACATATATGGCGGTCCGTTCTTAAGTATGAGTTGTCCGTAAGTCGGGACGTTCGTAACCCGGGGACTGCCTGTACTGCCCTTTCCAAATGATGCTGGGGATGCGGGGGCCTGACTCTTTCCCTGTGCAGTCCTTCCCCCTACACCAGCCATTCAGCCTCCACTGTGTTCCACTGGCTGGTGTTATTGTGAAGGGGAAAGCAGCGGGCAAGAGGAGGGTTCAGCACCAACCCTCACCCATTTCTCCTCTGGCAATCCCCTCCCATCCCACTGCTTTATTGCTGCTTGCTTGCATGTGAGTGACCCAATTCAAAGGGATGGGCCTGCTGTCACCCTACAACATACACAATTCTGCCCATTATGAACTGCCCAGAGATTTACTTGCTCTTGGAGCAGTATGTCATGTGATAAGGCCCTCCTTACTTCCCAAGTGGTGTCCCAGAGGGACAATGCAAATGCAGATCTATTACTCAGTTGATCTCCACCCCCCACCACCACCCTGAATTCTTCTGTTGAGGGGAAATTGCATTTTCTCAGCACTCAAAAAGCAATAGTTTGTTATGAGAAACTGCTGTCTCCCCAGCTTTGCCTCTGGCTAGCACGCCTGTTGTTAGAGTGAGTGCTACAGGGAATGTGTGTGAGTGTCAAAGGCACCTTGTAGTATTGGATACCCCCCCCCCCGCACCTATACATGGCTCCACATCCCACCAGGCATGTATCATTTTGGACCATTTATACATGTTAACCCTCCCATATCTTTGAGATCACAGCATTTTATCCCTGGCTAGTGCCATTTCATATTCTATATATATTTTTACGTGTTTGTGTGCGTGAATTGCTCTGTATTTTCTATATTCCCTCCTGTTGCATGGAGCGGGAGTGGGGGTGGGTGGGATGATGCATGCATGAACTAGTGGAGGAAGTCAAAATAAGATAGTGAAAAATCGACATTTACAGTGCAATCTTCTATATGTCTACCCAGAAGTAAGCTTCAGTGTTTTCAGCGGAGCTTATTCCCAGGTATAGGATTGCAGCTTTAACAACACAATATCTTGCTTATGTTGATGCAGCAATTAAAGTAAGGAAGTATTACCCTTTCAGTACTGATTTTTTTGTTCAGTCATCCAGGAGGGTTTTTTTAATTGAGAGGGAAAAATGCCTGATTAGTATCAAGTATCTGTGAGCGACTTTAGCCACATTGTGCCCATAGGTTGTGGTTTGTTTTGTTTTTTGGCATCTAGAGAAGTGTCCCCTGTGGTACCATTCAAACAAAGAAGTGCCTTTCAGCCAACCAGTCTGCCACCTTCCCTTGCAGTGTTGTCCTATCTCAAGGATCTTTTCAGTTTCTAGGGTTTTTTGTGACTGCACATTCTCCTTCTCTAACACAGACATGTGCATGCACACCTTCCCTTTAAGACAAAACAAAACAACACCCGTGGGAGGGCTATCCTCCCCTATCCCACAGTGCATTGCATGCAAATGGTATATCATACCACTGCCACTACACTAGGGTATGTAGAAGGCGCTGTTTTGATCTGGGGGGAGGGGGACGTATGTGACCATGTCACTCCTACAGAACTCAACACTGGGTTAGGAACACAGGGAGAGCTGCCTTATGCACTGAGTCAGACCCTTGGTCCATCCAGTATTGCGACACTGACTGGCAGCAGCTGTCCAGGTTTTCAGGAAGGAGTTTTTCCAACGATACCTGGAGATGCTGGGATTGAACCTGGAACCTTCTGCACGCAAAGCAGGTGCTCTACCAATGAGCTACAGCTCCTCACCAGCTTCATTACTCTGGACAGAAACTATGCGGGAGTCCCAAATCCTGAATAAAAATTATATGTTTTTAATTGGAGTAATTTCATTGAAGTAATTGCGCTAAGAATAAAATCCAGGGTTGTTGTTTGTACTGGTGGTGGTGGTGTGTGTGTGTGTGTGTGTGTGTGTGTGTGTGTCTTTCCTTCTCTCTTCATAGTGGGCCCATAATTATAAAAACTGTGTTCCTGGGGTTATGTATTTATTCCCATTTTAAGGCTGAGAACATAACAATTGTGTTCCTTACTCTAAAGTCACACACCACTTGTTTAAATTGATACCTGGGCCCTCCAGCATAAGTAGCAGCTCAGCTCCAGCACTTAATTTGTGACAGATCTGACGAGTGGTTGGAGGAATGGCTTCCACATCAGAGGATAGTGTTTCCAGACATACTTGGACCCCCGCCTCCTTCTCTCTCACGCTCTCTTTCTCTTTCTCCAAAGCATTGATCAGCCTTGGAAAATGGAGACAAGACAACACATGGAGACAACACTCAGAGTAACGATGCAAATGCTCATTTGTAGCTAGGCAATCTCATGAAGAAGATCTCACCCAAGTAAAATATCCCTGAAATCATTCTGTGGCTGTTCTTTCCCCAGTTTTCATGTTGCTCACAATTTGGTTTTGGGTTGTTGCTTGCTACCCTCTTCCCCATATTAATATCAACATTTTTGGGTTTTGTTGACTGTGAAAAAGTTTCTTTCCTGTGGCATGTAAAAGTATTAATGTTGCCATTAATATGAGGCTCAACTTGATGTGCAAATAAAGGCCTGTCATTTGCTATGGATATTACACAGGCAATCCTGTGCTGATGCTTTTCTTGGTGGTAGTCATGCGTTGGTTGGCCTGCTTAGCACAACAATCCCTTGGAATCGGTGCCATCCATGCTGTGGTACTGGGTCAGAAGACTTGTACAACAGTCTGGTGGTGCGGTCACAGCCCAGGCCTGCCTGTCTGCAAGAGTGGTGTGTCAGTGCTCCCCCCCCCCCGTTTACAAGGACCTCGTAAGTCCTTCCCCCCAGTTTTCTGTCATGTTACAGTGGGAGGTGCATAACTTTCCCAAGTCTCTGGGCAGATGTGTTCTTTTTCTAAAATGTTCCTCCCCAGTAACCAGGGTGTTTGCGTCACAAAGAAGTCACGTTTTCTAAAGAGCCAATCATTTTTGAAAATGTATATATAAATAGCTCACTTCCTCTTGATTGCAACTAGGCTGCTATTTATTGCCCATTTCCTCTCAGCCAGACAGGTTGGAAGAGTTAAATGTTGCACTTCCTATGGAATGTGCAGGATCTCCATGTTGTCATGTTCCTACAATTGTTTGTGTCTATGGGCTTCCGTTGGCAGTTGACAACTCTCAGCCAAAAACTGTTCTGAAATGGAAGTAGCCCAGGTATTGCAGAGAATCTATACCACAGCTTTGGTGGAATTGTTGTCTATTCATTAACCATGAGCCACAAGTCTTGACAGAAGAAGGACAAGGGACAATAGGAGGTAGGCCAACACAGTGTCCCAACATAAATGACACCCCCCCACTTGAAAAATAAAACACTCAGGACTTCCGGGTGAACATGGAGCTTTGAAAGCCGCACAGAAATTCTGTGGGGCAGCTGGTACAGCATTTCCTGGCCAGAGAATGTCTCAGGCTGGGGGATCTACTTCTCATTAGAGAAGCGAAGATCTGAGGTTACCCCCAAATTATCTCATAGGGTCATAAATTGCTTTTTGTCTGTCTTATGACGGATAAAGGCGGCGGGTGATCTGAGGTGGGGAAAAACGGCGCTGTATTCGGAGACCGGTTTTACCGATCATCAGAAATATGTATGTTCGCTTCCAAAATAAAGGAGTACATCTGGAGTGGCTAATTTGGAATCTTTCTGCAGCATAGTGGGATTTATAATTAACTGTAAGTAGACTATGTTTATCTGGGAGGCGAAAAAGATAAGAGAGGAAACCTGAAAGGAGGTCTATAAATCTTATATGTTTGGAAGCGTCTTGGAAATATCTATACGCAAGGCAAGATGTTTGCAGTTGCAGCATTCTTAAACCTGTGGAACGAAATGGAGAGAGAAATTCTAAACAGATTGGAAGTAAGAATCCAGACTTTGAACGTAAATCTTAAAGTGGATCAATCAGAAGAACAACGTAAGACAGATTTCTTTACAGGACTGGCAGAGGAGAAGACAGAAGAAGTAAATAAGGACTTGGGAAACTTACCAGAAATTCACAGAGACTGTGAAGTTATAATTGGATTGAATTGGCACGAGAAGACAGTTCAGCAAGAAGTTGTGACGCACTTTTTAAAATCTAAGATGGTGGAGCCGGAGACCGGTATGCAGGAGCCCACAAAACAACAGAACAAGCTGATTTCATTCTTGGTTCAAAACCTGGAACTTAATGATTATCCCTTTGACAGAGGAAAGCAATGAAAGAGACTATCTTCATAGTCTTTTATTGGCAAAAGATAAAGGGTTGATGTATACTGTATTACGTGTCTAGTTGGAAATATAAATAATCTTTTGATTTTAAATATTAATGGCAAAGGTAAAGGGATTGCTTATATGACCTATTTGAATTTTAAATATTAATGGTGATGTAAGAGAAATTATTATAATTAAAGTATAATTATATTTGGTCTGTTTGGAAATATTTATTTTTTTAAAAAATAATTCTTTTGTTGTTGTTGTTGTTGTTGTTGGGGGTGTTGTTTTGTGGAGGCTTTGAAGTATTAAAGGGGAAGGTCTTTTGTTTTTTGTTCTATAAGTAGCATGATGGCTTATGTGCTTCTGCTGTTTTGTCAGATGTCACTTATTTCTTAGTTTTTAGACTTATCTTTCTTTTCTTTAAAAAAAAATATCTTGGAGATTAAAAGTGAAGGAATTTCTGTTTAGATAGAAAGAAAGAATGAGTAATTGTAATAATACAAATGTGTTGATTAGATGGTTAGGTACTAGAGAGTGCGGGGAGGGGAATACAAAATGCTTTTGTTATGTGGTCACTTGCTAATTAGTTTATAGTTACTTTTTACTTTTGGGATTCTTAATATACTGTATTTTGGAATTGAAAACACTATTTAATGAAACTATAGGTTTTCTTTTTTGGTGTATCTATAAATGTTGAATTTAATAGATTAAATAGTTGATGTATATTGGGGGAGGGTGGAGACCTCTGGTGTTTGTTCCTTTTAGGGTTCTTTTTTTGCCATAACTGGAAGTGATTTTTTGTTAACAGAAAAGATTTTAAGAATAACTGTGGTTGATTAAGCTGTGGAGAAGATTGGAAGTCCATTATTGTGTTTGTGTTTGTTTGTTTGTTTGTTTGTTTGTTTTTTATGAATAAAAATTAAAAGTTTAAAAAAAAAAGAAAAAGAAAACACTCAGGGCACAATCCTATGTTCCTCCGACCTTGTCTGAGGCTGGAAGCCCTTGCAACCTCGGGAATCTTTTCCGAAGTCACAGAGCCGTGGAGCTCCCGCCCTCCCACCTCATCGCTGGTGTGGTTCTTTCCGCGCCAGCAGGGAACCATAGACAGTCTTCCATCTTCAGTTCCCCCATGGGGAAGGGCGTTCCTGGGGGCAGGGAGGGCAGGAGCGAGGTACTACCAGATTCCGAGGAATCCAGGCAGTGCCTCAGCCTCTCCTCATGAGGAGAGACAAAACATCTAGATGGCCGAAATCGGCCATCTAAATGTTTCTGAAGGTGAGGGGAGCACAGTGGATATCCTATCTGCCGGGCTCCTCCCGCCCTACATAGGATGCCTGAAATCCTCCGGGTTTGGAGGGTTGTAGGATTGCCATGTCCTTCTATTTTAATAAATTACATTTTCTATTTCATTTTTTAAAAGTTGGTTTTAAGGGCTTGTACTGATGGTGCATTTTTGGAGCTATGAAAGAATTATTGCCTCTTGTGTATAATTGACACCATAATCCCCCCCACACACCGCCCGTCCCAGTCACTGGAAAGCCAGTTTTTCAGGGTTTTCAAAGTATCTAGTAAGGTTTTTACTAAACCCCCAAGCCCCCCCCCCAAATAGAGGTGGGTGTGGTGGTATTGAGTGACTGTCACCACCACCTGTTTTCTAGTGCCTGTGACATTGCTGTTCTCTCCAAATGCACACAGTTTTGTACAGTCATGCCTTGGATTGAGAGCATAATTGGTTCCAGAATGGTGCTTGTAATCCAAAACACTCTTATATCAAAACAAAATCCCCCAAAAAAAATTTGTACAGAGATTTTTAATTTAAGCCGTACTATAGTACTTGTATTGCAAGACGATGCTTGTATATCAAGTAAAAAAAATATTAAATAAATATTAAAAATTTTGCTTGTCTTGCAAAACGCTCTCAAACCAAGTTTTGTAATCCAAGGTATTACTGTAATTGCTTAAACATGTTCTTAGGGCAGAGCCGCCCCTACCATTACGCAGGCTGATATGCCTGTGTCAGGCGGCAGAGTGGGAACTGGGAAGAACAGCAAAGTGCACCACTCTCCCCCCTGCCCCAGCCAGCAGGGCCTGCCACTGACTCCCTGCCCCCTTCAGCCACTCTCCCACTGGGGCATTTGCAGCTGGCAGGGCTCTCGAGCAACCTGATGGGTGAAAACGCCGCTTCTTCTTATTGTGGGCAGCCAGTCCCGTTTTCTGCCCCAGCAGTGGAGCTCCCGCGAGAGGTTGGCCACACAATCACAGGAGCCCCGTGCCTGGGGCAAAAGGTGGGAGTGGCTGGGCAGGCGAGCTGGGCAAGCAGTAGCATTGCTGCCTCGCTTGAGGCGGCAAGATATGTTGGGCCAGGCCTGTCTTAGGGTGCAATCCTATGCTTCCTGGGGGGCATAGGACACTGTGGACCTCCCCTTCTATGGGTGGAGAGGGAGGTCTTCCCATGGAGGTCTTGAAGAACATTCCACTGCCGTGGCTGCCAGCAGTGGAGCCAAAAATGGGGGTGTTTCAGAGGAGAGTTGGGGTTGGCTGAGAGCCCACAGGATCCTAAGCTGCCTAATTCCCCAGGCATGCCCCCAAATGGAGCCAGGATCTATGCCAGCCCAAGAGCTGGTGCAGTAAAGTCCTTATTTTCTTGTGTTTTCATTAAAAGATGTTAGGTCCTTCTTCTAGTACAAAAGTGAAGACCTGCCTTTATAAAGCAGCAAACAGCCTTTTTCATCACTGCAAGGCCATCCCCACATGGCCGCAGGGCTTCTCCTCACTTGTGCTCCCACTCAAAGCTGAGCACTTCCATGGCAATGTGGAAAGCTCACTCCAATCCCCTTCCCGCCTCAATATGATCAGCTGTACAAGCCCTTTCATAATGGCAAGTGTGGCAAGGCCGTGCATCCCTGCTTTGTAATACGTAGGATTCCTATGTAGGTCACTGCCACTTAAATTAGCATACAGAATTGTGCTGCCCAAACACTGAGCATCTCTCCTCCTGATGACCAACCTTGTCTTGCCATCCAGAGATATCGAAAGACTTCCAAGCTTAGCAGAAGGGTGGAAGCTTCAAATTAAAAAAATAAATAAATCAGTAAATGTGGCACCCGGGAGTACTGTCCTCTCATGAAGAGTGTACACCCGGATCTATCCAGAAAGTGTTAAGGAGCAGGGTAGCCACATCTCTTTCATCTCCTTTTCTTCTAATGCTATTATGACATTTATGTTCAGATCCCTGGGACAATTTATCTTCTCCAGGCTAACAAGATGCATAAGGAAATAATATAGTATGACTTGATCAGAGCAATGATCCTGCTTACGTTAATTTGAAAGCGTCCCCCAGATCATGCTCTTTTGCAAAGCAGGAACTGCAAATGAAACTTTCGCGCTGACATTCCCTTTGCAAAGCATTCTGCCTGCCTTGACCTTTATCACGCACAGCGCGCGCGCACACACACACGACCCTAACTATATTGGCTTGTTTTACAGGAAGGAAACGTTTGCTTTTTTATGCAGCTCTTGGTGCCTGCCTTCAGCAGTAGCTGTTACTCTAGACTCCTTTGACTCCAATCTGTAAAGTTTTATGGTCCCTTTCTGGGCTGGGAGAGCTTTGGCAGTTCCTTGTGTCATGCAAGAGGTTATTATTGTTAGGAAGTAAAGCAAAATGCGGGGCAATCGATCTCTGCGCAAGCCATTTGGGTGTTGCTCCAAGACGGCTGGGCTCTTTTATATGTGCATGACATATATTGGCCTCCGCATTGTCTGAGGGGAGGCCATCACCGCTGCCCAGCAGGAGGAATGGTTCTCTTCCTTAACTCCCAGCGTTAACTCTGCCCTCCTCCACCCCCCGCCGGCCCTTCCACTCCCCGCCATGATCCTGGCATTTGCTCTTTCTGCTATAAATTATTTACAGAGGAAACGCTGAGTCAGGAAGCTGAAGTTGTAGAAAATGTTCGCTGAGCTATGAAACTCAATCCGAGCTAATTGAAAGCTTCCTGTGCTGCAGTTTTGCCCACGGTTTTCATGTGCATGGGTTTGGCTCGTCATTCAGAACCTGACACGTTCGGGGTGGGTGGGGCGTGCAAATTGCGAGAAAATCATCAGGAACAGCGGGCCCCATCTGAGGAAGCTCTCTCATTCCAAGTCACGATGGGCGAATGCCTCTATCCAACATAAACAGAGCGAAGGGGAAATGTTCACGCGCAGCGCAATCTTGTGCATGTCTCCTCAGATCATGTATCCTATGTCCCAGTGAGTTCAATGGAACTTACTCCCAGGTTAGTGTGTGTAGGATTGCAGCCTTACTGAAACAGCGACAAAAGAATGCTGCTTTTAGTTCTGGGTGGGTTGGATCCAAATTTAATCATACTTAGCGTAGATCCATTGAAATGAATGGGATTTAAGTTAAGTCATCATGACTAACTCCATGGATTCCAATGGGTCTGCTCCAAATATGATTATTTAAGAGTGTGTATTTATGGTATAGATTTTCATTATAACACAATGCCCATGCATGCACACCTGCAGCATTTAAATATATAAAAGCAAGATAACTCATCCTGAAAGCAGCTAAATGAAAGGGCAGCTTTGATTAAATCTGAATGCAGATGTGGTAACTTTTTGAGGCTGAGAGGTAATAAATCTTTCCCAAATAAAACTTTGCAAGGCCAATCTTGAATGAGGGTTCCTGCTCTTATTGATAGCAGTTGCAATTTATGCCACAGCTGCTGACACTTGGCAGAAAGAGTTCTAGAATGAGGTTTCATAGATTTCATAGATTATAGAGTTGGAAGGAGCCTACAAGGCCATCCAGTCCAACCCCCTTCTCAATGCAGGAAACTAGAGGAGGGGTCTCCCATCCAAGTAATAACCAGGCCTGACCCTGCTTAGCTTTCCACACTCAGACAAGCTGAGCCAGCATAAGCCACAGGCGGTGATGATCTATATGTTCCCATAAAACTCATCTGGCTGTGGATATGGGCCTGATACTTGCTGTGTGCACACAGTGGCTGCATTTTGTCATGAATGAAACTTGCGCTTTTAAAAACATCCTGGTTCATTTTGTAAGTAGAAATGTTCCCTCTAGTTTTTCACAGAACAAAACGTGGCGTCTTCAGTGTCACTTTTGTATGATGGAGGGAAAGTTGTAACATGTACATTTCTTTGCTATTTTGCTATCATTCTACTCTTGTGAGAATGCTTAGGGGCTTTCTTGTATGCTCAAATTATTATTATTATTATTTTCAATAAGGGTTTAAACTTGGTTGAAGCATTATTAACCTAAAAAAACTATCTCATAAAATCAGCAAGATTTACTAGGCAATGGTCCAACAGGGGAATGTTTACATATTCCAAAAGCCTACAAAACAGACATGAAAATGCTATAACTTCATCAAGATGCTGGTTTTACATGTTTTATAGTGCAATCACATACATGTCTACTCAGAAGTACATCCCATTCAGTTCAATGGGGCTTACTCCCTGGTAAGTGGGATTGCAGCCCTAGCTGGTAATGTATGGGGGGGGGGAGTTCTTTATACCATGCTAGCTTCAGCTGTTAAATACTTGATGAATCTGGAAATCTGATTTTTATGGAATTGTTTTAATTTCTGAAACAGATAATTAGCAGTGTAACTTCAAAGTTTGTCCTGAGCAATTCAATTTAAAACTAGCATTTGATGGCTTTCTAAAATCTTAAATATCAACCATAAAAGTTACATTCAATGTTCTGAATTCTAAAAGTTTGAAATTTGAGCTTCTAAAGGCTTTGGGTAGGATCCAGATTTAAACAGACTTAAAAGTAGAAGAAATCAATGGGACTGAAGTTAGTCATGATTAACTTAAGTCCCACTGATTTCAATGGGTCTTCTCTAAGCATGACTAAATCTGGATCCAACCCTTTATATTTATTTATTTGTTACAATTATATCCCACCTTTCCTCCAAAGAGCCCAAGGTGACATACGTGGTCCTCCTCCTCCTCTCCATTTTATCCTCACAGCAACCCTGTGAGGTAGGTTAGAGTCAGTGACTGGCCCAAAGTCACCCATTGGATACAATGGTTCTTGCTTGCAAAAAGTAAGGTAATTACAACCTCCGCTGTGGAACTTCAGTATGCTGATGATAATGTGGTCTCCGCACATTCAGAGGATGATCTCCAAACTATCCTAAATGCTTTTGCAGAAGCATACGAAAAACTTGGTCTCTCACTTAACATCAAAAAAACCCAAAGTGCTTCATCAGCAAGTGCAAGCTAACCCTTTGATGATGCCATCTATCCAGCTTGGCAGGACAATTCTGGAAAATGTCGATCATTTTCTCTATCTTGGCAGCTATCTTTCTGTTACAGCTAACATCGACAGTGAAATCCAGCATTGTTTGAGCTCCGCAAGTGCTGCGTTTTCTCGAATGAAACATAGAGTGTTCGAGGTCGGGATATTTGTAAGAAGACCAAAACACTGGTTTATGAAGCCATTGTATTACCAACTTTATTGTATGCCTGGGAAACATGGACTATCTATAAACGTCACTTCCACCTCCTTGAAAGATTTCATCAACGTTGCCTCCGTCGGAAAATCCTGCGAATTACTTGGGAAGATAGGCGAACAAATGTCAGTGTACTGAAGAAGCAAAGACTACTAGCGTTGAAAAAACGATCCTTCAATGCCAACTTCAGTGGACCGGTCATGTTGTTCGAATGCCTGACTGCCGTCTCCCAAAGCAGTTACTTTATTCCCAACTCAAGGATGGAAAGCGGAATATCGGTGGTCAATATAAGAGGTTTAAGATGTTCTTAAGGCTAATCTAAAAAAATGCAATATAAACATAGAAAACTGGGAAGCTCTGGCCCATGAACGATCTAACTGGAGGTTGGCCTTTCACAAAGGTTACCTGGACTTTGAAGAAGCCCGAGTGCAAGGTGAAAAGGAGAAACGTGCTAAGCAAAAAGCACGTCAAATGAACCCTTTACAGGACCATCTTCCATCTGGTAACCTGTGTCCTCACTGTGGGAAGCTGTGTGGATCTAGAATTGGCCTCCACAGTCACTTACGGACCCATCGCTAGAGTCTTCACAATTTTTCTTTAGAATTTCCTCCTTTTAAAATTTCCTTTTTGTAAATTTTTATCCTGGAAGACAATCTTACTCAGTCACGAGTGATCGCATGATGATGATGATGATGATGACGACGACGACGACAATGGTTCTTGATTCTTAGCAAACATGCATCTGTTAATCATATTTCAGCTCCCAAGTTACCATAGGGTGGTTATGTGTCCCCTTTGACAGAGGGCAGTCCTCTATTTGAAGGGCTGCCATGTCCAATTCCAGTTGAAAGATAAAGAACCATCACCTGATAGCCCCCAGGCAGCAGACTGAGCCAGCAGGCAGGCATGCAGCTCACCTGGTTACAGTCTTCCCCACTTTGGTGAGATGTATTTCTGTTTAAATTATATTTGTTTCTACATTTGCATCTACACATATAAACTAGCATATGCAAAATGTATGCAGATAGGTGTCCTCTTTTGACTTCCTTTTTGTTGATGCCTTCACCTCAGGCCTCTTAATGGTGTGTTCACAGTCTTCAGTCTGCCTCAAGAGGTTTGTAAAGGAATTGACAGAAGAACGGGAGGAGAAGGCACCAATGTGTAAAAGGTGCCAGCAAAAACAGTTTAATGCCATGTCATGAGATAGCTAAAGAATTCTTTTCTGTCATATTTGGAAAAAAACTTAAGGCCCCCCCGACGAAGGTGTGAACCGAAACGTGTTGGGCATTAAACTGTGTGGGGTTTTTTTTAAAAAGGAATTGAGCCACACCCCTCATATATGAATGAAATTGGAAGACTCCGACTTCCAATGGATAGATAGGCAGTGAATTGCTAAAAATGGACTTACATATATTCACATGAGCATTGTGGAAGGGAAGGCGGATGGATGGATGGATGGATGGATTTAAATGGAAGAACCCGAAGGAGGTTTATTTACAGCTTGCAGTTGTCAAATGCTAATATTGGTGTCAATACAGGACGTTTCTTCTAATGACATGGGGAAATGAGGAGAATTTTTTTGCTCATCTGCTTAACACGTACAGATGTATTCATAATTATCTTTTGCCTTCAGGCAGCAGGCACAGGTGGGTTCCACAAGGGCTTGTATGCCTGCCAGAGAGCAGAGCCTGTAAGAATGATGTGCAGACAATCGGAATGCCATTTAGCGAGCAAAGCACAATAAAACTCCAAGCGCTCTTCCTGTCTCCGAGACCCATAAATTATGAAAATTGCACCTGCCTCAGGCCACGTAGATATTGTTTTATTAAAGCTGGGGAAGAATAAACTTTTCAACTGCTGCGGGGAGTGGGTTGGGGGGAGAAAGTGGGAATGAGGGGGCAAGATGTCCTAGGGCTTTTCCTCTGGCCCCTGTCATGAAGCTGTTGGCTTACATTAATCCCATTTGTCATGGCTGCACATTTCAAGTTAATTCTTAATGGTTTTGGTGTGAAAACACGGCTTGCACTTTCGAGAATGAAATGGAGAAGGAAGGGGAATCTGGGTGGGGGGGCGCTCTGAAGAAGAAAATCTTCCCCCACAGTATGCCTAATCCTCAATTTCAGATGTTTGAAGTGCTGTGTTTACTTTCTTCATTATGCCAAAACAAGAAAGAGACTAAAGGCGCAATCCTATGCAAGTTTAGACAGAAAAAAGGCCTACAACTCCCAGCATGCCCCAGCTAGCATGCTGGGAGTTAGAGGCCTTTTTTCTGTCTAATCTTGCATAGGATTGCACCTATGGGAACACAGGAAGCTGCCTTATATGGGGTCACACCATTGGTCCATCTAGCCTGGTATTGTTAACACTGAGTGGCAGCAACTCTTCAGAGTTTCAGACAGGACTGCTTCCCCCCCCCCTCCCCCCCAGTCCTATCTAGAGATGCTGGGACTGAACCTGTGACCTTTCGCACCCACAGCCCCACCCAACTTAAAGACTAACAAATTTATTCCGGTATAAGCTTTTGTGGACTATAGTCCGCTTCATCAAATGCATGGAGTATCATGGAGAGTTTCAGGGTTTTGTAATACAGTGCATATGGAGTGGGGGGAAATTATAAACAGTGATGTCAGAAGGAAATTCAATTCAATGCAGAAATTACAGGTGCCACAAGGCTCTGTGCTGTTTTTACTGCAATAGAGTAACATGGCTATGCTCTGGAAATTCATTATGCCAGAGCTCCAGCATTTGCTGGCTGCATAGAACAAAGTTTGATTGTAACATGCTCTAACTTCATTTAAGGTTTTATAATTAAAACAGCCGATGTAACATAGAAGTGCCTAGAGCAGGGGTGCCCAGCCTTTTTGGACCCATGGGCATATTTGGGAATTTGATAATCTGCTGTGGGTGCCACAAAATGGCTCCCATGGAGGATGTGGCTCGTCCCATGATGGCTGCCATGGGGGCCTGGCTAGTCATAGATTTCATAGAGTTGGAAGGAGCCTACAAGGCTATCAAGTCCAACCCCCTGCTCAATGCAGGAAACTAGAGGAGGGGTGTCCCATACAAGTAATAACCAGGCCTGACCCTGCTTAGCTTTCCACGCTCAGACAAGCTCAGCCAGTGTGAGCCACAGGCCTGTCTCAAAAGAGGTGTGTGTGGGTGGGAGAGAAATAGCAAGGCTAGAGGTTGAGAAAATAGCAAGAGGGGAGAAATGGGAAGGCAAAACGGGAGAGGGGAGAGAAAGAGCAAGGCTAGAGGGGGGAGAAACAGGTAACGAGATGGGGAGAGATTCCCATTATTTGTTCATACCATTGCTTTCCTCCTGTTCTTTTGCTTCTGACATCTTCTATCTTACTTTGTTTTTCTGTATGTATGTTGAAGATTAAATTCTGTGCAAGGGGAACGCCACAAAAAATTACCATCGGTTCTTTTGTCTCTCGTGGTTTTTTTCATCCCCGTTTGGTGATACGATGTTGTGCTTGCTGAGTCATTCCCCTTTCAAGGTGCTGGAACTTGTTCTGTTCCCTTTGCTCACTGGCGTTGGAGGGGTACAAATGGCTCGCTGGGTGCTTGCCCGGCAGCCTCATCACCCCCTATGGAAATCTTCCATGGCCCTGCAATGCTGTCCAAAGGAACAGAAGAAACATTGGCACATTTAGGGCACAATCCTATCAGCATGTTTTGACAGAAAAACATCCTGCAACTGCCAGCATCTCCCAGCCAGCATGGCTGGCTGGGCATGCTGGGAGCTGTAGGACTTTCCCCCCCCCTGCTTAGACATTTATTTATTTTTAGGCTACTTTTTCTTTGATTGTGAAATTACAGCAAAACAAGCAGAAAATAAAAATAAAATTAAATAACAGAGATTTGCATGTATACATATCAATGAATACATATAAAATGCATATATATTTTCTGTCTAAACATGCATAGGATCGCACCCTTAAAGAGAAGACAGTGGCCTGCCAGTCAGTTGATTGGGAGGATGCTGCACCCCATTTTTAACCTGCCAGATCATGTTTTGCCCAGAAGAGGTGCAGATAGCTGTCGTAAGGATAAATGAAAGTACAGTAATACCTTGGATTGCAAGTAACTTGGTTTGAGAGCGTTTTGCAAGACAAGCAAATTTTAAAATATTTATTTATTTATTTTTTACTTGATATACAAGCGATGTCTTGCAATACAAGTACTGTAGTACGGCTTAAATTAAAAATCTCTGTGCAAATTTTTGGGGGGGATTTCATTTGGATATAAGAGTGTTTTGGATTACAAGCACGTTTCCGGAACGAATTATGCTCTCAATCCAAGGTATGACTGTACCAGTTCCACACAGTTTCACCATTCTTCGACAGACTTCCAGGGCAGTGGATAATTAGGCCGTGAGACAGCCACCAGGGCCAGCATCTAGGATAAGCATGGTTGGGCATCTGCCAAAGGCCCGCACACCAGCAGGGATCCACTGACAAGACCCCCTTGGACTGGCTCCTCCTCTTCACCATTGCAAGTTGCAACCTGCTTGTTCACCCACCTCTCACTTTGGCCCAGACAATGGAAGGGAGGAGGAGGAGGAGGAGGAGGAGGAGGAGCAGGAGATGCCATTGCCTGCTTGCTCACTGGCTCTCTGCCCCCGTCAAGCAAGCAAGTGGGAGCAATTATCAGAAAGAGGATGAGGAGTAATAGCAGCAGGTGACAATGGTGGTGAGAAGGTAGACTCACTGAGGGAGGGGCCCATTGAGGGTGTCTTGCCCAAGGACCCTCAAAAACTGGCAGCCAATGCTGGCAGCCACCTGGGGGGGGGGTAGTCACAGTGAGGATTTTTGACAGAGCTGTGTGTGCCCCACAGCCTGCCCTGTGCCCCCTAAGCTTGGCTGCTGCCCTCAGGTGTTGTGGAGGACACTGCCCCATCACCAGTGTTGAAGTAAGATTCAGCCACCCCTCCAGCTGGCTTCTGTAAATTGGATGGGGGCAGGCACCATCATGTCTTTCACCTCATGTAGCAAGATCTCTTGGGCCGGCCCTATAAACATCTGATGCTCTCAGAGACAAGACAGAGGTGCTCCTGGTCAATCGGAAGGCAGATCAAGGAATAGGGATTCAGCTTGTGTTGGACGGGGTTACACGCCCCCTGAAAACACAGGTTCACAACTTGGGTGTACTTCTGGATTCAGCCCCAGGAGTGCATTTGCACATCTAAAGCTCGTGCGCCAGCTGCGCCCATTCCTGGAGACATCTGATTTGGCCGCAGTGACACATGCCTTAGTTACATGACATCCCGTTTGGATTACTGTAACACGCTCTATGTGGGGCTGCCTCAGAAGAGTGTTTGGAAACTTCAGCTGGTTCAAAGCGCTGCTGCCAGACTGCTAACTGGGGCTGGCTACTGGCAGCACACAACTCCTCTGTTACAACAGCTTCACTGACTCCCAGTCTGTTTCTGGGCACAATTCGAAGTGCTGGTTATGACCTATAAAGCCCTATACAGCTCAGGCCCAGGTTATCTGAAAGACCGTATTCTCCCCTATGAGATCTTCTAGGGGAGGCCCTTCTCTTAGTTCCGCCACCATCTCAGGCATGCCTGGCAGGAACGCGGCAGAGAGCCTTCTTGGTGGTTGCACCAACACTCTGGAATTCCCTTTCCAGGGAGGCTAGAATGGCGCCCTCCTTGGCTTGTTTTCAGAGGCAGGCAAAAACTTTCCTGTTCCAGAAGGCCTTTGGGAATAGTTTGGACCTATGAGAAAGTGATGGATTTGCACTGTTTTTAATGGTTATAGTTGTTTTAACTTTGATGTTTTATTTAATTTTAATAATATTGCTGATTTAATTGTATTTTTAACTTTTGTATTTTTCTATTTATATGTTTTAACTGTACCAATTTTAATGTTGTAAAGTCGCCTTGAGTCCCAGTACTGGGAAAAGACAGGTTATAAATAAATATGATGATTAATAATAATTTCACTGCTTAGTGGCAAGACTCAGCAGCCTTTCCACATTTTAAATCTGGCAGGTGGAATGTGTGTGTGTGTGTGTGTGTGTGTGTGTGTGTGTAGGAGAAGCATGCCTAGTAACAGTGTTTTGCCTAGTGTGAACTAGGCTATTTTGGGCTAATTATCAACTTCCACTTATTAGCCCATTGGATGGAAATTTAGGCCTTTTCTGGAGTGTGGATATTATGAAAATTGGATATCCAGGAGAAAGTCCTTCAAGTCTCTCTTCTGCATGAAACACTTGAAGGACTTTCTCCTGAATGCATCTGACAAAAGATAAGCAGCCCCTGCTAAAGGAAAAAACATTTTCCAAAATGTGTTGGGCAAAATAAACTTTTCTCAAAGGCACCTGAGATTCTTGTTGGTTTCCATTACATACAAGTGCCTTCTCCTCCAGATGTTTGTTTTTCATCAAACATCTGGAGGGCCACAAGTTGCCCACCCCTGATTCTACCCTAATGAGCAGCGGAGGCTCGTTAAGGAGTTATCCATGGTGCTGAACCTATTTTGAGGCTAGGGTTCGGCATCATGGATAGTTCCTTCAAAATTCAGACTAAAATCCGGAATGGATACACCGACCCGCTGACAATGGAGCCACCAGCCTTCACTGCTAATGAGATAGTCTTTTCTTGGTCTCTTGCTTCTCATGACTTCTGCCCCAAGATTATTTGCTGCCATGTTCCCTTTTCAGTCTACCAGGCCTCCTTACATACTGTTTTGCCCCCCCCCCCAACCTTGAAACATAATCGGCTATTTACCCAGTTCACCTACCAATAAGGTTTCACTTCTGTCCTCCATCCTGCCTCGTGCCATTTCTTCACCAGCCCAAGGTAACTTGTTCCATAGTCATTGCAATCCAACTGTGTGGGATTGTAGCATACACTTCGTGGAAATCTAAGACAAGCCTATTTTTATTTATTTATTATTTTTATACCCCGCCTTTTTTCCTGCAAGGAACCCAGGGCGGCTTACATAATCCTCCTCCTCCTCTCCATTTTATCCTCACAATAACCCTGTGAGGTAGGTTAGGCTGAGAGTCAGTGACTGGCCCAAAGTCACCCAGTGAGTTTCATGGCTCAGCGGGGACTAGAACCCGGATCTCCCGAGTCCCAGTCCAACACTCTCACCACTACACCACACTGGCACTATACCTTATTGGTTATTCAAAACGGTGTGTGCCCTTCCATACAGCTGCTACCTCCTACTTTGAAAACAGAAGGATTTCCTGTATCACAGACTGAAATCTCCTGTCACTGCATATGTCCCAGTATGTGGCATTTACTGTTGCTACTCAAAAAGTGTATTTCAAGAAAGAAGCCACAAGATATTTGTATATTTAACAATATATATTTTATATATAATTTCTAGATCAGTACATTCAGTTTAACTTGTTTTTCTTCACAAACAGAAGAACTCTTAACAATAGTAGACTTCTAAAATAAATACTATTAAAATAGATCTTCAAAATAAATATTCTATACAAAGGAAAACTTCTGTGGTAATTTATGTTTTCAGTTGAGGGAAGAAGTAAAGAAGAGGGAAATCTTAACCACTCTCTGTAAAATTGAATAAAAATAAACCCAAACATGAACAATGCTGCAAGGCAGACATTTAAGAGGGCCAGGAGGGAGAATAAATAGTTTAGGGCGCAATCCTATGGCCCTCTGACCTTGCCTGGGGGCCATGGGATAGGTCAGACTCCCTGCTGCGACCTCGGAAATCCCTTCCGAGGTTGCAGTGGCAATTCCACCCATGGAGCTCCTTGGGGAGGGGCATACCTGGCGGGGCGGAGGGGTGAGGTGCTGCCAGTCGTCTGACAAATCCAGGCGGTGCCTCAGCCTCTCCTCCTTGTGAGGAGGGGAAAATCATTTAGACCTCCACTCCTCATTCCAGCACTGCTCAGTGTAATGTTACAGTGCATCTCTTGGGAGAGAAGAATGGTTTTACTTGCTTGGTACATGGGATAGATGTACATTCCTTAATTAGTGTGCATTTCTCCTGTTAAGGTGCTACACCTGAAAGCAGCCCTCAGGACAAACTGGATCACTTCTGAGGGTGGAGGGATGACAGTGGTTTCCCTAAAGTTGATGCCATAGACTCACCTGCTGGGACAATACAAAAGGAAAGTGTATGCTCAGGTAAGTTCCCTTGACCCCTTGGATCTCAGGGAGCTTTGCTTAATTCAAATCAGGATGCAGACTCACCTGCTGGGACAATACAAAAGGAAAGTGTATGCTCTGGTAAGTTCCCTTGACCCCTTGGATCTCAGGGAGCTTTGCTTAATTTCAAATGTATGTGGCCAGATCATTCTATCTCTGTAATACTTAAGTGTCTTGGGACTGGTGGCAATGTTAAAGGAATGCATATAACTTAAGAGTAGATGACGAGCTGGGGGAAGGAAAAGGTTAAAGAAATGGCATGTTGGCTGGTGGGATTGGGAGGAGGGAGAAGGAACCTTTTGCTAGCACAGCAGCCAAGACCATCTAAAAGGAACAGTATAATGTTGTTCAGGCTCTTCTTGGGCTGGTCTAACCCGGAAACCTTTCAATGCTCAGCAAGAAACTTGTCAACTTTGTTGCTAGGCCTCGAGTAAAGAGATGGAGAAACATGTTGACAGACTGCTAGACCAGAGGGGGGCCTGGAAGATACAAGGAGCTTCATTCTGCTACATTTGCAAAGTCATTCATTTTCTGGCCTTTCTGTTCTAGCACATTGATCCACTTAGGTCAGATTGGCATTGACAGATTTTGACACTTTTAAAAACCCATAAAGAAATGTAAGTGGTTTACAACTATGTGCAGTAAAAATAAAAGGCCTGGTTTCATTAAAAAAAAAAAAAAAGTACAAGAAATATAGAAATGTTCTGAGTGAGTATGTACATGTGTAAACTGACAAAGTGCTGATCCACCAGTTTGTTCACATCCTATAGACAGCCAAGCCAACTAGAATTTGCAGTTGCTGGATCAGTACTGCCCCATACTAACAGGAACATAAGATACAACAAATCATATAGGTTTAGTTCAGGGATGGGCAATTTGTGACCCTCCAGATGTTTTGGCCTACAACTCCCATCAGCCCTAGCCAGCACAGTCAGTGGTGAGGAATCAAGGGAGTTGTAGGCCAAAACAACTGGAGAGCCACAAGTTGCCCACTCCTGGTTTAGGTAATGGATAGCATTGGGTTGCTGGATGCCTAGCTTATTTATACTCCCAAGAACCTGATTTATCATCCCTTGGAAATCAACAATGATTTATACATTCAACAGTATTTTGGCTAAGATTCTCCTTCTTCCTTCCCACTCCCCCATTGCATGGTTCCCTCAAGTTTGTGCAAGAATATACATACAACATACTGTGCCTAATCCAACAGGAACTTTTGAAACACTCTCCACTGAGATGAATGGGAGTGTCGCCAGAGCCCTCTGACATATCGCCCACTCATTTCAATTGGCAGAAGTTCCCACTGGAGGTGCCCAATGAGTTCTTGGCAAGGACTAAGCTATACAAATCAGTATCTGACAACACAGATGTAGTATCCCTTTTTCTGTGAAATACTATATACATAACTGGCAGGTATTATAAATATAAAAAGATTAAAAATATTTCCCAATCAATAAATATATACAGATTTTTTAAAAAATAAAAGTCACCCATGATAAGTAAAAGTGAACAAATTCTGTCCCCACCCCTTCCCAAAAAGAGATGGCTCCCTTCTGTCAGTATAGTTGTGTGTTTAATTTCAAACCAGAAATCACATTTGCTTGAGAATACAATGTGGGTTTTGCCTACTGTTTGCCTAATTAAACAGGGTAGTTCTCAGTCAATCATTACAGTGTAGTAATTCCAAGTTCAACCCACCCACCATCCCCCATCACAAAACAGCAGAGACTTAAGACCAGCTTTTTGCATGCAACAAATACCATTCCATCTGATTTGTTATATTAGCGGACAGTTGTTTTCTGTTTAGCACCTTGTGGTTGTCAATAGAACAGGCTTAATCCACTTTAATGGAATACAACATCGGCCTTAAATAGTGGAGCTGCCTTCCCCTCCTGACAGAAAGTTAACAGGCCTTCATGCAATAACGCAGCCCTAGTACGAGTGAATAGATAGATGAGGCCTAAAAGAGTTGGCTACTGAAAATTGGGCGGTTTGTAAAAAATATGCATCTCTAGTTCCACTTCTCCCCCCCCGCCACAAAGTATTTAGCACTAAAATAGACATTAAAATTTCCTCTGTATTTACAAAGACACGCTATTATACAGAAGAGACCAACACTGAGCAGCAACAACAAAAAAAGTGAGAATTAAAATACCGAGCAAATGCCATTCTGCCAAAAACAGGTCTGTCTTTCATGGGAGCCTGGGGTTGCATGGATATCCATTTTAAAAGAACAAAAAACGAAACCCCAAATATGTACAAATACATTGTGCTCAGTTTGTACTGACCTTGCAAGAGCAAGGTGGAGGGTGGGTAAAATATGGATGATTTTTTTTAAAGCTAAGGCTCAAATACTTAATTTGATTAAGCACCATTCATTTCAATGGGGAGTGGGCAGCTTAAATTTAACATGAAAGTGTTTGTGAGATTGGTGGCCTTGATAATTATGCCTCGTTTTTTTTGCCTTGTAAGGTCTTGCTTGTGCAGTACCCCAAATATGGAATATGCTGTTTGATCATGGCAATAGAATGTATTGATGTTAAAATGTGTGCTCAGAACCTCCTTCCTCTTAAATGTGTTGCTAAAAGGTGCCTGATCTCTCAAGCACTCCATTGGTGGGAATGTCATTGAACAAACAGGGCTTTCGCTTCAAAGCTTGCCAGGGCATTTGAGAATCAAAGCCTTATATACTTGTTAGCCTGATTGAAGTCAATGGGTTAGGTCCAAGGAAGTGGTTGTCAGTTTGAGACCTTGGTGTCAGGGACAAAATGAAGGTACTCCTCCCTGTGTATATTTTAATGATCATGTCTTTATAGCTATAAATTAGAATACATGCTTTGTATCCTAACTCGTATGAAGCCCGTAAGAATAAGATGGGCTTAGAAAGGGAAGACTGGTAGAATTGGCTACTTTTCAGAGGCTGCAGTTGTGCCTTAACTGTGGCTTGATCTGCCCCAGTTGACGGGCAATAGTGATTTCTGCATATCAAGGCAGGGCTACAGAGGTCAATTGAAAAGGAATTGCACAATGTATAGAAAGACACTGTGTGTGTGTGTGTGTGTGTGTGTGTGTGAGAGAGAGAGAGAGAGAGAGAGAGAGAGATGGTGGGGGGGAGTGGTAGGCAGCTGTTCCTGTTAAAGGAACTTTACTGCCAACAATCCACCAGTAATAAATAAACATTAAGAGGATAGGGGCCCTGAATGGAATAGCCTTTGAGGAATAAGATTCCTCATTCCAGTTACGGATGTACCTGCCAAGCAAGCTTATCTGTTAATTATTCTTGCAGTTCCGTGGACTTAGCAAACAGCCAACACTACAGAGCAGAACAGAAGTCTTCAAATTACCCTATGCAGTAGATTTCTGCCTTTGCTCTGCAAAATATTAAGAAACCTCCTTCAGAACTCCACTGTGTAAGCATGGATCACCACCACTTCCAAAACCCTGAATTCTCCAAAGTGCTTCGGTTCCTAGAAAGAGATATCTATCTTTGTTTGTTGAAAGCAAAAGGCTGACACACGTTAGACTTGCAACACAGGTTATGAAACACCTTTCCTGCTGTCCGCCCCCCCCCCCCATGCTTCCCATGCCTGCCCGCCCCACGTTCCCCAGAGATCAAAATGGCTTCTCTGGTCTGTTGCCACCTTTCCCTTCTGGGGAGGCTTTACAAATCACGCTGTTCGTATTTTTACACCGACATCCAGGCCGGCTCACATGGTCATAGCAGCGCTGCGACAGCTTCACGCAGCCGGTGGCCGGCAGATAGCACAGCAGACAAGGCAGGACCAAAGAGAGGGCGCTCATGAAGGACCACCGGGCGCAACAGTTCGAATGGGAGCAGGAGCAGGGATGGTCTGCGCAGGAGCCCTCGTCGTCCTCATTGGTGCAGTGGTAGAAGATGCCCTTCACCAGGCACATGCAGGTGGAGTAATTGACCAGGTTCTGAGCTGAGCACAGGCATTCCTGGTTGCAGAGCCAGCATGACGGCAGAGCCCTCGGCAGGGCACACTCCTTGCACTTGCATTTCCCACAGGCTTCGCACAGCAAGAAGTGCTTGTCCAGCTCCTGAGAGGTCAGCCCCTTCAGATCCAGGGGCTTGCAGTTGATTGCCTTGGGCTGTATCCGGACTGCCCTCAGGGAGGACTGGTCTGCCACCGGGGCTGGCGCCATGTGATCCAAGAGCCTCTGATCGGAAGACGTGCTGCTGCTGCTGCTGATGGAGCTGGGCCGCCCACTGAAGGAGATCCATGGGTGGGTGATGTCTTGCTCACATCGCTGGGGGTGGAGGGGGGGTTCGTGGTGGCCCCGGGGAGGCTTCGGAGCAGGCAGCTGGGCCAGGGTGGGATTGTCAATGTAGTCATTCTCAAGGTGCGTGGTCTTCATTTGGTCAATAGGCAGGATCGTCAGGGGATGCTGTAGCCTGCCGTATGGGATGCGGCTGTCCAGGACAGGCTGTACCATGGTGGAATTGGGAACCACAGTAATGTGGTGAGGCATCCGAGGCTCCATTGCTCAGGCTGTCCTTCAGCACTGGGAAACACTGCTTTTAAGTGTCCTAAAAAGAGAGATTGAGGGAAGGGAGAAAGAGCCAAAGAGTTCAGACATTAGCTGTTACTGTCACAGTTCCAACAAGCCTCATTGCTTTCGCTGTTCCTATGCCAGGGGTGGACATGGAGCCAGCTGCCGTGTAACTCTTTGTGGTGTCATCCCTATGGAGGGGATGACATGATTGCGCCTGTGTGACCAGCCCCGAGAGGGCTTGTGCATGCATTAGAGCAGCAGTCCAAGCAACATCTGCTATTTATCTCTATGGAGTTGCAAGCCTATCTTCCTGAGAAGTGAAGACCTACAGAGGAAACTAGACCCTATCTCAGCCTTTCCCAACCTGGTGCCCTCCAATTCCAACAGCCCCAGCTATCACAGGTAATGGTCAGGGCTGATGGGATTTGTAGTCCAAAACATCAGGAGGGCAACACATTGGGAAAGGCTGTTCTATCTCAGCTGGAATATTGCTGAGAGGAGAAGGAAAGACAGAAGAACATAGTTCATGTTCATGCTTCAGCTTAGAAAAAAACCATCAGTCATGTGAACTTGAGAAGAATGTGCATAACAAGGTAACTATCCCAACACTAAGCCTAGTGACTATCCAAGCAGAGATCCTCAGGGATGCACAACTTGTGGCCCTCCAGTTGCTTTGGCCTACAACTCATATTATTCCTAATTGTTGGCCCTAATTGTTGGCTAGGGCTGATGGGAGTTGAACTTGAAAGCAAAAACATCTGGAGGGCCTTAAGTTGCCCACCCCTGATTATTCTGTATGCACATGTTCATGCTGCACACTATTGATTTCGTCTGAGCCCATATGCAGTGCATTAATTCCCAATTACAGCTTTCTTCCTTTTAATGACAATCAAAACTGTAGATGCCAAGTCCAAGCCTTTTGAGTTTACTGGACCACATTCAAATGCTTGCTTTGGTAAAAACATGCACCCCAGTCTAGATTGTTCTCTACTGATCCCCAAAAGCCAAACCTTATAATCTTCATAGCAGCTGAGATGGCACCACTGGCTCTATCATGTTATATATGTCACGGGGAAGCATTGCTCTCAATGGAGAGAAGAATAAACATTTACAGGGTCTTTTTTGTCCCCTCTCTGATCTTTTCATGATGGCTGCAATTGTCCCATTGCTACAATTGAACCCAATTGGGTTGACAAACCCTGGGTTCAGAAATGCAGTACTATTTACCTTCCTTCCTTCTCCAGCCTCAGGGGCTGAATAACTTCGGTTGCTGCGGACAAAGGGGGAAACTCCCAAAGGCCTACTGGTGTTGTACAATACTTCAGATGAGACTCTTATTCTGCAGTTGCCCTGCCTCACTCATGGAATTTTATGGGGTGGTCCAGACATTGTTGAATCCCATTTGTAACCCTCCCTTGTTCTCCCATTACTTCTTCCCATCTTTTTTCTTACCACAGAAAATCTGTTAAGTAGCGGAAGATGAGCCCCACAATGTCTTTTTTAAAATATCTGTGCACAAAAGTACATACATAACAATTGAGGGCTGGGTGGGTGGGGACTAATTTTATGCAAAATATAGCTATCCCTAAAACCTGGCCTTATTCTGATATGTTTTATGAATGGAAAATGGAAATTCACTCATCCTGAACCTTAGGAATAGGAAGGTTATCCATTAAGCCAGGCAGATGAAGACACTCCCTGATTCTAGAAGTAATGAAAAACAGACACACACCACCCTCCTGTTCACATCAACAGTTTTCAACATGTCTTCTCATGCCTGGAATTCATAGAGCTACGTGTGAATCCACACCCCAATTTTCATTTCAGTGTAACAAATAATCAGGTGATTAGCAATTTTCCGAAGCAGTTTTTACTCTAGGTCTCCGGCCCATTTGTCAGAACAGAACTAAGATTTGGAGCACCAATATAATGGCCACCACCAAACACTTTGTCTAACTTCACACCAGTCAGTTTTTGCCTAGGACTTAATGGCTGTGTTTGCATGTAACACTAGAACATGATGTTCTGTTACAATGAGGTCACTGTGACCTGGTTTGCACGATCAAAACAAGCCACTGTGGCTTGTTGTGAGCCGCAGTGCATGCCAGCATGTGCCATGTGTGATTTGCATAATCACTCCCTGGCTGCATTGTGTCATCTGAACCCAGGCAGCATGGCTTGTTGAAGGGTTAAACAACCCTCAAATAACCCTACAACAACCCATGGGTTATTTGAGGATTGTTTAACCTTCCAACCAGCCATGTCGCCTGGGTTCAGACAACATAAGCCATAGCCGGATGATTATGCAAATTGTGCAGGGCACATGGTGGCTTGTTTTGATTGTGTGAACCAGCCCAGTGAGTCTTGGGGTATCATGCTCCCCCTTCCCTCTCCAGTGTAGCCATGAAGAGATTGGAAGCTTCTGCTCTAGATTAACTGCAGTTTACCATTACCTCCGAACCCTAAACTGGTTAATCTTAATTATGCTTCGTTGAAACAGTTGTTAATGAAGCTGGCTTGTTTTAGCAAAACATAGTTGATTGACCACAGTTAATCTAAAATGGAAACTTCTGATCTCCTCCTTACAGCCACACCAGAGGAAGAAGGGAGCGAACAAACTGGAGGCTTGCTGTGGCTTGTCCTTGTAATGCTAAACCAGGGGTGGGGATCCTTTGGCCCTCCAGATATTGTTGGACTCCAGTTCCCATCAGCCCCAGCCAGCATTGCCAAAGTTCAGGGATGATGGGCATTGCAATCTAACAGCATCCACCCCTAACCACCCCTATGCTAAACCATGATTTAACAGATGTAGCCAATATATTTTCCACTGGTTCAGTCCCTCTTTCCCAGTAAAAATAAGCAGAAGAGAAATTCCTTAAAAGCATATTTCTTAGGCCCAGCTTCTAAAAACATTATTGCTCATGACCTCAATGCACAAGACCAGAAAGTAAAAGAAGGCAAAAGTAACATCATGCATCCTCTGACCTAGCTGAAAATCTGAGCAGAGGGCACAAGATCCTTTAAAATATTCATACTATTTTTCTCCAAACACCAAGCAGCATAATATTTGGCTTAAATGCTGTTTACTAGCTGACCCATCTATTGCTAGTCTCTAATTTCATTGGAAGAGTGCAATTTATACTGGAGGCCATCCAGAGATTCAACTGTAGTGTAGGACATGAAACCACAGGAAGCAACTAAACTTAAATCAAAGAGCGGAAACGTCTTGGTTCAAATTTAGAGAGTACACATTGTTTTCTGGTGGAGCTGCCACTTCCTTGCAGTGACCTTTATATTATTTATTAATTATGTTTTTTTAAAAGATCAATTTAAAGAAGCAGCCGACCAAAAAACGTTCCTGGTTAAGGTTGAGACAAGAGGCTGTTGAAATCTGTAGATGCAGAGGGACAATTAAATAAGGAAGAGTGGAGGAAAACAAAGGTTCAGATATCCAGAAAAAAGGATGAGAACAGGCATAGTGAACATCATAATTAGTAATGCAGAGAGAGTGAGAAATAATACACCAGATGTACACACAGATAAATGGCACATTCCAGGAAAAGCATAATCTCCTATACAGGTCTACCCAGAAGTAAATCCCAGTGCAGTTAATCGGACTTAGTCCCAGGTAAGTATGTATAGGATTGCAGCTCTAAGCATGTTTAAGCCCTATTTATTTCAAATGGGAGAGCATGTACTTAACATTCCCCTCCTTGAATTAGTGGGACTTAAAGTGCTCCACTTTGGCTAGATTTTTATTTTTAGCCCATACACTTAGGGTGTATACAGATGTACCTTTAAAACAGAACTCATTGCTTTTTTTCTCCCGTGGTGTGAGCCTGGCTGGCTCCCTTCCCTTCTCCCCACCACATCACAACACATTCCATAGTACAGTAATACCTTGGATTGCAAGTAACTTGGTTTGAGAGTATTTTGCAAGACAAGCAAATTTTTAAATATTTATTTATTTATTTATTTAACTTGATATACAAGCGATGTCTTGCAATACAAGTACTGTAGTACAGCTTAAATTAGAAATCTCTGTACAAATTTTTTTGGGGGGATTTCATTTTGATATAAGAGTGTTTTGGATTACAAGCACGTTTCCGGAACGAATTATGCTCTCAATCCAAGGCATGACTGTACTTATCAGTAATTCACATGTCTCGCACGTATCTCTCTGTGTTTATAGATATATATTTACACACACTCTCTGTATTTATACACACGCACACACACATATATATATATATATACACACATACGCACACACACACATATGTACATTCATACATACGTGCACTTTATAAAAAGGAAAATGCATTTTTAAAGAGCTGCAAAACTACTTGCAGGTGGGTGGGTTTGTGATGCTGTAAGTGCCAGCCAATCAGTGCTGAGCATACCAGGTTCCTGCTGCAAACTAGTAGAACCAGTTTCTCCTGAGCTCGAACCTGGATAGGAATTTTATGCCTATAGAGAGAGCATTGAGTGCTTGAACAGTGGCAATGACAGGCAACATATGTCTGTATTCACACTTAGCTGATCATTGACAAGTTGAGCTCTACTCCTTTAGTGACACACTGGTGTGGATAAAGGGATAGCATACAACTAAGAATAAAATAAAATGTATGCTGTCTTCTATCGGGAACTAAAATTCTGTATCATAAACCGCAGCATTATTTGGCCCAGTCTTCTGGAGTGCAGGGCACCTTTGATCTGAACTGAGCAGGGGCCGGATAGGAATTTTGAAATTAAGCTGGCCTCAGGGACCATGGCCAGCACACATTGTACATTAATTTTTTGGGTTACTTCACAGAATATTGGGAGCTCGATAACAGTGTTTGTTGTGCAATTCCAGGAACAAGATAAAGGTTATCTCTAGTCAATTGCAAATAAACTTCTGGTGGCATTGCCCTTTATGCCAATGTCAGGTTTTAACAATACTTTGTCTTTACCTCAATCACTCAGTATTATCCATCTGTTCCTTTAAAAAAGACCACAAAGTGTCAGGTGACATTAGGAATTTTAAAAGCCTGTCATACACATGAAGCCTCTACAAGATCTAAAAAAATACACCCACACAACCTAAGCTTCACTTTCAATAAGCATGGATTTAGGGAAATTTGCATTTTCTTTTTGCTGAAACAAGGTCCAGTGTCAAAAGTCTTTACTGACGGTAGGAATATATTATCCATAATTCAGAGGGTTAATTGCTTGCCTGGATCATACACAGGAGAATTTTAAGCGTTAAAGCTTAAAGATGTGTATTGTTGTTGTTGTTGTTGAGGAGGAGGAGGTGGTTTTCAGCCTGGAACTATTGATGATACAAATGTAGACTGAATAAAAGCAGTGAGATTAAGATGGGCCATCACATGCCATTTACTTCAGTGACAATGGAATTACCAGGCTTTGAAAAAAGTGATCATATGCCTTTAACTGGAACATAAATCATATATTTTAACTTAATGGCTTTTGAAACAAAATGTATGACTGGACTGCGGATTTATAGCTAATAAGACCATCGTACTTATGCCTATTTACCACCACATGAATTGGATTGGGGGGTGGGGGAGACACAATAATCTAAGAGCTAATTTAAATATACAGAAACCCCAGGTACACCACTTTAGAATGCAAGTGGGAGAATACGTATTTGAACATTTCTCATCTTAAAAGAACTCACTGCACACAGAAAGCTTATGAGGAAGAAGTATTTTGTCTTTAATATTTTTCCTGACATGCTAGCTTTCCACATACAAGGAAGTTAGTTTTTCATGTGTAGAACATTCAGACATGCAGTCCTCCCTCCACCAGTACTCAGAAGTACTACAGTTCAGGAAGAACTGCACATCATGCTGTTTCTGCACATTTGAAATAGGCCTAAGCTAAGAAGCCTTGTGGTCTGTGCATGATGAAGAATAATGCACAATACCCCCTGTGCAACAATATACATCCTCCTTCTTTTGTTACAAGGGTTTTCCAACTGAACAGCTTTCACGGAAGAGCCCTCAAATTTGTCCTGAGATCAATGTGTCATTGCATCTCCTCTATATACATAACAAAATGCATTGTTTCTTTGCTATGTCTGGATAACAGCTCAGAGAGATACCTATACATGGGGTTCTTGCAGTCTCCCATTTAGGTACATAGGCGTGTCCAGATCTACTTAGCCTCAGAGATGAAACTAGATCCACTATTCACTGGAATTATCTACTTAAGTTCGGCATAACAGTCAATGTTTGAGAGGGGAAACATATCAAGGACATAAAGGGAGATACCAGATAGAGATAGAAGTGAGACATGACAGGTTCTGCTTTAAAGACAGAATAAGAATGTTCATGTGGGTGGAATAAATCACCCCATGTAAAGTAGGAACTAGGCATTTCCACAATATGTGTGCTTCAGCTCAGCTGGAAAATTTGGGCTTCATGCGGGAATTACAAACTTAGGCATACTGTAAGGTACATTACTTCTAGCTAAACATTTGTTTGCTGATGTGGTAAGTTGGAGGAAGTTGATGTAACACCATTTGCAGGTTCTGAGTATTTTATGTGAAGGTTTGGGGCTCTGTGTTATGCAGGAAAGAAAGAAATGGAATTGGTACTAGGCATATAGATCTATGACATTGAAAGCTTAGTACTGAGGTGCATGCAATGCACAACAAATTGAAGAGAACTAGTAAAATGTTTAAAATGTATTTCAGTGGGTCATACAGGGCAGTGGTACATTTGGCCATGAGTCTATCTATGCCTTTATACCAGAGCAGAGCTTGAAGCCATCCTATATGAAGCTTTATAGGCAAAAATATAGGGAGGGGAGGAGATGGAATGCCCTTTCATTTGCTTTTATTGCAACTGCCAAAGCAAATGCAAAATAAAAAAATCTAAACAACAACAAAACATGCATGCTAGGGTTTTTCCCCTACATTTCGCAGTTTTTTGTTCAGAGACGACTTGCATGTCAAGGTAATTCCCACATGGCCATTGTTTTTAGTCACTAGTGTAGCCTTCCCCAACCTAGTGTCCACCAGATGCTTTGGACTTCAGCTCCTATCAGCCCCAACCAGCATGGCCAATGGTCAAGAATGATGGGGGTTGTAGTCCAAAACAACTGGAGGGCACCAGGCTGGGGAAGACTACACTAGGGTTTGGATTCCATGATTCAGCCTCACCATGGGGCTTGCCAATGGATTGGCAGTGCAACGGGGCAGGAAAGGACAGGTATTGGTTGCCAATGATTGAGATGGCAACTAGCTCTCACATGAGTCAATGACTCATCTTAGGTGCTTACCTCCATTTTGCCAATGCTCCCTAAGCTTAGCCTTTCACCTCAACATTTGGACCCAACACATTATGGAGCTAATCAGCCACCAGATTCAAGCACACACTCAAACTCAACGCTTGCTTAGAGATGTGTCCCAAATAATCTAGAAGGATTTTCAGACTGCGGATTGTCAGTCTGTCCTTCGGTATACCCATGCAGCTATCACCAACCTAAAATGAAAGTATATTAGAAATGAAAACCTATTACAGGGGTCAGAAAGAAGATATCCTTCCCCTGAGGACCCAAATCTGTACAATAGCACTATAAACTGGAGTCCAAAATCTAACCAAACTTAACAAGGCCATTGCAGTAGACACACCAGATAAAATATGGATGTGGAATGGAGCTGTTTGGTTTGCTCCCGCAAAATCCATAACATATACAAGGCACTTGTTTGGAAGTCATAGATTATTTCAAGTAAGCTTCCAAGAGTTTATGATCAGTGCTTTCCCTTTTCCAACCAGAGCTCCACCTGAACTTGTTCACTTTACATGACTTGACAACCTGGATGATTTACAACAGGGATTGTAGGCAACCTGGTGCCCTCCAGATGTTTTGGATTGCAACTCCCATCAACTTCTGCCAGCATAGCCAATGGTCAGAAATTATGGGAGTTCTCATCCAAAACATCTGGAGGGCACCAGATTCCCTACTCCTAAATTACAAGAATTTAGGAAGGATACAAAAATAGATATTTCTTTACTTTAGCTTTGTCAAGAGAAGCTAGATCATCTGTAGGTTTCCTAAATCCTCCCCAAAACAGTATTAAAGCAAATAATATATTCTGATAAGAATACAAAACTCTTACTACCCTGTGTAAAAACCACTAATTGTATTTATTAATTAACCCACACTTCCTTTAGAAAAAGCTCAGAGTGGTTTACATGGGGCTACCAAAAGTCTCCCATTCAGGTTTAACAATGCTATGTGCTTCCAGGCAAACACAATGGATACAGAATGATAGTGATCTCTGTCCATTACAAATACAAATATTAATTTAGCTCCCACAAAGTCTAGCACACGAACCATCAGATAAGGCCCAGAAAGACACACCTTGAACTAGAAATGAAACATTAGCTGAGAGCCATATGGTGTAGTAGTTAGTGTCGAACTAGGACAGGGAAGACCTGGGTTCAAACCCCACTCAACCATGAAGCTCACTGCATGACCTTGGGCCAGTCACTACACCTCAGCCTAATCTACCGCAAAATGAGGATAAAATCCTTGGAGGGAAGGCTGGAAACAAGTAAGATTATACAGATTTTCAACTGATCTGCCAAAACTCAAAAGGAAAAAGAGGTGCCAGTAGAAATGTTAAGACAATGGTGCAACCCACTAGGCACACTACCCTAGAGTATTCATTCATTCCAATGGGCTTGTCTAGAATTCCACATATGCCCCATTGAAGCTAATGGGGTGTGCAACATCTGGGCCTGGTGGGCTATGCATTGCTTTAAGATGACTGCTGAAATAAAATGACAGCTATTCTTAAATATTCAAGGCTGCCAATAATTCCAGTGAAATCAGCATATAGTACAAGATATAGATTCATTACATATGGAAATCTATAGTACATTTCCCCTCTCCCCACCCCAGAGAGAGAACACTGCATTGCATTCAAGACACAGATTGTTAAATCCCAAAGATCACTAGGAAAGTCAAACAGTCTTGTGGCAGGTAATTAAGGTGATCCTTTATAAATGGAAGCAAACTTCAGAGGGTAGATCAGCCAACTTTTAGCCCCAAGCCCAAAGCTCTGACAATTTCTTGGTATGGAGCACTTGATAGTGTGAGATAGAGATTTGTGGTGTCACCTCTCAGATTAACTGGTTACATTTCCTTAACAAAGGAACCATTCTGTGTATGGCCTTGTGGCTTGATCCATCCTCAGACTAACTGGAAATAGGACCAGTTAGTCTGAGAGGTGCAATCATCATCATCATCATCATCATCATCATCATCATCATCATCATCTCTATTGCATGCCATAGAGTGCTGTGTACCAAGAAATTGTCACAGCAAAGTGCCGGCTGATGTACATGAGAAAGTTATCTTTTACCTACAGGCTGTTAGTATGAAAATGGTTGTAACCTGCCACAGCAAGAGACACTGGATTGAAATAAAGTTCCTTCCTTCCACCAGTAAGAAATTGTCATCCATTCAATTCTCATCCATTCAATGTAGCTGCCTTCCAGATGTGCTGATCTACAACACCCATCCTCCCCCAGCGAGCATGGCTGTAGTCCAACACATCTGGAAGGCTGCCTCAACCATTTACCCCAGAGATTTTATTGCAAAGTTATATTAAAATGGTGCTCTGATCACCTCAAGCAAAATGGGAAGTAGGTATAGGAATATCTGGAATGGATTTCTATCACCCAGACCCAGGAATGTCAAAGTAATGATGTAAGTATATTAAAGCCGCACTCCTGGGCTCACCCCTTCCCAAGTAGATGGTCGGAGGAGTACCAGTTTCATAGCAGAGGAAATGACATGTACAGTCTAAAATTAGTTTAGATTCACGTATCTAAAAACTACTCCCCTTCTTCTCTTCTCCAGTCTGGAAACATTCCATGACTTATCCTATATACTAACAGCAAATTCAGTCTCTGAGTGTGGATCCTTCAGTAGGCAAAATGGCACTATCCACACACAAGAGGGAGGCATCAGCCCAAGGTATGCAGAAGTACAGAAATACTTGATACCTAAGGGGATAAAAACAACAACAAATACCACAGACAACCTAACGAAGACTTGAGTATGCTCAGTGATCATGGAATGCTGACTGACTGTATGGGGGATGGATGGAATGGAGGGGACATCTGGCTGGCTGAAATCCTGAGAGTGAGAACTCCACACTGCAACATTTTGTTGCAGGTTTCACTTATAGAGGTGTTTTTTTTCATCATGGTAACCTTTCTTCCTTTCATAGTAAGAAGCCTGCATATTTCATAGGATACTATCCGAGGATTATATTTCAATCAAAACATCCGTGTACTATCTAGCCAAAGCCAGCTGGACTGGAAAGTTATGTGTGACTAGATTATGCCCTTAGAAAAAGATCAGAGAGCATAAAAATCTGATGATGACTATAAAGGAGAATGTAAAGCAGCGTTAGAAGTGGGAAACAGGGAATTTTAATTTACCCCTCTTCCCGCCCCCCAAAAAAATAGTCAAGAAAAGCAGAAACCTTCTGAACTGAGCAAACGTGCAATAACTGTGGAACTTTAACTGCTCTTGTTGAATGTCCCAGAGAATCCTGGCATGAATTGAGAGGGAATAAGAAAGTATTCATTCCTCTTGGACAAAGGACTTCTGGAAAGAAACAAGGCAACAGGGAAAGAATCCGAAGAGAAACTCTCTTCGAGCAAACTTAGGGTGCATTTTTTTCTTCTTTTCTTGGTGCTGTCATGATGGAGGCAACTTACCGTACCTGTCAAATGCTTAAGAGCGGTCAAGCAATTGTCATGTTGTAGAGAAACACCAGAGGAAGAAGACACTGCAGCAGCTCCATTCAAAAAGCAAATGAAGAGGTGTCATTCCAATAAGCCATAACTCTTGACAGGGTCATGGCTGCTGTCTCTCATTTATGCCTGAGCAGGTAAACCTGGAATCAAAGTAGGAGTGCTTGGCTTGGAGATCAGCAGGATTTCCAGTCAAGTATCTGACAGAACAACCAAGCTTCATCCTCCATTGCCCTTTGCATTATGCAAGTCATTTATACTGCAGCAAAGTGTTAATTTGCCATGGGTGCCAAGGGAACATAGGGTGTCACCACTGTGAAGGAAGGCCTGGCCGAATCAGACCAGAAGGTCTGTCTAGACTAGCCTTCCCAGACCTGGAGTCTTCCAGATGTGTTGGATGACAACTCCTATTACCCCCAGCCAGCACAACCCTTGGCCATGCTGGCCAGGGCTGATGGGAGTTAATAGTCCAACACAGCTGGAGGTCAACAGGCTGGGGACCGCTGGTCTAAAACCATCCTGCTTCTATCTTGTTACATGCTGGAGAAGTGACGCTAACGCTGTCAGCCTCACTAGGCCCTGCCCATGTGAACAGCAGCTTGAAAACCAAACCTTGACTAAAGATACAGCTCATCAGAATCCCATGGATCTATCATCTTGCAGGAAAACCTGTAAGGGCACCCGAAGGGTTTTCCTGCTTGCCTTCCCTCAGGGTGAGAAGCAAAGGGATTCTCTTGGACTGACCAAGCCAGCAGTAGTAATGGAGCAATTGTTAACAAGAATCAAATTACTTGTAAGCACTGCAGGATGAGCAGGGGTGCAGGAAGGCACAGCTACCTTCTCAACATCCAACAGCGCTGGAAGACTTTAAAGCTATATTAATAGGCACCGCTTGAAATATATCAGCAGGTGTGCATTAAAAGGTTTGCTTCCAACCCTACGATATCTTATTAGGTTTTAATGACATCCTATAGTCAAGCAAACTGGTTTCCAATTTCTTCATCAGCTATTTAGTGGTCCCCCCCCCCCAAAGCCCTACTAAATTAAGGGAATTGAGTGACCTTGTGTGCAGCACTCTTACCTTTTCAGAGAAATTGAACAACTAAGCTAGACGACAGGGACTACGTCCTTAAGAGGAGTCATACTGGTGTACAAGGCAAGACATAAAATGGGTGTTGGTGTTTGTGAAATTCTAGAGTTGAGGTGGCTGACCTACAACCTTTAGGAGGATTGTGGCCAAGTGCTCATTTTTTTCTGTTCAAATGCTGGACTTTTTTTCTTTTTCTTTTTACACAGAAAGCATCCAACTCCCTGGGAATTCATTTTTGTCCAATATATGCCAAACAGCGTGACTTGATTTTAAAGTGACAAATGTATCTGAGTTTTCTTAAATGTTTTCTTAATGCTTGAGCTGCCAAGGCACATGAGACAGTACTAAATGGACAGTCCTAAGTACTTTTACCAGACCCATTGAACTCAATGGGTCTTACTGCTGAGTAAACAAGTTTAGGATGAGGCTTCAAGTCCTTTATGATTGCCACAACCTCCACAGTCAAAAGGGAGATGTGTATTGAGCAATAAGGCTGAACTTGGCAAACAGTGCTCTAATGAATTTCATGCTCCATTGGTGTCAGACTTGGGAAAATGAGATATTGCGAGAGTAAAACTTCTTGCTGCCATTTTATAAAGCCCAATAACAGGCTTCCAAAGATAACATCTCTGTGCATAAACAGAGTTAGTCATGACTTAATAGAAACACATTTGTTTTACACTTTAAAAAATTAGCCTCGGCCCTTTCCCCCCTTCTTTTTAAAGGAAAAAGACATTCTTTAAAAAGGTGCTTTAATGTGGCGATACCAACCCAGGACTCCTGGCATGAATGGAACACAGTAGCCTGTAGAAGGCTGCACATTTATCAAATGGAGACATCCTCAATAGGTTCCAATAACTTGAGAGCAGTCACTCTCTCCTTCACCCTGCAACGCCACTTCTCTATCATCCATGTTTACCATTAAGGGCACAAGTGAGCCGGTGGAAGGAAGGCAGCCAGGGAGATCATTGTGATTCAGTGCACAAGTTTACAATACTCCTTTTAAAAAGATTCCCAGATCAAGGAAGCTAGGTTAAATATTGAACATACTGATTAGTGACGGGGGGGGGGGGGCAGGGAGAGGGAGAGAAGGGAGAGGCTGAGGAAAGAGCTTCCAAGCTGCAATCTCTGCAAACAGCTCACTTTCCTCGTGAATCTTATCTCTGAATGATATCAAAGCAAGGCCATTAAAGCAGGAAGAAGAAAAAAGAGCACCATTTTCTAATTTGATGTTATGAAAGAAAACCAAGTCTCTAAACTGGGAGGGGGCTGGAAAACCGACTGCGTGAACATCCCTTATCGCCTCACCTAAGGGCTCGTAAAAGGAAAGGGGAGGGGGTTGACATTGACATTTCAGGCCCCTTGGATTGCAGCCAGGTTCTCCTGCGATGCATTGTACGCCATCATCATCCCAAGGCGGCAGAGTGGGGGGGGGGGGGAGAGACTGATCGCCTCCCCCCTCCACGATAGATGCCGGTTATGTTATGGCCCTCTACACGCCCATTAGAGCTGCGATTCCTAGTCCCGCTTGGCCTCCTAGCCTGTTCTGCTGCCCGCCACTTCCTGCCGTGGACATGCGAGGGTTCTAGGCTCTTCTAAGATTTGCAAGGCTATGACGCCGCGGCCGGGGCCAGCAGAAATGCATCCCTCGCCTCCATCTGCACTACGCAATAGGTGAGAAGGCCCCAGCAAGATCCATATCTCTCTCTCTCTCTCTCTCTCCATGTTTGCTGCGCACAGGTACAGACAGAGAGAGCTTGGCGCACCCAACCTGCGCAGTTTTATTCCAACACAGATGCAAACCCAGCTTATCTCAAAGTTCAAAGCCAGAGCAGCCAGAACCCCAGAAGGGGGTGGGGTGGGGCAGTGTGGGAAGAGGACAAAAGGATGATGGACAAAAGGTGAAGTGAGACTTCACACCCACAAAATGAAGAGGCGGCATTGCTGGATGGTTAACGCGAAATAAAATGCAAGGGAGCAAAGGTCAGGCGGCAGCGAGGAGCTGACACGCCGGCGGCGGCTCGCCTCTCAAGTGCCCCCCCTGTTTACGGAGAAGTCTCCGGAGCCCCTTCCAGCGAGCGAGACCGACGGAAAGCCGCGCAAAGAAGGGCTGGAGGAAAAGATCGGCTTTCAGGCGCTCGGCCACAGCGCGGTTTGTCAGTCCGGAGGCGCGTGGGTTTATTCACCCCTTTCACAGCAAAGGGAGTGAAAAACCCAAGGGAGAAACTCCTCATCAGCACGAAGGCGGGCGGTGTGTGCATTTGTAGGGTTGCTTTGCTAAGATTTTTTGTTTGTTTTAAACCCTAACACCAAGAACGTCCTGGTACCAAATAAAACAAGGTCTGAATGCCAAATGCAGATGAGAGGGGCAAACGATCGCAGTCATGCCAAGCGAAACTGTACAATCACCACGAGCAGAGCACAAATTCTTATTGAAAAAAATTGACACATTCTCTCTCTCCCCCCTTCTCTATCTATATTGGTACACGGCCGGGTAGATTTATGTTGAACGACACACGCCTTTCTCGCAGAAGGTCAGTTCAAGACATCCAGAAAAGGAGCGGAATGTTCCCCCTACGGGGCAGGATTTTTCTTTCACCCCGTATATTTTACCCACAAAGATGAACTGCCTACTTACTTTAAATAATCCAGCCAAGATCATCTCTCAGCAGGCGAGTTAATCCTAAATCCGAGACAGATCGCGAGCTGTACCTGCAAAGGAAATTTTTTTTGGCACGAACCACCCCCAGTTCTCAGGGAACGACCTACAAGTGCTGCGCTGTCAGCAGCAGCCGTCGCTTCCCCTTGCTTCGCCTCGCTATTGCAACAACTGCTGCCTGGGAAAATGGCTATTTTATGAATGGGAGGGAAAGGATCTCTTCTGCGCATGCTTGTCCTCCCAATTCTATGAATGGGTGGGCGCTGGAGTTCTAAAGCGCATGCTCCGCTCTCATTTATGAATGGGGAGCCGGAAGGGAACTTGTTGCGAGTTAAGGATGGATGTAGGCTGATGTTTTTTGGTGTGGGTTTTTTTTTTATGAATGAAACGCGGCAGCTGCAGGCAGCTGCGCATGCACAACACACACACACACACACACACACACACACACACACACCAGCCTTGGGTTGAAGGTAAAGCGAACTGCAGTACAGGGAGAGAGTGGATGTACGGTTAAGACAGAAAGAAAAGGGAAATCGGACGTGGCGGGAGCATGTCATTTATCTCTGATATGGCAGAAGGCAGAGTCTGGCAGCGCTCACGAATGTTTAAGGGCTGAGCGTGTGATGGTGGGGCGTAAGAGAGGCTGCCTGCGATTGAACGCCTTCGTGGCTATTTATCCTTGCAGAAGCGAGGCTAGATCCCTCCCCCACTCCCCCGTCCCGGGACCACTACCAGCCCGAGGCTTGCTAGCCCCGTGTGCTGTTCAGGACAGCTTGCGTCGCATCCCGCCCTTCTCCGCAGCCAGCCAGGGACAATCAAGGGCGATCTCGGGGCTGCGGAGAGATGCCGCCTTCTGATGCTGCCCTTTCCAGTGTAAAGACGCCTTCCGTGTTTGCTGATTGGAAACCGGCAGATTTCAGCGGCCTTCCGAAAGCGAAGCGGACCCCGCGGGGGGGGAGCATGTAGTTTTCCCCCCACCAGCACCCTAAATCAGGCTGCTAGTTCTGCCGTGTTCATCCTGGCCCTGTTCATTTCTCCAAGAGCCGCTGTCGTGACTCAGAAGAAACCTGGGATTCCTTCTGTTTGATTTCATTCCCCCCCCCCTTTAAAAGTGCATTCTCTGTTTGGGGGCTGCGTGGTGGTGGTGGTGGTGGTGTATGAGTGCGTGAGTCTTGCGCGATGAGGGGGAAAATATGCTCGGCTGGAAACGAATACCATTTCCTTAATCCACCCTCCCCTCAATTTACAGGGAACAGATTCATAATCGTGGCTGCCTTCATCATGTTGTCCTGAACGAAGGAGAAAGTGGCGAAAAGGAAAACTTGAGACAGGGACGTCATGTAATCCAGAACCTCATTCCAAAATCAGGGCTCAAAGCGTGGATCGTGAGAAGCCGTAGGAAGAAGGAAGAGCATATGTCGAGCAGGGATTTTAGGAGAAGGCCTCTGCTGAGCCTCTCTTTGTTTTAATTGATGGAAGATCCCTTTATCTCTTGCGGGGGTGGGGCTTCCAGATGGAGGGGGCTTCTGGCGCTGCTTCCAATCCAAAGGCATTGTGCAGCTATCCCGTCTTTCCCTCCACGGATTCTTTTCTGAAAAGAAAAAAGATAGAAGTGGTGGGTAAGCACGGGAGGGTTACTGCAGATGGAAGAAGACACCGGTGGTGGCATCTGGACACACACACACACACACATAAAATTCTGTGAACGAGGCCGGGTGATTGCTCCATAAAAGCCTCAGCTGGAAGCCGCACCCAAACATGTTTTATTTCTGCTTAAAACACAAAGGCAGCCATGTTGGCCATAAGGGGGGGGGGGGATCCATGTAGTGTAATACCTTTATTTGGCCACCTCAGAGATCATAAAAATGTGCAAGCTTGATTTCTACATGTAGTTGGATTACCTATATTGCCCCGGCTAAACACATTATAGCCCAAACCCTAGCTATAAAACATCCTGACAAACTAAATTCATTGACATCTGTGTAGTCATTTCTATGCAGAACCCATCCCTGATGGAGCAAGTAGTCCAAACCTGGCAAAGTCACTTCTCTGAATTTGTGGTGACCTTGACCAACGTAAAGAGCATCAGCTTTGCAGAGCAATCCTGTAAATGTCTATTCAAAAGTATTCCACTCCCAGGAAATTGGGATAGGATTGCAGCCTTAACTTGGAAAATCTGGCTTCCATTCAAATGCAACCATGATTTCAGGTATTGGCTCTCTATTTCAGCTCCCTATTGGTCAGCACTGAAACCTTACAGCTATGGTCCTAATTGAATTGACTCAGGAGTCCCAATGATTTCAGGCTGCAATCTTATGAATACTTTCTTGGAGGTTATGTCCAGTGAGATCAGTGGAACTTAATTCTCTGAGTAAATGTGGTAAACTCTGGACTACCTCATATAGCTGTTGGGGGAATGAAAGAGATACGGGAAGGTTGATTCTACTTGGGAGCTTTAGGGAGACTGTTGCCATGGATCTTTTTAAAAACCAAAATGAAAAAATGCAACCTGAAGTTTAATATGTTTATGGCTACTGGAAAGGCATGTGATGCATAAGAAAAGGCCAGAAATCCAGAACTTGCTGTGATGTCCAATAATGTACTTTAATGCCACTTATGTGTTTCTGACACATGGTAATTGTTTGTTGCAGGTGTCCCTTCATTCACTATAAGAGTGGAAGTAAATGGGAAGAGATAATCATAGATTTAATAGATCATAGAGTTGGAAGGAACCTACAGGCCATCGGGGCCTGTGGCTTACGCTGTCTCAGCCTGTCTGAGTGTGGAAAGCTAAGCAGGGTCAGGCCTAGTTATTACTTGGATGGGAGACCCCTCCTCTAGTTTCCTGCATTGATCAGGGGGTTGGACTCGGTAGCCTTGTAGGCTCCTTCCAACTCTATGATCTATCAAATCTATGAGTCCAACCCGCTGCTCAATGCAGGAAACTAGAGGAGGGGTCTCCCATGCAAGTAATAACCAGGCCTGACCCTGCTTAGCTTTCCACACTCAGACAGGCTGAGACAGCATGAGCCACAGGCCTGTATCATTTTTTAATGAAGGAAGACCATATTCTTCAGAAGTATAGCATAAACAGAAAACGGTTCTTGAACATTCAACATGATAGAGAGACTCAAATTACTGTTTGGCTGTGGCATAAAACAGGACAAAATAAAGATCTTAAGAAATAGATGGAGGAGAGCAGAAGGCCGAGGGGATTGGGGACTATTCTGTTACCTGATATATAATGTCAGTAAGTCAGTTTTATTGCACACAACCATAGATTCTTACAATGATATATAATGTCTATATCTTTGTGTATGACAAGGAGTGAGGGGGGAACCAACTTTCATTTCAGTTAAAAGGTCTTCCTCACTTCATAGGGTCAGGGTTTCTTACCTAGCAGAGCAGCTCCCTTGCTGTGAGCTATTGAAAGTCAGCCCTGGACAAAAGGTTGAGAGCCAGTGTGCTGTAGTGGTTAGAGTGCTGGACTGAGACTCAGGAGATCCAGGTTCTAGTCTCCGCTCGGCCATGAAGCTCACTGGGTGACTTTGGGCCAGACACTGCCTCTCAGCCTAACCTACCTCACAGGGTTGTTGTGAGGATAAAATGGAGAGGAGGATTATGTATGCTGCCTTGGGTTCCTTGCAAGAGGGGGGAAAGGTGGGATATAAACGTAATTATATATATATATATATATATATATATAGGAGCAGAGAGGAAGAGAGAAATTCAGCATGCCCTCTGCAAAAGCATCCATGCATCCTCCACATATCATCTGCCTTGGTTGAATACAGTAATACCTTGGATTGCAAGTAACTTGGTTTGAGAGCGTTTTGCAAGACAAGCAAATTTTTAAATATTTATTTATTTATTTTTTACTTGATATACAAGCGACGTCTTGCAATACAAGTACTGTAGTACGGCTTAAATTAAAAATCTCTGTACAAATGTTTTTTGGGGGGATTTCGTTTTGATATAAGAGTGTTTTGGATTACAAGCATGTTTCCGGAACAAATTATGCTCTCAATCCAAGGCATGACTGTATATGGCTTCCAGGGCCAGTTTCAGACCTTGGTTGTGCACTGAATTCCAAGTGAGAGGAGATAGAGTTGTGGAAAAACTCAGGAACCTACCCCCCCAAAAAAACCAACCCAAAAAAACTTCTGCACCAAGAAGAGCTAAATATATTTATTATGGATACAAACTGAGAGTGGCTAACTCACTGTGGCTAATGATTCCTCTCTTTAGCTCTCCCCCCCCCGCCCCCACTAGTCATTGCTTTGTTAATTCAGCTCCAGTCGAGGAGGGTGCCACACCCTTTTTGACGGGATAATTCGTTACTCTTTTGAATGGGATCTCATTTTCATCTGTCCTCTGTATAGTATTGGACAGAACTATTTCTTGGATTGCTGGGCCCTGTAGCCTCACTTTGCAATAATAACATTTTCCCCACCCAGACACGTGTATGTGGGTGTCTATGTGTTTGTAATATAGAGAGAGAGCAATCCATTCACTCTGCCCACAGAGAAAGCCTTATGCCACAGTACATTTCTTAGCCTTTGAAGTGTCATTAGACCCACTGCTGTTTTTGCTGCAACAAACCAACACAACTGCCCCTCTGGAATTTATGAATAGAAAACAAATATATATATATATATATATATATAATTGCACTTTTAATTCCTCCCACCACAATAACCCAAGTTCTCTGGGCAGTGTACAACTCATTGAAAACAAAATGGAAACAATGAAACAGTGAATAAAAAACAGCAGATAGTAAAACCAGCAGCAAAGTGAAAGAGTGCTAAGATCGAAAAGCACTATAAAGATGTTCTTGTAGAATTTTTTATGTTATACATTTTATTCAGCGTCTGCTAATCATGGGGAAGGGCAAGGAACAATGTAAGACATTGAGGGTGTAATCCTATGTATGCTTAGAAAAAAAGTCCTACAACTCCCAGCATTCCGCAGCCAGCATGGCTGGCTGGGGAATGCTGGGAGCTGTAGGAATTTTTTTCTGTCTAAACATGCATAGGATTTCATCCTAAGGCTGCAATCCTATACACACTTGCCTGGGAGTAAGTCCTACTGAACTCAGTGGGGCTTACCTCTGAGTAGACATGGATAGGATTGCACTGTAAGGCAGCAATCCTAAACATACTAGAAGTAAGCCCCTTCTCCAGTACCCTCGCATTCTGGTGTTGTTTGCCCTGTGTTGAATTTTAGATCGTAAACTCCTTGAAGCAGAGACCTGGCCTCTTGTACTCTGGAAAGTACCATGCACACTAACAGTGCTATTATATAAATAAATAAATAAAAGTGGGCATGGGCAAGGAACTATGTTGGCACTGATGACAGCTTTTTTAAAAAAACTGGATTACAGCATGGGAGGGGCAACTTTTCAGGGGCCCCCTGCAATGTTGGGGGAGAGGGACAGCCCTTCCCTCCCCAACAGCCACCCCCTGAAAATGCAAGGGGCAGGGAGCAGTGGAACTGCCTTATGCACAATGGGGGCAAAAATCCTAACTTCATATATACACTGGTGGCGTAGGGAAGCAGGCTAGAGGTTCCCCATTCCTGCCATATAGGATCATACAAGGCCATCAAGTCCAACCCCCTGCGCAATGCAGGAAACTAGAGGAGGGGTCTCCCATCCAAGTAATAACCAGGCCTGACCCTGCTTAGCTTTCCATGCTCAGACAAGCTGAGCCAGTGTGAGCCACAGGCCTATATAGCCTTGTAGGCTCCTTCCAACTCTATGATCTATGAAATCTATGAAGAAGGCCTTTGGCCTGTAAGTGGGTCTGCTGGGTTGGCTGCTGTTTTTAGTTTTTTATTCTGTAATGGTTATGTTTTTATTGTATTTTAATGTATTTTATTGTTTTAATACATTTTAATTATGCCTGCAAGCCATCTTGAGTGTCGGTTTTTGGTAGAAGGACAATCGATAAAATCATTAGGTGGAGTGATGTGGCCACCTCAGGCAGTAGACTCTGGAGGGCGGGAAATGATGGTGAGGGGTTGAAGGATAGAGCTGTTTGCCACATGAACTACTCTGCAACTACCCTTAAGACAGGGTTGGGCAACTTCAGGGGTCTGGGGGCCACTTCTGACCCCCTGGACCTCCCCCCACTGTCTCTACTCATGAATCCACCAACCACCAAGTTCAGCAGCGATGACCAAAAAATTGATGGTTTGCTCCCACAGAATGGTAAAAAGAACACATTTAGCTTGTTCTCAAGCTGAATTTAACCTTTTATTGCTCCGTAGTGGTTTGCTGCCACAATTCAGTGGCAAACCACTGGGGTTTTTTTTAGCCATTACTGCCACAAATTTCTGCAGCATAGCAGCGGGGGTGTGGTGGAGGACACTGTCCCATTGCCAGTGTTGAAATAAGATTCTACCACCTGTCCAGTCAACTTCTACACATGGGATGGGGGATGCCATCTTGTCCTTCACCCCAGGCAGCAAAATGTCTTGTTCTCCTGGATCAATTTTAGGTATGCAGTAGCTTCCAAACAGACTTACAGGAGCAGATAGCAGTCTCCTCAAGAGTTCTGTTTGAATCAGTGAGTGGGATCCAGGACCCTGAGAGAAACCCTGAGGAGAAGTGATGTGCCAGTACTTTCCACCTCACGGCAAGAGACGCACTTCAGACAGCGCTATCTCAGCAGGCTGCTTCTCCAGGCCCTTAAAGTGAAAGATTTAGAGACACTCTCCCTCGGTACACTTTACAAATGATGGAGGTGAGGAGAGAGGAGCTCAGTGCTGCGTGGTATTCTCTCTCTCTTGGTTTTAAAGGGGCAATAAAGGCACGGAAAGAGAAGGGGAAGTGAACAAATGCAGCTGTCGCACACAGAGTTTCCATTTCCTGGGTTTTGGGGAGGTGAGTCACACCTGAGCCATAGCTCAGTGGTGGAGTACACGTGCCTTGCGTGAAGAAAGTCCCAGTTTTGGTCCCTGGCATCTCTAGTCAAAGGTAGCAGAGGTGGGGACAATCCCTTCCCTTGAGCGCCGCGGCCAGATGGACAGACAACACTAGGCCAGATGGGCCGGAAATCTGACTCTGTACAAGGCACCTTCATACATTTTAAGCATGGACTCCAGAAGAGGATGGGAGCTGTGGAGAAATATCTTTCATGACTTTGGTAGAATAATAATAAAAAAAATAACAACATGTATTGTTGTTGATGAGCTTCCGTCGCACATTAAAAACATGGTATTTCAGGCGGGAATATGGGGTGGGTTAGGATTTTAAAATAATATTGTCTATACTGTTTTAATTGTTATGTTTGTTTTATTATTGCATTGTTTTAATTGTACATCGCCCAGGGTGGCTGGATGGCCGGCCAGATGGGCGATTCACAAATGTAATAAATAAATACATGTAGGCCTCCGAATCTCTATCAGGTGTGTTGAACCTCTTTCAGTCTGAGGGCCAAATTCCATTTCAGAGAATCTTTCAGGGGCTACACTTCAGTGGTTGGTGGGGCCAAAAGGGACAGGGCGAAAATACCAAAAATGCCAGCATATTTTAGCTTACGGTAAATCTCCTACTGCCAGTAACTAAGCATTAGGAGAGGCATCTCAACTTTTTAGAATGGGGAAAAAAACTGCACAAAAGCTGGGAAACCACCGAACGAATGGGGGGTTGGGGGAAAGGGGTTGGTGCCACAGAAAGGGGGTGCAGCCAGGAGGGCTGGATTTGTCCCCCCAGGTCTGAGGTTCTTCTACATCCCTGCTCGATATGAACAGACATCCCCAGCAAAATTGTGGTTGTGATATAGACCGAAGCATACAGTTACTTTGCTTCTGATTCCTAGTTTCACAGTTCCAAGAGGGGAAGCCTAAGGGCACACAGTATTTTTTTTTTCATGGCTCTTTCTACCATTACCAAATGTGTGTGCTATCCTAAGTAAAGGTAACATACAAATGGAGAGATTATGGATCCTGGCGTGTGACTTTGAAGCCTGAAAATGCACCTCTGAGATTGTGTGGGTTGCCATTTAGCTGGACTTCTCCCCTAATAAGACAACTAAATAAAAACTGCAACTAACAGCATATCCAAGGGCTTCCTTCCAGTTTATATTAATTTGTCAACCAAGTCTTGCTGGTCTCCTGGGTGGTAACAATGTTTTAATTTCCCACATTTAGGTTAAGATGAGCTGGTATTTGTTCCACTCTCATGTACGTAGATGAAGCCTCTCTCGCTTTTCCTTCTGCCTCACTAAACACCTGGTCCTTGTATCCTCCATGGATTACTCATGCCTGATACCTTTTATCTTTTTTTCTTTTTTTGCATAACCAACATCAGCTGTGTGTTTAATTTCCTTCCTTCCCTTGCAGTTCTTTTCTTGGACTTTGCCTAAAACAAACATGCACTCTTATCTAAACATTTTCTTTTATCTAATAACTCTTATTCAGGAGTTGGAATTTGAGCCTCACTATGTCAAAATCATGTCTAGAATTAGGAAGCGGGTTTTCTTCCCACACACGCCATTGTTTATTGGTACATTGAATCACATCCCTCAGATGTCCACTACCTGACCTATCTGCTCTACACTTCTCCCACACTCCCATGGCTTCCCATTCTCTCTCTAAATTGCCTTCAGCCAAACAACCCTCCAGTGGGAGGAACCTCTTAACTGCTAGTTTGGCCATAGCATGTGAGCATTGCTCAAGCACACCCTTCCCGAACTTGATAACCTCCAGATGTTTTGGACTACAACTCCCAGAATTCCTGACCATTGGTCATGCTGGCTGGGGCTGATGGGTGTTGAAGTTCAAAACAACTGGAAGGCACCAGTTTGGGCAAGGCTGCTCTAGTAAGTCGAATTTTCAAACATTGCAATTGTACAATGGGGCTGGAACATCTCTGTAGGTGTCCATCTATTATGAGGCTGGGTAAATTGTATGGGCCTGATTCCAAGAGCAGAGTTTCCACCATCAGTCCATTCATGTTCTGATGGTAGCTTTCTACTGTGCAGCTAACAAAGAAAATAAGGGAGGAGTGCAAAACCCTGAACTTCTAGTTGGCGATTTGTGGAGGAGTAGCACAATCTGGCTAGGGGAAACGACTCCTTCCCCCAAGATGTTATGGCATTCTGGCACATGGCCATGTTTGGTTTGTGATCGGCCTATGTTCTGAACTCCCATCATTGGTATGATCTTCCTTGCTTGCTACGCATCATGAATCTGCCTTTCATGAGACCATCCTCCTCCTTTGATGAAGTGCAGGTCCTTATTGAGGAGTCGTGTATCAGCTAGAATGTGAGGGTTGAAAGAGGGACTATAAATATTATCGTTAAATGTATATATGTGAACTTTGGAGTGTTAACTTTGGAGTGGGCTTCTGACTGGATGGAGGGTGCTCAACCTTTTCTGGATGGGGCTGCAACTCCCCCTGAAGGAGAAGGTTCATAACTTGGGGCTTCCCCTGGGGTCATCATCACTTGAGGCTGACGTGGCGTCAGTGGCAAGGAGTGCCTTCTACCAGCTTCAGTTGGTGGCCCAACTTTGCTCCTGTCTGGACAGGGATAACCTGGCCTCAGTAGCCTATGCTCTGGTAACCTCCAAATTCGATAATTGCAATGTGTTCTATGTGGGGCTGCTCTTGAAGACAGTTCAGAAGCTACAGCTTGTGCAAAATGCAGCAGCCAGATTTATTGCGGTGACCAGAAGGTCTGAACATACAGTATAACACCAATTTTGCCTGCTTGCACTGACTGTCTGTCTGTTTCCAAGGTGCTGGTGTTGCTATAAAGCCCTACACATCTCAGGACCAAAATCCCTGACAGAGGGCTTCTCCTGGTATGTACCTTCCCATACATTACAATAATCATCTGAAGCTCTCCTCCGGGTGCCTCCTGCAAGGGAGATCAGAGGGTGGCAAAAGGGAGAGGGCCTTCTCAGTGGTCCCCCCCCCCCGATTGTGGAATGCTCTCCCCACTGAGGTTTGCCTGGTGCCAGGTTAAGACTTTCCTCTACTTCCAGGCATTTGACTGCATATGATAAGGTTTTAACTGGTCTTGGGATTTTTTTTTAATTGTTGAGTGTTTAAAATACAATTTTTACATTATGTTTTATATTGTATTTTTAATCTTTTGTAAACTGCCCAGAAAGCTTTGGATATTGGGTGGTATAGAAATGTAAAAATAACAATAATTTAAAAAATGCCTCTTCATATTTAACAAAACAGAGTGCTTTTTATTTACATTCTGCATTCTATGTTGTATTGTCTGCAAAGCTGCCTTCTTTGAGTTCAGATAGTTTTGTACATTCCAGTTTCTTCTTTGGAGTGGTGCTGTCTATAGCCCACCGCAGACACTCTTAAAGTTTAGAAATGACCATGGGGGAAGGGGGATTAGGATTGCATCTACTGATCCAGCCCCCAGCCTATTTGTACATGGGCTCGTGCATGTGTACCCAAATGCAGATAGTATCCCCCTCAGCATAATCTGCAACTTGCCAGATTGTGCATTATGCTGAGGGACATGCATTCATAGGCCCCTATGCAAACAATATGTTGAGCACATGGAGGTCAGGAACAGGTTTCTTGGTGTGTGGACACAATGCTGCTTACATGCATTTCTACCTTTCATCTATGCCTGATGAGAGCCGGATGTTTTATATGCATTTCACTCCAGTAAACTTGTCAGTCCGTGTTTCATTTGCTGTGAATTGTCTGCTACATATAGGGAGGTTCTACCAAGTCCCTCTCGCCTTTATATTTTACTTCAAGGAAATTCAGATTCTACCATCAGGATAAATCAAGCAGATACAAACCTCTCCTGCTTTTCCACCAACAATATTGCTTCCATGATCAGGTTTGCTCATTTCCACCCTTATGTAGTAAAACTAGAAAAAGACAGCACTGGTAATGAATAACTTAATTCTGGCTATAATTATTTAGTTAGCAGTACTTGCTTGGTAGTTGTATGATAGATGATCTGATACTTCGTGATATATTTATTTTCATACCAATATGTCTTCTGTCTCTGTAAAGGATTGAGGCCTACACAGGCTTCAGTTTGTTGAAGCCTGAAGGCCCAAACACTTGGATGGGAGGGGGAGTTTGAGAGTTTTAGTTCACCCAATAGAAGTTAAGAATTAGATCTCCTATTCAAGGTCACATGGTTATAACCTTCCATTCCTGGGAAGGCTATATATGTGGGGTGTGGTCAGCTAGCAGTTAGTGTGTGCTGGGAGAGAGCTGGAAGCAGCAGCACAGAAACAGCAGAGAGAAGCAGAGAGAGAGAAAGAGAAACTGGCTGCATAGGATATAGGTAGTCTGAAGTTAACTAGAGAACATTGGATTGTTTGTTTGTTTTATTTTATCATACTTGCTTTTGAATTATAACCACTCTATTAAGTAAAAACCCTAATATTATAAGTAAAGTGTTGTTGGTTACCCTGAGAGTTTGGAGTGACTTATTCACCACGTCTACAGCCTACACCCATGCTATTGGAAGCTGTAAAAGGACTTGATCTCCTGGAACGGGAGGGGCTTTGGGAAGAGGCAGAGATCTCCCAAAGGCAGATCAAGGGGTCCCTGTAGTAGTGGAACCTTGACAGTCTCCATCTCCAAAGGGTGCGAGGGGGGGAATCCCTTTCTTTAAGGAATGCATATGACTGGGAGCACAGCTGAAACTAATATTTAGCGGACAGTGGTGGTTTGTTAGGAATTTTCCCCAAGTTGACTTGTAGACCCAAAGGCTAGATCAGACCTTTGGGCATAGATGGAAATTCCATGCTGGATGTCACAATCTGGGTTCTGTGATGTATTTTCTTTGATTTGAAAGTAAATGGAGTACAATGCAGTGCTTACTAGCTAATTTGTGGATAACAGTCTGAACAATTTAGATGTTTGTATGTATAGATAGCAGTACTGCCAGTTCATCCTAACAGATAAGTAATTTTACTTCTGAGTCATTTAGTCCCGCTGTTATTGTGATGGAGGCGGCACCCTTGCTCTTTATATGATGGCCATCATCATATAAACCCAGCTGGTAAAATGAGCCAGATGAGATGGTGGCTCCATAACGTCTGGTTTGTACTTGGCAATTATGCTCAACGCTCCTGAAACAGGACCTGCTGCTTGGCCACCAGAGTCATAGCCCATCTATTACGTGTGTGTGTGTGTGTGTGTGTGTGTGTGTGGAATTCAGTCTTTGAGAACTATTTCTGACTGGAAAGGCCATCCTTTTCTGTTAGCTTATCTAGTCCCCATAGCATATGTATTACCTGTTCTCAACACTCTCCTCTAAAAAAAATACAGGCCTATCTCCAAGCAAAAAACACTAGCCTATTGAGCTGGTGTATTGGAATAACTTTGGCTTGTGGAGCAGCCACATAACATTTTGGTGAAATGTGGTCACGCAGCAGCAGCAGCAGCAGCAGCAGCAGCAGCAGCAGCAGCGGTGTCCCCAGATTTCTGAAGGCCCTTGGGCAAGATACCCTCAATGGGCCCCTTCCCTCAGTGAATCTACCTGCTCACCACCATTGTCACCAGCTGCTATTGCTCCTCATCTCCTTTCTCATCAGTGCTACCAATAGCTTGTCAGGCATACAGCCAATGAGCATGGAGCCAGTGGAACCCACTGTTCCTCCTTCTCACCGCCAGAATGAGAGACTGCTGAACAAGTAGGTTGCACTGGTGAAGAGGAAGAGCAACTTCTGCTGTGGTGTGGGCCCTCAGTAGGTGCCCAACCATGCCTACCCTTGACCTCAGCTCTGTCCAGCAGGTAGTTTACATGTACAGTAATACCTTGGATTGAGAGCATAATTCGTTCCGGAACCGTGCTTCTAATCCAAAACACTCTTATATCAAAGCGAGTCTCTGGCGGGCGTGAGCGGGGCCGATTTTGGCCTGCTACGGCCGCTCGAGGTGAGCGGTTACATCCCTACACTACTTGTCTTGCAAGACCTTGCTTGTTTATCAAGTCAATTTTTTTTTAAAAAAAGTGCTTGTCTTGCAAAACGCTCTCAGGCCAAGTTACTTGCAATCCAAGGTATTACTGTACTAGAACCTCTGCTTGTGTTGGTCCCATTGGCACATGGGCAGAGCAGGGCCGGTGCTACCATTAGGCCAACTAGGCAGGTGCCTAGGGCGCAGGGCTAAAGGGGGCTGCAGAAACGCCTTGAAAAAAAATACAGTGCTCTCAAGTGGGGAGGGGGGGTGCTAAATATCTGATCTTGCCTAGGGCACCAAACTGCCTTGCACCGGTCCTGGGGCAGAGCAGTCTGCTGTTGGCATGGGATTTTCCATGGTGGGGAAGGTATCTACCTTTCTTACCCGGGAACATTTCCAATGCTTCGAACTATGGGAACATGGACATCTCCAGGGCAGACACTCCTTTAGTCTCATTGATCACAAGGGGTAAAAACAAAAGGGATTATAAATAGCTATAGGCAGATGCTCACAGATTGTAAGTGGTTCATGGAACACAAGACGTGTGATTTATATAGAATGTAAGTGTACAGGACAAGGCACTATTATATTATATGAAAAGACATTGCATTGCTCTTCTTTTGCCAAACTTGCTTACACCTGGAACAAGTCAGCTGTTCCTAATGAGTTCTTAAGATTCCTGTGAGAGATAATTACCTCTCTCACTGGAGCTTTCAGAGGCTAATATAAAACAATGAAAGGCAGGGAAAAGCTACTAGAAGTTTCTGCTGATTATTTAATGTATTTTTGAATCATCCCTCCACTCAGTGAGTGCTCTAGGCAATTTACAATAAAACCATAAAAAGAATAAAAGACAACAATTAAAAAAACGATGACTAACCCCCCCCCCCATACAATACATATATTACGGTAAAACAGGAGAGCCCCCTAAAATTAAGGAGCAGCATTGAACACTGAAAGCTTAATGGAACGGTGTAGGTTTTTTGTTTTTGTTTTACCAGCCATCTAAAAGTCAATAAAAAGGGAGCCAACCTAACTTCCTTGGGGAGGGAGTTTCACAAGCCAAAGCGCAGATGGACATTACTTCTAGTAAAGACCTCCACAAATATATGTATGAGTTATGTATGTATGAGTTGTTATTCTGGATTTCTGGGCATTGGTATGAATGAATTTGTCCACTTTCCCCCTTTCAAGCATTGATTTATGATTAAGATGGCTTCAAAACCAGAAACTAGAATGTAATGGTGAAGGCTTGCAAACTGCATGCAGCCAAATTCTATGCCTGTTTACTTGGAATTAGAGCCCATTGTGTTCAGTGCTGCTTACTCTGAAGTAGTCATGTATAGGATTGCCTGGCTCATATTGCCTGGGACCATTGCCTTATTCTTTAGTAGGCTGGCCATGGGCTACATGAGGCCCAACAAGCCTTTGCATCTTTTCCTTCTGTCATTGATATCAACTTTGCACCTTTCCCTACTGCTCTTGGTGGCCAACAATACCTTAATCTTGGATGCCATGTTTCCTTTTGATACTATACATCAGGGGTGGGCTGAAGGTAGATCCCCAGATGTTTTGGACTTCAACTCCCATCAGACCCAGCCAGCATGGCCAATGGTAAGGAATGCTGGAAGTTATACCCCTAAACATCTAGGGAAAACCAGGTAAAAAATATAAGAAGAGCCATGCTGAATCAGATCAAGGATCTACCTAGTCCAACATTTTGTTCAGACAGTGGCCAACCAACTGCCCACAGAAAATCCACAAGCAGGACATGAGTGCAACAGCACCCTCCCACCCATGTTCCCCAGCAATTGGCATGCTGCCTCTGATACTGGAGGTAGCATATAGCCATCAGGACTAGTAGCTACTGATAGCCTTCTCCACCATGAACTTGTCCAATTCCCTTTTAAAGCCATCCAAATTGGTGGCCATCACTACATCACTACCTCAGCTTCCAGAAGCTCCTGCCAGCATGGTCAATGGTCAGGAATGCTGGGAGTTGAATTCCAAAACATCTGGAGATCTACTTTCTGCCCAGCCCTTCTATACACAACCAGTGTTGGGGGGACGGGACCATTATTGAAGGTAAATAAACCTCTTGTGTGTTTGTGTTCGATATGGTGGGCACTTTTAAAAACTACAATTGGGCCATAAGAAAACAGGGTACCTAAGGGGCCACTGAAAACAGCAGGTGTGGGGGGACAGCACATTGCCATGGCCCATGGGGCAAAAGCAGTGGGGTGGGAATGACAGCCTATTGCCATGCAGAGTTAGGTGGCCTAGGCTCATGGGAAACCAATGAGCTGAACTGAAACTAATTCTGCATAGAATTAAGCTGTTAGTGGATAATGTTGTATAGACTTCAGTGGATGGAATTGAAAGAGCTATTTTAGGTATATATACTCAAGGGTTTGGAATGCCCAGAGGGCATTGAGCTTTTTCCTTGAAGAGGAAGCCCCAAGGCTATATTGCAAATTGCTTTTGAAAGTCCCTTCAGTTTCAAAAGCAGTTCCTTTAGCAGAACAGCTACTGTTAAAAACACATACCCAAAAGTTCAAAGCACCCATGGCTGAACACAAAATAAGTTCTTTAGATCCCACCAGCCACTCAGCTTCATCTCACTAAGGCAGTGACAATGTTTAGCATTTATATGGACATTAGAGATTGCTCAGCTTTTAGTAAGGACTAAAATATTCCCAGAGGGGAAAAACAACACTTTTTTTGTGGGGTGGATGGGTGTAAAGCTGGTTTAGAACTGGGCTTAAGAATTTGCTCCACTAGGGAGATAAAAAATAATGCTAGTCAAAAGCGATGATTTAACATCCCAAATTGAAATGTAGTCCTTTTGTAACTCTTGTATTGGATTTTCTATTGGCCTTAAGTTTTTAACTCTGAACATTTATACATATCTTTAAACATAATTCAGTTAACCATTAGGATTCTTTGGTTGTATACTTACCGGTACTGTCATTGTAGCATAGATAACCTGTGTCAGCCTTCCCCAATCTAGGTGCTCTCCCGATGTGTTAGGGCTACAAACTCCCATCATTGCCCATGCTGACTGGGAATGATGGGAGTTGCAGTCCAACACATCTGGTGGGCACCAGGTTGGGGAAGGCTGATTTCATAGATTTGATAGATCATAGAGTTGGAAGGAGCCTACAAGGCTATCGAGTCCAACCCCCTGCTCAATGCAGGAAACTAGAGGGTCTCCCACCCAAGTAATAACCAGGCCTGACCCTGCTTAGCTTTCCACACTCAGACAAGCTGAGCCAGCATGAGCCACAGGCCTGATCTATGTGATGTAAGGCCTAGGGGAGGGGTTCTCAACCAGGGGGGAATTCCCCCGGGGGGGATTTTAGGGTTTATGGGGGGGGAATTGGGACCACAGACTCAAACTGTTGGAATACTGATCTTTCTACAAATTACAATTCTACAGATTGTACATAATCTACAGGACATCACACTTTATTGTATGGCACAGATTAAATTAAAAATAAAGATAAATATTTCACTTGTTATCTGTGGAAATATTCCATTTATAGTTATTATATATTATATGCATATTATTTGGAATGCAACTTTTGAGTCACAATCTTGGAAAGAGGGGAATGACATTCTGACATATGGTGAAAAGGGTACATGGGGCAAAAAAAGGTTGAGAACCACTGGCCTAGGGCCTTGTACTTGATTGGAGAGATCTGAGTTCAGATCCTTTCTCAGCCATTACACTCACTGGGGACCTTTGGCCAGTCACAACTTTGGACCCCTCCCCAACCCTACCTTACCAGGATAAAATGGGGAAGGGGAAGCATGTACACCACCCTTACCTCATTGGAAGAAGGGTGAGATACAAATGTAATAAATATTCATATAGGACTCAAAGCTATCCAGCAATATTGAAATACGAAGAGCTCTGCTGGAGGGAGCGAGGGTACATCTAGGGCAGCATCTTGTTTCCCATTGTGGCCAGCCTGGCAGTTGTTTCTGGGAAGCTGACATCAGGATATGAAGACAGTTGCCCTCCAGCAACTGGGATTCGGCCTCTGGACTGCAAGGTCCCTTTTAGCACCCATAATTGGTAGCCATTGATAATCCTATCTTCAATAAACATGTTTAAAGGTGCAATTCTATGCAAGTTTAGACAGAAACAAGGCCTACAACTCCCAACATGCCCCAGCCAACAGTGCTGACTGGGGCATATTGGGAGTTGAAGGCCTTGTTTCTGTCTAAACTTGCATAGAATTGTGCCCTGATTCTCTTTTTAAAGCTTGGATTGAAGAACTTGGGACTCTCATTGTTTGATTTTCCATGTCTCTCACATTTTGCTCTTTTGCTCTTACATGTTACCATGGAGTTCTATAGGTTGGAAAACATGGAAGCCAAACGGAATAGATTTAACTACAAAACAACTACAGGCAGTCCCCGAGTTAAGAACATCTGACTTACAGACAACCCATACTTAAGAACGGATTTCTGGGTTCCCCGGCACTACATCATTTACGTAGAGTACATAGCGTAAATACTGCGCAATTTGCATAAATGCCGATTTTAACGTATAGAACGCTATGCTGTTCCGACTTACATACAAATTTGACTTAAAGACATTCTTAAGAATGGAACTCGTTCGTAACCTGGGGACTGCCTGTACACAAAAGAACTTACAGTACATTTGAGGTTAAAATTTATAAATCAGGGATATTATCAGAAATGTCTGTCTATGGTTTGCAATAAGGCAAGTGGGTGTACAGATGTAAAAAATAAACCCCAACCACCACCTACTGAAGGCTTTCTTAAAAATGATAAAAACATCCCATGATCTAGAAATTGGATAAAGACGCTATGCAAATGTAGATGAGGGGAAAGTCCTAAACTCCCAGTATTCCCCAGTTAGCATGGCTGGCTGGAAAATGCTGGGACTTGTAGGACTTCTTTCTGTCTAAATATGCAAAGGATTGTGCCCTTAGTTGTAAAATTTTGCCAGTTTCTTCTAACATTTAAAGAATAGAATAAGGCTGGGAGTCAGTATGGGAAACAACAGATACTGCATTTCTAAGTAAAGATGGATTAGGATTGGGCAGTAAAATTGCTGTCCAGACACTTATTTGGAAGTAAATTCCACAAAACCAGTGGGATTTCCTTTCAAGTAAATATGTTTAGGATCAAGGTTGATCAGGAGGATTACCGTATATGATGAAGTTAGTCTGGCATTAGGCAACCTGAAAAAGTTTGCCTCACTGGAGATTTTGATTGTTATCTGCATAGGATTACACAAGCCTTGTGGCAACTGGAAGATACGGTAATGGTTCAGCTGCATTTGGAAATTAGGATTTACAAGTGGGACCTACAACAAAATGTTTCAGTGTGGAGTATTCTTGTTTAGGGTGCCAGCCATCCAGCCCCTCTTTCATGATACTCCATTCCATTTCCCTCCCTGATTCCCCCCAACATTTGGAGGGTTTTTTTTGGGGGGGGAGTTCCCCTCTATTTGTTTCTAAAGTTTTTGTGTGTGTTTTTAGTCTCTGCAAACTTCAGGGTTCCCTGAGCCTGCTGATACCCTTCCTCTTGCGTGTGGGTGGTGCCATTTTAGCTACACAAAGATCCACACTAGGAAAATTAAGTTAGCTGGGGATAAAATGATTTAGATCGTTTACCGATTTCAACAGAATTGACTTGCAAGCAAATTAAGTAGTTACTTGGAAGCAAACTCCATTGAACAGAATGGGCTTTGCTTCTTAGCAAACTGGATGCATAGGATCGGGCTGAAGGAGTATACTAGCCCTTTTCCATTTCTACGGGATTTATTTCCCAGTAAACATGCAAAGGGCTGAGCTGGAAAGGCAGTCAGAGGTGAAGAGGAAACCACATTGCTTGAATTTAAAACTCCTGTGGCATCGCTTGTTTATTAAACAGACTCGATTGTGCGTTTCCTGATTAGGTGCGGTGTGTGTGTGTGTGTGTGTGTGTGTGTGTGTGTGAAGTGACTGTTGAGCCCCTTTTCAGACTGCCATTTTACACAGCCTTACTTAGGAGTAAGCTCCCTTCAACACAGTAGGGCTTACTTCCTTGTAAACATCCTCCGGCTATAAATCCAGTGAATTAGCAGCGGCACAATCTTAATATTTACTCAGGAGTGAGAATTAAGAACACAGTTCTATCCATGTCTATTCAGAAGCAAATCCCACCGAGTTCAGTGCAATTTACTCCCAGGTAACTGGGCCTAAGCCCAGCTGAGTTTCGTTGGACCCAAGCAATGGCGGTGAGGATCGCACCGCCTAAGGGCTGGGAGTGAAGCATACAATGGATCGAGGATATACATCCAGTGACACCAAGAACTGTCTTTCCGTCCACGCTTCCCCCTTGGGGACCGCATCAGCCGCGTGTGTCGAGGGGCGGCGGCCTCTGGCAGGGCCAAGATCAGGCAATACCGCGAATGTGTGCTTAGCAGCGAAGTCTTGTCTCCCTCCCCGCCCGGCCCCCCAAACACGCGATTACTCTAGAGTAGGCGCAGGTGGTCCAATCCAGATCTTAACAACCCGCCCCCCCCACACAAACGGGGTGAGGTTGCGCCTACTCTAGAGTAAAAAAAAGGAAAGGAAAAAGACGTAGCTGCCAGACACACATTTAAAGCGACGTCTGTTTTGGCCCTAAGGATCCAATTCTAGCTCGGGGCGGGGCGCGAAAAGAATAAATTCGGCCCCTTTTCTGCCCGATCTCCGAATCCCCTCTCGACCGAGTAGCCGGCAGGGAGGCACGCGGCCGGATCGGGATCGGGGAGAGCTTTTTGCGGGACCAAACGCAGCAGCAGGCCGGCCAAGTGCTGCTACCGCTTTAAGGGACTGCAGCCATTCGTCTGGCAGACGCCTTTGAGCCTCACAAAAGAACAGGATGTTGTTGATTTGTAACCAAACCACAGAGAGGAAATGATTGTAAATTTCCTCTAAACATCCCCACTGTCTGCCTCCCTCGCTTCCGCCTCCTTCTCCACCCCCGCAGCAGGAGAGCGGCTGCACTTTCAGTAAGGGGGGGATTTCTCCTGGGCGAAGGGATCTCATCTCCACCTCGGGGTTGTTGGGGTTTTTTTTTTTTTAGGTTTTTTTTATTAACCCCCATTTGTCCTTTCCCTCTGCCCGCGCCTTTTGTCTTTTAAATTCAGTCGGAGAGAGCCTGCTTAGCGCTTTCTACGCTCCCCGCTTTTGGCCGGGTGTGGGATCGGTTTATAGTTGTTACACCTACCCTGTAAATCCAGATCAACCTCCCCCCCTGGGGGGAGGAGAAAGAAGGGGGACGGCGTGTTGTTGATTGTGCGAGTTTCTCTCCCCTGCGAATGAGCTGCATTATTATCCGTAATATTTGCTCATCCTTAATCCATTTACTAGCCGGGACGCTGCAGGAAATCGCTGAAGCCCAAACCTTCCTCCCAGCATTGCTTTAAAATAGCCCTGCCTAGTTATTATTACAGAGCCTTCTCTGTAGCTCTGCCTTAATTGCAGCTTTCTAAACAGCACACCAGGGTTGCCTGCCAGATGTCCCTATATTTTAAGGGTTGTACACTCTCTTTTTTTCCCTTCCCTTTTTTTCTCCTCCTTTAAAGGCAGGAGCCTTAATCCGAAATATCACCGCTTCAGAATGCAAAGCTTACACGTGTCGTCACCCCCCCATGCACCACTGCTACTCCGTGGCATTTGGTGACTTGAGATTTTACAAAAACTAGACATAGCAATCAAGTCCCAGGAATACTGATTGATTGGTTAAAACTATGGCCTGATTTAATCCTTTAAAAAACTTCGTTAGGAGCAATAGAATAATTAGACACCTTAGGAAGGATGGTTGTGAATATGTTAATTGTGGCATGTATATTGCTGTGGGAAATCTCTTATACCTACCCTTGGTTAATGAAGGAGGGAAAATTGAAACTTGATATTAATGAACAAAGTCACTGCCTATGAAACACTTGTAGAAAGGAAGAAATAATTCAACTGAGACTTTTCAGAGAAACTGGACTTTATTTATCCAGCTCTGGAATCCATACAGGCCAGGTGATTTAGTGCCAAATGGACATTTTGACAGTCTGATGTAATGAAAGGAGCTGGACTTAATCAATTATGTTCTTTATTTGAATGGAAGTTAATAGTTTGTGCATAGTATGTTGCAATCTTATTAAATAAAAATGCAAAATATAAAATATGGCCTCATCTGCATCTGGATGTGGCCTCTACTGTAAGATGTCTGTGTTATATAGGATTCAGGCTTATTAGAGCTCCTTTGTGCTCACAGACACACACTTTTTAAAGCAGGTATACTAAGGAGTACATTTATATCCTGTCTTCCAAGGAGCTCAAGGCAGCATACATGATCCTCCTCTCCATTTCATCCACACAACAACCGTGTGAGGTAGGTTAGGCTGAGAGTCCGTGGCAGGCTCAAAGTCACCCAGGGAGCTTCATGGCTGAGTGGGGACTAGAACATGGATCTCCTGCGTCTCAGTTCAACACCCTAACCACCATACCACACTGACTCACTTTCAGCCCAATCCTCTTGCAAGTTTACTCAAAATTAAAGTTATGCTCTTATGAGCACTTACCTGGGAGTAAGTCCAACTGGACCCAGTAGGACTTACCTCTCAGGAAACATACCTAGGTTTGCTCATTATGCTCAAGGTTTTTATATCTCCTGTAAGTGTAAGAGCCAGTGTGGCATAGCGGTGAGAGTGTTGGACTGGGACTCAGGATATCCAGGTTCTAGTCCCCGCTTGGCCATGAAACTCACTGGGTGACTTTGGGCCAGTCACTGCCTCTCAGCCTAACCTACCTCACAGAGTTGTTGTGAGGATAAAATGGAGAGGAGGATGAGGAGGATTATGTAAGTCGCCTTGAGTTTCTTGCAGGAAAAAAGGCGGGGTTTAAATATAATGAATAAAATAAATAAATAAGTGTGTTTTAGGATTGTAGCTTTGGGGTGCATCTCTCTGACTGCATTTTCTAGAGCCAGATGTATGTTTGACCACTGCAGCCGAATCGTTTCTATAAACAATGGTGCTAAGACTCACTTCCATCAGGAAGTTGCATCCAGAAATCTGGAGTACAAATAAATATTAAAGGGTGACAATCCGGATGGTTGTGTGATTCATTCAGACTGATTACAAAATAATTCTTCCTCCTCTTTCAGTGTAATGGACTGTAGAATCATCGAATTAGAAGGAATCTTGGAGATAATCTAGCCCAACCCCCTACACAATGGGACTGCAGAAATGCAGTTTCATTACTAAGGTTGGATATTAGTGTACCTGAATTTTTAGCTTCCCTGTTTTTCTAAACAGTTTTCTAGTCCTGGGGTGCTTTCAGATGAGGCTTTTATGGCACCATCACAGAATGTCCATGGCTCCTTTCACAGACTTTTATGGGGGATCCAGACTTCACTATCTTCCATTTGTAACCTTCCTGTGTTTTCCACTGCCTCTATCTTTCTTCTTCAGAGAGATATTTCATTAGGAAAGAATAGACACAATAGCTGTGCAAAAATGCCACCTGATTGGTAGCACGAGGAGCCCTCCATCCGGAAGCACACTCATGGTTGTGGTTAAGGACCTTGAGAACATGCTAACAGTCTCTGGTAAAGGCTTAGAAATTCTGGGTCTGAGTGGAAATGTTGAGATATTTGTTCAGAAACGTACATTTTCTGTCCCTTCTTCAGTACCAAGTTATTTATTTATCATTATATTTATACCTTGCCTTTTTTTCCCTGCAAGGAACCCAAGGCGGCTTACACAATCTTCCTCCTCCTCCTCTCCATTTTATCCTCACAACAACCCTGTGAGGTAGGTTAGGCTGAGAGTCCGTGACTGGCCCAAAGTCACCCAGTGAGTTTCATGGCCGCGCGGGGACTAGAACCCGGATCTCCCAAGTCCCAGCTGACATTACAAGGGAAAGGGGTCTAACAGTGCAATTGTATGCATGTATACTCAGAAGTAAGTCCCATGGAGTTCAGTGTGGGGCTTATTCCTAAGTAAATGTGCCTAGGATGGCAGCCTTGAAATCCTATACCCACTTACCTGGCTGTAAAGCCCCTATTGAACTCAATGGGACTTACTTATGAGTAGACGTAGGATTGCACTATAAGTCTGAAACATAATTATTTATTGTTATCCCACCTCTCTTCCATCATGGAACTCAAGGTATTATGTGCATGAAGTTCCCAGGCAGCCTCCCATCCAAATGGTAACCAGAACCAGCCCTGCTTAGCATCAGCACGGTTGCTCCATCTTCCTGCATTGAGCAGGGGGTTGGACTCAATGGCCTTATAGGCCCCTTCGAACTCTACTATTCTGTGATTCTATGTGCCTTCAGACCATGCCCTGTGTCTGAAAAGCAAAGTCATTGCAGGCCTACTATTCAGAAACAGCAGATGAGGTTGTAAATCTGGATCGTACCACTTAAGACTGCATGTGGGGACTCACATGCTTTAATGTTCTTCCCTTCAAACTGTTGCATTGAAAGCTAGCATGTTGGCCAGAAGGCACCCCTTCTCCCTGATGCTGTTTTTCTTTTAATGGAAGAACATTCTGTTACCTGCTACCCAAAGCAGTGCCCTTAGGAAACAGGTTTACCATGTGCTCTGGTGTTTGTGAGAACCTCCTTTGCATAAATTATTCAACTTTCAGTCATTGGGTTTTCCAGCACAGATGTATGATTTTTAATTGCAGAGTGATTTTTTATCAGGTTCTCTGATGGGCAGGGTGCCAGTGTTTGCAGGGGAAATGTATGGGACATCCAATAGTTGTTTTGTTCTGCAAAACGGACATTCGTTGATTCACATGATGCATACTTTAAAACAGGGGTGGACAACAAGTAAATCTTCACATGTTTTGGACTTCCAACTTCTACCAGCATTCCTGGCCATTGGACATGCTAGCAGGGGCTTCTGGGAGTTGAAGTCCAAAACATCTGGAGATCTACCTTCTGCCCACCCCTGCTTTAAAACATTTGGGAAGCAGTATATTAGACTAATGGTAAGAATGTTATGCCCACCTAACCTACCAAGGGATAGCTTACTTTATTTTAACACTTTTGTAACTGAATCAACCATCTGAAACGCTGACTAAGGGTGCAATCCTATGCATGTTTAGACAGAAAAAGGCCTATAACTTCCAGCCTTCCCCAGGCAGCCATGTAAATTGGTGCCCCAAAAGATGTAAATTGGTCAGTAGGAGAGAGAATGAGAAGGGAAAGAAAGGATATAAATAAATTGCCCACTTTGTCCTCAGGGCAGCCCATTTTCATCATGAGTCAAAAGGTGCGGTTAGTAGTACAGGAAATATTCCTGATTACTACTTCATCTCCACATCACCATTGAAAATAGTTGCAAATATTTGGATGGTCGAGGATGGTGCTGACAAGTTACAAAACCAGAAGGAGAAAAAGGAAATCCCTGGGCTGGACAGGAAATGAGAAAAGATGAGCTGCCTGTATCTATGCTGAAGCCTGCTTCGGGGAAAGGAGAGATCTCTAGTGTGTTGTCAAACCCATTGCCTGTACGGTCACAGGAGGACTCCTTTTTTATTGCTAACTAAGCCCAGGGGCTGCTCTGATTACATATATCCTGTAAGCAGCTGCTTAAGAGGATAGGCACAGAATGCTGATGAATCTCCAGGAGAGCCACTGCTGAACAGCAACATTTACTAACCTTGCAAGGTTTACATATGCGCCTCTTGGGCTAAGCAAAGATCTGTGGCCCTAAACTTGGAAATCCGAAGGCTGAAAGGCCTGCCTTGGTGTGTGCTCACTGCAGTGCCTCCCTGCTGACAAGGCTGTACACAGAGGCAATTTGCTTTTGTTAAAACAAAACAAAACAAAACAAAAGCTTACACTCTACAGGCATAGGAGAGCTTGTGGAGTTGCATAAAGGAGCCTGCTCCAACCTGGGACCCTCCAGCCATGTTGGACTGCAACTCCCATCATCCCCAGCCAGCATGCTGGGGTGATGGGAGCTGTAATCCAACACAGCTAGAAGGCGCTAGGTTGGGGAAGGCTGACAGAGAGCATCAATGTCACTAGAAAAAACTTTTCTTTCTTAAATCTCTACAATCATGGAATCTTCTTGGGGTGGTGGTGGAAGTAAAGGTGGTATCTTTGCTTTAATGTGAAACATTTCTTCTTTTGAATCTCCTTATAGGGCAAACAATTGGCTGCATTGCTATGGAGGTATTCTACAGAGGCAAGCAGCTCCATTCATAGTTATGCACGCAACTGCCCCCTCCTCAAAGTCTGAACAAAAGTGCCCTTTGCTGAGATCAGTCTGTAAATGAGGGGTGGGCAACTTGTGGCGGTGTGGCCCTCCAGCTGTTTTGGCCTACAACTCCCATCAGCCCTAGCCAGCATAGCCAATGGTGAGGGATCATGGGAGTTGAAGGCCAAAACAGCTAGAGGGCCACAAGTTTCCCATGCCTACTATAAGCTGAAGGCCTTCTCAGAGCTGAGCTGTTTAAAAAAGGTCTGATCCAGAAACATTCACTGATTGTTAACTTCATTATTGTTAAAGATCTCCCTAAATCATCTTTGTAGCATCAGGGTCAGCAGGCAGCCCTGCACGGTCAATAATCTTTTCACACCACCACCCTCTCCTCTCCAGAAAGGACCTTATTGCCATTGATAACACCAATTGCCCTTATCCAGAGGAAACTGTCAGGCTGTTTGTCCATCTGGCCCAGCATCATCCACTCTCTGGGGTCTCAGGAAGAGGTCCTTCCCATCACCTGAACCTGTACCACCTGCATGCAAAGCAGGCATGCTGCCCCTGAGTTGTGACCCCAATTCATGTATGGAAACAGACTACTGCTCTGATAGTTCCGTTAACCAGGAACAACCCAGAGTTTACAACCCAACTACAAACCATGGGTTCTCGTCTTGGGTTGTTTGTGGTTAAAAACCCATAGTTAAACCATAGTGCAGGGTTCACACATAATGACAACCCATGATTCAACAACACCACACGATTCAATGACAATACTCAATCCATACTCTGGGTTGTCATTACGTGCGAACCAGGCCTAAGGGTACTTGATGCTTACTGGCGGTAGGAAACCATACATTCTTTTCTCCTTTGCTTTCTGTTCAGGGCTGTAGATATAACCGCCAAACAACTGAACTCATGGAACTTATGTCTGAGAAGACATGCATAGGCATGTGCTGTAATTCCATGGAATTGAATTAGGGCCAATGCAGCACCAAGCAGCAAAGCTGCATTTCTGAATTGATCAAAAAGAGAGAGCTGGCCAAGCAGTCCCTGGCATCTCCCTGGTACTCCGAGGTGACCTCACAGCTGATTTGGAGCCAAGGAAAATAATGAGGTCTTGAAACAAATTAGACAGAAGGATGACATAGGAAATTGCCTCCTAAGGCAACAGAACAATATAGAAGATATCCATAAAGTAACACAGTTGACATTGTAGTTTCTGGGTACAGTGGTATGAACATTTGGATTCCATTTATTTTTCAAAGAAGCATAACTTTGATTTTTTTAAAAAGTAAATCAATTTATTTTTCCATTTTGCAGTTGCAAATCGATGTAGACATTTTCAAATACTGAACACTTAATCTAAAAGCTATATGCTATTCAACTCCTGGAGTCATAATCTAGTTAGAAACAGTGGGAAGGTTTGTTTGTTGTTTGTTTGTTTATTTGTTTTAAGATGAAGCTCAACATTGGTTACATTGGGACTGCTTGGGATTTTCCCAGGAACTTTGAATACGTTGCATTTATTATGATGTAGCTATTCTACAAAACTGCTGATTGCAACCCAGTCACAGATAACACAGAATAGCTCCCAGTCTGATAATCACTGGTGCCATTAGCATCCTCTGGAAGTCACATTATTTTTGTGGCTCAGTCACGATACTCGGGTGCTTTTCAGGCTAAAATCTTAAAAAGACCAGCACCTGCCCCAAGGAACTTGCAGAAAATCTGACAGTGGAGGGGGCAGAAGGAGAGGCAAAGCTAATACTGACGCCCGCCTGGCGCCAACTTTACTATCCTTTCGGCGCCAGGTTAAAGCTGCCCTCTATGCTGGGGCATTTAATAGCTGCAAATAGCACATGGGGTGGTGGTTATGTCATCTTTTTTATCCAGTCCATTTTTTACATCTGTCTTAGTTATTTAAGTAATTTTAAAAGTGTTTTTAAAATGTTTCTTTAATTTAAAAAAAATGTTTTTATTGTTTGTATTTATTTTATTTTTTTATACTGTATTTTATTGTAAAGTTGTCTTTTTATTGTATAATTGTATTTTATTATGTAATTTTTATAATTGTAAACCGCCCAGAGAGCTTCGGCTATTGGGCGGTATAGAAATTGAATCATCATCATCATCAGGCGATCACTCGTGACCGAGTAAGATTGTCTTCCGGGATAAAAGGAGGAAAATGGGTCCGTAAGTGACTGTGGAGGCCAATTCTAGATCCACACAGCTTCCCACAGTGAGGACACAGGTTACCAGATAGAAGATGGTCCTGTAAAGGATTCATTTGACGTGCTTTTCGCTTAGCACGTTTCTCCCTTTCACCTTGCATTCGGGCTTCTTCAAAGTCCATGGAACCTTTGTGAAAGGCCAACCTCCATTTAGATCGTTCATGGGCCAGAGCTTCCCAGTTTTCGATGTTTATATTGCATTTTTTTAGATTAGCCTTATGAACATCTTTAAACCTCATATTGACCACCGATATTCCGCTTTCCATCCTTGAGTTGGGAGTAAAGTAACTGCTTTGGGAGACGGCAGTCAGGCATTCGAACAACATGACCGGTCCACTGAAGTTGGCGTTGAAGGATCATTTTTTCAATGCTAGTAGTCTTTGCTTCTTCCAGTACACTGACATTTGTTCGCCTATCTTCCCAAGTAATTTGCAGGATTTTCCGGAGGCAACGTTGATGAAACCTTTCAAGGAGGTGGAAGTGACGTTTATAGATAGTCCATGTTTCGCAGGCATACAATAAAGTTGGTAGTACAATGGCTTCATAAACCAGTGTTTTGGTCTTCTTACAAATATCCCGATCCTCGAACACTTTATGTTTCATTCGAGAAAATGCGGCACTTGTGGAGCTCAGACGATGCTGGATTTCACTGTCGATGTTAGCTGTAACAGAAAGATAGCTGCCAAGATAGAGAAAATGATTGACATTTTCCAGTATTGTCCCGCCAAGCTGGATAGATGGCATCACCAAAGGATTGGCTTGCACTTGCTAATGAAGCACTTTGGCTTTTTTGATGTTAAGTGAGAGACCAAGTTTTTTGTATGCTTCTGCAAAAGCATTTAGGATAGTTTGGAAATCATCCTCTGAATGTGCGGAGACCACATTATCATCAGCATACTGAAGTTCCACAACGGAGGTTGTAATTACCTTACTTTTTGCTTTCAGCCTGCTGAGATTAAAAAGGTTTCCATCTGTTCGATATATAATTCCCACACCGGTGGGAAGTTTCCCCTTGACAAGATGTAAAACCATGGTGATGAAAATGGCAAATAATGTTGGGGCGATAACACATCCCTGTTTAACACCTGATCCCACTTTAAATGGAGCACCATGAGAGCCGTTGTTGTCCAAAACCGTTGCCGTCATGTTGTCATGGAGAAGTTGTCATGGAGAAGTAGATGATGATGACGACGACGACAACGACAACGACGACGATGCCTTTTTAAAATGTAGGTGTTGGCGCTACTCCTCCCTCTGTTGCCACATCCTCCTCGGGTGGCCAGGTTTCCTGCTTTACAGAGGACAGTCCTCTCTTTGAAGGCCTTCTACACACAGCGCATAGTTAAACTATGGGATTCGCTTCCACAAGATGTAGTAATGGCCACCAATGTGGAAGGCTTTAAAAGGGAATTGGACAAATTCCTGGAGGAGAAGGCTATCAATGGCTACTGGCCCTGATGGCTGTATGCTACCTCCCGTATCAGAGGCAGTACGCCTATGTACACCAGTTGCTGGGGAACTTGGGCGGGAGGGTGCTGTTGTACTCATGTCCTGCTTGTGGATTTCCCATGGGCAGCTGTGTGAACAGAATGCTGGACGAGATGGACCCTTGGTCTGATCTAGCATGGCTCTTCTCGTGTGCTTAAGGCCTGTCCAGTCCAAGTCCAGGTCCAGTTTAAAGATAAAGCACCACCATGAGAAATGACAGCACAGGCCTTAACGTTGCCCATCAGCCATTAGCACCTGGATAGCAGACTGAGCAGACACACTGGCTACACACTCTTCCCTCCAGTCCTGAGCTGTATTGTATTTCTATTGAAATTATACTCCTTATTTCTAAATGTGCATCTATACACATAAATTAGCATGTGCAACTTATATGCAAAACTCTGCCCTCTTTTGTCCTCATTTTTTTGGGTGGGTGTGTTTCCTCTTTTGGTGGTCATCCTACACATGACTGAAGCCCCTTTGCTTTTTCACCCGTCGGTGATCAGGCCAGACAGAGTGACTTACTGAGCCTGCTCTACCATGTGCCTTTTCACTCCAGCCTCTGGTTCTTCCTCATATCTGAGCCTCATGAGAGAATGGAAGAAGGAGAAGATGCAAGTGGGGGCCCAAGGCTAAGAAGGACAGAGAAGACTTTCAGCGGAAGGAAAAAGGGCTGAGGGCCAGTGTCAGGGGTTGGCATCACTGGACACTTGCTGAGACCCACACTCCAGCGAGGGGGGGGCATTCCTGACTCCCAGCTCCCTGGCTCTGCCCCTCCTTGCTGTTTCTGCCAGTTCGCTTGCCCTCTCCAAGACTTTAGTAGAACTGAACCAAGCAGTGACAACAGCAAGGAGAAAGAGCAGCAGCTCCACTTGTCTTGCCCTCTCTTCCTGAGCAGTGGCATGGATTGTCACTTTCCAGAGGGAAAGGACAAGCAAATGGGCAGTAGTGACAGTGGCACAGAAAGGGGCTCACTCTTGCCCAAGCCACACACACACACACACACACACACACACACACACAATATGGAGCTGACACTGGAAGGCCAAATAAGAAAGCAGGCCTTGGGCAGGACAGGCTGGACTCTTTTGGCATAAAGAATGGGGAAAAGAGCAGCAGTGCAGGGCAAGCTGGCGGTGTGTGGGGTGCTGGCTTTTCTGAATTGATCAAAAAGAGAGAGTGGTGGCTAAAGGAAATTATATGGAGTAGGCAGAGCCCTGAAAGCAAAGTCCTGAGATCCATGGTCCATGGGCATGGTGCTAAAGAAATAAGGGGCCAAGGAGAAAGTATGCCTGGGACAAAACCATGCCTCACCGATGGACTTTGTATGATTGGCAGGCAGGAAGGGAAAGAAGCTTTGGAGGATCATGGACTAGAGAGGCATAGGAGGATTTCCAGATCTAGACACTAGAAGAGGACTTCTATACTTTATAAGGGAGAATTTGGCCAGATGAAACTTTCTGCCAGTGAGATTCTTGTTCAATGAGTGCAAAAACCATAAATGGCCCAACATGAATGGTTGGCAGATGAGGTAATTACCCTAGTCCTTTATTAGCTGTCCAAAGAGGGCTAAATACCTTTGACTTCATAAGAACCTAAGGAGAGCCCCACCAAAGGCCTACCTAGTCCAGCATTCTGTTCCCATAGTGGTCTACCAGAAACCCACAAGCAAGACATGAGTGCATTAGCATCCTCCAGCCCGTGTTCCCCAACAACTGGCATACAAAGGCATACTGCCACTGGTACTGTAGTAGTAGCCATTGATAGCCTAATCCTCCATGAATTTGTCTGATCCCCTTTTATAGCCATCCAAGTTGGTGGCCATTGCTACACCTTGTGGAAGTGAATTCCATTGTTTAACTATGCGCTGTGTGAAGAAGTCCTTCCTTTTATCTGTACTGAATCTCCCACCAATCAGCTTCACAGGATGACCCCTTTGGGTTCTACTATTATGAGAAAGGGAGAAAAATGTCTCCATATCCACTTTCTCCACACATAATTTTGCACACCTCTATCACGTCTCCCCTTACTTGCCTTTTCTCTAAGCTAAACAATCCCAAATGTTGTATATTTTCCTCATAGGGGAGTTGCTCTAGCCCCTTGATCGTTTTGGTTTTTGATTGATTGACTGAATTTATACCCCACCTTTTTTCCTGCAAGGAACCCAAGGCGGTTTACATAATCCTCCAGCTCCACAACATCCTTTTTGAGGTGCGATGACCAGAAATGTACAAAGTATTCTATTTCTTCCCTTTTAGGAAAACTAACGTTTCAACTAAATCTACCCCTCCATTGTCTGGTGTGTGTGTGTGCGTGTGTGTGTGAAGCAAAATGATCAGACCTCATCAGGCTCCCAGTGAATCCAGCCTGAGTGCTAGGGTGGCCAGGTGATCTCTTTTACAGAGGAAGGTGTCCTCTTTTGAAGGGCTGCCCTCCTTTCCAATTCTGATTTAAAGATAAAGAGCCATTAAGAACTGTTGCCCATCAACACTTAGCATGGGGGCAGCAGACTGAAGAGGTCACCGGGTCATAGTCTTCCACAGTATGGTGAGATGTGCTGTCTTTCTATTTAGATTACAATAATTATTTCTAAATTTGCGCCTATACGCAAATGTGATGCCCTCTTTAGCCCTCTTTCTTGGTGATGCATATGTGGCCACCCTAATCCAGTGCTACAAGAACTGCAGCCTCTGCACAGCCACAGATCAGTTTTTCCCACCAAAAAACCTCAGGAAGCAAAGGAGAAGGATGAACAGTGCTTGTTGCTGCTGCTGAACACCTTCCATCTCTCTGGTCTTTTACCCCTGCTATGCCTCAGCTGCCATTTGCCTGCTGCTCAAGTGAAAGGGCCTGGCAAGCCAGCTAGCAGCAGGAAAACTATGGAAGAGTGGGAGAGGAACTGTTCTTGCAGGGATTCCTTTTCCCACTAGGTCACTGGGCCCTCTCTGCATCTGTGGACCAAAGAGAGTAAGCAGCAAAGAACATTTTGATGGGAAAGGCTCCCCATTTCTGGTATCTTGGAGTTAGGGGGGCATGTAGTGCACACACTATTATCCCTCGTTCCTCACCACTGTGCAATTGGTTGCTTCATAAAACAGATAATTTGGATGTCCCGCCCCTATAAGACCCATGGGATTGTCATGGGACCTCATAATTGCTGCAGGAGCCAAAAGGAGCAGTTATGCAAATGACACTTAGAATGTTCATATGAATTCCTGCAGGGGCCAATAGGAGTGGGTATGCAAATCTCCCCTAGGCCATTTAGAATGTTCTCTAAGGGTCTGAAAAGGGAGGGAAACTTTTTAAATGACTGACTGACTGTTTGACTGTTATGTGTGGGGCGTCCTCGCATAGGCTCCATCACGTTTGGACGGATCTACCCCAAACTTGGCACAGTCACTCTTCATCACCTGCAGACTCCCAGGATTAACCTGATTTTTCTTTAAGATCAGATATTTCTGTCAGAAAAGATTTCTGCTGCCAGCACCCAGCCTAAACGTTTCACTTTCAGTCAGAGACACTGTATCTTTTCTATACAGCTCTCGCAGGCCTTCAAGGAGGTGGGGGGGGGGGACCTTTTAATTTTTAAACCTGTTTTTTTAATTTTTCTTCTTCATAAAAAAAAAATTCAAAATGCAAATTGAAAATTTAAATGTAAAAGGTGTGATGATACCACACACAGCCGTACCAATTGTAGGCAATGGAGCGTGCCTTTTTAATGCCAAAGAACAGCATGGCTGTCATACTCAACGAGATACTTATTGATTCTTTCAAAGGAGTCCAAATGGAGTACAAATCTGTACACTCAGTGGTTCAAAGCAGGGCCGGCGCTACCGCTAGGCAAACTAGGCAGTTGCCTAGGGCGCGCTGCTGAAGAGGGCGCAGAAACGCTGTGCTCCTCTTCGCTGCCGCCGCGCCGCCCCCGCCAGGCCTCCGCCTCCCCGCCCGCCTGCCCCCGCCGCTGCTGCCGTGCCTCCCCGCCCGCCCACCCGCCCCGCCCCCGCCGCCGCGCCTCCCCCCTGCCCTCCCGCTGCCGCTGCACCTCCCCCCGCCCGCCGCTGCCTCCACCGCCGCACCTCCCCCTGCCCGTTGCCGCCGCCACCACCAGCGTCACTTCCTCCTCAGAGGAGGCGGCAGCAGCCAGGGTGGGGGGAAGGTAGGTTGGTCGTGGTGGCGGCACGGGGGGGGGGTTGCAGAGCAGGGCTGCTTTGCTCCGGAGCCCCCCCACAGCATGAGAGGGGGGGCGCTAAATTTCATTTCGCTTAGGGCGCCAAACTGCCCTGCACCGGTCCTGGTTCAAAGTGATGACGCAGTCCACTACCCCGTTGAGTTTTTGAACACTTTAAATTCTCCTGGTCTTCCAGAACACAGACTTCTTCTTAAAGTGGGAGCACCTGTGATATTATTGCGGAACCTCAACCCACCTAAACTCTGTAATGGAACCAGATTGCAAGTGAAAGCTCTCCACAGAAATGTGATTGAGGCTACAGTGCTAACCGGTTATGGCCAGGGGGAATCGGTGTTCATACCACGAATACCTCTTATTCCATCAGAATATCTGTTTGAATTAAAAAGACTTCAGTTCCCCCTAAAGGTTTGTTTCGCCATGACCATCAACAAGTCGCAGGGACAGACTTTGAAGGTAGCGGGGGTTGACCTAAGGGAAGGCTGCTTCTCACATTGGCCCCTGTTCCAGAGTGAGCTCACCTAACTCTCTGGTCATCCTAGCACCTGAAGGGAGAACCACTAATGTAGTTTACAAAGAAGTACTGAAATAGGGTTTTTTTGTAGGTTGCAGATGCCAAATAAATAATTTTTAATTTTTGGTCTGTCCTCATTGTCTGTTTGTAATTCTAACACGAAAAAATTAATGATCGCATATGAATGGAACAACTATCTTTGTTTTGTTGCCACCACACCCCGACTAACGTAATAAACATTGCTTATTACGTTAAGACATCAACCTGTAAATTATATTTCGTACAGTTTGGACAAAAAACTCATGTTTCTTTTAAAAACAATTGTACCAAATCCTAAGCAAAGCTGCGGGCAACAGCTAGTGATGTATGTATGTAGGCAGTAAAAAAATGTACAGTGCTCCCCCCCCCGCTTTGTTTATGTTTTTGGTACAAAAAGTGTCTTATAGACAAGAATAGGGCATATTGCTGTATTTAGAATACTGAGGTCTAGATATACTGCAGGTAGACTGACAGCAATGGTTGACTTTGGCTACTGATCACAAGAAGCTGCTTTATGGTGAATCAGACCAAGTGGTCAATCAAACCTAGTTATTACCTGTTCTGACTGGAACATAGAAAACTGTCTTATACCAAGTCAGAGCATTGGTTCATCTGGCTCAGTATCATCCACACTGACTGGCAGGAGCCCTCCAGGGTTTGAGGCAGGATTCTTTCCCAGCCCTACCTGGAGATGCCAGGAATTGAACCTGGGACCTTTTGGCATGCAAAGCAGATGCTCTACCACGGGTGCTATGGCTCTTTTCTACAACTGGCAGTAGCTTTCTAGAGTACAGGTGTTTCCCAACCCTGCTACTAGAGACCCTTGTAACAAGAGATGGGAGGGACTTTTGCATGAAAAGCGCATATTCTAACTCTCCACCCCCACCCACCCACCCCACACACAAATGCACAAGCCCCATTCAGGCGTTCAATACCTGTGGAGCGATCGAGAACGCACAGGCTGGTCCCACTCTCTGGACGCTGACTGTGTCCCCCTGGCTCATGCATGATCAGCATCTGTCTGAAAGGGGCTTACAAGCGTATTGATGTATATGCGTAGGGCTCCCTCCATGGAGATGGACCAAGGTTTATTTCTTTTTATTGATAATTCACATTTATATACCACCGTATTTGCTAAAAATCCATCAAGGCAGTGAACAACAATGTAAAACATGGTTCCTGCCCTTGTGGAGGAAGCCCTATACATGTACATCCATACTCACATAGGCCCTCTTCCAATTGATGCCAACCATGCATTGGTGTAAGAACATAAGAAGAGCCATGCTGGATCAGACCAAAGGTCCATCTAGTCCAGCATTCTGTTCACACAGTGGCCAACCAGCTGCCTGCAGGAAACCCACAAGCAGGACTTGGAATGCAATGGCACCCTCCCGCCCATCTTTCCTGGCAGCTGGTGTACATAGGCATACTGCCTCTGATACTGGAGGTAGCATATAGCCAATCAGGAGCCATTGATAGCCTTCTCTGTGAATTTGCCCAGTCCCCTTTTAAAGCCCTCCAAATTGGAGGCCATCACTACATCTATGTGATGACTATAGGATGGGGCTAGTCCATGTGTTCTCCATAACCTCTTCACCCATTCAGTACTCACAAATGCCTGAATAGGGCTATATTGTCTCTATCAAGTCCAGGGGCCAGCTTCCGTGATCATGCTGTCCTGTTTCTGGGAAGAGGGCACTCCATGTGGGAGTGATGTGCATGTAGAGGACAAGGCTGCATTGTTCATTCTGGGTTTTTTTTCCCTCCCCCTCATTTCTAATTTATCCTCCCTCGGTGGTGTTAGTGTGCCCTGTGCTACTACAACCCAGGTTGTTGAATGATGGCATGAGAGTCCTGTGTAGGTGTTGCGTTCAGCAGGGAGTGTGCAGATGAGATCCTATTCTTGCCTCAACTAGAAAAGGAAGACCTGCATTTTATCACTTTATCACAGCTGTTTCTATCAGTCATCACTAGGCAAAGAAAGTGCCTTAGGCAGTGGGTGTTAATTGGTAATTTATGTCCTTCCTGTCATGAAGTGTTACTTTGAGGTATTACCAGCTTCTGCTAACACTTGAGTTCTTGAATAAAGGAAGCAAAAAAAGGGAGGGATTGTTCTACCCAACTGATTCCCCCCCCCAATGTATACCACCGTATTATACCACCGTATACCACCGTATTATACACCGTATTATACAGGCATGTGGCTTACGCTGGCTCAGCTTGTCTGAGCGTGGAAAGCTAAGCAGGGTCAAGCCTGGTTGTTACTTGGATGGGAGACCCCTCCTCTAGTTTCCTGCATTGAGCAGGGGGTTGGACTCGATAGCCTTGTAGGCTCCTTCCAACTCTATGATCTATGAAATCTATGTATTTGTCCCTGATCTCTGAGATAGGCTGTTCATTTTTACATTATATGTTCACTTGTCTTTATGTGAATTAAGTGTTTGTTTGTATTCCTGTTTGGTTCATGTGCCTTGGGAAGCGTGTCATGACCAGAAATGGCAACCGCCAATGCTAATGCTATATAGAATGTGCTGCCCCAATATTATTGCACCAATATTAATTTTTATCAAGCAACCGGCCGCAGGAAGGTACTATGCATAGAGCAGGAAATTGACATGATTGCTTCACCCAGGCATACAGTTGAAAGACGGGGTGGGCAACTTGTGGCCCTCCAGATATTTTGGCCCACAACTAGCATGAGCTCCTAGTGCAGCAGGAGAGAGCCACTTAATTCACATAAAGACAAGTGATGGACTGCAACTCTCATCATAGGAACGATGAGGGCACCAGGTTGGGGAAAGCTGGTGTATCCAGCCCCCGCTCAGTGCAGGACCTACAATGCAGGACACTGTGCCACTCAAAGCTTGGAGGATGGGTAGAATAAATCATAGAATGGATAAAGCCTGTGGGAGCGACTTCAAATCCCTGCTCCAGGGGTGGGCCACTTGTGGTCCTCCAGATGTTTTGGTATACTACTCCCACCAAGGCTAGCCAGCATAGCCAATAATGAGGGCTGATGGGAGTTGTAGAACAAAATATCTGGAGGGCCACAAGTGGCCCACCCCTTCCCTACTCACTATGAAGCTCACTGGGTGACCTTGGGTGAGTCCAATAATTCACAGGATTATTGTTGTTAGTATAAAGTCGGGGTGGGGTGGCTGTGCCACTCAAAGCTTGGAGGATGGGTAGAATAAATCATAGAATTTTAGAGTTAGACGGTCCCTTGGAGGTCATCTAGTCCAGCCCCCTGCTCAGTGCAGGACCTACAATGCAGGACAAACTATGGCATCTCTGACAGATGGCCATCCAGCCTCTGCTTAAATACTTCCAGCAAAGGAGAGCCCACCACCGATTTTGTCCATAAAATTGAAAGAAGTGAAGAAAAGATTGGAAACTGGACATGTTGGGTTCCTCAGATGGAAGGACTGTTTCTTTTGAGGGAGGGGAATGTTTTGATGCAACCAACCCATCATCACCATCTGCAGTCTATTCTGTCTTTGTAGGTGTAAACTAGTCTCATCATCAAAACAGATATGAAGATGAAGGATGCAGCTTCTCACATTTCTTTTTCCCCAGCAGCATTGTAAGGATTTGTACAGAACAGCTGCAGGAAAATGCCTTGAATCTAGTCCTGTTGGTATGTTCAAATGCTAAAGCTTTCTTTTGTGTGTGTGTATTGGGGGGGGGCTATACAACTGCAGGCTGCAGGTGTGGGGTTGTATGTCTGAATGCCTGCACACATCAACAGTCCTGTGCACAGAAAATAACCATGCCAGGGAGAAGGGGTTTTATTTATCCTAGCTTTCTGCGTGGTGCTCTTTTTGTGAGAGAGCATTTGTACGTATGCAGCCCATAGACAGCTGGATCCTGAATTAGTACTTTCCAGTTCACGTGTTACCACCTGATTCCACTGATGGTAGAAATTCAGACCCAGACCGCCATCCTGGGCACCCTTACCTGAGGGAGTAAGCCCCATTGAACACAGTGGGACATACTTCTGAGTAAACACGCATAGGATTGCCATGGTGTCAGCTCATTTTCCAGACTTAGCTACGGAGGGCAGTTGTTGAAGGAAGGTTGTTTTAATGTAACCCCCCCCCCCAATAAATAATTTGCCGCACACTAGAGTGGCCACTTACCCATCACCAAAATAAGAGAAAATTCATCACCAAAAAATAGGACAAAAGGGGACACAGATTTGCATAAAATTTACACACACTAATTATATGTATAGGCACAAATTTATAAATAAATACTATAATTAAATAGAAATATAATGGAAGACCCTGACCAGGTGACTTGTGTGACTGCTCAGTCTGCTCTCCAGATGCTAATTGTGGATGGGCAACTTCAAGGCCCCTGCTCTCATTTCTCATTTAAATAAAATAAAAATGTAAAAATCTTTAAATTGGACTTGGACTGGACAGCCCTTTAAATAGAGGACACCTTCAAACAGAGGACTGTCCTCTGTAAAGTAAGACAAAGCCACCCTACCTCAACCACAGAAGGGGTTACATGCTTGGATGAATCACTTCTTCTCTTGAGTCATTTGATGATATTAAGAAGGATAAAATTTCTGTCAACCAGACCAGTTTGGATTTGGTTAGCAGCAAAGTCTCTGAACATCAGACCTCAACAGCTCTGGTTCAAAATCTTGTTATCAGAACTTCTGCCAGCACTCAGATAGATCACGGTGCTTAGAGAAGGAATGCCACATTTCAGCTGTGTGTTCTTCCTACCACAGGGTCCTTTAAGGTTTCAGCCTTCAGTACAATTAGTCTTTCCCCATAGGAGAATGCCCCTCCCCCAATGCTCGGATGCTCGCAGCAAATTTTAACTTGGTGATGGCTCATCTTGCGCCTGTCCAGTGACCACATGCGAAGGGCACACCTGACACTGGTGGGGTGGAGGCTTCTTTTTTTAAATTCCTGCTGGGTGGGAAATCAGAAGCTGGCACTTCCTCTCTTCAAGTATTCAAAAGCCATTTTTAAATCTGATTAACATTTTAACAAATGCCTCACATGGTGTACTCTCTGCAGGGAGGATCAAAGAGCAAAGGAGTTTCTTTGGCTGGTTGTGGTTCCTTTATGTAGCAGCTTTCCTGGGCTTGGCTTCCCCCCTCCCCACTTTCATTTTTAAAAAAAACATGACCACAGGTTGCATACAATAAAATGTAGATTACAAATCCAGCCTGACTTTTCCATTTTCTCTTCTCTAAAGTATAACCTTGGGAGGTTACAAGTCAGCCAGATATGATCGACCTAGCCCAGGGGCACTTAGCACTAGCAATCAGAAGCCATAGTGCAGCTACTCCATCTTTTTCTCCTTAACCGATATTTTGCAGATGGAAGAAAAAAGATGGAAGAAGTAGTGGGAAAACATGCGGGGGGTAGGGGTTTACGAATAGAAGAAGATGATGATGTTTGGATCCACTGTGAAATTCTGTGAATGAGATGGCGCAATAAACGCCTTGCCTGGGAGCACCCCAAATTCATGTCCATGCCAGTGACTCGGCTTCAAGACTGAAAGAAGACACCAGACCTCATGCAGATGCAAGACAGTCCACACACACATCTAATAACACCCGGTCCCTAGAAGCTGGAGAATAGATTGGCAGACTATGAGTCATGCATGTTTACCACCATTCCTTAAATTCTAACTTTTAGATATCCTTGGCATGTGTACAAATATCCAACCCTTCTTTGAATCCCACTACACATCCTTGGCCTCAGTTGTATCCTGTGGCATTGAGGCCACATAACGCAGTCCAAATATATGTGGTGTAATTTATGCTGAGCACAAATTAGTCCTATTGATCTTGGAAAGGGCTGGGGCTATGTATGGGGTTGGATCCAGATTTAAGCTGTGCTGGCGGAAGAGGATTTCCCCACCCCCTCCTTCCCAGAGCAGCCCCTCCAGCCCCCTGAAAATGCTACAAAGGAGACGCTGCTGAATGGGGTGAACTGTCGTGTGTGTGTGTGTGTGTGTGTGTGTGTGTGTGTGTGAAGTGGGGATCCTCAAAAATCGGATGGAGGGAGCCTCCACGAGCAGAGCCCTTGCTCTCACAGAAGTTCCCTTCCTCTCACATCAGGCAAATCCTGGATCCAACCCATGGTCTTTTATCTGAGGCCTCCTGTTCTGTCTTCAGTTTTTAATTTAATTCCTTCTATGTGGCTCTTGACCTCATCTAATCCACTTCTTGCCTGGATGTACGTAGTTAGAGCTGCCACATCTAAGATCTCCCAGTCCAGGCAACGTATTCTATTGCTTCAAAATATATTCAGCTGATATGCAGTGCAGCCTTTCCCAGCCTAGTGCCTTTTAGATATTTTAGCCCACAGTTGCCATCATCCCTGATCATTGGGCTATGTGCGCTGAGGATGATGGGAACTGTAGTCCGAACAATCTGGAAGGAACCGGCTTGGAGAAGGGTATTGTAGCACAGAGTTCTCCAACCTTTTTGGACCCATGGACACATTTAGGAATTTGAGAAACTACTGTGGGCACCACCACAAAATGCCTAATCAGCGGATCGCCACTTTGGCATCTACTTGTCGCATCTAGGGATCTTATTCAGCAAAAATGTTTGTTTCGTGTCTATTGGACACCACGACATCTATTTAATAAGGGATTGTCTAATTCAGGAATTGCTTATGGTGCAATGCAGCTAATGCTTCTTTTAAATGCATGTTTTGGCAATGTCCAGTAGTTGCTTCTATTTGGGAGGAGGTTATTACACAGATATATTTTATACTGGAACAGTCTGTAATATTCACTGTTATACACGCTCTTCTAAATTATTTACTTTATGGAATTAACAAATGGAAGGGGAAATGAATTCTCTGCACCCTTCTGACAGCTAAAAGACTGATATTACAAAATTGGAAGGATAAACACTCACCTCCTATAATGCAATGGACTAAGGACCTTACAATGCTTTCAATATTTGAACGGGTGGCACATAGACGCCACCTTCAAATGGATACTTATTTGGATATTTAGTCTACTTTTGTTGAAATGGGTAAACATAATTTCAGGTGCCCATGGCCACCATGTTGGGGGACCCCTTTGTGGGTGCCACTGGAGGTGCCCATGGGTGTAGCATGTTCAGGAGGTGCTCTAGCTCCATCTTTGTCAGCTCCTGGAGGCTGTGAAGGAATGTGGAATGGAAGATCTGATTACCAAAATGTGCATTCATGATCAACTGGGGACTTTTCAGATCAGGCCTGTTTCTCTTTCCAACCATTGGCTGTGCTGCTTGGGCTGATGGGAGTTGTAGTGCAAAACACCTGGAAGGCACCATGTTGGGGAAGGCTACCAACTCAGTGAATGCTGCAACATCAAGACTGCAAATGTCAGTGACTGCTGTGGTGGAGTCTTGGGGAGGGGTGGAGAAAGCTGCCATCTTATTCTAAGAGCTTATTCAGACATTCAACTTTTAAACTGGATGTAATCAACCCTTAACGTAGGAATTGGAAAGGCTTATTCTTCACAGGACTGTTTTGGCCCATGGCAAGTGTGCGTGTGCCAATCGGGCTCCAGGCTGACCTAGTCTTGGCACGGTAGAATGCTGCTGAGTACCATCTGCTGAATTCAGCTCAGATTGGCTTTTGCCACTCAAAATGTCACTTTTATGCTGTGGTATGCTGGGATTTGTAGGACTTTTTTTCTATCTAAATATGCATAGGATTGCACCCTTAACCACACTTAAATCATCATCATCATCAGGCGATCACTCGTGACCGAGTAAGATTGTCTTCCAGGATAAACATTTACAAAAAGGAAATTTTAAAAGGAGGAAATTCTAAAGAAAAATTGTGTAGACTGTAGTGATGGGTCCGTAAGTGACTGTGGAGGCCAATTCTAGATCCACACAGCTTCCCACAGTGAGGACACAGGTTACCAGATGGAAGATGGTCCTGTAAAGGATTCATTTGACGTGCTTTTCGCTTAGCACGTTTCTCCCTTTCACCTTGCACTTGGGCTTCTTCAAAGTCCATAGAACCTTTGTGAAAGGCCAACCTCCAGTTAGATCGTTCATGGGCCAGAGCTTCCCAGTTTTCGATGTTTATATTGCATTTTTTTAGATTAGCCTTAAGAACATCTTTAAACCTCTTATATTAACCACCGATATTCCGCTTTCCATCCTTGAGTTGGGAATAAAGTAACTGCTTTGGGAGACGGCAGTCAGGCATTCGAACAACATGACCGGTCCACTGAAGTTGGCGTTGAAGGATCATTTTTTCAACGCTAGTAGTCTTTGCTTCTTCCAGTACACTGACATTTGTTCGCCTATCTTCCCAAGTAATTCGCAGGATTTTCCGACGGAGGCAACGTTGATGAAATCTTTCAAGGAGGTGGAAGTGACGTTTATAGATAGTCCATGTTTTGCAGGCATACAATAAAGCTGGCAATACAATGGCTTCATAAACCAGTGTTTTGGTCTTCTTACAGATATCCCGATCCTCGAACACTCTGTTTCATTCGAGAAAACGTGGCACTTGCGGAGCTCAAACGATGCTGGATTTCACTGTCGATGTTAGCTGTAACAGAAAGATAGCTGCCAAGATAGAGAAAATGATCGACATTTTCCAGTATTGTCCTGCCAAGCTGGATAGATGGCATCATCAAAGGGTTAGCTTGCACTTGCTGATGAAGCACTTTGGTTTTTTTGATGTTAAGTGAGAGACCAAGTTTTTCGTATGCTTCTGCAAAAGCATTTAGGATAGTTTGGAGATCATCCTCTGAATGTGCGGAGACCACATTATCATCAGCATACTGAAGTTCCACAACGGAGGTTGTAATTACCTTACTTTTTGCTTTCAGTCTGCCGAGATTAAAAAGCTTTCCATCTGTTCGATATATAATTCCCACACCAGTGGGAAGTTTCCCCTCGACAAGATGTAAAATCATGGCGATGAAAATAGCAAATAATGTTGGGGTGATAACACATCCCTGTTTAACACCTGATCCCACTTTAAATGGAGCACCATGAGTAGCCGTTGTTGTCCAAAACCGTTGCTGTCATGTTGTCATGGAGAAGTCGCAAGATATTCACAAATTTATTGGGGCATCCAATTTTCATAAGGATAGTCCAGAGAGCTGTTCGGTCTACAGTATCAAAGGCTTTAGCCAGATCAATAAATGCCATATAAAGGGGTTGATTTTGCTCCCGGCATTTTTCTTGGAGCTGATGTACAGTAAAAATCATGTCTACTGTCCCTCTAGAGGGGCGGAAACCATACTGAATTTCAGGGAGGATCTCTTCTGAAATAGATAGAAGATAGCACTTTCATGACTACAGGAATAAAATGGAATTTGCTTCTGCTGCCCCGATGTTCTCATCACCTGCCAGTCTCTAGGTGTCTGTAATCACTGGTGTCTGTAATCACTGTTGTTAATCACCCAGTTGAGTGCCCACTACCTTAATTTCTTTGTAGGTTCCCCTCACCTGATTAGTTTAAGACTCTGATGGAGTCCTCCTGGGTTGGAGGCCATCCTTTCCCCTCAGGGCTGCTTCAATGTGTTAATCTGATCATTGCAAGGTTTCAGCCACTGCCTATTCATGTCTTCAGGACTCCAGTCACTCTCCATTCAAGCCCTCATTTGCACCTTCTCTGCCAGTCCAGCAAATGGCTGAGGCTGCTCACTTCCCAGGAACCCAAGCTTACCCAAACTGCTGGGGCCCGGTGTGGTCTTCCTTGTGCTTGACATAACCAGAAGTTCTGATTATATCTACTTGTAACACTGGAATTTAGAAAAATATTAATTTCCCACTTGGGAACCTATTGGGATTTTCACCAGCCAGGTTACATGTGGTAAGCAAGAGAGCTGTGCTGAAAAACCCGCTCCTAAATGTCCCTATCTCTGTTTTTTATATTAACCTTCCTTGACATAAATTACCGGCGTGCCACATAGTGTCTGCTCTGGATGTAATAACAGCGGGGAGTAGGCTTGAAAAGTGCTGAGGAAGAGGTGAGGGACACCGGGTCCCGTCCAGAGTAAGCTATCCCACAAAAACCAAGGGGAAAGGACCTCAGTGGTCCAAAGCAGAGGTTGCTTCTCCCCATTTCCTCAGAGCAGCCTCCTCCAATGCAGTGCCCTCCAGATATTTTGAACTGCAACCTCCATCAGTCCTGACTGTTGGCAATGCTGGTTAGGGCTGATGAAAGCCCAAAACATCTGGAAGGCTGCCTCAGAGTCTACAACAACATAACAAGCCTTTAGTTGGAGCCCTCACTCCACCCAGGCTAGCTCCTCAGACATCATTTATATACAGCACGATAGTCCCACACCATCATCAGGTTGTCAGACCACGCAGGATCCCTGGTTCCCAGGGCCGGCCCTACCATTAGACAGAGTGAGGCAACTGGCTCAGGCAGCAGATGCCATTTCCCTCTCTTGGAGGACAGAGCCATGTGTGCCACACTGCTTGTCCTGCATCCCCTAAACTGGCCTGCTGCCCTCAGGTGTGCTGGAGGATACTATCCTGCTGCCAGTGTTGAAGAAAGATTGAACTGCCAATCAAGTGAGTTTCTGCACATGAAATGGTGGGAGCGCCATCTTGTCCCTTGCCTCAGGCAGCAAAATGTCTTGGGCCAGCCCTGGTTCCTGGCTTTCCCCTTCCCAGCCCCAGTGGGGGTTGACTCTAGTTCCTAGGCTGGTCTGCTAGCTATCCACAGAGGTTTTGAGTTCCAGAATATGTCAGAACCAGAGAGCCCTCTTGTTCCTGTTTCAGCTGGTCCTGTTAAAACAGATGCTCTGCAGGAACATCCCCTGACATGCCACACACTAAGCAGTGGTGGACAACTTGTGGCCCTTCCAGATGTTGTTGGACTACAACTCCCATCATCCCTGACCATCAGCCATGCTGGCTGGGGCTGATGGGAGTTGGAGTCCCACAACATCTGGAGGTCCACAGGTTCTCCCCGCCCTGCCCCCCACAAAAGGAAGCAATAATAGCCAGGGACCTTCTGCAGGTTGTTCTAATAATGGAACTGCATCCCTGATTGACCCTGCAGTCCCACGCATGTCTACACAGAAGTGAATCCCACTGAGTTCAATGGGATGTAGTCCCAGAGAAATGTGCGTAAGACTGCAGCTTACATCTCCAGCAGGGGAGAGCAGAAATGGACACACATGATACTGCTGCAGGTCAGGCATCTCAGGTAAGGCACTGCCCCACAAAGCAGTTTCCTGGCCCATCACCTTCAAGGCTCCACCTCTTCACCCTTGGAGAGCTCTGATGTCCTTGGATTTCTGACTTCCCCTGAATCCAGGGATGACCTGTCAAACTGAGGTGCGATTCATCTCCTGTACGGCATAGTAACAGACAGGCTATGGATACTCTGAACCAAATGAATACAAATTCTGCACCAAGGAAGCAACATTGGTGGATTCTGATGGCCAGTTAACACCACATGTTGCTAATTTAATAATAGTTGAGCATTCTTCCCACACTGACGTTAGATTATTCATATTTTACGTGAGGGTGGGAGAAAATATACCGTTAACTTTTCCTTGTCATCCTTATTAGTGGAATTTTCCTTCTAATGTGGCTCCATGCATAAAATTGATCATCAGTTTATCTTACAACTGATGTTTCCAAGCGGCTTGCCTAGATGTCATAATTAAATTACTGATAAACCATTTGGTGGTGCATTCAGAAGAAAACTTCACTGTGAGAAAATAACATGGAAGTGGCATCTCTGCAAACCAGGTTATATTTGTCTTATGGCCTCCACAGGTGGAAAGATTCAAGTAGCTAGGGTGTGAGATTATAATTGTAATCACATGAATAACATGGTCTTCTGAATCCAACCTGAGCCATTAATCCAGAATCCGAAGAAACCTGATCTATTGGTGTGGTTTAAGCTCAGCAAAGTATTATGGGCATGGCTTTAATACAACATTTCAGAGGTGAACATGATTGCAGAGGATAACTAACCACTTTGTGATGATGGAGGGGGTTTGTTTTTAGTTCATTCCAGTGTTTTCTCACAATGTTTTAATACCATAATTGCCAGTTTTCTCCTTTTCCAGCTGCTAACAAATGGAATGGTCCATTCTTAGGCAGGCCTTTGTTCTCTGGGATAAGTCTCTTCACTGCTGAAAATTAGAGGGCAAATGGTGTGGAACGCTGTGATACTTTTAATGGTGCTTATTACAAGGAATTACCCAGTGAAGATAAGCACATTCTGTCACCGTTTTAGTTCCCGATGGCAGTATTGAAAGAACCGCCTGAAGAAAGTCAGGTCTTCCAAAGAGCATTCTCCATACTTGGAATTAATTCTTGTGGGAGCTCAGTAAGATGTGAAAATCAGTCTTTTTGAATGCCTAGATATAAATGAATGTGTAAATGAAAAAAAGTGTTTTATTCTGTTTTAGAGTATTTGGGAAGTCAGTGTGCCATGTGATCTGGAACCAAATGTTATAGATAGCATATCAGAACAAGGAGCACTGTGGATGCCCAATAGGAACAAAAGCAACAACCAAAATAATTGCTCAGGCTAAGCTGGAACATCTTAGGAAGTAAGATGAAAAGGAAGTAAACAAGGCTTTTTCTCATGGAAAGCAAATAGCCAGAGAGAAGCCACCTTCAAAAAGTATGTTGCCTGAGCAAAACCTTAAAAAAAAAAAAAATTCACACATTTTACTTAACCAATCCCCTTGCTTCTGAACCTGGATAGCAAAGCCTTCATCTTTATCAACCTGTTTTGTACAATTTTTTTTTTTTTTTTAATGAGCTGGGCTAATGGGATAGGGTAGCTCAGAGAGAGAGAGAGAGAGAGAGAGAGAGTCACTTTTCCTTTAGCTGCTTATTTAATTTGACACTGTCCTCAAACATAAGGTCATTTTATTGCCTGCTCAATGCCTGCCAAATTGGGGAAGTCACCTTTTAAGGAAAGAGCTGGACTATACGTCTAGTTTGTAAATGGTATATTGAATGAAGGGCATAGCTTGAAATATCTAGAGACTAGTTCTTTGTGCCACAGTTTTCACTCTGCCAAAGCATGTTCCATCATCAGACCTAAGACATATTTACATTCCTGTTGTCTTTGGTACTAGGCACATTTTCTCTGTATTTGCTCCCTCTATGTGCCACACATATGCCACACAAAAATGCATATATGCGCATGTGCAAACTCTCTCTCTCTCTCTCTCTCTCTCACTCACACACACACACACACACACACTTTGCATGTATCTAGGCCAAGCCCCAAACAAAAGGCCCTATCAAACAGGGTTGGTAGGTTATATCCACAATGTTCTCCCTCTCCTTGGATTCAGAGGTGGATGGTGGCAGCTTCTTGCTGCCAACCAACAGCTGCATCACTCAGCTGTATATGAGACATGGTGTAGATTGCTGGGAGAATGTAAAGTAACCCTCAGAGGGATTTCAGCTGTGCAACCCTGATCTAGGTCTTCTAAGGGGAATTTCAGCAAGGACCAACAGTGATCCCATCAGCTTCTTTGCTCGCATGGCACACTTTCAACTGTTTTGATCATAAGCGCTGTTGTCCTTTTGTTAGGCCCAAACTATTTGTTATGTGTAGACCTTGGCACTACCAGTCTATGTGTAGATTTCATAGATTTCATAGATCATAGAGTTGGAAGGAGCCTACAAGGCTATCGAGTCCAACCCCCTGCTCAATGCAGGAAACTAGAGGAGGGGTCTCCCATCAAAGTAACAACCAGGCCTGACCCTGCTTAGCTTTCCACACTCAGACAAGCTGAGACAGCGTGAGCCACAGGCCTGTAGACATCAAGGTGGCCGTGTGTTGTCTGTCCTCTATCTGAAGGGCTGCCCAGTCCCAAGTCCAGTATAAAGATAAAGAACTACCAGAAGGAAGAGCTGGGCCTTGAAGTTGCCCACTAGCAGCACCTGGACAGCAGACTGAGCAAGGCACACAGGTGACCTGGTCAGTCTTTCACACTGTGGTGAGATAATGTACTGTATTTCTATTTAAATTATAATAATTATTTCTAAGTTTGCATTTATACATGTAAATTAGCTCATGCAGATTTTATGCAAAGAGCTACCTACCCTCTTTTGGCCTCTTTTTGGATGACTCATAAGTGGCCACCCTGGTAGACATCGACACCCTGCTATGTGTCCCTGGTAATGTGTAGCTGAAAGAATGTGTGACATGATAACGTTTCATAAGTGTTTCCTGCCCCTTGTAAGCAGAAACAAATGAAATGGTGTGTGTGTGTGTGTGTGTGTGTGTGTGTGTGTGAGAGAGAGAGAGAGAGAGAGAGAGAGAGAGAGAGAGAATGCTAACATAATGGTATTGTGCTACGTTTTTGAACATTAGCAGAACAATGTGTGTCAGAGACGCCCATGCATCTCCCTGTTATGTGCAGTTTAGGCCTTAAGTTTTGGGGGTGGGACAGATTTAGAGGTTGGACTGGATAATTTGCTCCAGCAGTCTGTCAATCCTATGGAAATTGGGAAGCCTTAGTATTAGAAAAATGCTTCCACATTACAGCTTGGCATGTTTTAAAACAGGATTGGGCAGACTTCAGGCTTGTGGGATATACTTTGCTTTTTACTAGAACCCTGAGAACCACCAACCAGAACCAGGTGCCAGGGTGACCATCTTCAAAGTAGAAGACAGTCCTCTGGCAGCTCTCCAGATAGAGGATTGTCCTCTGTAAAAGAGGACATATGTCCACCTTAAATATTTCAGCAACAGGAGCAACACCATATATTTCAGTAAAATAGTTCAGTTTTTACTACTTTCCATCTAAGCTGTTACAGTTCGTGCTAAGTTCTCAGATGAAGAAGGCATGTTCAAGATTTATATGATGCCAAATATAAGATAATGACATTATTTGTCTGTACTCTGGGAAATGTTCAGGAGCCTGAGACCAGTGGTAGCAATTTCCAAATATTTGGTCACAATGCACTTGTGTGGGGGAAACAAGCTATCAGTTTTGATTTTAGGAGCAAGGAGAAGCATATATGCCCTTGATCACAGGAAGGCTTCTGTCAGTGCATTTCCTTTAAAAAAACGTTTATGAGCTACTCACCTTGAAAGTGTATGGGCTTTAATTTTCTAATAAGCAATAAATCAATTTGGATAAGTAAACTGTTGAAAATGAACAATATCCCAAAGCCTGATAATATAACTTTATCTCTAAAGGCTAAAACATAAATTCATCATACAATGCAAGAAAGCATAATCAAAGTGTACAATCCTGTCATTCAATACCAAAAGTAACCAAACACTTTTTAACCATACATCTTCTTCAGTGGTCTGGTATATGGTATATTAAGAAGACAGACAGACAGACACACACGAATTGCTGTGAACCGCCCAGAGAGCTTCAGCTATTGGGTGGTATAGAAATGTAATAAATAATAATAAATGAAATAAATAATAATGTATACATATACACACACATATTTCTATCCAAGTTTCTCACACATATTCACAATGTAAAACACTGCAGTGTCTCCACGAGTTCAGGCTCAAACTCATGGACCTTGCCAAACCAAACTAAGACAAATACATACAAGTGCATATGATATATAAATAAATGATATCGAACTGCAAGGAGCCTTAGGCTCAATTGTGGAGATGCAATTCTAAGAAATGCAAGGAACTCTGGTAGTCATATACCAACAGGTTAACCAAAATACTAATGAGGTCGCTCAGGAGACTTCCCTTCCAGGAACCTACAAGCTGTTAACCACTGCAGTATTTTACATTGTGTATATGTGTGAGAAACTTACTAGATTGTGTGTCTCTCTCTTTATATATATACCTTTTTACATACTACTCACTGAAGAAAACCTATGGTTGAAATGTGTTTTGGGTGGGGATATATTTCCTGTTTGGTCTGTTTTAAATTGCTAATATCACACTGATTAGGTTTTTAAAAAAGAACTGTAAGCAGGGCCGGTGCTACCATTAGGCCAACTAGGCGGCTGCCTAGGGCGCTGGGCTAAAGGGGGCGCCAGAAACGCCTTGGGGGGAAAAATACAGCGCTAAAATGGCTAAAATGCATATTTTACCACGTTTGTTGCTGGCGGAGGCCAATGATGGGAGGCTGGTGGGCGGGAAGGATGCACCTGCAAACACCTCCTTCGCCTTCCCTCCCTCCGGCGCGCGCCTCAGGTTCCTCAGCTCAACGTCCCCTGAAAGCAGTTATTTCCAGCAACCAGGGAGGGAGGGAAAGGTATTTTAAGCCAGCTGGGGCTCCAATGTTTTAATTATTTACCATGCTGTTTCTGTGTTTTGGTTTTAAATGCTTTTAGGATGCAATCCTATGCGTGTTTGGAGGGGGGGGGAGTCCTACAACTCCCAGCATTCCTACGCACAATCCTACGCACAATCCTACACACAATCCTACGCACGTTGAGGCAGAAAAAAGCCCCGCAACTCCCAGCATTCCAACAGCCAGCCATGCTGGCTGGTGAACGCTGGGAGTTGCAGGGCTTTTTTCTGCCTCAACGTGTTTAGGATTGTGCCCTGAGCTGTTGATGTTTGCTTTACTGTACTTTGAGTATTGTTGTCTGCCTTGAGCACTAGGCTGGTAAAGGGAAAGACAGGATAATATACATTATTCTGATAAAGAAATATTGCAACAAAGTGAGAGAGAGAGGAGGGGAAGCAGAAATTTGAACCAGATGATCCACGGGCTGTCTCTTTGCTATGTTTCTACTACATGCATTCCCGCAACCCAGAAGGTGCATGAGTCAAACCGGTGCCTCTTCACCTCCACCCTGTGAGGTAGGTAGGACAGGCTGCAAGACACCCTTTTGTCTCTATTCCTCACAGGTAGCGCCACCACACCTCTCTCACATCCTTTTTTCATATCCCTTGTGCTGCCCGCAGGAGGAGACAGGCTTTTACATATATATATATGGAGTAGGAGAAGGCCCTTGGGAGTTCCTGGCATAGCTGGCCTGATGTTGCCTCTTTGCTTTCTGTGTGAACACAAAGGAAAAGTCTCAAAGTCCACAAAGTTCCCAGGGAGGGAAATTTATTTCATAATGGGCATAGGGCTGAAGGGAGGGAGGGCTCAAGTGGGAAGGGGGGGCGCTAAGTATCTGATCTTGCCTAGGGCACCAAACTGCCTTGCACCGGCCCTGACTGTAAGTGGACCCTTTAGCCTAGTATCTTGTTTCCAACCATAGGCAGTACAAGTCAGGGTTATTTTCAGAGCAGTGGTCTTTATTTGTTGTGTGTCATGTGGAAAAAAGGTCCATCATTCTTCATGTTCCTATTTGTTTTGTGCACTAGTAAATATACACAAGCCCCATTTAGTCATTATTCACATGAAGGGGCTGCGGGGCTGTGCCTCTAGCCCCTCCCCTATTGTTGCATAGCACCTTACATAAGAACCTAAGGAGAGTCCTGCTGGATCAGGCCAAGGGTCCATCTAGTCCAGGGTTATGTGGGCACATAGCTGCCCACAGGAAACCAACAAGCAGGACGAGTGCAACAGCGCGCGTGCACACACACACACCGCTCGTGTGACCCAGCAACTGGTGTACATAACCATGCCGCCTCTGATACTGGAGGTAGCAGATAGCCATCAGGACTAGTAGCCATTGTTAGTCTTATCCTCCATGAATTGGCCTAATTCCCTTTTAAAACCATCCAAGTTGTTGGCCACCACTACATCTTCTGGTAACTGTGAGCTTTTATTTCATTAGATTTGCATTGTAATGTGTGTATGTCTGGCCCTAGAGTACATAAAATTGCTGAGGTTGCAGATTACTTAACCGATCTGTGGCCTCCTCCTCCTGCCTGTGGAAGAGCAATGGGTACTGTTTCTTTAAACCATTGCTGATTGCATCTGACCCTTGAAGCAGCTCTCTGACACAGTTTTCTCAAGGTTTTGTACACAGAGCTACGGGGGTGTTGTTTCAAGCTGACAGATATATGTATTTTTACTTGCAGCTCTTTGCTCAGGAGACCCAGATGTTTGTGGCACTTTTAACTTGACCTCGTGTCCTTTGCAGTGCTCTTGCTTTCTGAACACTAACCCCAATCCCAGCTTGGCCCATCTGGCTGCATTTGCACAGCTGAGAGACTCCAGAGTGGTTAGTCTGCACCTGGCTATCATTGCAATGCATGATGGGGAGGAGGGAGCTGAACGGAGCAGGATGACTAATTCTCAGGGTGTTAAATGAAACAGCTGCACAAAGTGCAAAAGAGAAAGTCAGGAATTTAAGTGGGCTTTAAATTCCAAAGAGGAACTTGCTTCATTTTCCTGTCCACCATGTGGTTCTGTCCTGCTCATGCTGTGTGCTCAGCAGTACACTAGGCTGAGAGGTTTCAAATAAATTTAGCGTTGCCAAATGTCAAGAGTTTGACCCAGGGAGTTTGAGCTGGTGCTGTTTTTCTCACTAGGGGGAAAAATGAGCTAAAGACTGAACTCAGAGTTTAGGGCTAGTGACAACTGGCCAGCTGAGGATAATGTCTCATAACTTGTATGTATCTGCACGCAGGGAGGGAAGCTGTTGGTAAAGTAGACTGGATTAGCCCTGAGAAAGTGGTGGAAAGTAGCTTTCTCTCTTTCTCTCTCTCTCTCTCATGCACAATTACTACAGCCTCCAATTACATAGGGAGGACTGATGGCATGGGTCTTTTCCCATTTGCTCCTCACACCACCAGGAGGCAGGGCGATTATCAGGTGAGAAAGACAGATGTGATGGGCCCCACCCACGTGGTTGTGATAGTAGCACTAGTTGCACACCCTCTCCAGAGGTGTAGAGTTGCACTGTGGGGAAGCAGCTCCCCCACCAAGGGGCATGCGTGAGAAAGGGGCCTTAGTAAAGGGGTAGACAATTATTTTCTGGAGCAACAGAAGGAACTTCCACCTTCTGTGGTGACATTAGTCCTGATCCATCATCACTAGTTTAATTAAAGGATGGAGGGCAGGAGGGAAGGGAAGATCCCTGCCGGTAGTGGAAAAACCTGTTGATTCGGTTTTCCTAATTGCAAGTGCCCCCTTTTAATCCCATAGCATTCAAGGGAGATGTGACAAAAGCAGCTCTGGTAAAGTCTGTTTGATGCCTAAGGGGATATATTGCTCTTTTCTTTTTAAAGGGACACACACACACACACACACACACACACACACACACACATTATATAGTTACAGTTTCAGACAATAATTCAGCCTTCCCCAATCTGGCACCCTTCAGATGTGTTGGACCACACCTCCCATCATCCCCAGCCAGTGGTCATATTGGTTGGCGATGATGGGAGCTATAGTCCAATCCAATTGGAAGCGCACCTGGTTGGGAAAGGTGGCACTAAGCTGTCCTTTCATACATAGGGGGCAGAGGGGAGTGTGCCACTTTTCATGGGCACTATCCAATATGTGAGTGGGACAAAATGTATGCGTACCTATTGCAGCAGTGGCCGTCTTGCTTCTAGGGACTTGTTCCAGATTTTTTTCTGGGTACAGCTTGCAGCATTAGGAGCAGCTGCCAGACGGTGGCAGAAGGGGCCATTGCTCCGTGGTAGAGCACCTGCTTTGCATGCAGAAGGTCCCAAATTCAATCCCAGCTCAGCATCGCCAAAGAGGGCTGGAAAAATGTCTGCTGAAACCCTGGAGAACTGCTGCCAGTCAGTGTCGACAGTACTGGGCTAGATGGACCAATGGTCTGACTCAGTATAAGGCAGCTTCCTATGTTCCTAAACTGATTTGACCAGAGCACATGGTTGGACACAGAATATGAATGAGATAGTGACTGGGTTCAGATGACACATTAACCCACACTCAAGGGTTGAGTGTGGGTTGTCATTGAACCAGTGCTTTTTTTCTGGAGAAAAGGGTACCGGAACTCTTGGATTACATTTCCTTGGGAGTAGATGGCGATTAAATTGTAATGCAATTAATAGAAGAAAAGGTGCTGGAACTCAGTTCCGGTGAGTTCCACCAGAAAAAAAGCCCTGCATTGAACCATTATTATTGAAATGTGGGTTATCATGTTGTCTGAACCCAGCTGCACTAACAAGCCATGGCTTGTTAACCATGAATAGCACATGAAGAGGACCCATGGTTTGTTGTTGGGTTATGAACTGTGGGTTGTTCACCATGGTTTGTTATCTCAGCTGGGTTCAGACTACACAATAACCCATGTTTCAAGAACCCACGGTTCAACGACAACCCACACTCAACCCTTGAGTGTGGGTCATTGTGTTGTATAAACCTAGTTGCTGTAGGGCTGATAATGGGCTGCCCACATCTGTTCTGCACTGAGCAGGGGGTTGGACTCAATGGCCTTATAGCAGGGTAGGCGCTACCATTAGGCCAACTAGGCAGCTGCCTAGGGCGCAGGGCTAAAGAGGGTGCCAGAAACGCCTTGAAAAAAAATACAGCGCTCTCAAGTGGGAAGGGGGTGCGCTAAATATCTGATCTTGCCTAGGGCACCAAACTGCCTTGCACCGGTCCTGCCTTATAGGCCCCTTCCAACTCTACTATTCTATGATTCTATGACAACTCTGCAATACCTATACCAGTGATGGCGAACCTTTTTGAGCCCGAGTGCCCAAACTGCAACACAAAACCAACTTATTTATTTCAAAGTGCCTTAAATTTGGCAGGAAGGAGGAGGGGGCACTAGCTAATCAGCGCCCCGCTCTGTCTCAGGGCATGGCTCTTCACCGGGCGCGCAAAGATTCGGGCGCGCGCGCGCTGTGCTTCTGAGCTGTCTGTTCAGTTCGAAGGAGGGCTGGGTGCCTGCGCAGTCCGCTTCTGGGTTTGGGAGTTGTTGGAGTGTGCCTGCCTGTGGAGGCCAGCGAGGAATGAGTGGAGAGGAGTTACTATGGAAACCCGACGCTGAATGCAGAAGGGGACGGTCTTTTCACGATCTGGTGACCAATGGCTTGAGTGCCCTCAGAGAGGTCCCTGCGTGCCAGCTGTGGCACGCGTGCCATAGGTTCGCCATCACTGACCTATACCATTGAAGAGAGCAAGATTAGAAGGAAGGAAAGTAAGTGTGGCCTATTTCCAAAATGGGCCAGAGTCATTGACTTGACCTAATTTAATCAGCACATTCTTGAGGCTGACTCTACGCTCAGTAAAGTGCCTGCATCTAAGGTCTTCCACTAAATGCTCAACTTTATAGACTGATTTTCTTGAGCATTTCTGGCTCTCATATCAGTGGGAGCCACATCAAACATGCCAGTTTCCTATATAGGGATCCAGGGAAAACGGGTGTTCCCTGTATTGCCTAAAGGGCAGCATGGGCACACTACTTGATCTGGAATCTCCTGCCCATGTCAGCTGCCCAATCGCTGCACTTGCAGATAAAGGAACACTCAGGCTGCGCTTTATTTATTTATTTATTATATTTATGCCCTGCCTTTCTTCCTGCAAGGAACCCAAGGCAGCTTACATAATCCTCCTCCTCCTCCTCTCCATTTTATCCTCACAACAACCCTGTGAGGTAGGTTAGGCTGAGAGGCAGTGACTGGCCCAAAGTCACCCAGTGAGCTTCATGGCCGAGCGGGGACTAGAACCCAGATCTCCCGAGTCCCAGTCCAACACTCTCACCACTACGCCACACTGGCTCTCAGTGTGATTTTGGAGCCCAAGCTTTTTCCTGCATGAAGAGAGATATCTGAGTAGGAAATTATGATTGAAATGGCCGGGGGGGGGGGGGAGAAAAGAAAATCTGTGTGTGTGGGGGGGGTTGTATTTTCCCAGATCATATTTTCAAATTAATACGTATTTAGTTCACTTTTCTAATGTAACAATAGCTGCTTCACCCCATTCATCCAAGTTTTCAATTTAAGAAAATCTAATGTGGCATTCTTATAATGAAGGGAAGGGCTGCAGCTCAGTGGTGGTAGAGCACCTGCTTTGCATGCAAAAGGTCCCAAATGCCATTTCTGGCATCTCTAGGTAGGGCTGGGAAAAATTATTGCCTGAAACCCTGGAGAGCCACTGCCAGTCAGTGTACCCAATACTTAGCTAGATGGGTTAATGGCTGGACTCCATATAAGGCAGCTACCTGTTTCTGTGTAAGATTAGAATGTTCACAGTCCATGGATGCCACAGAGGGAATTGTATATGCAGAGGAATTATGGGTCCTCTAGTTGCTATCGGTTTGGCTTCTCTGACGTCACAGAGGGGCTGGGTTAAGCTTAAGCCAGGCTGCTGTTTTCTAACAGAGACTGGGGACATAAGTGAATTGTAACTGAACGACTTTTGTTTAAAATTTTTTAAAATGTCTACATAAAATAGTCTTTTGACTGACAGATTAACGGAGCAATATCAGAGACTTTCAATGGAACAAAGGCATGCGAAGGATACTTAGTGCTTTTGATATCCGAGACATTCTAAATTGCAATTGGCCAAATTCTAATTTTGTCGCTATAATAATAGCTAAGGCCATATTGACCAGCAAATATATGCAGCCATGTAAAATAGTGCAAACAGCCAGCTTGGGATATACTAAAATGTAGTACATCTAGAAGAAAGAGTAGTGTTTTAAAAATTCAGTATCAGTTGCATATAATTTTAGGGTGCGAGGGCTTTTGTTTTTTGCTTTTGTCTTTCAGTTGTCATGGATCATTAGTGTCTTGTTAACTTTGTCTGACTTCTGCACATTTCACTGATGAGGCAGTGAGGTTTTGGAGCCCTTGCCACTTGACTTCTCCCATTGTTTAAAAACAACTGGAGTTTCCATGGTACAAAGGTGAAATGAAGTCATGGGTGCAAAGTGCCACCGTCCACAACCTGGTGCCCTTCAGATGTGTTGGACTACAACTTCCACCCTCCCCAGCCAGGATGGCCAATGACATGTTGGCTTGGAATGATGGGAACTGTAGTCCAACACCGTGAGCCCATTGCCAACTCCCAGCCTAACCTACCTCACAGGTTTGTTGTGAGGATAAAATGAGGGGGAGAAGCATGAACACCACTTTGGAGGAAAGGTGGGATCAGAGACATTGTTAGAGGGTGGCCCACTAGGGCTGGAGCCCCAAATTTTCAGTCGGAGCCCCAAATCTCTGGGACACCATCTGCCCCACCACCCTGCTATCCATGGGCACTTGCTGAAATAAAGGTACACGGGCCTGATGATCTCTGTTGCATCTGATGCCACTGGATTAGCTGGCTTTTTGCCCACATATGCTTCACCTCCCCCTATAGCTTTCTGCCTGAGGTTCCCCCTCCCCTGAAATTAAATGCCCTCCTCTCCCCTGTCCATACATCCCTTTTTACAAATAGGAGACAGGGTTCTTTAAAGACACACACACACACACAGAGAGAGACTTTAGAGCAGTGTTCTCCAACCTTGGGAGTTGGCAATGGGCTCACGGTGTTGGACTACAGTTCCCATCATTCCAAGCCAACATGTCATTGGCCATCCTGGCTGGGGAGGGTGGAAGTTGTAGTCCAACACATCTGAAGGGCACCAGGTTGTGGACGGTGGCACTTTGCACCCATGACTTCATTTCACCTTTGTACCATGGAAACTCCAGTTGTTTTTAAACAATGGGAGAAGTCAAGTGGCAAGGGCTCCAAAACTTCACTGCCTCATCAGTGAAATGTGCAGAAGTCAGACAAAGTTAACAAGCCACTAATGATCCATGACAACTGAAAGACAAAAGCAAAAAACAAAAGCATAGCTGGCTGGGGCATGCTGGGAGTTGTAGGCCAAAAACATCTGGGGACCCAAGGTTGGAGAACACTGCTTTAGAGCATTTGTAAATTAGCATATGCAAATTTGTGCATTTTTTTTGGCCTGTGGGCCTGAGCCCTGGATCTTTTCGGTACCTAGCACCACCCTTGGGTGGGATATAAATGTAATAAATCAAGGAACAAACAGAACTGGAGAGGCACAGTGGCTCTGACCATTCTTCATGCATTCCAAACTCTGCCTGTATATTGAAGGGGGCTTGCCATGAAGGAACAGGAACCAGAGCACAAGATTCCTGCCAGGAACATCCCAATTCTTCTCTGCCAGTCCATGCAGGAGACAGGATGGGGCTGACGTTGAGCTCCTCTCCTGCTGGGGACCTGGCAGGGTAAATCCTCTTTGCTTCTTTCCAGATCCTGCCTTCTCCTGCAGGAGAGATAACAGTAGGTGCCTGGAGGTCACTCTGTGCTCCCTCCCTGCTGGGGACTCTGCTGCCTCTGCCTGCGTGTGGCCCTCCCTGTTCCAAGGCCTTTTCCATACTGAGAGGGGTTGGGGTAATGGTGGTAGGGGATAGAAAGCCTTTCCAGGATGCCTTCAACATAAATGACATGACACCCATGAGATGCCCATGATACAGTGCCTTGCAGAAGTATTCACCACCCCCTTGACTTTTCCACATTTTGTTGCGTTACAACCTGGAATGGAAATGGATTTAATTGGCATTGTTACCACTTGATGTACACAAGATACTCAACACTGTGAAGGTGCAAAATATTTTTTATTGTGGCACAAAAGTTAAGTAAACAAAAACAAACTGGCATTTGTTGGTTGTGTAAGTATTCACTTCATTTGCTGTGACATGCCTAAATAAGCTCTGGTGCAACCCACTGCCTCCAGAAGTCACATACTATAGTTGAATGGAGTCCACCTGGGTGCAGTTCCAGTGCCACATGATCTCAGATTAAATACACCTGCTTCTGGAAGGCCCAAGAGTTTGTTGGAGAGCATATCTTAACAAACAGCATTTTATTTATTTATTTATTTATTTATTATATTTATGAATCGCCCATCTAGCCAGACATCCGGCCACTCTGAGCGATGTACAATGCAATAAAATACAGGTGGCGGGACACACACACACACACACACACACACACACACAGTATAAAACACAATTAAAAATCCTAACCCACCCCATATTCCCGCCTGAAAAGCCACGTTTTTAATGCCCAGCGGAAGCTAATCAAGGAAGGGGCATGGCGGAGGTCACTGGGGAGAGAGTTCCATAAATTGGGGGCTGCCACAGAAAAGGCCCTCCTCCTAGTCCCCACCAGCCTGGTTTCTCTGGTTTCTCATGAAGACCAAGGAGCTATCAAAACAACTCCAGGATAAAGTTGTGCAGAAGAACCAATTAGGGTTGGGTTATAAAAAATATTCCAAACTACGAACATCCCCCGGAGCACTGTTAATCCATTATTACAAAATAGAAAGAATATGGCTCAACCATGACTCTGCCTAGAGAAGGCTGTCCACCAAAACTCAGTGACTGGGTAAGGAGGGCATTAGAGAAGCAACCAAGAGGTCAATGGTAACTCTGAAGGAGCTGGAGAGATCAACAGCTGAGATGGAAGAAACCGTCCATCGGCCAACTATCACCCGGATGTTCCACAAAGCTGGGCTTGATGGAAGAGTGGCAAGAAGAAAGCAATTGCTGAAACAAGCCCATTCGGAGTTTGCAAAAAGACATGTGGGAGACACAGCAAACTTGTGGGAAAAGGTTATCTGGTCTGATGATACCATTGAACATTTTGGCTTTGCCACAAAACACTATGTTTGGTGCAAAGCCAACAGTGCTGATTACCCTGAGAACACCATCCCCACGGTGAAGCACAATGGTGGCAGCTTCATGTTGTGGGGATGTTTTTCCTTGGCAGGGACTGGGAAAGTGGTCAGGATTGAGGGCAAGATGGATGGAGCCAAATACAGGGCAATTCTAGAGGAAAACCTGTTTCAGTCTGCAAGGGACCTGGGACTGGGGCGGAGGTTCACCTTCCAGCAGGACAATGGCCCTAAACACACAGCCAAAATAACATTGGAGTGGTTTAAAAACAAGAACCTTAAAGTTTTAGAATGGCCCAGTCAAAGCCCAGAACTCAATCCGATTGAGAATCTGTGGCAAGACTTGAAAGTTGCTGTTCACTAACGGTCCCCATCCAACCTGACAGAGTTGGAGCAATTTTGTCAGGAAGAATGGGCAAATGTTGCAGGATCCAGATGTGCAAAGCTGATAGAGCCTTACCCAAGAAGACTCACAGCTGTAATAGTTGCCAAAGGTGCTTCTACCAAGTATTGACTCAGGGTGAATTCTCACGCAACCAACAGGTGCCAGTTGGTTTTTGTTTACTTAACTTTTGCGCCAAAATAAAAATATTCTCCACTTTCACAGTGTTGAGTATCTTGTGTACATCAAGTGGTAACAATACCAACTGAATCTATTTCAATTCCAGGTTGTAACACAACAAAATGCTTCTTGATTGTGATGAAAATGTACACACACACACGCAGAGGGAGAGATGGGTGGGGGGAGTGAATTGCATGCCTTTGGAGTGCATAAGAAAGTAGCTAAAGTGAAGAAAATTAGAATTACCCATGGACTCCAGTGTTACTGATTTATTTTATTTTTTTAAAGTATGAGTTGTGCACCACTTTTCAATTCCTTACACTGCATGGTCTTTATCAGTCCCTTCTCTGGACAGGCTTCAAAACTGAACTTAGGGTTTTAATGGAAAGGTTTGTATATTCTCTCTCTCTCTCTCTCTCTCTCTCTCTCTCTCTCTCTCAAGAAAATGAAAGAAGCCTCTTAAATAAAGCCCTGACTTGTTCCATGTTTGGCAGCCGGGCACATTGACAGTCGTAACAGCCGGGGGTGGGATAGGATGGGAGAGTAACCAAACCCCCATCTACTGATCACAGGAACTGGCTAGCTGATCCTTTGATATCAGGCTACAAGAGGACAAAACAGTGTGACATGGGACACTTCCTGTCCTCAATGAGGGCAGTGATACTGGACACCTGAAACAACAAGTACACAAAAGATTCACAGTGTTGGTCCAGGAATGTCCTATTTGGGCCGAAGTTGCTTCTCCCGGAACCTGCATCAAGGACTCAAGCCCAGCGTATATATGTGATAATATAAAAATAAATTTTAAAAACCCAGCACAGATTGGTGTGGACCTAATTGGTATTCTTGCATCACAATCAGAGGAGCACTTACCTAAGTCAAGGGCAGGCTGGATCTTTGGCTTGTAGAAGTAGAATATACAGGCCTGTGGCTCACGCGGGCTCCGCTTGTCTGCGTGTGGAAAGCTAAGCAGGGTCAAGCCTGGTTATTACTTGGATGGGAGACCCCTCTTCTAGTTTCCTGCACTGAGCAGGGGGTTGGACTCTGGCCTTGTAGGCTCCTTCCAACTCTACATGAAATCTATGAATGAAATTGTCTTTCCAAAATCATACAGCAGTAGAATGAAAGGAAAAGCAGCAGATGGACAGAGTTCAACTTTTGCCATCTGATCTGTGGAATCCTGCCATGATGATCCTCTGCTGGTTCATTTGAAGAAATTGTTTTTGCGACCATTAATTTCATCAAAATGCATTGGAAAAACTTGTCCTTATTTGCAGGTATAGAACAGATAGATGCTGTTAACATTTTCAAAGGTCAGGGCCATAAAATTCTTTTGAGGAATTGCAGTCTTACTTTTATTGGGAGTAAATCCCATTGAAATCAATGGGACACCTCTAAGTAATGATGGATATAATTAGGATGCACCAGTAATTTCTGGAAGATGAAATGTCTTCTTAGTTATTTAGACATGTTTATAGCCTGCTTTTTGACTGGCATCCTCAAAGTGGTTTAAAGCCTGAATAAAAACAATGGGTTGTATCCCGAGAACTGCAGATAGAAGGAAGCTTATGTACTTTCCCATCTGCTCCTCCCTAGTGTGGCATCTCCTACATCTCCTGAAAATCCACTCCAGAAGGTCTGGGGATTCTCCTGTACAGGGTGAAATGGGGTGTGAGGGACCACTAAGGAAGGGGAGAATTGGCCAAAATCAGGTGGAGACATGTTGCACAACCTTGTTGATTGTGATGCTTGTTCATGCACGGTGTCTCTGCCCAATATTGTTTATTTATTTATTTAATTAATTACAGTTATATCTTGCTTTTTCCCCTCCAAGGAATCCAGTGCAGCTTACAACATGATCCCTCTCCACTCCAATTTATCATCCCATCAGCCCTGAGAAAGTAGGTTAAGCTGGAGTCAGTGACTGGCCCAGAGTCACCCAGTGGGCTTCATGGCCAAATGGGGACTAGAACCTGGATTTCTCAAAACCCAGTCCAACACTCTAACCACTACGCCACACTGCTCTCATATTGGCTTATTCTGCCCTCTCCCAGCAGCCTCCCATGTTATTCTAGAGCAGGGATCCCCAACAGTTTTGGACCCATGGGCACATTTGGGAATTTGAGAAACTGCTCTGGGCACCACCACAAAATGCCTAATCAGTGGATCGCCATTTTGGCGTCTACCTGTGACGTCTAGGGAACTTAGGCTGCATCTTATTCAGGAAGAATGTTTGTTTCTTGTCTATTGGCTACCGTAACATCTCTTTAATAAGGGATTGTCAAATTTGGCTAATTGCTGGCAGTGCAATACAGCCAATGCTTCTTTTAAACATATGCTTTTGCAATATCCAGTAGTTGCTTCTATCTGGGAGGAGGTTATTACACAGATAGATTTTGTACTCGAATAGTTGTACAGTACATCCATGAATATGAACATGCTCTTTTAAATTATTTACCTGCTTCATGGAAATTAACAAAAAGCCTATGTACAATTGCTAGAAATTGCTATATGCATTTCATACAAATCCATGTACGTATATTAAAAAAAAGTATATTAAACATATTTTTAAAAGTATATTTAGAAAAATTAAAAAATCAAGTGCCTGCAGGCCCCACGTTGGGAACCCCTTCATGGGCACAATTGGAGGTACCTGTGGGTGCCATGGTGCTGCGTTGGGGACCCCTGCGTAGAGGGCCCTGAGACTCTCAAGAGTGGAATTTGGGGGGCACAATTCTGTGACTGAGGCAGGGCGATGAAGCGATAAAAGCCACGTCTGGAAGCACCTCAATTCTCTAGGACCAATAGGGTCACAAACAATATGAAACAAATTCTTATAATATTGAGGCTGAAATCTTATCCACACTTACAGAGCTAGCGCCATTGAACAAGGTAGGATATCTCAGTAAACATGCATAGGATCAGGCTGCACCCCCTATAAATGTAGTCCAGTTCTTCCATGATTGGGAGAAGATAAGCAGTGGAGAACATTCTTTTGACCACTGAAATTGGATGATTACCTCCTCTCTCGCTGGCTCACTCTCTTTTCTGCCCTATGATTCTGCTCTTCCTTGAACTGCAGTGACTTCAAGAAATACAATAGTATGGGGATGTGATGGTATGCTGGGGCTTTTTCTGTTGACATCCAAAGGCATTTAAGAAGCATGAGGCCTTTCCTGTTTCTAAGAAAACAGCTTCCCAGGAGGACACCTGAAACAACAACAACTGCCTTCTCCTCTCTCCATGTATCCTTGGTGAGAGTCACAAATCAACTCCCCTCCTTTTATATCCCTCTCATTTATCAAGTCAGTTTTGTGTTTTGCTTTGTTTTCATTCCTCTGTGCCAGAACAAATCTCTGTGAGAGGCAGGTGCCAGGAAGTGCTGTAATCAGAGGAATGTGTTTCTAACTTTAGTTCTTTCAACTGCAGTGACAATTACTGTGTTATTTTATTTAAATAAACACAGCCTTTTACTGGAAATGTGAATTAGCTTCTGTGTCAGGAGCTAGGGGTGTGTCGTACAGACTTGTTGCTGAACGGCACAATTACAGTAGAGAACACCAGCCCTTCACTTCTGTCCGGGACTGCCTCGTGTTTAAACGTCACACACGCAAGATCACACAACTGTTCTCAGCATTAATTAAGTAACAATAATTCTTATCCTTTGGTTACATAGTTACAATTGCTTGCTAGTGTTAATGCATACTCCTCACTTTATCTATAAATGTGCATTGGAAAAGAGTGAGGGGGTGGCAGGGGGGGATCTCTCTGCTTTCTATTTGTTCAGTGACTTTGGGCTTGTCCGCCAAGAAGATCTATGCAAGCCCTTATTGAAACAAATATGTGACTTTGATGGAATTAAAGGATTTTGAAGAGTAACTGAACTGAGTGATTTTAAAGGAGTAACTGGAATAAAGCCATTTTGAATATGTGGCTGTAGGTTTTATTATAGAGTCTCATTTCCACAACTGGAAAGCATGGGCGATACCATGAGAGTAATTTGGATGGTGTGCTTATTGAATTAATTGGCATTCTTTGGCGTGAACATTCAAGGTCTGAACTCCACCAAGCTCTTGGTGTGTTGCTTTCTTGCTGGGCCTGCGAAGAGCTTCAAACTAAGAAGTAGGAACTGACACGGGTTCAGTCGTGGTTGCCTAGCTTAAGGCTCTGTCTGGCCTGATGTTTCTGAGCTGATGATGGAGGGGGCACCTTTTCCTACCCTGTGAGCTGCAAGGTGAGAGGCAGGAATCCAGCCTTTCTTGGCATGAAAATGTAGTGCTTGGAGTTGGAAGTGGTCCCTGCTAATTTCTGCCTGTTGGTTAGAGGTTAACGTCTCCGGCTGTTTGCCAAAAAGAATAGTGGGAGCCCTAGCTGGTAATGCTACCTATTATGCTGGCTCAGCTTGTCTGAGCGTGGAAAGCTAAGCAGGGTCAGGCCTGGTTATTACTTGGATGGGAGACCCCCTCCTCTAGTTTCCTGCATTGAGCAGGCGGTTGGACTCAATAGCCTTGTAGGCTCCTTCCAACTCTATGATCGATGAAATCTATGAGAAGACACTGGAGAGTCATGGGAAGGCTACACTATCTGGATCATGAGGCAGGAAGCACAATTAGATGGGTGTGTGGTGGGCCTATATTCTTATTGATTTCATCTGTGTTGCCACTGACTTCATCTCTGTGATGTTTAGGGTTGCAAACTTCAAAACAATATTCTGGCGGAGGGTGGGAGTTTTTAAAAAAGGAAATTTTAAAGGCACAATTGCAAACAATTCCCACAAGGAAAAAAGGCAGAGGGCAACAGAAGAAGCCAATGCGGCTTCACAATAAACTCAAAGATGACCTGAAAACAAAAAAGGACACATATAGGAAGTGGAAGGAAGGACAGGCTACAAGGGAAGAGTACAGGCAGGTAGCACAGAACTGCAGGAATAGTGTCAGGAAAGCTAAAGCTGAGAATGAGTTAAGGTTAGCGAGGGATGCTAAAGACAACAGGAAAGCTTCCTTCAGATACATGCATAGTAAAAGACAGAAGAAAGAAATGGTGGTTCAACTACACAATGAGGATGGCAAATTGATAACAGAAGACAAAGAAAAGGCAGAAATGTTCAATTCCTACTTCGGCTCGGTCTTCTCCCAAAAAAAGAGGGTCTATGACCCCCCCCCAGCAAACCGGAAGTGCAGACTGAAAGGGCAGGATTGCAGCTTGAGATTGATAATGGTCAAGGAGCACCTGATTACTCTGAACGAGTTAAAATCTCCAGGGCCTGATGAGCTGCATCCTAGAGTAATAAAGGAACTGGCAGAAGAACTCTCAGAACCACTGTCTATTATCTTTGAGAAATCATGGAGGACAGGTGAAGTGCCAGATGACTGGAGGAGGACAAATTTTATTTATTTATTTATTATATTTATACCCCGCCTTTTTTCCTGCAAGGAACCCAAGGCGGCTTACATAATCTTCCTCCTCCTCTCCATTTTATCCTCACAACAACCCTGTGAGGTAGGTTAGGCTGAGAGTCAGTGACTGGCCCAAAGTCACCCAGTGGGTTTCATGGCCGAGCAGGGACTAGAACCCAGATCTCCTGAGTCCCAGTCCAACACTCTCACCACTACGAATGTTGTTCCCATCTTCAAAAAGGTCAAGAAGGAGGAACCTGGGAACTATAGGCCAGTCAGTCTGACATCAATCCCTGGGAAATTTTTGGAGATGATAAAAAAGTCAGTCTGCAAGCACCTTGAAAACAATGCAGTGATTACTAGAAGCCAGCATGGATTTGTCAAGAACAAATCCTGCCAGACTAATCTGATCTCATTTTTTGATCGGGTAACCTCCCTTGTGGACTATGGGAATGCTGTGGACATGTATATCTGGACTTCAGCAAAGCTTTCAACAAAGTGCCTCATGATATCCTGATTAGCAAGCTAGCTAAAAGTGGGCTAGATGGAACAACTGTCAGGTGGATCCACAATTGGCTACAGAATCGGACTCAAAGAGTGCTTATCAATGGTTCCTTCTCAGACTGGGGAGAGGTAACGAGCGGGGTACCACAGGGCTCGGTCCTGGGCCCAGTGCTCTTCAACATTTTTATTAATGACTTGGATGAGGAGGTACAGGGAATGCTTATCAAATTTGCAGGTGACACAGAGTTGGGTGGAACAGCTAATACTCTGGAAGACAGAAACAAAATTCAAAGTGATCTCGATAGGCTGGAGCACTGGGCCGAAAACAACAGAATGAAATTTAATAGGGATAAATGCCAAGTACTGCACCTAGGGAAAGGAAACCAAATGCAGAGTTACAGAATGGGGGACACTTGGCTCAACAATACTACAAGTGAGAAGGATCTTGGAATTGTGGTAGATCACAAACTGAAATGAGCCAGCAACGCAATGTGGCTGCAAAGAAGGCAAATGCTATTTTGGGCTGCATTAATAGAAGTATAGCTTCCAAATCACGTGAAGTGATAATTCCCCTTTACTCGGCACTGGTTAGGCCTCATCTTGAGTACTGCATCCAGTTCTGGGCACCACACATTAAGAAGGACGTAGACAAACTGGAGAGGGTTCAGAGGAGGGCAACAAGGATGATAAAGGGACTAGAAACAAGGCCCTATGAGGAGAGACTGAAAGAACTGGGCATGTTTAGCCTTCAGAAGAGGAGACTGAGGGGAGATATGATCGCACTCTTCCAGTAATTGAAGGGTTGTCACACAGAGGAGGGCCAGGATCTCTTCTCAATCATCCCAGTTTGCAGGACATGGAATAATGGGCTCAAGTTACAGGAACCTAGATTCCACCTAAACATCAGGAAAAAATTCCTGACTGTCAGAGCAATAAGACAATGGAACCAACTACCTAGGGAGGTGGTGGGCTCTCCCAATCTGGAGGCATTCAAGGTGCAGCTGGACAGCCATCTGTCAGGGATGCTTTGACCTGGATTCCTGCATTGAGCAGGGGGTTGGACCCGATGGCCTTGTAGGCCCCTTCCAACTCTACTTTTCTATGATTCTATGAATAGCTGCAGAACCATGCAGCAATTTAGCAGCTTAAGCTTTTCCTCTCATGGAGATGCAATCATGGGAAAAAGCATTGGCTGCTGAATTTCTGCTTGTCATCCAGCTGTTAAGGGTACAGAAGCCTTGCCAGAAATAAAGGTGGTAGCTTAAATTGTGTCTAGTGCTATAAAATAGATAGGGAAGTCTCGGGCTAGCAGAGTTACAGTAAGCATCTTTGTTTCATGTTTAGACAGGAAAAAGTCCTCAGCCAGCAATCATGCTGGCTGAGGAATGCTGGGAGTTGTAGGACTTTTTTCCTGTCTAAACATACATAAGATTGAACTCTTAATCATTTATGGGTTACTGTTCATTAGTTTATTCAGGCTGCATCATACAGGGACCAAGGGACTGCAAGCCTATGCACACACTTACTTGGGAGTCAGTCTCCTTGACTTAAATGGACTTACCTTTACCATGCAAGATACACTTGCTGAAATTCCTTCTTCTACACACTATTAAAGGGGCGGGAACCGTGTTCTTTTTTCTCACCTGGCCCGCCTAGTTCATGATTCTCCATCTTTAAAGGCTTTGACCAAGAACAGGATTACCATTTACCTGATCAGATGATAGTACACTTAACTTTTTCACAGGTTTAACATGTGGGCCAGACACATTGGGACTGGTTCAGCACCCACACCAGCCAGGTATGTTCTGACCAGGATAGAAACATAAGAAGAGCCATGCTGGATCAGACCAAGGCTCCATCTAGTCCAGCATTCTGTCCTCACAGTGGCCAACCAGCTGCCCATGGGATCCCATAAACAGGACATGAGTGCATCAGCACCCTCCCACCCATGTTCCCCAGCAACTAGTGCACATAGGCATACTGCCTCTGATTCTGGAGGTAGCATAGAGCCATCAGGACTAGTAGCCATTGATAGCCTTCTCCTCCATGAATTTGTCCAATCCCCTTTTAAAGCTGTCCAAATTGGTGGCCATCACTGCATATTCATAACCTGATGGACCAGCATTCTGCATTTTCTTCAGTTGCCAGGAAACAAGACAAGGTGAAGTGCTCAGTCATTACAGATGTTGCTGGGGAAGCTTCCTGTAATTATTACATAAGTTCCCACCTAGCTACTGCATCCTTTTCACCAAGCAGGCTGTTGCAACTTCCTCCAAATTACTTTATCTCTTGACTTCTATTGAACCTTTTATTGTGCCTAGTAACTGAGGGGAGAAGTTAAAAGGGGGAAGAAGTCCCACTGTGAGATGCTTTCAATCTAAATTAAACTGACAGTAGTACTCTTAAAGCAGGAGCTTGATGACAGACAGGGAGGTGGGTGGATTTGGGAAGGCAGTAACAGAAAGAAATGCAAAAGGGATCTTGGTTTCCGTTAAGCTTGGTTTAGACTCTGAAAAGCAGTTCATGTTTTCCAGTAACTAAAGAGAAAAGATAGACTAGTCCTCTTAGTGTAAGCAGAAAAGTAATTGTAAGTTGCTGTGGAGAAACTCAAAGTTTATTTTTCCTCAAGGAAGAGTAAGGGTCCCTAATTAGTGCTCTATCTTGTCAAACTGGATTTATGAGCTGGAATATAGAATTATAATGCAGCTCTCTAACTCTGTCTTTTTCTTTCACCACCTGCACCTGGAAGAGAGCCTCTAAAGATGACCTCAATTCATGGGCAAGTTGGTATGGGAACAGAAGTCCTTTAGGCACGTATGTCCTAAGCCATATCAATCTTCAGAGGTAAGTACCAGCACTCTGAATTGTTCTTGGCAATGGACTGGTAGCCAGTGGTGTTCTTTCAATACTAGAGATGTTACCTCGAGTATTGGAGGCAGCATGCCTCTGAACATCAGTTGCTGGGGAACATGAATGTGAGTGCTGTTGTGCTGCTCATGTCCTCCTTGTGGGCTTTCCATAGGTACCTGGTTGGCCACTGTGAGAACGGAATGCTGGTCTAGATAGGCCCTTAGTCTGATCCAACATGACTCTTCTTATATTCACTGACTGCCCCAGTTAACAGCCTGGTGGCTGTATTTTGAACTAACTGCAGTTTCTGAACAGTCTCCAAAGGCACCCCCATATGCAACTCATTACAATAGACAATCCTAGATGTTACCAGAGCATGGATCACTGTAGCCAAGCTATCTCTGACCAGGAGTGACAGCAGCTGGTAGACCAGCCTAAGCTGATGAAAGGCACTCCTTGCCACAAAAGCTACTTGGGCCTCCAGTGACAAAGCTGGATCCAGGATTACACCCAGATTATGAACCTGATCCTTTAGTTGAACACCATCTCTCTGAACAATCAAACCACCAAACCCACAGACCTGCCATTTTGTCAGGACTAAGCTTCAGTTTATTGGCCATCATCCAACCAATTTCTGGTTCCAGGCACCAGTTCAGAAATTCCATTGCCTCACTCGATTCCGATGAGAGAGAGAGATAAAGCTGGGTGTTGCCAGCATACTGATGGCACCTCACCCCAAATCCCTGAACAACTTCTCCCAGTGATTTTATGTAAGTGTTAGAAAGTATGAGGGAGAAGATAGACCTCTGTGGGACCCCATATCCTTTCCTGCCAGAAACCTTGTTCCAGATCTGGGGAGGAGGATGGCTTTCCCTAATGGCGGATCCCCCCTTTCCTCCTCCTCCTCCTCCTTTTTTCAAAGGTTCCCAAAAAGAGAATTACTGATAGGCTGCTGCCAGTCGGGTTGAACCTCATCCTGACAAATCCTAGTTCAACCTCCAGATGTGTTGGACTGCAACTCCTGCAATTCCCGGCCATTGGCCATGCTGGCTGGGAATTATGGAAGTTGCAGTCCAACACATCTGGAAGGCACCAGGTTCGGGAAGGCTGCCCTAGTCTTTCCATCTGCTTGGTGAGTTTCTGAGCCCTGCTGCCAAGTATCACTCCGTTCAGCCAAACACTAGGGGGGAAATTAAAAGGTGCTTAGGATTTACTTGCCCAAAGCCCAGAAACACAGGACTCAGCAAAACCCTTGTGAAAATCCTAAGAACATGATAGTTATGTAACCATGCAGTACTAGTGAGAATTCCCTTTTTAAAGCAATGCAGCCAAATGTCAAAATATACCCCCAAAAAAGAGTTTATGGGGGGAAGGGGAAGACAGGGGGGAAAACAAGCAAAGGCTACAATCAGGAAAGTTCCAGAGCATAGGCAGAGTTGATTGCAGAGAGGATGGCCTGAGAGAGAGCATCTTGGCCTCCAGTTACAGTAATATAGATTTCATAGATTTCATAGATCATAGAGTTGGAAGGAGCCTACTGCAAGCATAATTTGTTCTGGAACCGTGCTTGTAATCCAAAACACTCTTATATCAAAGCGAGTCTCTGGCGGGCGTGAGCGGGCCCGATTTCGACCTGCTATGCCCGCTCAAGGTGAGCGGTTAAATCCCTACACTTGTATTGCAAGACGTCGCTTGTTTATCAAGTCAAAATTTATTTTAAAAATTTGCTTGTCTTGCAAAACGCTCTCAGACCAAGTTACTTGCAATCCAAGGTATTACTGTATATGTTATATGGAAGGCCCATGAAGATTGTGCAACTTCTTATTTTTATGGGACTCTGTGTTCAATAAAAGCTAGTCCTTTCGTGGAGACTCTTGTTTTGTCCAATAGTGATTGTCCATTTTCTGATATCAGTGGTCTAGTCAGCAAATCATAAAATTACTAGTGGCTGAACTTATCTTTGTAACGACACTAAATATACATCTCAAAAGAGCCAGTTGGTTCACACCAGTTAGCCTATTAAAAAAGAGCATAAGTTTTTAAATTTGTATTGGGGAAGAAAGAAATGAGATAAGCATATTCAGGTATCCTGGCATGGTGCTAATTTACCAGGCACTCTAGGGGCACTGTTGCGCTACATCAGAATATAGGGCTTTGTCTCACTTGTGAGACAAACTTTAAAGGAGGGGTAGGCAACATAGCACCCATGGGCACAAATGTACCCCTGGAGACCAGTGTGCCCCCAAACACCTTTCTTGGCACCCGGCAGTGTACCCTATCACTCCCATCCATGATGAATACATGGTGTGTGTGTCTGTGAGAGAGAGAGGAAATGAATTGGCTGGCAGAGGAGAGGGCGGGGGGGATGAGTTTGGCTTTTGTGAAATAGGTTTCTATTGGTGCTTAAAACCAAGGGAGTTGTTTAGTGTGTTGGGGCTCAGACTCCACCTCTGCTTTGTACTCACTCTTTTGGGCAGGTTACTGGTCCTTTGCAACTAGCCATGCCTCCGATGGCAGATACTTTGTGGTGATGCCCAAGACACAGGACCGGTGCAGGGCAGTTTGGCGCCCTAGGCGAAATAAAATTTGTGCCCTCCCTCTCGTGCCGTGGGGGGGGCCTCCGGAGCAAAGCAGCCCTGCTCTACAAACACCCCCCCCGCGCCGCCGCTGCCACCACCACCACCACCTACCTACCTACCTTCCCCCGCCCTGGCTGCTGCCGCCGCCTCCGAAGAGGAAGTGACGGGACCCCTGCGCTCTGTTTTTTGCTGGGGAAACCAGGGCAACAGGGCTGTTTAAGCCCTGTTGCCCTGGTTCCTCCCGCCAAAACAATGCGGGCGGGGCTCCGGAAGCGACGCTGAGAAGGTAGGTAGCGGGGGAGGCGCGGGGGAGGGGAGGGGCTTTCGGCGGGTGGGAGAGGCGCGGCGGCGGCTTCGGCGGGCGGGGGAGGTGCGGCAGCGGCTTCGGCAGGTGGGCGGGGCGGCGGGGGAGGAGGCCCGGCGGGGGCAGCATGGCGGCGGCAGCGAAGAGGAGCGCAGCGTTTCTGCGCCCTCTTCAGCCACGCGCCCTAGGCAACCGCCTAGTTTGCCTAGCGATAGCGCCGGCCCTGCCAAGACAGCTGCTCAATTGCTGGATGTGCCCACAGGCCCAAAAAGGTTGCGTACCTCTGATTTAAAGGATGCTTGGTAGTAGATGATTTAAAGGTTTTCATGGAAAGATGTCTAGTTTCATGAATGGTGTCTAGTTCTGGCCAATAGTATAAGAGTCTTAAAACGCCAGGCCTTCTAGGTTCAACCTGTGCCACAATCTTGTATATGGGTATTTGCTCAAATGTTTCATAAATAGACAAAAATCTTCAGTATCATCTACAATTGTAATTTGTGAAGGATCAACACCTGGATCCTTTGCGTGAGTTCGGCGCTTAACGGGTTAACCGGTACTGAGTTACAGCCCGTACAAGCACAGGAAACTGCCTAGGAGGTTCGCACACAGAAGAGGAAACTAGAGCCCTTTAAATGACCAAATAAGGCTTTATTTATTTACACAAGATACGGAGCGGAACTAACAGCTTTCTAGGAATACTATAATGTCAACACAACCTCAGGTGACCTCTGCGTTTATCAATGAACAGGCTCCCAGGCTAGCGCATTGGGATTAGTCAGTTACCTTAGACTAGAGACTTTACACTAGTCAATGTCAGCCTGGCTCCGGGTCGGCCGATCCGGGGATGGGAACAGCTTACTCCAGCCGCCGCTTGGAGGATGAATCTGGTTCCGAAGCGCCTTGTGTTCCCAACAACCCTTTACCGGAAGGGAGAGGGGTTTTCTACCCGAGTTCCCGCTCTCCCCACCCTCCAGGTCAGGTGGGGGCTTATGCCTGCCCCTTTGTATCAGGTGGGCTTATTCCTGCCCTACTGGGTACTTTACAGCTCTTTGAGACTGCCCTGATAGTTTGATGGTTCTTGATGGTCCTTCCTTAAGTTTTGTAGAATTCTACCGAGACTCTCCATTGTTGGGGATGCCGGTCTGTCTGACTGCTTCCCCTGTAACTCCATCTCCCCTCCTCGCCCCCTTCCCTTGGGCGGAGACTGTGTGTGTGTGTGTGTGTGTGTGTGTGTGTGTGTGTAGACTCGTGTCAGGCTTTCTCCACATAATTATTTTTTTAATCTCTGGTTTCGAACTTGGCTCCCAATGTTATAAATCTGCTTTATAATGTGGAGGTACATCTATGAACTTGGCTCATTGCAGTTGTCTAACACATAAGAACTGATGAGCTTCCTTGTTGTTTTTAGATTAGTTAATAACATAAGAAAAGCAGTGCTGGATTGTCCACTCCAGCATTCTGTTCACACAGTGGCCAACCAGATGTCCATGGGAATCCCAAAAGCAGGGCATAAAAGCAATAGCACCCTTCTGGTCATGTACGCCAGTAACTGGTATTATTGAGAGGCATACTGCCTGTGAGACTGGAGGTAATATATAGCCAGAAATCATGACTAGTAGCCACTGATAGCCTTGTCCCCCATGAATTTGTCTACCGCAGGGCTTTTTTTCTGGTGGAACTCACCAGAACTAAGTTCCAGCACCTTTTATTCTATTAATTTCATTACAATTTAATCGCCATCTACTCCCGAGGAAACATAATCCAAGAGTTCCGGTACCTTTTTCTCCAGAAAAAAAGCACTGGTCTACCGTAATTGCCTTTTAAAGTCATCCAAGTTGGTGGCCATCACTACAGCTCCTGCTTTTCCTATTGCTGTTATTGTGAATGCCAGTCAGCCATTGAGGAGCAGAGTATACATTTCAAAATCATCGTAGTCATCAACAACATTTCCCCCGTGTATTTGCAGTGTAGCTTGTATGGAAATTTAAGGAGGACTTAAATGGAAAGTTAAAAACAACTAGGATTTTTGTGTTATAGCTGGTGAGATTTCAAGTACCGTAGCTAAATGCTTTTCGAATCCCCAATACCAATGAATCACTTCTGTCTAAACAGAACTAGGATAAGAATTTAAGTAGTTTTTATTCTCAGCTGTTAATCTGCTTTAGATTCCTGTTTCCTGGACATAATTTGGAGGTGCACTAAGTAGAGTCTGTACAGAGCAGCATCTTCTGAAAGTGTTTTTTGTGCAATGGGTCCACACTCAGAATTCTGAAGGCTGGCAAAAGCATGGAACTTCCATGAGCCCATGACTGGAATCCATCAGATTACCAGGTAGGTCCACTGTGTAGTGATTGCAACATTCACAATATAATGGAAATAACTGTTTCATTCCCTACATTTGGATACTACAAGTTTCTGTTCTCAGAATGGTTCCTGTTGATTTCAGCTGTGTGTCTTACTCTGGGGCAGGACCGGTGCAGGGCTGTTTGGCGTCCTAGGCCAAATTATATTTAGCGTCCCCCCTCTCGTGCCGTGGGGGGGGCTCCAGAGCAAAGCAGCCCTGCTCTGCAACCCCCCCGCGCCACCGCCGCCACCGCCACCTACCTTCCCCCCCCCCGCTGCTGGCTGCTGGCTGCTGCTGCTGCTGCTGCCGCCACCACCGCCGCCTCCTCCGACGTGACGGGACCCCCGCACTTTTTTTTTTGCCGGGGAAACCAGGGCAACAGGGCTTACAGCCCTGTTGCCCTGGTTCCTCCCGCCAAAACAACGCCGGCGGGGCTCCGGAAACGACGCGAAGGTAGGTAGGTGGCGGGGCGGGCGGGCGCGCACGCGGCGAGGTACAGTGATGGCGGCGGCGGCGGCGGGCGGGCAGGCGGGGAGGCGCAGCGGAGGCGGCAGGTGGGGCAGGAGCGCGCCAGCGGAGAGGAAGGAGCACAGCGTTTCTGCGCCCTCTTCCGCCACGCGCCCTAGGCAGCCGCCTGGGTCTGCCTAGCGGTAGCACCGGCCCTGCTCTGGGGTCACATTGCTCAGGCAGTTGCAAATGGAGTTTGCACTTAGAACCTTTTGGTTGAAGTAAACCGTGCCTATTTTATTATTTATATATTTGAAATATTTCTACTCCACTGTTCAGCCCAAAACAGACCCAGAGTGGTTAACAATGTAAAACAAAGCCAATAATAAAAACTATGGAATAAACAGCATCCATTTCATACCAAGAAAAAATGGCAATCTGAAACTGAAAAAAAAAACACAAGCCAACACAAAGGCCCAGAGGAATAAAATGCTCTGCACCTAGCACCAACCCCCCGCCCCAATCTGGCTTGGCAGCAGGCAATGCTCCTTAGGAAAAGCATTCCAGAGATGGGGCACCACAATTAAAAAGGCCCTGTCATGGGTCACCAACTATCTCATCTCTGAAGGTGGAGGGACCTGACTAAGGGCCTCAGGAGAATCATGTGTGGGAGGAAGGCATTCTACAGATTCCTGTGTCTCAAGCCATTTAGGGCTCTAAATGTTAACACTGGTACTTATTGTGCCTAGAAATGGACCAGGAGCCAGATAAATTGTGTTCCACATGCCCAGTACCAGTCAGCAATCTAGCAGCAGTACTTTGCACTTACTGAAGTTCCTGAGCAGTCTTCAAAGGTAGACCTACAAACCATGCATTGCAGTAATCTAAACAGGATGCTACCAGAGTGTGGATAACAGAGGTCAGGCTATCTCTGCCCAAGAGGGGCTGAAGCTGGCACACCAACCTCATCCGTTATAAGGTGTTTTGTGCCACAGAAGTCACTTGGGTGTCCAAAGATAGTTAGATCTAAAAGCATATCCAGACTACAAACCTAGTTCTTCACAGGGAGTGCAGCCTTGTCTAGAATGGACTGAACACCACCTCCCAAAACACATGAACCAGCCACCAATGGTACCTCCATCTTATCTGGATTGAGCTTTAGTTGGCCCTCATCCAGTCCATTATTAATTCTAGACCAGGGGCAATGTCAGGAGGTCCATGGGCCATTTTTGTCCCCAGGCCCCCTCTCCTCCTTGCACAGGTGCAAAAAACAGGAGCAGGGAGGAAATAAAAAACAAAAACAAAAACAAAATGGCACCTGTAGCTGTTACAGAGCACCCAAAGGGTCAAAATTGGCTTGTAAACAAGCTAATTGTGACCCTTTTAGTGCTCTATAGCAGCTCCAGACACCATTTTGTTTGGAAAAAAATGTTTTTAAAGTTTTGGAGGTCACCCCAATTTTCAGGGGATAGTGGGGGCCGCATGTTGTCCAGCCCTATTCTAGACACTGGTTCAGCATCTATTTAATACATTGGTAGGCCACCTTTTAGAATAGAGTCCTCCCAAAGCGGCTTCCAACATATAAATGTATTATATTTCACCAACAATGAATTTAAAACAATAAGGGTGCATTCCTATGCATTGATTTAAAACAATAAGGGTGCAATCCTATGCATGTTTAGACAGAAAAAAGGCCTCCAACCCTCCAGAGCAGATTTGGGAGATATACAGTACAGGGCGCTTACAAGGGGAGGAGAAATGCATTCTGCTAGTGATGACCAGCACTGGATACAACCCCTGAGGGTGCACATAAGCAGGGTCAGACCTGATTATTACTTGGATGGGAGACCCCCCCTCTAGTTTCCTGCATTTAGCAAGGGGTTGGACTCGATAGCCTTCTAGGCCACTTCCAACTCTATGATCTATGAAACTATAAGTACTTCTCACACTTCTAAAAATCTACATACCACTTACGGCAACTGTTTTAACAGAGGTTCAGCTGGCTTTTGTGCACCAATGTTCTTTCTACCCACTCCCAACATAACATATTCATGCTGGTAAATGACATATTTCTTGAGACAGGTGTTATGTGAATATTTAAACCGCAAAGGTTTAAGATTCCACTTAGGAGACAGTGCACCAAACTTGATTATGTACTATGCATTTCTATGCTGCACCCTCCCTTTTAAAACTAAATCTGAATGTTAGGGGCGTAATCCAATAAGTAGGATTGTTACTTCTCTAACAGGACTTGCATGCCTTTCAAAACTGAATGATAGGCAAAAAAATAAAATAACACAACTCTCTCAAATCTTCATGTCATCTTCATGTTGGGAGAAGCTTCATTCATTGAATCTGTGTCTGCTCCACAACTCTTAAAGGCAAAGGAATTCTCCCAGGAACAGAAGCAGGAAATCCTAATAATTGAGAATACAATCATATCAGGAACTGCACCAGCCAACATGCTTCTCCTGTGATAACCATTAACAGTATTTTAGTGGATTATGGCTTCTGAGCCAAACTAGATGTGAGAGTGGGAGCTGCATCATCGGATCTCCCACTGTTTTCAGAATCTTAATTGAAGCCGCAGGTGGGGGTGGGAAAGGAAATCTGATGGAGAGGATAGTGTTGAAGGAGGGGAAATTAAGCCTTCCCCCTTGACTTTCCCGATGGAAATCCACCCCCCACCCCCATGCTGTCCATTCCCTGTAGAGCAAGCATACAGGTACTAGTATATAGGTATGCACGGGGCAAACAGCACCTGTGGGGAGGCGATTTTCATAAGGAAAATGGCATGGGGGGTCGCATTAAACCCCCTTTCCCTCACACTGCAGTCCTGATAAGTTTCCTTCCCCCACCCCAGTTGCTACTGAATGTTCTAAAAGACAGGAGGAGATCCAGTCAGAGCTTTTGCTGTTGTATGTAGTTGTGCCTCTGTTAATAACGCCAAATTCATTTCAGAATGGCATCTCCGAAAAGGGTCCTTATACATTGGCCTTTTGAGCATAGTTTAATGGTTAAATGCATGTTTTGCATGCAGAAAGTCCCAGGTTCAGTCCCTGGCATCTCCAGGTAAACTGATCTGATGTAGCATGTCCGGGAAAGACCCTTTACTTGAGTCCCCTGGAAAACGGATGTCAGTGACGGTAGTAGACAACACTGGACTAGATTCCAAAATCCATATTAGTGTAATACTCCTTATTAGGTCACAAAATATGTGCAAATTTTCAAGATCTTGAGATCTCTTCATCTTGCCCACTGAAGAGATCCTCAAAAGCGTGCACATTTTTGTGGCTTAGAGCACAATGCTATTGTGATGCTCACAAGCCCCCAAATCCAGAGGCTTACAGTTACAGGCATCCTACGCAGAGCGGGAGGAGCGCAGCAGAGGCAATATTTGCCTCCATGTCCTGCCGCTCTGTATTTTTGCTAGACAGACTTTTTTCACCTGTCTAGCTGGAGCATCTCAGAGGTGGGCAGGGAAGGGAGGAGACTGGAGAGGCCAGGGTATGATGTATCCTGTGTCCTCTGTGTCGTTCTTTCAGGGCACAATTCTATTGTGATGATAGTAAGCCCCCATACTTGGTGGCTTATGCTGATCCTATGCAGGGTGGCGGCGGCGGCGGCGGCGGCGGCGGCGGGGGGAGCGGTAGAGGCAATGGCTTTTTTGCCCATCTAGCAAAAGCATTTCAGAGGGGGAGGGAAGGAGGCTGGAGGTCCCCAGGATAGTTTTCATCCTCGCCTCTCCAGTTTCCTCCCCTCCCTGCCCACTGAAACGCCCCCCCTCCCAGGTCTCTTTCCCCGACCTCAGAGAGCAGCTGATGTGGTTCTTTCTGTACAGGCTGTGAGGGGGGGTGGGTGTCAGAGCTGATTCCCAGCTCTGAGGTTGGAGCACTGTCTCTGACCTTGGAGCTGGGAATCCAAACTATCCTATGGCCCCTGAGATGCTGTCTAGGGGCAATATGATTGTTCCCTCCATAAAGGTACAGTAATACCTTGGATTGCAAGTAACTTGGTCTGAGAGCGTTTTGCAAGACAAGCAAAAAAATTTTTTTTTTAAATTTTGACTTGATAAACGAGCAAGGTCTTGCAAGACAAGTAGTCGTAGGGATGTAACCGCTCGCCTTGAGAGGGCGTAGCGGCCCCGCTCACACCCACCAGAGACTCGCTTTGATATAAGAGTGTTTTGGATTACAAGCACGGTTCCAGAACGAATTATGCTTACCATCCAAGGTATTACTGTATTACACTACTATTTATTTTGGAATCTTACTTATGGTCAACACATCTACCTTTGCTTTTTGTGATACTGGACAAGATAAACCAATGGTCTGATTTACTGTAAGGCCACTTCTGTGAACAGAAAAAGTCAGTGTAATTTCTGTTCCCCCAAAGTTGGGGGGGGGAGAAATGGGTTGTGTATTGTACTTCTCTCAAGCGTCTTATTGACAAATAAGATGTTCAAAGGTGTTTTATTTTTGTTTTTTTCTTCTTAGTATCAGCTTTCAGTTCTTCTGGGTTTCACATCCTGTTGAGGTTGCCGGTTCATATGAAATAGCAAGATCATCAAAGGGAAGATCATGATTATTTTTTATTTTTTTTAAAAACTGTTTTATAACATGTCTTCAAAGTGCCTTTTTAAAAGTTCAAAGGACATTAAGAAAGAGGGGGATAAAAAAAATATCAAAGGGAGATGGGGAGGAAGAAAAAAAATTAAAGCCTCAAAGGATCTTGATGGCGTGCTTTCTGTAACACTTTCATTGCCAAAATCGAAAGTGTTCACAGCAAAGGGCTTTCTGTTCATGCATAATCAATACAAGGAAAACAGAGTTCATCCCACCCCCACCCCGGCCTCTTTTTTTGCCTGTCAAGGTTTCAATGCAGGGTGACCATGTATCCTCTTTTACGGAGGACAGCCCTCTATTTAAAGGGCCAGAAGACCACCCTCTATTTAAAAGAGTCCTGTATTTGAAGGGCTGCAGTCCAATTCCAGTTTAAAGATAAAGAGCCATAAAAGCTGTTTCCCATCCCCAGTTAGCACCTGGCCAGCAGGCTGAACAGGCAGGCACACGGGTCACCTGGTTGCAGTCTTCCACACAGTGGTGTAAGTGCTAAATTTTGAAGTGTAGGTAGGTGCCCTGCCCTGCCCCGCCCCCCAGGAGAGTCCAAAAATGCAGGCAGCTGTGTTGATCCATATGAACAAACCAGTTCTAGCAGTTTTCATCTTCACCTGGAGCAGGCCTTTTGTAAAGCTAATGGGTCTTAATTGCCCTTTCAAGAGCAAGCCACCCCCAAATACTTTGCATTGCAACAGGGAACAATATATTGTTGGTGGGAAAACTCATTTCTCCCCAGCTACCATGTGGATTGCAGCTAAGCTCAGAGGGAACAGGGAAGTTTGGGGGCAGGCAGATGATGTCAGTGTCCCTGCTAATCAAAAAGTGTTGGTGCTTGCATCCCTGGCTCCACAAGACCACTGCTTCCCCACTGTGATGAGATGTACTGTGTTTCTATATAAATTATTTCTAAATTTGCATCTACCAGGTCCTAATCACTTTAATCTATGCCTCAGTTTCGGCTATGGCCATAGTTGTGGATGCTATGTAGGCCTACCTGTTAAATGGCTGCTTTGCTCCAGGTTGCAATTCCACTATAGCTCAGTAGAAAAGAGTGTGGTGTAGTGGTTCAAGTGCTGAACTGGCAAGACCCAGGTTCAAATCCCCACTTGGCTATGAAGCTCACTGGGTGACCCTTGGGTTAATCACTTCCTCTCAGCCTAACCTATCTCATAGTACCTTGTGGTCCCTCTTCTGCCTACATTGAAGGTCAGGCGCTTCCATATCATAAATATTGACTTCAAAAGTGGGTTGACTCCCAGATTCTACAAGAGGAGGAATAATTTCGCCATAGACGAAAATTAGAACTCTTAATTTTCTTCACCCACACAACACATCAGCGTAATCCTGATGTCATGTTTTCAGAAAAAACTGAAATACCACTATTGTGATTCTCGGTTTGATACAGGAATATATTAGTAGTAGTAACAACAGTAGTAGTATGCCCTCAATCCTAATGAAGGGGTGGGGAAGCTGTGGCCTTCCAGATGTTGTTAGATTCCAACTCTCATAATCTCCAACCACTGGCTGTTATGGCTGCAGCTGATTATGGGAACTGGACTCAAACAACATCTGGAGGGCCACAGGTTCTGCATTCCTGCCCACATGGATATCAAGCTTGGCTACAAGAGGGCTACAAACCAAGTAAGGGTGCACTCCTATCGTGATGCCTGTAAGCCCCTGAACTCGGAGGATTACGACGGGCATCCTACACAGAGTGGGAAGAGCAGCAGAGGCGATCCTTGCCTCGGCTGTTTAGCTGGGGCGCTTTGGAGGGGGAGGGAAATCAGAGGTCTGATTCCCAGCTCCAAGATCAGAGCGCTGTCTCCGACCTTGGAGCTGAGAATCCGAATGATCCTGTGGCCCTGCAGACGATGGCTGGGGGGGGGGGGGCATAAGTTTGTTCCCTAAATGAATATTAATGGCTTTAATCATATGAATTTTAATCAATTAATTGATTGATCTCTCAATCAAATTAAATATGTTTTTGAAACAAGAGACATATTTCTTTGTTTTAAGACACACGTTATGTTTTGTAGAGGCTTTCCTACTGTGTGTAACAGAAGGGACACTGCCTTTTTTAGGATACTTGGTACCTGCAGTTTTTCTAAGTGTGTGTATTAAAATATATAGATTAAAAAAAATAAAAAAATAAAATCTGATGCTTGATTAACCAGGGCACCTTTTTGGTCAATTAACAGCACAATCCTATGCATGGCTACTCAGAAGTAAGTCCCACTGAGTTCAATAGGACTTACACCCAGGTAAGTGTGTATAGGTGTATGTCCTAAACACACGTTACCAGGGAGTAAGCACCCTTGAACGCAGTGGGACTTACTTATAAGTAAATATGCATAGGATTGTGCTGTAAGTCTGCAGTCCTGTACACACTTGTCTGGGAATATGGCCCACTGAACACAATGAGGCTTGCTTATTAGTAGGCAATAGGCATGCATAGGATTGCACTGTAAAACTTTTTTTAAAAATCAGTTTAACTAATTAATCCATTTAACTTTGCAGTTCTAGAATATCCTAACTATCTTGCCATGATTTTTCTAACTGTTAATAGTCTGGCTGCTATGCTGCATAGAAGCTTCTCTGATCTGAGGAATAGCTTTTTGCAATGAACTATCATACATAATTCCCCCCCCCCCCCCGCCATCCCCACAATACTATAGATTCTACTTGATTTGGTTAGTGTGGCTCTTTAATTCTCCCAGATTTTTTTTTTTTTAAATTACAAACAGCTATAGTCTTCCATAATGTCTGGTACTTCTCTTTGACAGATGTACATACAATTAGGTTAATGGCCCTAATACTGCTACAGTGTATTTATTCATTTGGCACAGCTCTCACATGCCAAGACTAGTGCGTTGGACTGCTGGCGAGTCTGCACCTGCACACAATCTGGTTCGCATAATTTAAAGTTACCGTACATGATATTAGCTAGCCACGAATTGGGGCAAGATTACCTACAACCCCTAACCAGCCTTCCCCAAACTGGTTCCCTCCAGATGCTTTGGACTACAACTCCCAGGATCATTGACTGTGCTGGCTTAGCCTGATAGGAGTTGAAGTCCACAACATCTGGAATTCGGAACAAGGTTGGGGAAGGTTGCCCTAAATATAGAATTATGTCCTCCACCATTGGTAATCATTGCTCCAGATGACCTCATGTATCAATTGTTTAGGTCAATATTGTGCTTATGAATTCTGTGACACTTGTAAAACTCTACGTAAAAATATTTTAATAAAACAAAATAAAACATTAGATATGGAGCTATATATTTGTGTTTTGTTTTAACCTTGTATCAGTGCTTCCCTTCTTCTAGAAGGGTTTTACATAGATAGGAGACACCTGTTATAACTTGCCACAGTTTTGGCTTGTTTTTGAATAATACAAATATTTAGGAGGATTGATCCAGTGATCCACAGGTGCTTAAATCATTAGGAAAATAAACATACTACATTAAGGCAGAGAACCCTTTTCCCTGCAACTAAAGGATGTAATTTCCTCAACAGAGGATATATCACCTACTTAAGCTAATAAAACCTGGCTTACTCAAGACACTTGGTCAGATTTTTACCACTCATCCCTAATAAATGTGGAAATCAATTGACTGTCAAGATTACCAATAAATGCAAAAGAATAAAATGTTCCAGAGTCTTACTAACTCAGCAGTTTCCACTAATTTCAATGATTTTTTTTCTAATTATAGAAAATTAATTTTGCAAACATTTTTCTTGTAAGGGATTTCTTTTCTGCAGCCCAAGAATGGGGTTGTTGAGAGGATGGGGGACATAGGTCCTGTGGAGAAAGCCTGACACACATACACTCACACGCACATACACCTACCATCTCTCCCCAGGGGGCGAGAGAGAGAGGCACCGGAGATACAAGGAGGTAACCAGACAGATCTGCATACCAACAATGGGGCACCTCGGTCGGAATCCACAAAACCCAGGAAACGACCATCAAAATGGCAGAGCAGTCTCAAAGAGCTGTGAAGTACCCAGTATGTCACCCCCCCCCCGCAGAATAAGCCCACCTGATATGAAGGGGCAGGGCAGGATAAGCCCACCTGACACAAAGGGGCAGGCATAAGCCCCATCTGACCACGCAAGGGCAGGAGAGCGGGAAACTGGGGGTAGAAAACCCCTCTCCCCACCCTTAGGGGGTTGTTGGGAACACGGGTCGCTTCGGCAAGTTCATCCCCAGTGGTGGCTGGGATAAGCTGTTCTCTTCCCCGGATCAGGCGGATCCGGAGCCAGGCATGAAACTGACCAGCGCAGAGTCTCTGGTCTAAGGTAACTGACTTTCCTCAATATGCTAGCCTGGGAACCCATTCATTGATAAACTCGGAGATCACGTCAGGTCATGTTGATGTTGTAGCATACCTAGACAGCTATTAGTTCCGCTCCATGTAACTTGTAGTAAATAAACGCCTTATATGGTCATACAAGGCTCTGGGGTTTCCTTTTGCAGTGCAAACCTCCTAGTCAATTTCAATCGCTTGTACGGGCTGTAGCTCAGTGCCGGTTAACCCGTTAAGCGCCGAACTCATGCAGAGGACCTGGGTGCTGGTCCTCCACAGGTCCTAATAAACTCAAAATACATTTATTTACCATTATAGAAAGGTGGTAAAAAATCTGCTTGAAAGAAAGGATTGCTGATAGCAAATTTCTTTAAATGAAACTTAACTGGAATCTTGAATCAGCAGATCTGTCTGCATGACCTATAGTCATGCATCTTTCTGAAAATAATAAGGATGCCACTGATCTATTATAATAGATCCATTAAAATGATGCCTTTTCTTTTAGGACCTGTGTAGTACATTCGTTATGAGGTTTTCTTATATTCTGTCCCATCCAGATAAACCAGATTAAGATTTAAACCCTATTGTCTATGGACTGCTGCAGCCAAAGTTAACTCCAACTTGGATGGCCACCAACTTGGATGGCTTTAAAAGTGGATTGGACAAATTCATGGAGGAAAAGGCAATCAATGGCTACTAGTCCTGATGGCTATATGCTACTTCCAGTATCAGAGGCAGTGTGCCTATGTACACCAGTTGCTGGGGAACATGGGTGGGAGGCTGCTGTTGCACTCATATTCTGCTTGTGGGATCCTGTGGGCAGCAGGTTGGCACTGTGTGAACAGAATACTGGACTAGATGGACCCTTGGTCTGATCCTGCTTGGCTCTTCTTACGTTCTTATGTTCCCACATGCTAAAATGAACAGCAAAGAACAGGCCAGTCCATAAGCATGATACATGCAGTGCACACCTGAGTTCAACTGATATATTCTCAACCATCTGGGCAACTGAATTAAGCATCACCATCATGCTTTCTCCCCCTCCTCCGTCCCAATCCCGTTCCTTGCTCTTCTGTATTTTTAAATTGTGAGCCTGAGGGCAGCTGATCATTGATTCTTACAAGCTGCTCTGGGAGTCTTTCAACTGAAGAGCAGGATATAAATGCTTTGAATAAGGGCTTCTCTACTTCAGATTCTTTGTGGGATTAAGATCTGCTCCTTTACACATCTTTACATGTTTTTCCCCCAGGGCTTTTCTTTCTCTGCCTTTCTTTATGTTCCATTACACAACCATAAGATGGCACTGCAGTATAGTGGAACTGCAAAAATATACGAGCTTCGCATTCTGGTTCATTCTGCCATTTCCAGATAATACTACACTTTCCTTGATCTAAAAAAACACACAAAAATGCTTGGAAAGCGTGGGAGAAGCCCTGGAGGATGACTCCGTCATGTAAAGCACCCACAAACTACCGTGAGTGAGGAATCATGAGCACACAATAAATGCCTTGTGTAGAGAATCCCTAAATAAATGTGTCACATAGAAATCAGTATTAATTAAAAGTGTTCCACTTTGCCTGGCTCACATGTATAAATCTACAGCCTTCATTTCTCTAACTAGGGCAAAATACCTTCAGATAATGGAGAAGGTAGACGTGGGCTGCTTCCAGATAGAGGGATCCTAGCACTACCAACCAAAAGACATCATCTTTCCTTCCTTACCGCATTTTCTGTGGCAAGACAGAATATGGAAGAAGTGGTAGGAAAACATGAGAAGCTTACAAATAGAAAGAGATGACATCTAGACCCCCCCTAAAATTCCATAAATGAGACAGGGCGATCGCACAATAAAAGCTTCATCTGGAAGCACCCGTTGTGGATCATTGTGGATTGGTTCCAATGGAACTGATTATTTCTAAGATATTATTCAGAAATAGGTGAAGAATGCATGACATTGGACACTTAAGAACTACTTAAATTGTAGTCAAAACACAACCATCTTTAAAATTAAATGGAGTGCACCATCCATTATGAAAAGCTTCAGATGAATTCCAGAGTACTTAAGGTATTCTACGTCGTCAACAACTGTGTTTAATGTCACTTGTGTGTGTATGGGCAGAAAACTGTCTTTGGAAATTGTGCACTAAAAGTTAGCTAAGTTCTGAATTACACAGTGGGCTTTTCCTACCACAATATTATGAAGAGGGTGCAAGTGTAACATAATAATGACATGCCATGATGGGGGGTGGGGGAAGAGGGGCAACTGGGCTTGGTAGAAAGCACAAGATTCTTGGCCAAGGAAGGTACTCAGGCCTCAGACAGAGTTAAAGCATACCCAGATTTCTTACTTCTCTCTAGCTCTGCTTCCAGGCATCCTGCTGAGTTCCAAGGAAATCCACTCCAGCCTGGTAACCTCTTAATTGCTACCTCCCAGGCAATGCCAACTTCCTGCTTCCTCTCCAGCTGATGCCCAGGGCCGGCGCTACTGCTAGGCCAACTAGGCTGTTGCCTAGGGCGCGTAGCGGAAGAGGGCGCAGAACGCTGTGCTCCTCTTCGCTGCCGGCGCGCTCCTGCCCTGCCCGTCCACCCGCCTCACTGAGAAAGCCAGGTCAGTGCGGGGGATTGCGCCCGGAGTAGTGGTGGGGCCGAGCCTGGGCGCCTCCCCCCCACCTTGCCTCGCCTCCACGCCGCCTCCCCCCCCACCTCGCCTCGCCTTGCCTCGCCTCTGCGCCGCCTCCCCCCGCCTCGCCTCGCTTCGCCTCGCCTCTGCGCCGCCTCCCCCCCGCGCCGCCTCCCCCCCCACCTCGCCTCGCTTCGCCTCCGCGCTGCCTCCCCCCCGACACCTACCTTCTCCGCGCTGTTTCCGGAGCCCCGCCCACGCTCTGTTTTGGCGGTAGGAACCAGGGCAACAGGGCTTAAACAGCCCTGTTGCTCTGGTTTCCCCCGGCCAAAAACAGAGCGCGGGGGTCCCTTTGCGGAGGAGGCGTGGGAAGGTAGGTGGGGGGCAGGCAGCGGCAGCAGCAGCGTGCGGGGGGGGGTCCGGTGGCGGCAGGGGGGCGGGAGGTTGCAGAGCAGGGCTGCTTTCCGGAGCCCCCCCCACGGCACGAGAGGGGAGGCGCTAAATATAATTTAGCCTAGGGCGCCAAACTGCCCTGCACCGGTCCTGCTGATGCCCACTTCCTGTTTCCTTCCCAGTTCTTTATAACCACAATGTCCCAACCAACGAATTCATCCACACTGTCTGCCAACAAGACTAGTACCGTATTTTCCTCCCAGCCTCAGTTCAAGGACTACATCTCCACGCTACGGCTCCTATGATCACCAATTTATCACATATTTGCCACATATGGCAAAGTGAATTATCTGGGCTGAGATCTACAGTTAGTTAGTTTAATTATTTATTCGCCAAAGTCCTTAGAGTGGCTTACAGAGATAAAACAATAAAATAAGTTGTGGAGAGAAAGCCTGATCGGACACATACCTCATCCCGGTCACCTGCATAATCTCTGCCTAGGGCAGAGAGGTCCAGTTCTGAGCAGACATTTGCATCTAGATGGTTAAGCCCAGGACACATTAGCATTCACCTCAATGGTCTTCCCAAGCAGTCTCAAAGAGCTGCAGAATACCCTCAAGCACCCGTGAGGCGCCACAACCCCCTGCTGAGCAGAACCAGTTCATCTTGTCATCAGAGGGGAGGAGGGGGCGAGGAGGGGGTAAAAGAGCAACCCAAACCCCGTTGAGGTTGTTGGGAACAAGGTGCAGGACTGCACAGAATGGGTTGTCGGCTACGGCCAAGCCCAGGGACCTCAACCCCAAGCTAGGTGCTTGGTAGACTGCTGTAAGTCTGAATGAATTGCTAAGAGTAGATTAGGTAGAGCCTACTGTGTTAGTTAACTCAGGTTCTCTGATGTAAATAGTATTCTGTCTGTGCTTTTGCAAGCCTCATTGACCCAGTTTGTGTTTTGCGGTTTCATGCTCCGCTGACTTTTATAGACTGCTTTTATTTACTGTGAATTCCTCATCTCTCTGACCTGCTTCGCTCAATTAAACTTGTTATCAACCTGTGGCTCACGCTGGCTCAGCTTGTCTGAGTGTTGAAAGCTAAGCAGGGTCAGGCCTGGTTATTACTTGGATGGGAGACCCCTCCTCTAGTTTCCTGCATTGAGCAGGGGGTTGGACTCGATAGCCTTGTAGGTTCCTTCCAACTCTATGATCTATGAAATAGCCACTTGCCTGTTGCAGTCTCCGATTCAGTGCTATTCTGGTGCGGTTGAACTCAGATAACCTGAGAGCCACGAATGGGATTTTTAACATGTGCTGGTTAACCCGTTAACTCCTGGACTCACGCAAAAGGACCAGTGGCAGTCCTTCACATAAGTATTGTTTAAAACAACACCAAATAACAGAGCAGATTAAATTCTGGCATAAAAAACACAAACAACTAAAAGGCCTGGGCAAATAAAAAAAGTTTTGACATGGTACTGTAAAGGAAACAAAGAAGACACCAGGCAACCCTCTCTGGGGAGAGAATTTCAAAGGCGGAGGGAGGGGGAACAACTGAAAAGGCCCTATCTTGGGCCAATGGCTGTGTTACTTCAGCTGGTCGGGAGACTTAGAGCAGGGTCTCAGTGGCTAATCTTAATGTCCAAGCTGGCTCACCAATGGGAGAATATGGTCCTTGAGGTGCCCTGGTCCCAAGCTTTATAGGATAAAATCAGCACATTACCTGTGTGGAGGCTGAATATCAAAATGTAGATCTGTATTTTCATAGAAACAGAATGCTTCTATGAAACATTCAGTTGGACAAAAGCAAATATGCACAATTTGCTTTGCCTGGGGCACTTTTCTCTGGGGTGACTTTGACACCCCAAATTCAACATATACAAAGTTGCCAGATTCAACATATACGAAGTTGCATGTTTCCACAAGATGAAAGTTACAAACCAAGTAACTTGGTGATATTAGCGCTGGTGGGCATAACTTCGAACGTAGTGGACCAAGAAGCACTAGCCACATGACTATGTAATTCATTAAATCTTAGATGTTACACCATCCACAGGGTAGAAAGTGATCAGTTTTTTAATCTGTTTGAAGAACAGGTCCTTCAGCTAGTAGTTATATACATCTATAACTTTTTCAGTTAAAATGAATGCATGTTGGTGCATTAATACAAAATAATGTCATGAAATCAAAGCTGCTCTTCCACTTTCGGCTGGACGCAATTGACAGTTTTTCAGAAGCCTAAAGGCAGCATGATGGAATGATCACTGTGCAAATCATTATTGCTGTCCCACTGTAGTCTTAGGTCATATCTCTGTACCCATATCTCAGAGACTGTTGATTTGAAATAGGATTCAGCTGTGTGTCCTTTCTGTTTTTGAGGAGACAGTGTGGTGCAGCAGATAGAGTTCTTTCAGTATGGGAAATCAGTTTCAAATTCATGAAAGTCACTGGTAGCCTTGGACAACTCTCTGCCAGCCCAACTTATCCCATAGGTTTGTTATGAGGAATAAATTAGGTAATCCTGTGTGTACTGTTCTGGGTTCTTTATGTGAAGGGTAGGATAAAGATAAATCAATAATTCTTGGGCTGTATCCAGTGCTGCCTACCTACCAGCAGGATCCATTGCTAGCGCTTCCTACAGCAACTGGAAATGAGCCAAAATGCTCATTTCCAGAACGGAACAGGTCAGCGAAGTAAGTGGAAGGGAGCTCCATCGACCTGTCCCGTTCCAGAAACCAGTGTTTTGGCTCATTTCCAGGGTTTCTGTTGTGCTAGTGGTGGGTCCTGCTGGAGCAACACAAACAGTGGCAGTGCAGCGGCAGCATCGGATACTGCCCCTTGTTCTATCTCTTGCTGTAGCTAAACAACCGCTTGGCCAAATTCCAATCTAATTTATCATCATCATCTGCCTGGTTACTTATGATCAGTAATTTTTTTCTCCAGGTGACCAGGTCAGGCTTGACCACTGAGACAGAAAGTGCAGCTGCATGAGTGGCAGCTTTGGCTTCTGGCTTCCAGAAAGCAGCAAAACAATTATGAACGGTGCCAGAACTACATGGGATTTCAACAGTGTCATTCTTGTGAGTGTAAGGGGAGTGGGTGGGCGTCTAAACTCTCAACAAGTCCGACTTAAATTGCTCTCATTATCCAGTCAGTACCCCTCCCCCCATTCATATTTTGCATGTTATTTATACAACTTGGCTATTGCAATGGAGTCTGATTTTGATATCAGTGAATTTAAATAGTGGGGGGGGGGGACTGCTAATCTCCTGAGCTAATGTTACAATTTATGTGTTCAATCTGAATCAATGGAAATTTTGAAGCAATGCATTTCAGATAATAAGACTATGAAAGCGATCCACAAAAACACTCCACTGTCTCGATGATCCCATCCGTGCCTCTGAACTGGGCGAGCAGACAAGCAAGTTCCATCATACTCCGGGCATACTGGAGAGCCTGATAACTGTATGGCTCACAAATTGTACTGTCCTGTTCCTGGCCAGTTAATTTTGTGACTGCTTAGAACTTTTGTGGATTGTACCCTATATTTTAATTATGTTTCAGGCCCATGTCTTAATTTTCCTGACACTCATGATTTAACTTGCCATGTTATCTCCCCACAAATTTCTCTTTGGTACATCAGTTAAGCGCTAATGGCCAGCTCCTATTCCTTTATTTTTTCAATTTAAAGTCAGTTAAGATAATTACACGACCGTCCATTTAGCTGATCAAAAATGTACCGTTTCAGTAGATAGGAACCCTGCTTCACCAGAGCCGTTCAATAGTCCAACAATATCACATTACTCAGATTGTATAAAGGGTACGAATGATTTCCGCTCACAGATATATAATGGAGGTATCTCTTTACAAAACCCCTGCTTCAGGCCAGCTGAATGCCTTAACAGTGCCTCAGAAATCCTGCCGTCCTAATCCCTTTAGCAACAAAGATCTGTTTCTTTGCTTAGCATGAAGTAGGCCTCAGAGGCCTGTGTGTGCCTTGGCCTGTAGGCCAAAAGCCTCCTGTTTACAATTTCCCTATTCCTGTTTTTAATGTTGTTCTGAGAGGAGCCACAAAGGGCTAGTTTTGTCCATGAGGAACAAGGGAGCTATTAGAGAGGGCCGGAGGAAGGAAGGAAGGGAGATCCAAAAGGAGCAGCCCAGGAGGGATTAGCATACACAGCTGTTCCCTTAGGGAGTGGAGTTTTTATGCATTTTATAATTTCCCGCTCATTTACATTTTATTATCTTACTTTCTTGTTTCTATCTCCTCCATTTTTACAGTATCATCTGCCCATTTGATTGGATTTGACTACTGGACTTAAAATTAGTACTCTAAGACTTGTAATTATGCTCAGTTGATTCCCAGGGTTTTTGAGCTACCCTGATTATGGAAATTATACATGTGTCTCTGTGTGTTTTTTCTCCACACTGCCCATTTATCTCCACCTACCAGAATCTTTTCCTTTAAAAAAATCACAACACGGTCCACATTTACCAAGGATTTAATCAATCTAGATCAGTCCATATATAATAATGTCAGTTACAAAGTAACCAAACTCAGATTTTGGCTCATGGATTGCTGTATTTTGTTTTTGTCTGTTCAAGATAAATACATCATTTCAAACATGAAGTGATAGTACATTGTTAATTAAGTACGATACTTCTTAGCTGTAAAGTTTTATTTTGTAATAATAGATTTTACGCCACTGCTCTGCTATTTGAGCATTTTTGAAAAATGGTAAGAAGCTGCCCTGTGACAGTAGGAGAGGTGAAGTGTTCAAACTTAGCTAGTGATGTTCTTTCACCCTTTCTGAAATGTTTCCCTGCCTGGGAACACACTATCCTGACATGTTTTGGAGACCTCATTTTAAGAGAATGGCTGTTTCATGTTTGTTGAAATCCTAACGCAAGCAAGATGCAAACAAGATTTCATAGCTCATGCATGTAACAACAAACCATGGTTTGGCGTTACTTCTGAAACAAGCTTTATTTCCATCCAGAGGAAAATGTATGAATAAAGACTGTTTCAGATGTGATGCCAAACCGTGGTTTGTTGTTACATACATGAGCCGTGGCAAGCCTCCGGCTTGCACACTCCCTCCTCCCCTTCCCTCTTATTTTATGAGTGAGAGGAAGAGATGACAAGCTTCCTTTACAATTTGCAACAAACTTCAGTCCGCAGTTTTATCTGAATATGAGAAACTGGTTTGTGCAAACCCTAGTTTGTTCACAAACCAAGATATCATACCAGGACCAGATCCTTGCACAAAGCACAGTTTCCCATATGCAGACAAAACAGGAAACTGGTTTGTGGCAAATAGGGAGGCCATTTATGAATGGCCGGAAAAGAGGAAATGCATTACCAAAAAAGGGAGACAAAAGAGGGTAGCGTTTTGCATAAAATGTGCATAATCTAATTTATGTGTACAGTTGCAAATTTAGGAATTATTATAATAATTTAAATAGAAACACAGTACATCTCGCCATAGTGTGGAAGACTATGACCAGGCGACTTGTGTGCCTTGTTCAGTCTGCTCTCCAGATGCTAACTTTTGATGGGCAACTTCAAGGCCCAGCTCTTCCTTCTGGTGGTTCTTTATCTTTACATCGGACTTGGACTGGACAGCCCTTCAAATACAGGACACTGTAAATTAGGGGACAGGCCTTCAACTAGAGGACTGTCCTCTGTAAAAGAGGACACACAGCCACCCTAGCAAAACATTAACAGAGGCATGTCATCTTTCCCTTTGCATGGGGAGGGGAGGGGAGGGGAGGGAAAGAGGGAGCGCACAAGCCTGCAAGGCTCATTGCAGCTCATGAACATACAGTATTTTTCCATGTATAAGACTATACTTTTTCCTAAAATTGTTAGACTAAAAATTGAGGGTCGTCTTATACACGGAAGTAAGCCAAGGAGAGAACCGTGCGGTTGCGAAACTGCCCAGTGGGGGCGTCTTATACATGGGGGCGTCTTATAGACGGAAAAATACGGTAACAAACCAAGGTTTGTCGTTAAGTTTGAACTGGGCCCAAGTGTCTTCAGCTGACTTTGATACAGACTTTTTCTGCATCAAACTGTCTCCCCAACTCTCTGGATAGAAAGGGAATGACTGCTTGGAGCACATGGGTAGAGTTGATCTACTAACATCTCTTTGTCATGGGTAACAACCTCTCCTGTAGGAAAAGGGCCACCCTCTATGAACTATGAGATCAACCTGACTTATCTTCAAGTAGTGAAGGGAAGTACACATCCCTTGGCTGATATCAACATAACGCTGGAGATGAATCAGGTCCTCAAAATTGCTCAGGACAAACCAGGACGTTAATGGACTCAGACTCATGCCTCTGGATACCTGGAAATATCTTTGGACCCAAGTCATCTTCTATACTCATGTACTGTATTTCCACAGGTCTCCCCGGATAGTGTTGCTACTATCAAAGCTGCTTCTTCACCTTTGTTCAATGTAGTGCAGGGGCACTGGATAGTGCATGACATTTATTTTTATTTATTTATTATATTTATACCCCGCCTTTTTTCCTGCAAGGAACCCAAGGCGGCTTACATAATCCTCCTCCTCCTCTCCACTTTATCCTCACAACAACCCTGTGAGGTAGGTTAGGCTGAGAGTCAGTGACTGGTCCAAAGTCACCCAGTGAGTTTCATGGCCGAGCAGAGACAAGTACTTACATGTTAATATTTTCCATGTTTTAATTTTTTAACTTTGGAGGGTGGTGGTGTAAAGGCTAGATCTTAACCACTTACCGTAATTAAAATTTTGCTGTCACAGAGTAACTTCAGTATTGGAGGGTTAGTTAATCTCCATGTTAGCAAAAGCTTTGTGTGAAGCAGCCTGGAGATGTACTTCCTCTATCTTTGCAACAGCTGTCTCTCACTCTTCAGAATATTTCAATATGATTACTGAAACACTATTTTTAAAGGAACTCATAACAGAATGTGTTAGCTTTGGATCACTTTCTCTGCCTACAAAAAGTTTAAATACTCAAAAGTTCTCTGAGGTTTATAAATGTAACGTTCTTCTAAGGAAATATCCTTAAACATTCTTGTGGAATGTGAGTGTTTCCTATAGGAACCCAGATTGTAAACTGGTCTTGAGTAACAGAGAAAAGTCTGTGATTAACATTCTCCTGATTCACTCGGGGACATCGAGTCTAAAACCTTCCTTCCTGCCCCAAGTGGAATTATCATTAACTGGTAACTAGTTTTCAAGAGGAACATTTTTTGTAGTCAGTGGAATTCTTCCAGGTATATAGGGTTTAAATTTTTTTTTTAAAATAAATTAAAATGGAGAGTTGAAGCCAGATGCCAACAAAAATGCACTTACTATATACCAGCTAGCCAAGGCAGCAAACCACAAGTTAAGCAACACAACCTCTAAAATATCCTTTCTAGCACTGGCTGGTAAAAACACTTCCTAAAGCCACAGTTGCAGTTACTCTTATTACTCATAATATCCTTTATGGAGAGGAACTTAAATAATACATTAGGGAACATAAGCTTCAACAACTCCCGACAGACTTCAGCTTTTGGTGGTGTGGTAGTTTTCTTTTGGAGGATTATAGACTACAAACTATGATTATAGTGTTGACAATAATGTCTGCTTTTTAAAATCACTATTTGCCTGTGTAAAAATAGGAAAGAACTGTGCTGTGCTTTTTTTTCTGAATAGCATGGCAGATTTTTCTTGTCTGGAGCTGTTGTCAATGATATTGGGGTGGTTATATGGCTGTATGTTAGCTTTGAAAAAGGAGGGCGGTTTGAGGACATTATCACTCTGCCTCTATTAGCAGTTAAAAACTTGTGTTATGGACGTTTTAACCAACATTTACAACCCTTCCTATAAGGGCAATTTAAAAGTTTTGCAAAAAAAGTATGGAGTGATGACTGGATTAAGGTCACCCAGTGAGCTTCATGGCTGAGCAGGGACTTAAATCTAGTTCTTTCTGATCCAACCCTATCTACTACAGGACACTATCTCTCTTGTTTTGATATGTGATCTGGTGTCATCAAAGAAGGTGAATGACATATTAAGAGCCATTAGAATAGAATAGGATGTGAGCAAATAACATACTTTGATTTACTGTTTGGCCCAATTCATATATCACTGCAGCAGCCAACTCTACTCAAAACCTAGACTGGATTATAGATCATGAAGCCAATCTAATCAAATGAATAGACATAATGATCTTAACTCTTTACCCACATTTTCACCAACTTTTGAATAGGGATGCCTTGGGGGCAATCTACACCTAACAGTGATTGCACTACTGAGTCACTTCTGTGAGTTGCGGGGCACAGGATGCACTCACTTTTCAGTTCCGGTTGTGTTTGTCTTGTGTTATTGTTCTTTGCTTCTGTAATTTCCTGGACTACCTTTATTACGATTTTTCCCTGTTATTGCGATGCGTGTTCTCACTGGGCGCTGTTGTTGCCTGTCTCAGTGTGGGCAGGAGTTGGTCTTAAGTGGTGATAGCCAATTGTTTTCGAGGGGGGTGGAACATTCGACTTTTGCCTCCCAAAACTGTATCCGGGCTTCAGCAAAGCAGAGATTGCTTTCCCCGCCTCTTTCCCTCTCCTCCGCCCCCGCCCCCCCAGCTTCTCTCTCTTGCAAAGTGAACTGCAGAGTAAGTGCTTCTCCCTTCCTTCCCCCCCTTTGAAAAAACAACTTTTGAATGCCCCTTTCAACCCCCTGCCCCAAAGTACAACTAGCCGTAAATGAGCCCAAATGCATGTCTACTCAGAAGTAAATCACATCTTCCGTGGCCTCACTCAGAAGTAAATCACACCGATTTCAATGGAGCTTAGGCTGGGGAAATTTAGCATGGGAGGAAGATTGCTTTGGGAAATTAGTTTTGGGTGGATGGGAATGGTCCTGCTAGCTAAACCCCATGGAAGGACAGAGGCTGCAGCACAGCCTCCCACTCTCTTCCTTTCTCCTTCTCCATGATTTTTTTGTGAGGGGGCAGGAGGAACTTTTTTTTTATTAAAAAAACCCCAATCTTGCTCATGCACTCCTTTGCTCCTGCGCATAGATGAACCAAAAAGAAAAAAACCAAACCCACAATTTCTCTTAAAGGGCCACTTCCCCTGCATGTGCAAGGCAACACCCAGTATTACCACTATGGAGTTTAGGTGTGGCGCAGCAAAACAGAATGACTGTGGTACAGTTAGTGAAAGTGTGTGCTGTGAGTAGTGACTGCGGAACGTGAATATAGCAGTACTGTTGGTGGCTTCAAAATAAGATGAGCTGCAATCAGAACCAGTGTTTGGGGCTACTGCAATCCTGTGTCCCCTTTCCTGGGAGTAAGTCCCACTGAACTCAACAGGGCTTACTTCTGAGTAGCAGACATGTATACAATTGTAGTCTAGTTGCTGTTTTTATTAAACTGGCCCTTGCAATCAATCCTGTAATGTCAGGAGAAGGAGTGGCAATATCTGAATATAAATTGGAATGTCACCCAGAACAATACCTCTTTGGGGACTTCCAAAATACAGTAAGAAAGAGGTTGCGAGCGACAGCAGTCACTAGGAATATCTGCTTTATTTCTCAAGACCCATGGTTTCCTCCCATGCTGCTGTAGGACTTGGAAAGGAAACCCATTTCCCCCGAAGTCTCCAATTTTGCTGGCTTGCTTTTCTTTTATTCCTCTTGTCACCAGGCACCTTCGGGTTCAGATTTGTCACCTTATAAAGATCTGGCTTTGCTGAGGAGGCGTTCTAGTCCTTACCAATGAACGGCAGGATATTGAAGGATTTGGACTGCAATCACCAAGCAGCAGCAAAGCTGCCTGTCTAATCCAGCTCATTTCCATGCTAGATATAACTCATTCAGCTCTTGATTTCCTAAAGTTAATACTCTATTTCCGAGAGTTCATGTTGCTAGTCACTAAATCTTTGCGGTGTTTTGTTTTTTTTTAATTGAATCTAAAATTGAATCATGGTGAAGGCGTCTTTTAGCCATACTACTGCAGAGTGGCAGAGAGGTTCAGATCTTCAGACTGCTCTCTGTGTGCAGTGATTACAGATACCCGAGTTACAAAAACACACTGTGACATCAATTGTGAATGTTGCCCATGTGTCTAAATCACAGTTCTTGTCAAACTGCATAGAAGGCATGGTTGGGAAAGGAACAGACCCTGCTTCTGTGTACAACACATTTTGCTGAGAAAAGCAGCAATTTAAATACACATGTGCCACTCCCATCTCAGCTCGGGGGTGTGAGTGGCAAGGGTCCTAGGCTGGAATACCAGGGCCAGGGCTGATGGAGGTGGATGCAGGCCAGAGACAAAGTAGAACCCAGAGCAGGCAATGGTCAGACACGGCGCAGAGCAGGGCCAGGCCAGAGGCGTGAGCAAAGTCCAAGAATGAGTAGAGGTCAGGCATGTATCAGGCAAGGTGAAGCCAGAGGCAAGAAGCAAGTCTAGTAACAAGCAGAGGTCAGACATGAAGCAGGCAAGGTGGTGGTAGAGGCAAGAAGCAAAGTCCAAGAGCAAGCAGAGGTTAGACACATACCAGGCAGGGTGGGACCAGAGGCAAGAAGCATAGCTCAGGAGTAGATGCAGGTCAAACACAGCAAGGCAAAGATCAGAGTTGGTCACCAGCCACAGACACCACAATGACATGTTGCTGTGGCAAGGGCTTGAGGGAAGAGGAAGCCCTTATGTAGGGTTTCCTGCAGCTCCCAGCCGGTCTGGGTCTGTATTAGCAAGCCTGGGAGCACCTGGAGGTCTGGGGCTGAACCCTGCAAGTACTGCAGCGTAGGCCAGGCTGCCTTCTGAAAAGCAGCCACCAGATGGAGCTGCAGCGCTTCCCAGCAGAGCAGATCTTGACACAAACTGACACAAGCACATAGTTTTTTGGACTGTGGTATCTGCGCTCAAGTACCGAAAGTTTCTTGACAAGCAGTCCTGAATCTCAGACCAGCTGCTTTACTTGGTGTGGACAATTTGGATGGGCTCATTTTACACATTGGCTATTAATCATTGGGGGCCCCTCCAGAGCAAATCTGGAAGACGTGCAGGGGGCTGCAGGTGGGAAGAGGGCAAGGGAAAGTCCCATCACATGATTTAAACCTTTTTCAGGTGATTTCTGTAAACCGGGGCATCAATAATATGCTTAAAGTACTGAATAGGACAGCTGATTGACTGTCTAGTTCTACACTTCTATGAAGAGCATCACCTTTTCACAGGTATATAGGCCTTCACTTCCCAAACGTTTCCCAAACCCTGCTTGCAGTCAGGTTTCTGACTCAATGAGTCTCAGTCCAGGAGACTGCTGCCCTTACAAATGACACTGAAATGCATGGCCAGCCATAAAACATCTTCACTCCTGGTAATTGAAAAGTCAAAAGGATGTGTATACCCACAGTTCTGGAATGGGAGCTGTTTTATTTTAATGACCTGCAGAAACAACGGCTGGGGGCAGAAAAACAATGCCCCTCTTGAAGTTGCTGGCTTAATTTGTCTATTCCATGTTGCTTTTTGACAGGGGTGGGCAACTTGTGGCACTCCAGTTATTTTGGCCTACAACTCCCATGATCCCTCATCACTGGCTATACTGGCTAGGGCTGATGGGAGTTGTAGGCCAAACCATCTGGAGGGCCGCAAGTTGCCCACCCCTGCTTTATGATAAGCTGGCCCAACACAGATATTACTCCTCTATTCTCTGCTCCATGTGTTGCACTGGAAGAGATCAAACGAAGGAACTTTGGAACATTCCTTGTTGTAGGCCTGCAACTTCTCTTCACAGGATTATCCAGTTGACAGACACCTATTTCCAGTTTCAATTGAATCTTGATATCAAGCAGATATTCTGCTGCCTTCCCTTCCTTGTCTTCCATCCAGTAGCTTTATCCTGTTGGAAATGTTCCCCCTGGTAGCTGAACAAACCACTTGGCTGAATCTTTTCCCTACTGGCCTGTAGCTTAGGCAAGCAAGTCTGGAACAGGAACTTAAAGGAAATTTTCACTAGCTGTAAAATGTGGCTCAGGAAACATTTCTTCTTAGAATTAAAAAAAGAAAGAAAGAAAGGGATAGAAAAAATACGCAGCAGTTATGATGATTTCTCTATATTTTATTCTGTATACATTTCATTTCTTTCACTAGAGGACTGAGGTCTACCAACCACACACAAAATAGTGGCTCAGGGTGCAGAGTCAATTATCTACTGCCCTCCAGAAACAAGTTGTTTAAGGAAATTTCTAAGACAATGGCTGCATTTGCACATCATGCCAACCCACCCGGGCAATAGGTTATGGTGGGTTGGTTGTTGGCCAAACAACCCACAGTGTGCTCAATGGACGATTGGGCTCACCATGGGTTGTTTGCTCCCTCCCCCCTCCTTCTCAGTGCGCCAGCAGGCATCCCATGGGACACTGCGGCAGGATTGACTTGTCTGCCCCCTCCCTGCTACAATCCCAAGCAGTTTTTGGCCCACTGCGGCTTTTTTACATTTTACACACACACACCCGGAGATCACGAAAGCCCGCTTCACAGTCCCCATTTTGACAGCCACTGACAGCCCCTTCAAAATGCCCGAGCGGCACCTTGGAGGGGGTGTCAGTGGCTGGGGCTGGCAGATCATTTTTTTAAAAATTGTACACAAAATGTGCGCAAATCAGTTTGTTCTTTTAAAAAATAGCTGCAGTTGCACAACTGTGGAGGTTCACAGTTGCGTGAGTGATGGAATTTGAAGCCTCGGCTGGTACAATGTCCTGGGGGACATTGTCCTCTGGACATTGCCCCAAAGAGACTCCAAATAGGTTTTTCCTCCTTTGCTTTCTCTTGACTTGCTTGCCTAAGCTACAGGCCAGTAGGGAAAAGATTCAGCCAAGTGGTTTGTTCAGCTACCACTGTTCTTGTAGGACTTTATGAACCCTAGCAGCTATCCCCTAACAACAGCATGCTATATTGCCACCAGATAATGGAAGTAGGAGAAGGGGACAGTCTTACTGCAGCAGAAATACCCATGGGTTCACTGCTTTTTTTTAAAAAAAGTATTGTGTGTTCATATTCTTATCCTACTTTTCAGCACTCTCCAAATTCCCAAGCCATGATGGCACAAACCCTGGGTGAGATGGTTGCCCTGGTCCTGAAGAAAGGGCACAAACAAATTCTGAGCCACTAAATATGGTTTGCTACTGCAGAGGCGGAAATAGCCTTGCTAGTATTCAACTTTTTCTTTTAAGTCAAACAGTTTCTGGCCTTTTTCATGCACTAATGTTTGTTTATAAATGCTTCTGATAACCTCAGAGATGGGACATGACTTTAGGACCTTCCCTGCAAACTATATAATTGCAGAGCAGCCTTTTCCAACCTGGCACCCTCCCAATGGTTTGGACTACAACTCCCAGCATTCCTGACCACTGGCTATGATGGCTGGGGCTGATGGGAGTCAAAATCTATGTCTGGAGGGCATTAGGTTGGGGAAGGTTGTTGCAAGGCATGATCTGGCCAGAGTTAAAGCCCCATTGATTTCAATGGGAGAGCTAAGCACCATAGAAGGGAAGCTAACCTCAGCTACCAGCTGGGAGTACAAGTCACGTGAAAGTCCTTTCAAGGGAGTGCTGGAGCTGCAAAATTAATCACACACTTTATGCTCTCAAATTTTATCTCCCTCCCATCATAGTCCCATCTGTGCCTGTCAACTTTCCTTAATTTAAATAACAGACCACTTTTTATGTAGCAGGAATGAAATGATGCTTCAATATCCCCCCAAAATGGACATGGCAGCACTTTTCATCATTTCTGCATGGTAGCATCCTGTACCCAGGACTTGTGCAGTTAGTTCATATGTCTACCTAAGAAATATATGGGTCAAAATGCAGGAGCTGTTCTAGACATTGGGCCCATTTGCAAGTAACAGTGGCAAATCATGGGTTAGTTAACCCACAATTTGCTGCGGTGGGTGCCAGCCATGTACCACTGCCATTTTGCATCTGCAACCTCCGATCGGGTTGATCGGAAGTTGCTCCTTGTTATCCAAACTCAGACATGATAGGTTAATTGTGGATTAAGCAACCCACAGTTAACCTAACAACTAATTAACCTGTGATTTGCCGCCATTACATGTGAGCTGGGTTGGCTTGTATGCCCAACCTAGATGCCTCGTTCCTGTTTCTGTTCCACCTTCGCTCCTCCCCTATAGGACAAGTTCTGTCCTGTGGAAACCTGAAGCCTGCCTTATTATTCTTTCATATATTTTATGCCTGAGAAATGACATTAAAACAGTGTCTGGGGCTGAACCCTGTAAGCCAGTCTTCCCCAACCTGGTGAGCTCCTCGTGTTTTGGACTTCTGCTCCCCGGAGTCCTTACCCAGCACAGCCAATGGTCAGGGAATGCTGGGAGTTGAAGTCCAAAACATCTGGAGGGCACCACGTTGGGGAAGGCTGCTGTAAGCTCTGACTCAAATTAAGACCTTATTCAAAGGTTCCAATCCTCTGTATAAAAACATGTTCAAATCCACACAAGAATAGCTAGGAACAATTTGGCAGTGGCAGCTAGCTGGTAACTGGTTTTCCCATTGTCCATCCCCTAGTCAGAGACAGAGAGAAGTCTTTTCAGACATTTGGTTAATTGCAGGAGAAATGCAGTCAGGTGCAGGGGGAAACCAAACAGCACCTTGGAAAATAAGAACCTCCCCTTGGTGAGCAGCGCCATTGGAAGTGCTGTATAGTGCGGGTGGGCAGATGTCAGGCTTGTGGGATCAACTCCTTTTTTACTAGAGCCCTGAGGTTCACCAACTGGAACCAGATGTAAAATACTAGCTCAGGCGGGTGGACATATACTACGAATTAAGGAATAGGGAGCCTCTAAGCGCATGCTCAGCTCAGGAATTTGTGATCAGTACCATAAACAAGCTCACACAAGTCCTTTCACCCAGAAATCCACTCCTGGTTTCCATCCCCACCCCACCCCCACATTTTCCTGCAACCTAGTTTTGGGGGGGGCAGTTATTGCTATTGTTAGACAATTGGGAGTCTTGCTGATCTACTCCAAATTATCCAGTGATGTACCGATAGATCCCTATCTACTACCTTCTGCCTACTATATAGACACAGCGGCTATGCATGTGTCACAAGCAGCTATTGACTAATGCCAGTGACACCAGCTGGTCACCAGTGACACAAATGGAAGCCATTTTGACACGTTACGGTTCTCACTGTATTTTGTGTTTATGTTTTTTAACTTTTGTGCACTACTTTGGTGAGCTTTTGGGCCCCAAAGTGGTATAGAAATAAACTTACTTTTGGTTGGTTGGTTGGTTGTTAAAGGGGGATTATTTATTTATTTATTTTATTTTTCTCAGAGGCCAAACTCTCACTAGTATAGTACTCCAGCAAGAGCACTAATCTAAACTAAGAGCCAGTGTAGCGTAGTGGTGAGAGTGTTGGACTGGGACTCGGGAGATCCAGGTTCTATTCCCTAAATGAAACTTACTGGGTGACTTTGGGCCAGTCACTGACTCTCAGCCTAACCTACCTCACAGGGTTGTTGTGAGGATAAAATGGAGAGGAGGAGGAGGATTATGTAAGCCGCCTTGGGTTCCTTGCAGGAAAAATGGCGGGGTATAAATATAATAAATAAATAAATTTGTTTTTAAAATAATACACACTCTCTTTAAATTGGGAAGGGGAAGATGACAACCTGCCGATGTCCTTTCAGAACAGCAGTCCCCCACCGCCCCGCTGCACCAAGGGGGGCATGCAGCTAATTTGTGTTGGGTTAGGTCTGCCTTAGCCCTATTTTTTTAGTGCTAACAGGTTTTTGCCTTTTACATCATCCGGTAGAGCCCTACGGAATTTGGACAAGAGGCTGTAAGCTTGTTTGGAAATATTGAGAAGTATTGCATAAAATGACACACACACCCCTCTCTTTCTGGTTATATACAAATGGACATACATCTGTAATCCCAGCCTGTGCCTCAGCTGAAAGGTACACACAAAGAACTACTCAAACCAGAGGAGACACTTTTAAGTGCCACATGCATTCACGGCACCTAATTTGCCTTGTCCTTTGGTAATTTGTCTGCTTTCTTTCCTCCTCTGCTGCTTCCTGCCTCGTAAAATGATAGCCAGCTGCCTCTTCAAGGGAATGATGGAAATCCCCTGAGAACAACTGAGAGGGAGGGAGAGTTGAAGAAAGCATGTATATACGTAAAAACAACAACACCCAATGGATGACCACCTAAATGCTATCTTGAGCTGTTTATCAGTCCATATAGCTTATTGGCCACCATGGTTGTGTAGAATGAAAGAGTCCACGGCTGGGTTTTTTTTTGTGTTTTTTTTTTTAAAGAACTAGCAACCTTTCTTTTTATGGGAAATATTTTAAAACATAGTAGCATATTCACCATACACTTTCCTAATGGAAATTTAAAAATAAATGAATACAGTCCCCCTTTCCTCTTTTTTAAATACCGGTAGATTGGTTTCTTTACTGAACATGGGTTCGATCCAGACTCAGTCATACTTAGAACAGAACTATGGAAATAAATGGGATTTAAGTTAGTAATGACTAACTTAATCCTAAATATGACTAAGTCTGGATCCAACCCCATATAAATGGTATAGCAGTGTCCTATCAGACAACATGAAGTATCTGTTGTGACCTAAAATATGTCATGGAAGCAACCATACAAGTCACGGAGGACAAGGACATATCTATGCTATGAACAGATATCAATTTTTTACCAATTCAACTGCTATGGTTTCCTCCAAATAATCCTAGGAATCCTAGTTTGGTGTGGGTGCTGAGAACCCTCTGTTAGAGACCACTTACTCCAGGATTCCCCAACCTGGAGCCCTCCAGATGCATTGGACTACAACTCCCAGCATCCCCCCTGGCTGGGAGATTGGGGAAGGCTGCCCTACCCCTTTTACAAAAGAACAATTCCTTGGGTGCCATGTGGACAGAGAATGGCCATTAACCAGTCTGCGGTGTAGAGATGCCCTAAGTCTCTCCCTTGGGGCAGGATATTTTATTCCTGAAGCACCTCAAGTGTAAGGATGTTTGGCCATTGCCTGAAAGCTTCCAAGGAAGATGCATCCACTTCCTCCCTAGGGAGTTGTTCACTTTAAAGCTGAACAAGTTTTAGGATTAGGAAGCTTTTTGAAATGTTGACGCTATAATTTTGTTTCAGTGAGTCTGGCCGGTTGCCGGCCAGATGGGCGATTAATAAATGTAAATAATAAAATAAATAAAATAATAAATATGTATTTGTTAACATATTAAATACCCCACCTTGTGATTAAAATGCCCAAGGGTCTTAACCAGAATGATAACATCCACAATACACATTTTAAAAAATCTAAATAAAAAACACATTACAAACATATTTTTGCAAGTTGTTACAAAAAGCAGGTTTGATAGGGCCATATGGGAAGGGGAAAAAACCCTGACTTGATGGTGAAATCACAGTGTATGCATCAGGGTCCGTCCGTCCCCCGCTTTTAACCACCTTCCCCCCCCCCCTGAACCTGCTGTTTGTAACATCTTGCCTAATGAAGAGATCTGGAGACCTCGAAAGCTTCCACATTTTTTGTGATCATTTGGTTGGCCTAATAAACCTATTACACTAATGTGGATTTTGGCATTTTTCTTCTGGTCAAATGTTGTTTTTTGTTTTTCTGCAATACAAGACATCCTTGGAACTGCATGGTGGAAACACTTGTCAACCAGGAGGCCAGAACACCCTTCTCAGCAATGTGCCCATTGAACTGCTGGAGGCACACCACCACTCCTCACAATATGCTGAACCAGCCTTGCAAATGGGTTTAAAACGTGTTTCATATGTGATGCTAAAGAGCCCAAAGGAAACACAGCACCTAGCCAAACCCAAATTTATATCTGTGGTTTTGAAGCGCATGAGATCAATTTTTGTTTAAAAAACACCAAAAACTGGGCAGAGGAGTAATGGTGCACAGTGCTCTCTGGCTCATGGGAAGCACTGCTGAGACCCAAAGATCTGGTATTACATTTGTTGGACTGCCTGCAGATTGAAGTCTTGGCGAAACATAAGCATGTGAGGCGAAACAAGCATGTTTGGGTCGGGTGGGACTCCGAATGCATTAACACTGCAGAACACTCTTGGTCACTGCTGCCAAGGCAGAAGAAGGTATTGATATAATGTCAACAAAGGGGGAAAACCAAAGGGTGAGTGGCCTCATTGCGGATTAGTATACAGCCCCTAGATGTACACTGTAATCTAGCTTCTAAGGGGAATTTACTGCTTGAGCTTCTAACATCATCTCTGAATAATCCTCTACTTGATGTCAGCCTCAAAGTATGTCTAACCATCTGCTCCTAAGCATGTTTACTTGTAAGTGGGTCTCACTGACGCTAGTGAGAATAATAACTTTCTAAGAAGGATGGTTAGGACTGCAGCACAGTTATCAACTATGTTTTTATCCTGCCCGTGCCTGAAAGAGCTCTGAGCAGCATTCATGATTCTCTCTCCCATCTATTTTATCCTTACAACAACCCTGAGAGGTAGCTTAGGCTCAAAGAGAGTGACAGGCCAACGGAACTTCATAACAAAGTGGGGATTTGAACTTCCCTCTCCCTGGGCATAGTCCAATACTCTAACTGCTGCACCACACTGGCTTTAATAATCACTTGGGGAAAACTGGCTAACAGAAGAATCCTACCGGTTGGGGCAGGTTTCTCCGAAGTTGGAGCCTCCGAATAATGCAAAACCCTGCCGGGCACATGCCAGTGGGGCAGGAGGAAGGATGGAGTGACTTTTAGCTTGAACCCTCAACGGCCCACTTTGAGCAATTTACAGATAACGTCACTCGTATCTGTGCCGACTTGGATGCCATTGTTTTGACAGAGTCTGAGAAGGATGAGGCTAGTGCACCATCTAGTTATTTCATGGATGCGTTTCAGCTTACGCAACCTGAGGATGTGGACCAACTGCTTGGAGGACTGAGGTCAGCTACGTGCTCTTTAGATCCTTGTCCATCGGCTTGTGAAATCTTCCAGAGCTTGGCTGGGTATCTGGACCTCCAAGGTGGTCAATGCCACATAGCTATTAACATACGGGGTACCGCAAGGTTCATTTCTGTCCCCATGCTTTTTAATATCTACATGAAACTGCTGGGGGAACTCATCAGGAGGTTTGGGCTGAAGTGTCATCAATATGTGGCCTGTTGAGATCTTGAACCAGTGTCTGGGTGCTGTTTTGGGGTGGATGAAGATGAACAAACTGAGATTTAATCCAACTGCTTTGGATGGAGGTTTACAACTCATCATCGAACATGGCCAATGGTCAGGAATGCTAGGGGGTGTAGTTCAAAACATCTGGAGGGCACCAGCTTGTGGAAGTCTGATATAAACAGTCTAATTCAGTGTTCTCCAACCTTGGGTCCCCAGATGTTTTTGGCCTACAACTCCCAGCATGCCCCAGCCAGCTCTGGCTGGGGCATGCTGGGAGTTGTAGGCCAAAAACATCTGGGGACCCAAGATTGGAGAACACTGGTCTAATTTGACATATGGCAATTTTTGGCTAATAAGTTTAGGATGAGAATGGCCATAAAAAAGGTATGAATTTCTATCTTTGGGTTTCCTATAGACAGATATCTGTAGACAGGGCCGGCGCTACCACTAGGCCAGCTAGGCAGCTGCCTAGGGCGGGTGGCTGAAGGGGGCGCACTCTGCTCCTGCCGGCCACCGGGACTGCTGGGCAACACGCTGCCCGCCTGCCGTTCGCAGAGCCTGGATCTGTTGGCGAGGCGGCCGGGCGGGACAGCTGCGGAGCCGGAGACGCCACCAGTCACACCAGGTCAGCACGGGGGGATTGCGGGCAGACTCGGTGTCACTTTCCTCGGCGGGGGGGCGCGCCTCCGCCCGCCATCATGAGCCAGGGCGCCTCCGCCCGCTTCTCCTCCGGCTCGCCGCCCCGCCTGCTCTCCCACCTGCTCTCCCGGCGCTCGCCATCTAAGCCTCCGTCCCCGGGCAGGCGCAGGCCGCGCAGCCGACAGCGGGGCGGGGAGGAAGGCGGAGGCTCCGTCCTTTCCTCCCCGGTGCCTCCCACGGGGATGCCCAAGCGGGGTCCTCGGCGGGTGCGGGGCAGGCGGCGAGGCCGGGCCCGAGCCCGGCTAGAGGAGGGGGGGCAGCCGCCGCCGCCTCGGGACCCTGCCTGCAGGGGGCGGTGCCGCTGCCGCCTCACCTCGCCTCCAGAGCGCACGCCGCGGCTGCCCGGCCCACGACTCTGGCCGAGATGCTGCTGCTGCCGCTGCTCCAGGCCCGCAGAGGGCTGCTGGCCGCGGGGGGGGGGGGCGCTGGGCGAGCAGGCGTTTTAGGCTGCTTTGCTCCGGAGCCTGCCCCCCCCCTGACTTGGCCTAGGGCGCCAAACTGCCTTGCACCGGTCCTGTCTGTAGAGTATTACTATCCTTTATTACCATGAGATCTACAAGATTAATCATCTCATGTTTACCTCAAACTTTCATCACAGACAGGTTGCTGGTAAGAAATCTCAGTGTTTTCTGGTTTTTTCCCCTTGTGTGGAAGTTGAGTCTGGAGTTTCTAAAAATGTGTAGTTTGGTATGAATTTAGTTTATCTGTTATGAGAATGGTTTTGTATATAGTAAGAACAGTATCTTATTTCTAATTGGTAAATTTTCTAAGTAAGGAAATAAGTTAATACAAACATTCATTACTGGAGATATAATTGATTGTTCGTGGAAGAAATTGGCTTTGTAGATTTTTTTAATGTTTTAAATAATTGTGGGTTTTTTTAAAAAAAGTTTTAAGTATATAGTCATATGCATTTTTATGTATTCCTAGATTGTTCCTGAAAAAGGAATTTTGTTCTGAAATGTGTTGGGCGTAAATAAATCAGTTTGGACTTTAAGAACAGTTTCTTTCTTGCTTTGTAATCACTTCAAACAACACTGAAAGGGGCCTGGGTTAAGAGCAAATAAACAAACATCCTACCTTCGTGAACTCATCTGCTGTATCTGAAGTGCACAGGTCTATTTAAGATGGAAAAGGTGATTTAAGATTAACTCATGGGTGTTACTGAAATTAGACTGCAGACACAAACACTTTGTATTAAGGAATTAGGGCCAACTTAGACATGATGTTAATTGTGCATAAGTAATTAATGTGCCAGTTTTTAAACATGTAAATAACTGTGTGTGTGGTGAGGGAACCAGGATCAGGACCACAGGAGTGGGGGTTTCACCACCCCACCCCACCCCCGCTGCAGTCCTTAGGAAAAATGGGAGCTTCCCTCCTGGGGCTAATTGCAGCTTTGGGGGGAGGGGGATTTTCATTAGGGCAGTCACAGGAGTGGAATGGGTAAAATACCCCATCCCATCTGGCCTAATCCTGCTCACAACCTCCCCCCACCCTGAGGCAGCTATTTAACATTTTAAAAACATGCCTGTTAATTGCTTAGAATCATAGGATCATAGAAAAGTAGAGTTGGAAGGGGCCTACCAGGCCATCGAGTCCAACCCCCTGCTCAATGCAGGAATCCAGGTCAAAGCATCCCTGACAGATGGCCGTCCAGCTGCACCTTGAATGCCTCCAGGGTGGGAGAGCCCACCACCTCCCTAGGTAGAATCATAGAAAAGTAGAGTTGGAAGGGGCCTACAAGGCCATCGAGTCCAACCCCCTGCTCAATGCAGGAATCTAGGTCAAAGCATCTCTGACAGATGTCTGTCCAGCTGCACCTTGAATGCCTCCAGAGTGGGAGAGCCCACAACCTCCCTAGGTAGTTGATTCCATTGTCTTATTGCTCTGACAGTCAGGAAATTTTTCCTGATGTTTAGGTGGAATCTAGGTTCCTGTAACTTGAGCCCATTATTCCGTGTCCTGCAAACTGGGATGATCGAGAAGAGATCTTTGCCCTCCTCTGTGTGACATCCCTTCAAATACTGGAAGAGTGCGATCATATCTCCCCTCAGTCTCCTCTTCTGAAGGCTAAACATGCCCAGTTCTTTCAGTCTCTCCTCATAGGGCCTTGTTTCCAGTCCCTTTATCATCCTTGTTGCCCTCCTCTGAACCCTCTCCAGTTTGTCTATGTCCTTCTTAAAGTGAGGTGCCCAGAACTGGGCGCAGTACTCAAGATGAGGCCTAACCAGTGCCGAGTAAAGTGGAATTATCACTTCCCGCGATTTGGAAGCTATACTTCTATTAATACAGCCCAAAATTGCATTTGCCTTCTTTGCAGCCACATCGCATTGCTGGCTCATATTCAGTTTGTGATCTACCACAATTCCAAGATCCTTCTCACTTGTAGTATTGTTGAGCCAAGTGTCCCCCATTCTGTAACTCTGCATTTGGTTTCCTCTCCCTAGGTGCAGCACTTGGCATTTATCCCTATTAAATTTCATTCTGTTGTTTTCGGCCCAGCGCTCCAGCCTATCGAGGTCACTTTGAATTTTGTTTCTGTCTTCCAGAGTATTAGCTGTTCCACCCAACTTTGTGTCATCTGCAAATTTGATAAGCATTCCCTGTACCTCCTGATCCAAGTCATTAATAAAAATGTTGAAGAGCACCGGGCCCAGGACCGAGCCCTGTGGTACCCCGCTCGTTACCTCTCCCCAGTTTGAGAAGGAACCATTGATAAGCACTCTTTGAGTCCGATTCTGTAGCCAATTGTGGATCCACCTGATAGTTGTTCCATCTAGCCCACTCTTAGCTAGCTTACTAATCAGGATATCATGAGGCACTTTGTCGAAAGCTTTGCTGAAGTCCAGATATATAATGTCCACAGCATTCCCACAGTCCACAAGGGAGGTTACCCGATCAAAAAATGAGATCAGATTAGTCTGACAGGATTTGTTCTTGACAAATCCATGCTGGCTTCGAGTAATCACTGCATTGTTTTCAAGGTGCTTGCAGACTGACTTCTTTATAATCTGCTCAAAAATCTTCCCCGGGATTGATGTCAGACTGACTGGCCTATAGTTCCCAGGTTCCTCCTTCTTGCCCTTTTTGAAGATGGGAACAACATTTGCCCTCCTCCAGTCGTCTGGCACTTCACCTGTCCTCCATGATTTCTCAAAGATAATAGACAGTGGTTCTGAGAGTTCTTCTGCCAGTTCCTTTATTACTCTAGGATGCAGCTCATCAGGCCCTGGTAGTTGGTTCCATTGTCATATTGCTCTGACAGTCAGGAAATTTTTCCTGATGTTTAGGTGGAATCTGGGTTCCTGTAACTTGAGGCCATTATTCCGTGTCCTGCAAACGGCTTACACACGATTAGGGGTACTTCGGAGTGAGGCTTTTATCATTGGCCTGCCTTATTCATGGAATTTTATGGGGAGGGGGGGCAGAACTCATCCTCTTCAACTTCTAACCCTCCTGTGTTTTCCCACCACTTCTTCTGTCTTTCCACAGAAAACCCATTAAGGAGAAAAGGGCAGAATAGCTGCACAGTGACTTCTAATTGGTAGCGCTAGGAGCCGTCCATCTGGAAGCACTGTTAATGTCATGTTTGGTTCTGCAAGTAATTGTCCTGAAGCCTAAATGCTGTACCAGTGGGCAGATTTGGGAATTTGAGAAACTGCTCTAGGCACCACCACAAAATGCCTACTCAGTGGATTGCCTCTTTGGTGTCTACCTGTTGCGTCTATGGATCTTAGGCTGCATCTTATTCAGCAAAATGTTTTGTTTTGTGTCTATTGGACACCAGAACATCTCTTTAATAAGGGATTGTCTAATTCAGCTAATTGCTGATGGTGCAGTACAGCTAGTGCTTCTTTTAAACATGTTTTGGCATTGTCCAGTAGTTGCTTCTTTTGGGGAGGAGGTTATTACACAGATAAATTTGTGCTGGAAGAGTCTTTAATATTCATGGATGTACACCCTCTTTTAAATTATTTACCTGCTTCATGGAAATTAACAAATGGAAGGGGAAATGGATTATCTGTACCCTTTTGATGGCTAAAAGACTGATATTATAAAACTGGAAGGATAAACACTCTCCTCCTATAATGCAATGGACTGAGGACCTTCCAACGCCTTCGATATATGAACGGGTGGCATATAGAAGCCAACTTCAAATGGATACTTATTTGGATATTTGGTCCGCTTTTGTTGAAGCCTATGTATAATTGCTGTAAAGTTGTATGCATTTCATACAAATCCATGTACATACAGTGTATTTTAAAAATGGGGAAAAAATTAAAATTAAAAAAAATATATGGGTGCCCACAGGCACCGTGTTGGGGACCCCTTTGTGGGTGCCATTGGAGGCATTGGGGACCCCTGCTCTACCCAAATGGATTCAGACCTACTTTTCCACTGAAGGATTATAAACAGATAATATGAATTGGAGAATTCAGCTGATAAAACCCCAAAGATGCCAAAAGTGCTACAAGTATTTGATTAATCTCTGCATTCTTGCATAGGTCAAAGAAGCCAGTACATTTCCCCCTCCTAAAAGCCAGAAACACGCAACAACAGTTGATATATTTTGGGTTTATCCCAGTGGGATGCAAGAGCCTGGAAAGAAATGCATATTAACATCCTTCAGAATAAAGTGTATGGAAGATAAACATGTGGGATAAATAAAGTGCAGAGCAGGAAGCAATGGTTTATAAAGTCATGGCCAAGAACAACACAGGTGATGTCAGAGCCTAAATCCCCCATTCTACCCCTCCCCCCTTTCAGTCCATTCATATTGCTCAATAATGACCTCCAAGCTGAAATGTTAGTTTCTTTTGGAATTTCACCAACTCAGATGTTACCAGTCAAGGAAGAGGGGTATACCTCATCCATTGCCAAGCCAGCCCTGGTGTAGTGAATATTTCCGCCTTACTGGTGGTTGCTACTGATCTGGAATATGGGTAAGGAACTCACGATAGGATGGTCAGGATTCACATGGTCAGAGTTCTGGTGAACAAGAAGGGTGGCCACTTACGAAGTGCCAGAAAAGGGAACAAAATCAAGACATCAATTTGCATTGAATGTGCATACGCTAGTTTATATGTATAGGCACAAAATTAAAAAATAATTATTGTAATTTAAATAGAAATACAGTACATCTCACCACAGAGGGGAAGACTGTGGCCAGGTGTGTGCCTGCCTGTTCAGTCTGCTGTGCAGGCCCTGGGTGTGGATGGGCAACAGGCCTTATGGTTCTTTATCTTTAAACTAGAATTGCAGAGGACAGACCTTCAAGCAGAGGACTGGCCTCTGTAAAAGAGGACACAAGGCCACCCTGATATTGGCCAGTCCCTACGGTGCACGTATTGTCTAGAACAGCACTAAGTCCAGATCAGAAGGGTTTATGGTAAACTCTGTGCATGCAGTGGGATTTCTAAGGCCTCCCTTTCTAAAGGCATACCTTCATGAGGCCCAGTATGCTTCTGAATTTTAGGGGAACTTGTTATTATGAAACTGTTTTTGAATTGTCTTTTTATATGGATAGCAATGTACTGATGTAGTTATATTTTTGTTTCTTGTGAACCGCTTGTGAGTGTAACGTATGCAAGGCAGCAGCAGCCCGCAAGTAAATGGACTATGACTAAAAGTGATATGACTTCTTTAGATATTGTGGCCAGAATGTGTTGCAATTCTAGAAATGAGGTATATCAAGTATGCAGGGTCCGCTAAGCATTTGCCTGGCTGACTGGACATGTACTTGCTGAAGCTCCTTCCCCTTCCTCAGTGCATATACAAATTTATACCTCTGAGCCTCTATAGAAAATTGACTTTGAAAAACTGATGGGTAAAAATTATGCCCGTCTCATAGTACAGTCGAGGGAGTAGAGGTTTGTGAAGTCTGCGAATCACATAGTCTCCAAGTGCCACAAAAATGCCAGGACCATCATGGGAAATCCCTTAAGCCATCAGGGCCTCTCACTTTGTCATGCAGAGTCCCGAATTTCGAGCTACTTTAAGCTGCTCTTAAAGGGGCCATGGGCAAAATTGCAGCTAAGCTTGCAGTTTTAGCTTAGCTGCAATTTTGCCCATGGCATGGCCCCTTTAAGAGTGCTGTGGAGAAAGGGATTAGCTATGTGAAAAGAAAAGGAGGTGGAGGCTGCAGCAGCTGGCCTGGGCCTGGACGAGGGAGAAGTGAATGAGGGAATTTATCACATGATTCCTATCTTTATATTGCCAAAGATTTTATTTCCTAACTGAGCTGACTCTGTGCCTCTAACAGGTGAAGTTACCGTGTCAGAAGGAAATGCAAGAAACTTCCCTTTCTCTATGAAGTTCCATGTTTGGGGTGGGTGGGGTAAGCTTCACCTGTTGAATTTGTGTCAATCCTGACCATTTTAAAACGAAATGAAAGAGATTGCACTGCAAGCACTGACTTCCTCCCCACCCCCATGAAAAACACCAGATATCAACAACTAAGGGTTTAAGTAAGGTTTTTAAAAAATTACAAAAGCCTCTTATAAAATATTATAAAATAATATATAATATAATAATGTAATAATTATAATATATAAGATATTATATAATAATATAATTCTGGAAAAGTCATCCTAGCACTGGCACTGCTGCTACTACCTCTTCTTCTAGCAAGGGGCAGCATTTCACAATTATCCCTCAATTACACGATACTTCTTCACACAATGCATAATCAATTTGCTGCCACAAGATGTGACGGTCAGTGTTGTAGATTGCTTTAAAACATGGAGCTTCAGTGTTTAATACTGGATATATGTGCTCAAATGCAAGATATATGAACTGTGGGAAAGAAAAATATTTATTAAACTCTAAATATGAATTTTAAAAAAAGAATAAAGGTTGAAATATTTTGCCCCCAAATACATTTACATTTAAATACATTACATTTCATAATAATAATAATAATAATAATAATAATAATAATAATAATAATAATAATAATTTTAAAAAAACAGGCCTTCTGAGTCTTTTAACAAAGCATAGTCAATACTGGTGGTCCTCCTTGACAACTTATTATTCCGTGGGACATACTTCTGAGTGATCATGCCTAGGATTGTGCTATAAGGCAGCAGTATTCTGGCCACTTCCTTGAGAGTAAAGCCCCATTGAAAGAAGTGGGAGTAGCTTTTGAATGAACATTTATAGTATCAGGCTGTAAAACTAGACTTTGCTCCTATCAGAACTCCAGGAATAGCCCTTGATGGTCAGAGACTTATAATGGGCAGCTTCTCATGAATTTATTCTGAAGACTGACACAATTTGTGCCCTTAAAAGGCTTGTGCTCTGAACATGGCTGTCAAAAATTACCCTCCAGATTGGCTTATTCAACCCATAAGTCTAACAGACAAAAGGAAGGACATCTTCATGCAAACCATCCCCTGCATACACTTAAGCAACCTGGGTTTGTATATAGGGACTGGGGTTGCATCTTCTTGTAAGAGAAGGTGTTCATGCCTTCTTCTCTGTGCTAGGTTAAGACCATAAGATCTTAAAAGGAGCCCTTCTGGAAAGGCCTATGACTATGTGGCTCAGCATCCTGTTTCCCACTGTGACCATCCAGATGCTCTGGAAAGCAGTCAAGCAGGACATGAGGGTAACAGTATGCTCCCACTCATGTTCCCCAGCAACTGGTATTCAGAGGTATGGTGTCTCCAGTCCTGGAGGTGCTATGTAGCCATCATGACTAATCCACTTGACAGCCTTATCAATAATATAATACCGTGAGAAGGGAAACTAGATACTAACCTCCATGAATTTGTCTACTCCAAGTTGGCAGCCATTGCTACATCTTGTGGCAGCGAATTCCACAGTTTAACTATGCACTATGCAAAGAAATACTTCATGTTGTTTGTCCCAAATGTGCCACCATTTAGCTTTAGTGGATAACCCCAGATTCTAGAATGAGAGGGATAATTCACTTTCTCCACACCAAAGGTGAGCAGCAAATACGGTAAGTGGAAGGGGTGCTCTGGCAGGCAGGCGGACACCTGAAGTGGCAGGAGTCAGGACAAGCGATGCACAGTCAGCATCAACAGCAACAGAGGAGGTAAGACATTAGCCTTGAATGGGCCAGTATAGGGAAGGACTCCTCCTGTGTAACCCCCCTCTTTCCCCCTCTTCTTACCTTCTTGGCTCTGTTACTGTCTGTGAGCTTTCTACTGATTGCTGATGCTTACCGTACATCGGAAGTGCAGGAATATCAGAACCATTTAAAGTAAATCATGTTGTCCTTGCATTTCCACTCTAAAGAATGGGTATAAGCTTCCTGTAATGATTGGTGTGTGTGTGTTTTTTAGCAGTTCTGTTTGCCCATGCACTTTTCTCTGTGCTAAATGTGGTCAATATTTGGTTTACATAAAACAGGGGTGGGAATTGTGTGGCCCTCTAGATGTTGTTGGACTGCAACTCTCAGCATTCTTCACCATTGGCTCTTCTGGTGAGGGCAGCTGGAAGTTGCAGTCCAACAACATCTGGAGGGCTGCACAATTCTCACCCCTGTCATAAAAGGTACGAGTTTGCTTTGAGGCTATCCTTTTCCTGCTCTTTCCAAATCCACAACTGATGCACTATGTAACTTTGACTTTTGTTTCTAAATGTGGCAGAGTGCTTTCCTTTGGTATAAAACATGAAACAGGCTCCCTGGTGACACTGAAACTAAGTGGCAGTAACTCCTTTGCTTGCGTTGTGTTGTTCCAGTTTGAGTTTTATGGAAAGGACTTCTGTACTTTAGGATGTAATCCTATACACACTTTCCTGTGAGTAAGTCCCATTGAATGTAATAGGACTTACTTCTGAGTACACATGCATAGAATTGTACTGCTATTTTGTTTTCAGAGCAGTGGTACATTTTCCTTGGCTCTACCTGTGTACCCCATGTGGAAGTATTTTTCTAACACATGCTGAAGTGCAATGGAGAAAGCTCTCTACAGTAATGATTAGGATTATTCTGCAGGGATTTTGGATTTTTTTAGTGCATTAGAAGGGAGTTAGCAGAAAGCACATCCTCCTCAAGAGAAAGAAAGAAAAAAAATCCCAACTACCTCAAATAGCAGCAACAAACATCATCATTCCATTTTGGCATTATTGTTCAAACACAGTGTTGTTCTTGTTTCTTTAATAAAGTACAATAGAGCCCACATGTTTTTTTCTGAGTGGAGAAAATAGGAGCTTGCAGGGTGGGTCTGAGATGCACTTTGCACACTCAGAGATATATAAATTTTAAATATTATTATTTCTTTGGCAAACTACCAATGAGAACAAAGCCACCATTGAGGGATCCATTTTTAAAGTGGGAGGGAGATCTTTAAACAAGGAGTTTCCTGCACAATGTGGGGAAAGTAGGCTGAAAGTTATGTTTGACTGAAATAATGGCATATTCCTCCCTGGTTTACCCCTTCCTACCATTTGTTGTCGCCTCTATATTACATTTTAGATTGCAAGCTCTTTGGGGCAGGAAACTGTTCTCTTATGCTCGGTAAAGCACCATGTACATTGATGGTACAATAATAATAATGACAACAACAGCAATCACCATCATCATCATGGGTCTGGATATCAGAGTGGTCAGAGCCCTTAAACAGTTAGAGCAGGGGTTCCCAACCTTGGGTCCCCATATGTTGCTGGACTACAGCTCCCAGCATCCCTTGCCATTAGCCATGCTGGCTGGGTATGATGGGAGTTGAAGGCCAGCAACATCTGGGGACCCAAGGTTGGGAACCCCTGGGTTAGAGCATCCTGGGGTGGGTGGCTATACCCTTGGCCATGCCCTCATGTTGCCTGGCCACACCCTCTTGATCATACCTTCATGTTGCTTAACCATACCTCTTACAAATTCACGTGTGTGTCCCTATTTTCATCTTTGAAATGTTAAAGTGGATTTCTGCTCATGCAATGGAATTTTCCCTTCTTCCCCCCAGCAACACTCTGCCCCCCTCAAATCAGAAGATCCCCCAATGCCCCAGAGCAGATTTTGTGAGGGGAGGCTGCAGGGGGAGGGGAATCTGAGAGCCAGTGTGGTGTAGTGGTTCGAACGTTGGACTGGGGCTCAGGAGACCCAGGTTCTAGTCCCCACTCAGCCATAAAGCTCCCTGGGTGACTTTGGGCCAGTCACTAACTCTCAGCCTAACCTACCTCACAGGGTTGTTGTAAGGATAAAATGGAAAGGAGGAGGGGGATTATATAAGCCACCTTCGGTTCCTTGCAGGAAAAAAGGCGGGATATAAATGTAATAGATAAATAAATAAATCTGTCCTGCTAACTGATTCCATCCCATTGGAAACAACCCATTCTGGTTGATTTATAGGCCCATCCGTTGAAATCATTGATGCCTTCATTCCCCCCCCCCCCACTGTAGCTGATATATATCTTCAACTCTTATCAGTAAAAATGTCTCTCATCTGCTCCTCCAAACTTTTAAAAATGTTCAACTCCTTCAGAATGAATTCAACGTGTATATAAATAGAAATTTCCCATAAATAAATTGCTGCTCATACAGAACTTTATTCTCAAAAATTTGCAATTCAGGCTGTGGTTATTTGTAGACCAATTGAAATTTATATGCTGTTGCTGTGGCATATTTTTTGAATGGCTTATCACAGCAGAAATAACAGTAAAACTGACCTTGTAATCCTCGGCATATTTTCTCTGAAATAAGTCCCACTGAGCTCAATAAGACTTACTCTCTAGTAAATTTGTTTAGGATTACAGCTTCAGTTTACCTCCCAGATTCAAAATTGGACCTGAAACCTGTGTGTGTGCTCTTTGCAATGGACTCCTGCCACTTAATGAACAATTTCATTTCCCTGAGGCCAAGGTGTCAAGATGTTGGGGCAATTCAGTGCTTTGCAGTGATAGTCCCCAGTTGTAGAAAGGTGGGATATAAATTTAATACATGAATAAAGGCATGAGCGTGTGCTCTTTGCAATGGGCTCCTGCCACTTAATGAACAATTTCATTCCCTTGACACCTATATAGTGTAACATGGAGCTGAACGTTTTCAAATCACAATTTTTCCATATTATTTAATGATTAAATGTTATACTGTAAATATTTCTCATTGTTTCTGCCTTAAAAAATGCCATTCTCCTTTTATTATAAACTGTACATGTTGCAAATACTTCTCTTCCCCCTCTTTTGTTAATAAAATTATTTTATTTCATTCTGTTTTGGATATGATAAGGCGATTTTAAAGGATTATTTTTCAAATCTGATATTCTTGCCAGCAAACAGTGAGTGTGTGAACAAGTATGTGGGCATGGATAATCTCTCTAACAGGTGCTTTTGTTCCTGTGGTTAATCTCTCTTGGGAAAAAAAATGCCCTTTGGGTTGTTTACATGGTGTTGGCAACACTGATTCTACCTCCTCCACAGAGCACCGATTCAAAACAAAGCAGCTTGTTAACCTTTCAGAAGCTGTGTACTACAAGATACAGAATGAACCCTTTCCTGAATCCCAGCCTCCTCAAAGCATTTTAAAGAGTGGAGCATTCTTGTATCCATATTTAAAATGCCGAATGTAAACATTTAAAAGAGTGGCAAGACGACATTATTAGGATTTTCTTTTTAATACAATGGAATTTGGAAGAGAGAGAGAGAGAGTGTGTGTGTGTGTGTACATTATATATATAATGTAATATCGGTATATGTATAATGCAGTGTTCTCCAACTCAGCTTGTTGGCATTTTAACCATTGATTTTCTGAATTGAAGCATGATCTAGCTCAGTGTTCTGGGATCCCCCTGACTCCAGCATTGCCCCAGACAGGGCCAGCACCAAAGGTAGGCATTGGCATCTGTTGAGGGCTACATCCTGGCAAGGGCCCAGTGACTAAAGCCCCCTGGGCCTGCTGCTCCTCTTCACATTGCAACCTGTTTGGTCACTTGCTTCTCGCTCTGGCCCAGACAGCAGCGGTGGACAGAAGGAGGAGGAGCAGATGCCACCGCCCACTTGCTCACTGGCTCCCAGCCTGTCAAGCAGGCAAGTGGCAGCAATGATGAAAAAGAGGAGAAGGAAGAATAGTAACAATGGCGGTGAGAAGGCAGACTCACTGAAGGAGGCAGCCTATTGAAAGTTTCTTGCCCAAGGGCCCTCGAAACCCTGGAGCCAGCACTGACCCCCAGACATCTCCAGCATCTCAGGGGAAGGTATGCCAGGCCCACATGCATTAGAGGACCTGGAAGGACCCACAGACGGAGTCCCCAGCTCACCTGCAGGAGATGCCTCACCAGCAGAATCAGAGTGGGACGGTGGCCTACCTCCCAGCCCCAGGGAATGCTGGTGTCAGAAGGTGAATGGAGTGTGTGCCTCAAGGCCCAGAAGAACCAAGCTCCTCAAGAGTAAGAGGCCGCTTCATGAGTAAACAACTCCTTGACAGTAGGAAATCTTGATGACTGGGGTAATGGATTTCAGCTGGGTCTGGTAGTTGCTCCCAGTTGAGGTCTGGTAGTTGCTGGAACAACATCGGTTCTTAGTTCCGTGCAGCCCAGTTTCTTGTTCCTGCTTTCTACCCTAACTGACCCCCAGGTGATACCTTGCTCCTGGAATCTTGCCTATACTTGGACTGCTCCACTGTGTTTGACTTCAGCTTTGCCTCATGACCCTGATATTAGGCCATGCCTATTTTTGGACTGCCTCACTGTGCTTCGAGACTGTTGCTTCTCTTGAAGACCTGTTCCTGGATAGCCTTGATATTCAGCTATAAACATAATTATTTGGGGCTTGGCCAATCCCCTGTTCTGTGGCCCAGCTTCCCCCTTGCCTCCTGCTCAGAACCTAAGCCAAGACTAGGCCAAGGTAAGACAGGTTAGGGTAATGGACGAGGACTGGGGAGACCTAGGTTCAAATCTCCACTCATGAAGCTCATTGGGTGACCTTGGGCTAGAATATTTTATCCATTCCTTACATTTTAAAGCCACCCAATAACTGTAGTTTTCTGGCAGTATACAGATAAATTAGAATAATAAAAGGAGAGATACAAAAAGGCAAAAACAGATAAAACAGCCCAGGATAAAACCAAAGTAAAAACAAAAGCATAGGAGTTTAAAAGTGTAAAAATCTAGAAGCACTAAAACTACTTTCTGAAATGCCTCAGGAAAATAAAATGTTTTTCACCTGATGCTGAAAAGACCACAACGTGGGTTCTAGGCAAATCTCTCCTGGGAGGGCTTCCACAGGAGGATCACCAGCACCAAAAAGGCCCTCTCCCTTGTAGCCACCTGCCTTACTTCATTTGGTGGGGGCACCTGGAGGTGGCCCTTATGGTTTGGGCAGGTAAATATGGGAGGAGACATTCCTCTCTCTCAGCCTAACCTACCTCTGAGGTTGTTGTGAGCAGGTAAAATGGGGAGGGGTGAACCATATACACTGCCTTGAGCTTCTTGGAGAAAAAAAGATGGAATAAATATTTAATAAAATAAGTGAAATTTAAAGTGGATTAAATGGAGAGGAGGTTTATGTAAACCGCCTTGGATTCCTTGCAGGAAAAAAGGTGGGGCATAAATATAATAAATAAATAAATAAATATAATATAATATGTAGAGTTAGGTATAATGGTATAAGAACATATGCAGAGCCAATCTGGATTAGACAGAGGGCCCATCCAGTTGAACCTTCTATTCACACAGTGGCCATCCAGCTCCCTGTGGAAACCCACAAGTAGGACATGAGTGTAATAGCACCCTCCCACCCATGTTCCCCAGCAATTGATGCAAATAGGCAAGCTGCCTCTGATGCTGGAGGTAGCATATAGACATCAGAACTAGTAGCCATTGATAGCCTTATCCTCCATGAATTTATCTAACCCCCTTTGAAAGCCATCAACATTGGTGGTCATCACTACATTTTGTGGTAGTGAATTCCATAGTTTAACTACCGTATGTGCTGTATCTGTAATTCTCAACAGGCTCAGATGTCTGTTTGCAGTTAATTTAGGTTTAATAGTTGAGGTCCCAAGGACGCAAAATAAAATGACAAGGAGAAAGAATCCATGAGTGGTGGTCGTTTTTCATAGATTATACAAGACTGCAACCTAACATCAGGAAGAGACAAATACAAGTGGAATTGCTAGATAAAGAAGTCTTTGGTGTTCTGAAAAACAAAAGAGAAACAGGAGATACTAGAGGAAAGGCTGTGTCACTAGAGGAAAAGCTGTACAGAAAATATCAGGAACAAAGAAGAAGAAAATGTAAAGAGGAAAGAATACAATGACTTACACAGCTAGTGAGAGATGCTAGTAACAAGAAGGGATCCTACTCATATGTAAGAATGAAAAGAAAGGAGGAGAGGCTATGGTGGAATTGATACTCAGTAGGTTTGACACATTATTCAGAGGACACACAAAGAAAGAATAATTGCTCAACTCTTTTGTCTGCATTGGTGGTGAGTTGTGAGTAGATGATGAGCAAAGTTTAATACAAAGAAAGCATAAAAATAGGAAGGAATAAGAAGAGAGCTGGGGGAAGAATACTGCATATTGTCAATAAATTCAAGTCCACAGGCTCTGATACAATGTACTGGCAGGTGCTACAGAAGCTAATTGAAGAATTTTTTTTAAAGAGTCCAGCCTCTCCCATTCAAGGACTCATGGAAAGTAAATGTCATTCTGAAAGGCAAGTGTTAATGATACTTTAACACAGAAACAGGATCTAGGGCGCGTGTGTGTAACTGGTGCGTAACTGTGTGAACTGGTTCAGATCCTCCGAAATAATTTTTATCTAACCCTCGGCTTCTCCACCAAATTTTAACCCGGAGGTGATGGAAAGCTTGCTCAGAGTTTTCACTCGTAAGGAAAAGTTTTGTTTCCCAAAAAAGTTTTGAAAGATGTGCTACAGCTTCATCATACATTTCTCTTTGTTGCTGTTTATGTAACATCATAGCCAGTGCCTGAATGCATGTGATCTCTCACTGCTAGATGGCACAAACATAATTACAGAGATTAATGAAGTTAAAAAGGAGGGGTACACTTGTACAGTGAAATATACTTTTGGCCCTTCCCAGACCACTGTCTGGAGCCTAGAGTAGACTCCAAAAACACAGGTTGGAGATCTGTTATATGAAGAATTAGGGATCTGGTAATTCCTGTGTGAAGTTAAAGAACAAAACTGGGTTTTTTCCCCGAAATCTTAAGGCAACGCAAGTGATTATTAGTAACAGATAAGTTTTTTCCTAAGCTAGTTTAAAAGCAGAAGCCATAAAAATAAACTAATCTGGCACTGATGGTTTTTCTACGCAAGGCATTTATCGTGCACTCGTCATTCCCTACTCACAGTTGTTTATTGCAGGGATGGGGACTTGGACTCTAGGACTCGACTCGTGAGTCGGACTGAGTCCCCCCTCTGACTCAAGTCGGACTCGAGTCCCAATATTTTTAATGGGACTCGGGACTCGAGACCAAGGACTCTTCAACATCCCTGGGCTGTGCCAGTAGGAGTGGAGAGAACTGCAATCGCTGGTGAAGATTTTATTTTTTAAAATCATTTTCCACAATGTTCTTTATTGATGAGCAATGGTCATGGTCTGTATTCTTCCATTATATCAGGGGTGCGTCCCTTGGCCTTTCTTTGCGGCCCTCGTGGCTGCAGCTGCTGAATTTGCCATCATGGTGGCAGCAACCCCACCGCCCCTCAGCAATTTTGCTTGAAAACAAGGCATGCGGTGAGCAAGTACTACCTCGTTTGGAAGCAGAATTGTGGCCTGGAAGCCCCGAGGAGCATGGTTTTTCTTGAAAACAAGGTGTGTGCTCCCTCCTTCTTCTTGCTGAAAGCCTTGCCAATGAGAATGCTACCGCAATCTAACTACAAGGAGAATACACAACACAAATGACTGAGAACCTGTTCTCTCTCTTTTTTTTTTTAGCGAAGACGGCTTGGATAATACTGACTTGGGTTTGAGTGCCGGTGACAAATTCTGCACATGGTCCTCTTATCCTATAATGGACAAACTTATCATTGAGACAGCAAGCAGCATACGCCTCTCTCAATGGAAGGTTTAGTTTTCTTGTGGATAGGTCTATGCCTAGTGAAGTAGTAGCCTCTAGACTGAGCCTATGCCCTTGCTCAGTCTAGAGGCTACTACTATAAATACCTATCCATCAGATGTTGAACGTGCATTCACAGATGAATTTCTGTTGTTCTCACGTATGTATACAGACAGGCAATCTGTGGCAGAAATGAACATTGCACAAATAATGGATAAATGGATGACAAGTTTTCCAAATGTCGACATTGCTTTAAGAACGTTATCTTGCCATTTTTGGCAAGCTGTGAAGGGGAACACTCTTTTTCAAAGTTGAAATGTATAAAGAATGGCCTTAGGTCAACCATGGGACAAAAATGAGTATCTTCACTTACACTACTCTCAATTGAGAATGAGCTTTTGCAAAAACTGAAATCTGAAGATGTAATCTGTGATTTTGCTAACAAAAAGAGCCACAAATTTAATGTTCAATTCACATTTACTTAAGACATATTATACCCGTATGAGTAAACTGCTAAATTAATCAATAAGGCTGCAATCTGAGGGCCGCTAGACAGAGTCTATGGCCATAGGAAAGGTCAGAGTCCCAGCTCCAACTTCAGAAATGCGCTGACCTCAAAGCACCTTCTCCCCACTATCGCAGCTGGCACGGAAACAACCACACTGGATGCAGCTCCAAGGTTGGAAGACCAACCTCGGAGCCGGAGGTCTAAGGGCGGGGTAGGGGGCAGCGGGGAGTAAGGTTCTGCCACAATATGACGTATCCTGGTGGCACCTCAGACTCTCCCCTTCACAAGCAGTGGCAAAAGACTTAGATGGCCGAAATCAGCCCTTTAAGTGTTTGCAGGGTGGAAGGAGCATGGAGGCGGCCTTTGCCTCCGCGCTCCTTCCGCCCTCCATTGGATGCCTGCAATCTTCCGAGTTCATAGGGTTCCAGGCAGCCACATTGGATTGTGCTGTAATTTCCTTTAATTGAATTAAATGTTTCTGTAGGCCCCAAATGTTGTCATAGGCCCTTGGGAGTCTCGTAGGCCCTAGGGACTGTGACTATTGGTCCTAATGGATAATCCAGCTCTGTTAGCTGCCTCTTCAAGTGCTGGAGCAGACTGGTGGTGGTGTAGTGCCTGGTAGCATCCCCCTGCTCAAATCCTTCCTGTAATGCCGGCGTGTGGTATAGCTGGGATCCACAGCAATTTCACAATGGTCTCACATGATGTTCTACCACCTATCACCACACCTAAGTTCTTCACATGTTGAAAACCAGCTAACAAAGAGTGGCGAAAGCTTAGAAGCCCACTGTCTTAAACTCACAACTATTCACAAATCAATCCCTGCTCAAAGCACAGTGATTGGAATTCCTGGTAAAACATTCCTATCATTAGAAGGTAGACTTGTCAGTCACTCAACCGTAATCCCTCCTGCGATGACACGGTCCTTTACACTTTATGACCAGGCGCATAAACCCTTCTCAGGCCAAGCATCAACACTTAAAAACCTGAGGGGAGGGTCAAATGAAACCTTTCCCCTACTAATGAGGGGGAAAGACTAATACTGGATATTAAGGATCTATTTTTAAATTTATGATGATGTGGGTACAAAGGTGTGTGTGTAGATTTAAAAGTAAAGCAGGTTAATAACGCCAAGCTGACACGTAGGATTTGGGTAGCAAACAAAATAAAAATAAGTTTATTTTAATTCTCAAAATCTTAGTTCCAGAAAATAACTTAAAACCTGCCTACACCAAACACTTTGTAATTAACCTGTCCTTATAATTCTAAATACTTTCACTCCTCATACAAGCACTGACTTCTCTTAAAACTCCTGACAAGACACAAATAATCCAACTAACCTAACCCCCCAACTCTCCCCACCAAACACACTCTACCAACACTCCACTAACTCCCTCAACTCGACTAACTCTGACATCACTCAAACACTCCTTATATACTCCTCCCCCCACCCTTTCCAAGACATCATAAACCACACCCACTCAGTTCAACATTCTAGACACACTAAACATACTAAAGCAGACATACACCAGGGAACTGAATTGTGGGGTTACGCCACACCTCCCTTCCCCTTCCCCCCACTCATTTGGAGAAGATACAGAATATGTGTGTCTCCGAGCACAAATTAGTAACAAAGCCTTGTTTTGGCCCAATTTCAGTTCTGGTGGCTTTAGAGGGAAGTCCACTTTGCCTCTGGAAGCACCAGAAATGGTCCAAAGGGGCCTGATTCTGCTCAGGCTTAAGGCTTCATCCGAATCTGCTGCAATCCTTAAGAGGGAGTTATTGGCAGACCTGGGGAAACCTCAAACTTTGCAGAAGTACAAAGAAATGTTAGGGAAATGGACCCTAAGGATGGGAACCTCCCCACAAAAGAGACCCATAAGGACTCCACCTGGTTCGCACATAAGGACAAACCATGGTTTAATTAACCATGGCTTGTTGAACCATGAGTTGTCATTACGTGTGAGCCTGGAACTATGGATTAACTATGGCTGTTAACCACAAACAACCCACAAAGAGAACCCATAGTTGTTGTTGAGTTGTGAACTTTTTGATGTTGGGTTGTTTAAACCATGGGTTGTTGTTACATGTGAACCCAGATTGTGGGTTGTTCGTGGATTGTTTCTCCGTGTTACAGAGGTAGCATGCAAGACTAGTAAAAAAAAACAACCAGCCTCTTTACATGCCAGTACTGCAGCACCACAAAGGCAGTTGGGATAGAGGGAGGGAATGGGCAAAGGAAGAAGGAAACAAAAACCCAGGGACTGAGAAAACAAACAATGGTTTATTTGATCATCTGCCAGACAAACCCTGGGTATGGCAACAAACCATGGTTTAAATAAACCATAGTTCAGCATTGCATACGAACCAGGTCAATGCCATGGGATGTTGAGGAACTAAGATCTGGTTTGCATGTAATGACATCTCATGGGTTAAACAACCCATGGGTTGTCAGGGATGAGTGGGAGAGAGCAGATTTTATTTATTTATTTGAAATATTTTTATGCTGCTCCTCAGCCAAAAAGGCTCCCAGAGCAGCTTACATATAATTAAACAAGGCAGTCTCTGCCCGCAGGCTTACAAACTAAAAAAGGCACGGCACACAAGGAAAAAGGAATGGGGAGGGAAGAAGGGGGGCATTTTTACTCAGCCACCCACAATTGGCTCCTTTGTAGGGTGGCTGAGTAATGATGTGCGAACCCGGACCACTGGGTTGTTCAGGGACGAACTGGCGCTAAGTGGGGGGCGGGGGAGGAACTAGCAACCAGGTTGGAGAGGGAATGGAACAGACTGATTAGAAAGTGAGGATGAGGCTTATAGAGATAAAAAGGGTAGAAAGAGAACCATCTCATTGTCTGGATAAGTACGGTAATTGCTATTTTAAAATGTCCCCAGAGATGGAAGTGAGAGCTGCTCATATATGTAGAACTCTATGTAGAAATCCAAGATTTGTATGCAGCATTGGACACCAGTTTTGCCCATCCTGCCCCAATCCTACCACGAAACCCCCTAAAAGTATCAGCAAAGGGTTCCTGCTTTCTATATCTTTGTTCCTGTTGAATATGAAACATTAAGACAACAGCAACTTGCTAATGCAAATTCCAAAGCAAATACAGTTCATTGTCCCAAGACTGCAGGTCTGAAGGAGCTCTGGCTGGGAGAGAGGCTGATGTAGTCCACCCTGAATATTGCAGGTCAGGTTCTGAGCAGTTTAGAACAACTCTGCAGTGTTGTCCAGCAGTATTAGACAATCACAGGTGGGGGAATGGGCTGAAGCTGAGAGAGTACAAAAGCCCTGCAATGTTATCTACTGCTTTTATCCCCACATTCCAGTTTGGGCTGCAGTGCAGTTAATTCTGAGTTCATTTGCAGGCTGAATGTAAGCCTGAGGCTGGTTGGGATTCCCAGTAAAAATCCCCCATACTTCTTGGGTGGCAGCAAGGACAATCTAGCTAAATTGCCCCTCAAACTGTGTCCCAGGCCTAGTCAAGCACTCAGTTGAATGCAGAAGTCTCACAGCTCCATTGACTTGCATGCAGACAGGCTGCACTTTTCAATGTTCAAAAACTATTTTAGAATGCACCAGAAGTAAGACCCAAATTAAAGCAGTGATTCCTATCTTTGATGCTTTTTCAACCCCCTCGGCCACAGGCTCAGGTAACACACACACACACACACACACACACACACACGATATACTGCAACATTTTGTTGGAGATCCCACTCGTTACTAGCTCATTTCAAAAGGTAAGTGGGAAGGGAACATGCTTGAGTGTAACGGCCACACACACCTAATTAGGGTGTGTGCCATGTTTGTATGGGGTCTTTCCTTTTTGGCCTCTTTATGCTAGAGCTACACATGGCTGTTGGCCCAAGCAAGGTAAAGAACAGGAGATGGCAACTCCGAATGTTAAGTCCTTTGGGTATGAGCAGAACCCGCAAGGCCTCAACACCTGAAAAATACTGGCTGTTGCTTTTTATAAACTAATATTCCAAATTCCTCCTAAAAGTCGGTTCCTAAGCCTCGGATGTCCAGGACAGAGGAAGCGAGGAATGAGTCTCTTGCCAGCAGCCTCAGTGCACTGAAAACATATTTTTAATAATATCCAGATGGATCCACAGAAATTGTTAGCTCCCCACACACACACACCCCTGCCCCCAAATCAGTTGCAGGATAAATGAGATTCAAGTGGCTTAGGAAGGGCAGATTGGAGGAGCGCTCTAGTGCTGTGTTCCCCAAGAGACCTAGGATATGTCTGAAATACAAGACGCTGTGGTGGGAGTAGTGCTTCCTAAGCAAACTTGGAAGGAAGGCAGAATAGAGGAGGCCCAACTGCATGCACTGGGGAATGACAGCTTCCACCAGGAGCGATTTGACAGAACTACTACCTCTTATATTTCTACAGGGCTCACTAATTTGATCTGGATTTGAAATCCTGTTTTATTTATGAGCCTGCTTTTAGAGGCAGCTTTCATTCCCCCACCCCACCCCTTTTGGGGTATCTGGGGATGTTTGATTCCCCGCTACCCACAAAAGAAAGGAAATGGGACGACTACACTTGTCTGGGAGCGCTGAGTTTTTTGCACTGTAAATCAAAATGGGAGAAGTGCGGCCAGGGGAACCGGAGCTGCAAGGCATGGAAGCCTGCATTCAAAAATACATTATTATTTGGTGTAGCTTTTCCCTCTCAGCACATTTAGCAGAGTGAGCTTGGCAAATTTGCAGTGTCCGTTAATGTAGGGTCATGGCGAGGCCCAATGGCATGCCCTCTTGGACACAACCCAGAATCCTCTGCAACGTTGGGGAGTTCCTCAGCAGACCAGCTGATATGGAAAGGATTCCCTCAGGTAGAAAGTCTGAAAATCCTAGCCTTAAGGCATAAGAGCACTCCACCCAGAAACATTTATCTATGTTCTAACATCTAGAATGGGCAGTGACCAGGAAGAGAGCCTTTTCAGTGGTGGTGTCTCGTGTCTGGAATTAATTCGCCAGAGAGGCCTTCCTGGCACTGACAACTGTGCCCCAGCACTAATGATGTTGTGCTAACATAAATCAATGCTGGTGCAATGGAACTATCACTTGCTAGGGTGATGGGGGAAAAGCGGTGACTTGTCACTGAAATTTGTGCGCTTTTTCTCATTGCCCTAGCAAGTGCTATTTACATTGCACCAAGGTTGGTTTACATTAGCACAATGTCATTAACAGTAGTGCTGGGGCACACTTGGATTCTACCCATAGTTATCCTTTCAGCATCAAGTAAAGACATTTTTATTCTTCTGGGATTTTTAATGTATTTTTTTTACAAAACTGTGAGAACAATTGCCCACCACCAGTTAGCATCTGGACAGCAGACTGAAGAGACAGGCACACAAGTTGCCTGGTCAGAGCCTTCCCCTCTACAGTGAGATTTGCTGTATTTCTCTTTAAATTATAACAATCATTCATAAATTTGCAGCTATGGATATAATTAGCATATGCACATTTTATGAAAATTGGCGTCCACCTTTACCCTCTTTTCTGGCGATGCGTTTCCTCTGTTTTGGCACTGCAGAAGTGGCCACCCTACATGATGACAATCCGCACACCAGCGACTTAAAATTATATGGTGGGGCAATGACGAGTTGGTGCAAAGAATGACAGAATGAAAGAAAAGTGCTTTCTTTGGAGGATGATGGGCAGGGGATGCGTTCAGAGGAGGCAGGAAGATCGAGGGAGGTGGGGGGAAGCGGGGAGAGAAGAGAAGGAAGGTGAATATTCTGTTCCCAGAGAAACAACTGCCTAGATTTGCTAAACAGGAAAACATAGTAAAAGAGGATGCGGATATTAGAGGATTTATATCCTGGAAAATCCCAATGCATAATGCCTGGAGTATTTGGTACCATATACGTGTGTGTGTTTATTCAGTGTGTGTGTACGTCTCTGCATGTGTGCACGCACACACACACACACACACACACACACACATATTCCGACTAATGTGGGAAACAGAGTTTCCTGTAACAAACTGTGTTACCAAAGATCCAAAAGCAATGAGAGCCAGGAATAATCATGAAGCCATAAACAGGCAAACTCATTACAGGAGGCCATCCCATTCCATGGGGATTACACTGGCATTGAAGCATTGGCTACCAGGAGTAACTCTGTCTGAAGGAGATCTGACCTGAGGGCTGGAAGGGGAGGTGAAGATACTGACTGGGTTCGCATGACACGAGAACCCATTGTGAGTTGCTACCCACAGTGGGTTGTCGTCTCATGTGAGCCCAGACTGATTTTTGCAGGGTGGCTTGTTCATGGTCAACAAACCACCCCAACAACCAAGGGGTGTTGTAGGGGTTGTTGTGCCCACAATGGGTTGTCGTGTCGTCTGAACCCAGCTGACTGACCCCATCGTGGGAATGGGGAATTGACTACGGAGCTGCTTGGCAAGAGCGGCAAAAAGCCCTTGGTGCTCTTGCCAACCAGCTCCCAGGCAACTGCCAGTGCCAGCCGCCCCCAAGTGCCCAAAAGGCACTTAGGGGTGGCTGGCACTAGCTTCCCCCCCTCCTTGCCATGATTGCAAGCCATTTTGGGCTCACCATTGCTTTTTTTCCTTTTACGTCCCCCACAGGAGATCATGAAAAAAAGCTGGCTGCCAATACTCTGGGTCCCTTTAACAAGAGGGGTTTGAAAGGGCAATGGGTGGTTTTTGACTGGGACATATGGCTTTATATGTCCCAGTCCTGTTGTGGAAAAATTGATCTACTGCGTTGTGTTTTTAAGAGGTTCTTAGAGAGGAAAGTTTATTAGTGAATTCACGGATGGCATCTGAGCACAGTCAGGAATGCCAACAAGAACACAAGGGAGACACTTCCATTTATACTGAATAATATCATGTAGAGGTCAGGTGACAATTGAGTCAGTACAGGAAACAGAGACAATTCAAAAGGAGACATTTAAACAAAAACAAAAGATCAGGTATTGCCCATCTTCCAGCCATCATGCTAATCAGTAGTCTTTCCCAAGGTGATAATCCCAAGGTGATACTGGCTCACAGTACTTTTAGCATAAGCAGGAAAGAGGGTTAGGCAAATCAATAGATGGGTGATTTGCCCTCAGGGTTGTAATCTACAGAAGGTCAAGGAAAAGGTCTGACTTCCAGGCCTTTCTGTTTAAACTAAAGCCTGGACAAATTTTACTTCTACATTCCCCCATTTTGTGCTTTTATAGCACAACTAACACTTGTAACTGTTACATTCAGCATCTAAAGCTTCTTTTACCTTTTCTCTCTCTTAATCAATCCTTTCAAGCATCAATTTTTTTCTGAGTCAATACAGAGCTTTTGCTTCTGCTGCATGTAGTAAAACAACACTTGCTTAACAACAATAATATATAAAACCCAACGAATTCAAGCAATAGGGTTATTAATCCATGAACAATTGCTCTACCCCAACTTCCTAGGTTTGGTATCCAGCTTGTTAGCCAAGACCATATTTCCAGGCTTTTGTCAGGGGCAACAAAAGCAATTTAAGTATCTTTTCTGATTGTAATTATCAGGAATAAACACACAACACTCTTGACCAATCAAGGCGCATATTCTACCTTTTGAGGCAAACACCATGTCTAATGTCATCTTTGGCAGTACTATTTTGCATTGTGGCATTGCGAAAACACTGCCCTTTCCCTGTAAGGGTACAGTCCCACAGTTTATCATTAAAACTCTTCCAGGTACTACATTTAAGAGAATTGCCCATAGTTTGATTACTTTGGGAGAACTAATTTCCATAATTGGTGCAGAATATGGGTTTGGCAGTATGGTTATTTCTCCAATCTCTGTGAGGGGTAAAATAATGCTTACATTGACTTTGTCCTACAAATGTGGAGGGCTGATTTTGTGTTTTGTTGCATGTAAAACACCATTCCCCCAATGTAGGAACAACTTGCAACAACTGGACCCTTTAGAGTACAAGGGTCTGTTGGTGAAGGTCAAGTTTACTAGTGTAATGGGCACTGGCCACATGGGAACTCCTCCCTGGGAATGTACTGGCATGTGGCTACATACCCCTAGCAGTTGGTAGCATTAAATCTTTGTGCAAACTTTAAAAAAAGCTGAATGTAAGTATTTTCTTGGAAGGCAGATTGGATGAGGACTATGAGCTCTAAGAATATAACCATACTCCATTTGGCCATATTGTTTCAAATATTAATATATATATCAATTAAGGCAAAAGAACCACCAGTCACTAACAAGAGCACAACTACAGGTGTTTCTTCTTGTTCTGACTTTGATGTACTAAAGGGCTGATAAGTAAGGCTCCTGGCTCAGGCTGAGGTGGTGTTCTTCTAAAATGATGACATCAGTTCTTCTCGTCCGATCCTCTGGGTGTTGTCTTTGATGGTCGTCCCGTCCGAGGTCTGAGATGATATTGATGTCCTGGCACAAATTCTTCTGTTTCAGGGGAAGAGGTTACTAGCACATTTCACCCTGAATTGGTGGAGGAGTTATTGTGTCCTCATTCTCATCGCGGGTGGAGATGTTGGGAGGCTTGGATCCACGTTTGGAGTCCTTGGCACTTCACAGCTTTGAAGTATCTTAATACGAATCCAGTCACTTGGTTCAATAGAGTGTCCTTCAGTGCTGGGCTGGTACTGAGCCACCTCTATCTGTGAATAAAAAGTCTTCACACATCTCATTAGGGCCTTGCAGTAATTTTGAATTGTATCATCAAGCAGGTGTATATGTCTGGCTAGGTCTAGATTGGTGTCTCATTAATATCCCATGAGGGGTCAAGTCCAGTTACTTGATTTGCTGTGGATCTCATACTCATGAGGGCTATGGGCAGTGCATCTAGCCATTTTAGTCTTGTCTCTGCACATATTCTAGCCAGTTTGCTTTTCAGTATTCTATTATGTCTTTCTATAGCTCCCGGAGATTGTGGATGATACAGGCAATGGAAATGTTGCTGGACTTGTAATGTCCTGCACACTTCTCTTACCACCTGTCCAGTAAAATGTGATCTTCTGTCACTGTTTATGGAGCAAGGTATTCTGAATCTGGGGATCAATTATTTTAGCAATTTTTTTGCTTACTGTTGTGGTGTCAGCCTTCACGCAAGGGTATGGTTCAACCCATTTAGAATACATACAAATAACTACAAGAACATATTGATAGGAACAACACTTGGGCATTTCAATAAAATCAATTTGTATATTTACAAAAGGTCCCCAGGGTGTGGGGTGCATGCTCATTTTGGTTTTTTATTTTTTATTTTTTATTTTTACAGGCTTACCACTGTTATGAGCCTGGCATACCGCACATTGGGCACATCTGAGTTGCTGCAGATGTAAAATTTAATCCAAACCAATCTTTGTTAACAATTCAATGATCCCCCCTTTGCTCACATGCGACAAGTCTATGGAGCATGTGAGTAATTTAGGGAAAAGAACTCTGGGCATCACTAGGCGGCCGTCCGAATGATGCCATAGAGTCTTTAGAGAGAAAGCAATTTGCCAAATTTCCATGTCCCTCTCCCCCCCCCCATTTTCTGGGGTCAAATTCTGGATAGCAGCAAGATTTTGCAATTCAGGTGTGACATTGCTATAAAGTCTGGCAAGGGGGAGAAATGCAGGAAGAATTGACCTTTTAAAATTAGGCTTGCCTGTCTTTTGCCAGGAAATCTGGAGGGGTTAACAATAAAAATCTTTAGCAAGGTAAACCAAGCTTTAGAAAACTAACCAAATGCTACCTTTTAAAACACAACAAAGCCAAAAGGCACTTATGCAACCAAAGGTTTAAAAATACTGGGATGCCAAAACTATTAGCAATTAGAAGATGCAATTTTTAAAATGCAGTGGCAACTGTGATGGGATTCATATAGAGTTGGAAGGGGCCTACAACCCCCCCACGTTCAGACAAGCTGAGCCAGCATGAGCCACAAAGGGAGCACTTGTGTAATTTAAACTAGAACACTTTTCTTGAAAACCAGCCTAATAACAATAAAGTGAAACAGGAATTGCAATTCTTTTAGTATCTTGGTGCTACTGTGCTATGTTGCACCCAAATAGTATTTAACAAAAGTTTTCTGCTAGCTTGCCATAAACCTACTAGCCAAGCATAAATTCTGAAATTAAACTGCCCAAATTAACCAACGATGCCTTGTTAGTTTGCCTTTGGCAAAAAAACCAACTAAGCATGGATTGTGTTAAAGAGGGGAGGGGTAAAATTCAGGGAAGCCCACTCTAACAAAACTGGGCACTAAAACTTAAAGGCAAAACTTGAATGCAGCCACAAACACTCATGAGTGTTGCTGCCATTTTTTAAATATTTTGTTTGATTTTTTTCTAGCAGCTATAACAAATATTTTTTTCTTCTCATTTTGGGACTTCTCGCCTCTAGTTCAGATCTGAGGAAGTGTGTGCTTTGGTTAGGAGCGAGCACACTCTCTCTCTTCACTAAACACAGGACTGGTGGAGACTCCCAAAAGGCACCAAAACTTTGCTTATGCTCAGGAACTCTTTGCACAAAAAGCTCACAAACGGTTTTGTTATTGTTGTTGTTTTTCTTTAACACAACACAGGGTTCTTTGAGTACTTCTTAATATATATATATATTTAAAGATACGCATTCTCTTTTTTGTTTATGTTTTTGACACTGCTTAACACAACTTTCTTTCAAATAGCTTTTTTCAAAATCTTTACTTCTTATCACATCTTTTACAACTTTCTTTTGCCTGCATAACTTGGGCAGAGAGGGTTTTATTTCCTTTTTTTTTTTATGCCCTTCTGTTTGCAATTCTAATGTTTCTTTTGCATCTGCCCTTGTCCAACCTTTCTCTTGGCCTAGTTTTTCTTTTCCTTATCTTTTTTTCTTCTTTTCCACATTTTCCTAAATGGCCCTCTTCCCCCCCCCCTCCTTGGGGCAGAGGGGACAGTCTACATGCCTTTAAATAATCATCTCCTTTCTTTTTTTCAAAAACCTTTTGGCTCCACTCATTGGTGAAGCTCTTGAATCTTCTGTGAAAAATAGTTAACCATTTCTTTTTGAGCTTATCCTGCATCAGCTGTAGTCTCAGAGAAAAAGCCTGCCTTGATCAGGGGCAGACTCTTTCTGACCTTTTAAAGCTAACACAGTTCAATTCTCAAAAGGCACTAACACTTTGTTTATGCTCAGAAAACCTGCATTCTCAATACTCAGACTCTCTCAAAAATACTTCTTTTATTTACAGGTATTAATCTTGATCTAGTCAGTTTTAGGTTTCACTACTGTAGTAAGGGCATCTCTAGAATATTTCATTGCTGAAGCCTTCTATTTGTAGAACATTTAACTTCTTTGCTTTGACTCTGATTTCTCATAGAAGCGCATCAAGTAATTTCATTTGCATCTCTATCAATTTAATAGGATCATTAAACTTTGTATCAGTTACTGGCCATTTCTTTTTTTTTTCTTTCTTTCTTAAGACTACTGTTGGCAGAACAAGTCTTAAGTAATTGATTTAAGTCTATCCAGGTAGGGATATAAATAATTACAGTCTCAAATTCTTCCTTGAATTTGACTGGTTCTTCTCACAAGTTAGGAAATTTACTATATTCCTTAAATCTCTTGGTGTCTATGGGTCATGGACAGCCACTAGAGTCTTATCTCTTGCAGGTACCTCTTACTTAGTGGAGCCAGGGTGACTGACCCATAATTTGGGGTGACTAACAGTCTTTGAGAAGGAACAGAGCCAGGCAAAGTGGTTGCTTCTGGGTTCTAAATTTTTCTGGGCATCTAGTTCCTTCTGTTTACTGCTCTTTCTGGCTAGGCAGAGGTGGGTTAGGGTGAAGGAGTGGCCACTGGGGTAGTTTCAGCATCATCATGCGAAAACCTTCTACTTTCATCTTCATTTTGGGGTCTTCTCATGTAGGTAAGGATAATCATCTACAGGATCTTGCTTTTTCTTCAAAAAATCATTTTTCTTCGCTAGCAATGGATATAGGAGCCAATGGTGGTGGTTGGCTGCAGGCCTGCTTAAATTTTTAGTTGATCTTTTAATATATATATTTGAATCTTTCAAGCTTTTAAGCTTGGATTCATGCATGCATTTTGAAGCTTCTTCATACCAATTAAAATACACTTCCCATTGAGTCTGAGGTACCTTACTTCCTCATGACTCGAGCGCTCCCCTTAAGTGCACTATCCTGTCCCAAGTCAAACGTTCCTCCCAGTGGGAACTGTTTACTAGGGTCATCCTTTTGTCATGACATTCCATTTCTCGAGAAATTTACACACCTACCTATGGCCATAAGGTGTGTACCTACAACATGCTAGCATTCCCTTGGGGGGGATCTCCTTTGATCTTGCACCCCCTATTCCTCACACTCATACAGGACACTCATCCAGGGCAAACTTATTGAGGGATGTTCCTCATTTGAGTCTCAGACAGCGGCTCAACACCTTGATCGGCTCACTCAGTCTTTCAACTGCGGCACAATCCCTTTTTGTCGGCTCAGTCAGTCTTATGACTTCAAATGGGACTCATGAGTCTTGGAAACAGGAAAAGGGATTTACTTGCTCTACTGGGACACAGGGTTCCACTACATACTGGTTTAGTATGTGGTTTAAGTCCTGGTCCTGATCAGCAGATTCATGAACAGTCACACGTCACTGGGTCACGAGGTTCCACTGAGCCCACTTGCTTTTGAAACACTGCCGATCATTGGGTTTCCCCTCACGAACAGGTTCAGGGCGTCTTGACTCAGCTTAAGTCTCAGACCTGGTCAGCAACTTATACATACTCATCCGTGAGATTTTTAGGAAGATGTGCCTTTTCCACACAGTAAAACCATGGGTACTGGGCAAATTGGGAAAAGGGAAAAGGGTCTGTCTGTTGGGGCACGAGGTTCAGCTTTCGCCTAGTCCCAGCCCTGGTCAACAGCTCATAAATCTAGCAATCATACTTTCACAGACATGCATACAATCCTATAGGAAATTTCTTTCGTCTCTAAAACCTCATGGACTCAAAGTTCAGATCGCGTTGGAGGGAAAGGATAGTCTGCTAGAAACAGAAGGACACACACCAAAAACCCAAAAGAGATTTCAAAAGGTCTCTTACCTGGGTTTTGGCGCCTGGGAGTTTAGTGGTGTTTCCCTGTTTCAGGCAGGTCCAGTCCCTTGAAGCGATCCGAGTCACGGCACCAAGATTGTTGTGGAAAAATTGATCTACTGCGTTGTGTTTTTAAGAGGTTCTTAGAGAGGAAAGTTTATTAGTGAATTCACGGATGGCATCTGAGCACAGTCAGGAATGCCAACAAGAACACAAGGGAGACACTTCCATTTATACTGAATAATATCATGTAGAGGTCAGGTGACAATTGAGTCAGTACAGGAAACAGAGACAATTCAAAAGGAGACATTTAAACAAAAACAAAAGATCAGGTATTGCCCATCTTCCAGCCATCATGCTAATCAGTAGTCTTTCCCAAGGTGATAATCCCAAGGTGATACTGGCTCACAGTACTTTTAGCATAAGCAGGAAAGAGGGTTAGGCAAATCAATAGATGGGTGATTTGCCCTCAGGGTTGTAATCTACAGAAGGTCAAGGAAAAGGTCTGACTTCCAGGCCTTTCTGTTTAAACTAAAGCCTGGACAAATTTTACTTCTACAGTCCAAAAACTACCATTGTCCAGTCAGAACTCTTTTTTAAAGGGACCCAGAATTTTGAGAGCTAGCTGTCAAAATTCCTTTTCCCTAGAAAAAGGGTGTGTGTGTTAACTTTTGCACCTTCCCGAGCACCTAGAGGCATGGGAGAAAGTGCAAATGTGCACCAGTATGTGGACTAGCTTGGGATGGTGGGAGATGAAGTTCTTGCCACAAAGGGGGTGTAAATCCCCAAACACCCCCTTTTCACATTCAAAAATCCCTTGAACCTTTGGTTTTCTCTTGATAGCTGTCAAGAGAATCCAAAGGGGGAAAGACAATTTGGAGCCTCTTCTGGGCAATGTCCAAGGTTGGTACCTGGCAGCAGATACAACCCTGGACATTGCCCAAGCCAGGGTTTCAAATACCCGCACTCTTGCAACTGTGAAGGTTCACAGTTACTCAACTGTGGCTAAAAATTTTGTGTGTGTGCGCGCAGCAATTTTTTTTAAAAAAAGGTTCTGACAGCCATGATGTCTGATAGCTGCTCTGGCACGGATAGATTCTGATAGCCACTCGAGCACTTTGAAGGGCTATTGGTAGCGGTCAAAAATGGGTTTGCGAAAAAAATCTGAAGAGAGTTGAAGAGGGGAAAAAGGGGAAAGGGAAAAAAAGCCTCGGCAAGCCTGAAACGGCTCGTAATCGCAACGGGGAGCCGCCCCCAAAGTGCCTGGACACTTTGGGGGTGGCTGGCACAGGTGGTCACCTGGGAGTGGCTTGCCAAGAGCAGCAAGAGTTTTTTTGCCGCTGTTGCCAAGCGACTTCTTAGCCGATTCCCCGTACCCACGGTGGGGTTGGTCACCCAGGTTCAGATGACATGACAAGCCTTCATGGGTACAACAACCCCTACAACAGCCCATGAGTTGTTGGGGTGGCTTGTTGCCCATGCACAAGCCAGCCTGGGGAAATTGGTTTGGGTTCACACGACACAACATGTCGTACGAACCCAGTCATTGGCTTTCTTTGCTCTTCCCAGTGATTCTCCAGTATCGTTCTCTCCTTGCAATGCCAGCACATGTTCATGGTTTTTAATGTAGCTTTTCTTCAATTTGTTTGCATCCAGGCTACAGAAAACTATTGCAGCAAATCTAAGTGTATGTGTCATTTCCTCTTCCAGCTCTCATTGCCTGCATCTTCCAGTACAAACTGGATGGGAGAGCATACCAGCACTGTTTAGCTTCCTTGACAGTGAGATTTGCTTAGTGGATTTGCTGTTTGCCTGGGGTGTGTGCAGCATTTCCTTTAGAAAGGGTGTTGAGAAGGAAGCCTTCTATTTATGTACCAGCTTGCTGTATCGCAGGTGGTAAGCTTTACAGCATATAAATTTCCTCCTGCTGCCATATCTTGGAAGTAGGCAGCACCCTCTTCTGGGCTTAGTCCAAAGGCTTCAGACTTACTGAGATGCTAACCATGACAGTACAAAAATGCAAAAGGGCTTTTTCAGGGCTGTAGATTGCCTCTGTACTGCCCCCTTCTGGATCTGTCATTGCGTTATTTCAGAAATATAAAATGGTGAATCTCTAAGCCACCGTGATTCTGTGCCACTTCACACATTATTTTTTTAAAAATGTACCTGTGAAAGATTTTATGTGTGCATGTAAAAATGTAAATTATGAACATGACAGACGCTGGCTCAGCTTGTTTGAGTGTGGAAAGCTAAGCAGGGTCAGGCCTGGTTATTACTTGCATGGGAGACCCCTCCTATAGTTTCCTGCATTGAGCAGGGGGTTGGACCCGATGGCCTTGTAGGCCCCTTCCAACTCTATGATCTATGAAATCTATGAAAGATACATGTTTGCAAATGTACAGGTGCACTCTCCAGGAAGCTGGGAATAACTGTGGCTCCTCAGTGAGAGCTGGCTGCTTCATCACATGCTGGGCAGGAATATATGCAGTCAGCACCCAAAACCGCTGTGTCCCTTGACAGAATCCTGGAAGGTGCTAATATTGCAGTAGTTTCTAGTGCCTGGAAAGGGCTGATACTGCAATGCACTGTGGGACTGGAGCCTCTGGCAGTGACTGGCTGAGCTACCCTAGGGTGATTCCACATTAGAGCCCTTTAGGCTCAGGGTTCCCTACTCCTGCCTTTAATGCAGCTGAGGCTGGAAGTCGAATTAAAATGGATGATCCCCATAAAAACACTTAGGGCACAATCCTATGCATGTTTAGACAGAAAAGGGCCTACAACTCCCAGCATGCCCCAGCCAGCATAGCTGGGAGTTGTAGGCCTTTTTTCTGTCTAAGCATGCTTAGGATTGTGCCTTTAATATATCACTATATTGCACAACAATGCCCTTCCCTGTGGCCAAGTACCATCTATAAGGTCTACTCATCTATAATTTCAATCCAACAATGGTCCTTTCTAATGCTATTTGGAAGGTTCCTGTTCATAGCTTTCAGCCCTTGTTTATTTCATCCTGTTGATTCAGGCTGGGGGTTTAGCAATGACTAGCTGGTGCTTTGCTTTTTGAATAGTCTCTCTCAATTCTCCCAATGTCAGTTTCTCTTCCTGTCAGAGAGGATTTAATTACTGGCTTCTCTGCATTCCCCCCTTGTTTTAATGGCAAAATAGCACTATAAATAGCCAACTAGTGCGTTTAAAACAGGGGCGGGCAACTTTTGGCCCTCTGTCTGGAAGTGTTGGCCTACAACTCCCATCACCCCTCGTCACTGACTGTGCTAACTAGGGCCAAAACATCCGGAGGGCCACAAGTTGCCCATCCTGGAATGAAGCCCTTAAAAATGAGCGGAAATCAGCCTCCTCTGCCCCCCAGAAGAGAAATGAGCACTGACTGGCAGAACTAGTTGCACAAGCATCCAGTGCAGTCAGGCAGCTGTCGAGGCCCAGTGCTCTGGGAGGGCCTGCCGCCAGATACGCCCCGTTTGTGACTGAGCGAGGTGGGAGGCTGGTGGCTGCCTGGCAAAGCATCAGTCCTGGTGGGCCCTGTTGGGGTGCACGGGCTCCAGGAAATGCCCCAAGATGCCAGGTGCTGATGCAAGGCCTGCTATAAATCCATCACACTGCTTTGGCTGCCCTTCCTGGACCGACCGGTGCTCCCATTGCATTTTGCCACCAAAAAAATCACCCTAAATAAGGTGTGAAAAGGATTGCTCGGAAAACAGTGGAATGCAAAGCAACAAAGACGACATATGTGGACGTTCTTTTAAAGAGTGACTGGACAAAAGAGGGCAACTCCAGACAAATGGGCTAGTGTGGAAGCGCCCCTAATGTCAGAGAGGACTAGGGCAGGCGGAAGAGTCTCCGGCTGCCATTTGACTGCATTTCCTCGACCGCAGAGTGGGGCAGAACATGCAGAAGTGCCTAGGAACTGGGGAAGAGAAAACCAGCTGCATTCTAAGAAGTCGGTGGACCAAGGAAAGAGGGGAGGGGAGGAAAGCAGGGATGGAAGAAAAATTGGTGAGAAGAATGAAGGGGAGAAGCACAGGCCAGAGAAATAAAGAGCTGCAAGAGATAATGGATTGAAAGGAGCGGTGTACACATAGGTAGGAACTGCAGAGTTGAGGAGAGATATCTGAAACATCAAGCCCTGAAGGCCTCTCGTAAAGTACAGTAATACCTTGGATTACGAGCATAATTCGTTCCGGACCCATGCTCGTAATCCAAAACACTCGCATATCAAAGCGAGTTTTCCCGTTAGAAATAATGGGAACTCAGATGATTCGTTCCACAACCATTTACTCACTGCTTTGCTGGTTCCCTGGCAGGGAGCCCCATGGAGGGAGCCTGCAAAGCAGTGATTAAATGGTGCGTGGAGGGCAGGCACGGCGCAGCCACTCGCTCTGCAGGTGCCTTGCGCGCTGCCATGCCAGCTCCCGGGCAGGGAAGCGGCACGGCAGCGCGCAAGGTGCCCGCAGCGCGAGTGGCCGCGCCTCCCTGCCAGGGAGCCAGCAAAGCACTTTGCCAGCTCCCTGCGAGGGAGCTGCATGGAGGCATTCCCGCTGCTCCCTACCTATTCCAGGGGCGGTTCGCCTCCTCGGCGAGCCACCCGCGCTGCCATCGCTGGTCCCGTCGCGTCCCTTGCTGCCCCGGAAGTGACGCGACGGGACCCTCGCGCTGCTGCTTTGCTCGCCAGGGAGCTGCGTGGAGCTTTGCCAGGGAACTGCGTGGAGGCGTTCCTGCTACTCCCTGCCTCTTCCAGGGGCGGTTCGCCTCCTTGGCGAGCCGCCCGCGCTGCTATCGCCGGTCCCGTCGCATCCCTTGCTGCCCCGGAAGTGACGCGACGGGACCCTGCAGTTCCCATCGCGTCACTTCCGGAGCAGCAAGGGACGCGACAGGACCGGCGATAGCAGCGCGGGCGGCTCGCAGAGAGGCGAGCCCCCGCTGGAAGAGGCAGGGAGCAGTGGGAACGCCTCCACGCAGCTCCCTGGCAAAGTTCCACAGAGCTCCCTGGCAAGTAAAGCGGCAGCGCGAGGCGCAGGCAGAGCGAGCGGCCGCTCACTCGCCTCCATTCGGCTCCCTGATAGGGAGCCGAACGGAGGCGTGGCGCGGCCTCTTGCTCTGTGTGTGCCTCACGCTGCCGCTTTGCCAGCTCCCAGGCAGGAAGCAAGCAAAGCAGCAGCGCGAGGCGCACACAGAGCGAGCGACGCGGTTCCCTCGCCTCACCTCCATGGGGTGCTTTGCTGGCTCCCGGGCAGGGAGCCAGCGCAGCAGTGCAAGGCGCTGCCGCAGGGGCGCAAGGCGCCCGCACAGCGAGCGGCCTCACTTCCATGGGCTCCTAGGCAGGGAGCCGGCGCAGCAGCGCGAGGCGCCCGCAGAGTGAGTGGCTGCGCCTCGCCTCCATGGGGCTCCCTCCCGGCTAGGTAAAGCCGGTGAGCTGGCACTTTAAGTGCTAGTCGGGGGCACAGCGTGTGGCTCGTGTTCCGAGACACGCTCGTCCTCCAAATCGAAACAAATGATAAAATTTTGCTCGTTTTACGAGAAGCTCGTATACCGAGTTACTCGTAATCCGAGGTATTACTGTAAAATATATACAGCCATGCCTTGGATTGAGAGCACAATTCGTTCCGGAAACGTGCTTGTAATCCAAAATACTCTTATATCAAAACGAAATCCCCCCCAAAACATTTGTACAGAGATTTTTAATTTAAGCTGTACTACAGTACTTATATTGCAAGGCGTCGCTTGTATATCAAGAAAAAATAAATAAATAAATATTTAAAAAATTGCTTGTCTTGCAAAACGCTCTCAAACCAAGTTACTTGCAATCCAAGGTATTACTGTAGTCATATACAAAATGTAATCCTTATGTCGAAAGCATATAAAATATGAATGGACATTATCGCTATCTCTATCAGTGTGATCATGTTGCATTGTGAAATATACAAGCTAGGACTCCCTGGTCAGACACCACCAGCTTGGTTACATTTAGGAAAGCCGCTTGTGTTCACTGCACAGGAAACCGTAGACAAATTCATGCTGGAAACTAGCTTGCAATTTTGCAAGATGAAGCGGGAGTCAGAATGTCTGACCTGCACATCGCTTGGAAACCATCCCTTTCTGAGAGCTGCTCAAGTCCGTGATAGCTATACAAGTCCAGACATTCTTCAATGACACTGATTATCTGGATTTATTTTTATCTGTCTGTAGGCTTGGGTTCAGCACTGAAACCACCTTCGTTGCCCTACACTGGGAGGAGGTCGAGGGGAGTGCAATCCTACTAATTCTCCTGGATCTCTCAGCGTCTTTCAGTATGACCATGGTAGCCTTCTGGACCATCCGTCTGGAATAGGAATTGGGAGCACGATGCTCAGGCAGTTCCATTCTTGCCTAGCAAGTTGGTTCCAAAAGGTGCTACCGAGAGACTATTGCTCTTTATCATAGCATTTGTACTATTTCCCCCCTGTTTTAACATCTACATGGAACTACTGAGCAAGGTCATGGGGATCTGGGATGTCGTAAGTATGCTGATAACACCCTGCTCTATTTTTCCTGTTCACTGGTCTCAGTGTTGGGCACCTGCTGGACAGGTGGCTTGGGTCAGTAGTGGACTGGACGAGGGCTAACAAACTGAAGTCAATCCAGACTAGATAACATCTGGAGGTTCCATTAGTTGGTGGCTCATCTGCCTGAAGAGATGGGGTTCAACTTGTTCTGAGCAAGGATGAGTTCCCCTTAAGGAACAGGTTCACAGCTTGGGGGTACTGTTAGATCTAGCACTTATTTTGGTAACTGTGGCAAAAAGCTCCTTTCTGTGGCTTGTGGCTTATGCTGGCTCAGCTTGTCTGAGTGTGGAAAGCTAAGCAGGGTCAAGTCTGGGTATTACTTGGATGGGAGACCCCTCCTATAGTTTCCTGCATTAAGCAGGGAGTTGGACTCGATAGCCTTGTAGGCTCCTTCCAAGTTCCAACTCTATGAAATCTATGGGGAAAAAATCAGTTTAGACTGGTGTGCCAGCTGCAGCACCTTTTAGGTAGAGATAGCCTGGCCACTCTTACCCATGCAATGTTCTCATCCAGATTAGACTTCTGAAATGTGTTGCACATGGAGCTAGTTGGCTCAGAAGAAAGCAGCTAGATTGCTGAGTGGCACTGGCTGATAAGAACATATCTTGCCAGGCTTAAAAATGCTTCACTGGCTTACCATGCATTTCTAGACACAATTCAAAATCCTGGTCTTAACCTAGAAAGCCTTATCCAGCTTGGGACTAGGGTATATAAAGCAGGGGTGGGTGGACCAAAAGCTTATGGGATCTACTTTGTTTTTTCCTAGAACCCCAAGTTCTGCCAGCTGGAGCCAAGTACAAAATAGTGGTTCCATTCCAAAAGACATACACTTAGGGTAGGGCATGACTGAATGCAGCTCAGCCCAGCACTTCACTTTCAGTACCAGTACTGAGCTCACAGCCCTTTCACACAAAAATCCAGAATAATGGGGTGAGCTGGGGTTCCCCCAAAATCAGGCAAAGGGATTTTCCACAAGCAGAGGGCCTTCCTCTCATGAAAAACAGATACAACCCTTAAATTGTTGCTTATTCTGATGTAATACAGTTTTTACTAATATAGTTTTATTTTTGTCATAGGTGTGTTTGATTTTTATTGTTGTTGGTTTTGTTGAATTAATGTTCATTTGTAAAGTGGACAGGGACACCTCAAATACAATTGCTAATAAGTTGCTGTAAGAATCTTGAGTTGAAAAGGCAGAATCCCTGGGGACATTCAGTAATAAGCAGCCTGTGGATGAAACACTGTAAAAATGCTGTCCTATTAACTTGCTGTCCTTTAGGATTTTAAAGCACCCCTTATGAATGTGATCCTTTTCCTCTGCTTCCTCTTTTGATCTGAGTACTTCCAGGCCTGATAAAGGAGTACAAATAAGAACCACTCTGACGCTGAAATCAGGGCCGGTGCTACCATTAGGCCAACTAGGCAGCTGCCTAGGGCGCAGGGCTAAAGAGGGCGCCAGAAACGCCTTGAAAAAAATACAGCGCTCTCAAGTGGGAAGGGGGGGCGCTAAATATCTGATCTTGCCTAGGGCACCAAACTGCCTTGCACCGGTCCTGGCTGAAATCCTACACATGTCTGCTCAGAAGTAAGCCCAAATGAATTTAGTGGGACTTACTCCCAGGTAGGTGTGTATCGGATTGCAG